>JAPQWV010000120.1:0-1200000 GCA_027422505.1 Craterostigma plantagineum
CTGTGAGGAAAAATGCGCTTGTGTTTCGTTCACCGTGACATTCGACTTAACTCTAGAAGATCTTTTGGGGGATGAAATTGAGTTGTATCTTATCTTAGGCCTATACCTTTGTGTACAGTACGGCAGAAGTTAGGTTTTCTTAACAAAGTGTGACCAAGACCTATCTGTGTATTCAGAGCTAGAAACCAAGAGAATTCTTCTGGACATATTTAAAGAGAAGCAGCAGAAAAGTGCTGAAGCAGGCACCATCCCGGCATTTTACAAGAAGGTATGTCTTTCATCTGCATTGTTTGGTTTTAACCCTTTTGATCATATAATCAGTTTGTGCATGTCTTCTGGCTTGAATTTTCAGAAACCTGAAGAAGGGTCCATCAGTCAGAGGGTTCAGAGGCTTGCAAAGTATCGGTTTCTTAAGGTATTTCTGTTGTTTGACTCTGTCGTGGTGAGGAATGGTGTGTTTCATGACCTTGGCTCACTGTGTTGGATATAGTGGAATCAGTAATTTCGTATTTTAGTTAGATGGTCTTAGCTCACTGTGTTGGATATAGTGGAATCAGTAATTTCGGACTTCCGTCATCTATTAGTATCTTTTTGTGTTCAGACCGGTGGTTAATGATGATTAATTTTCTGCTAGAAACAATCTGATCTCCTGCTCAATGCTGATGATTTGGATGCAATGTGGCTTTGCCTTAGGGAAAATTGTGTAATTGATGATGCAACTGGGGCCGAAAAGGTCAGTGGTTCTGCTTGTTTCTTTTTCTCACACATGTTAACCAAGGTCAGATGTTGCAAATCTTTGATTGTAATCTCTAGATGAATTATGAAGATTTCTGCCACATCGCTTCGGTTTGTGCGGAGCAAATAGGCCCCAAGTGCAGACGATTTTTCAGTCCTTCAAACTTCATGAAGTTTGAGAAAGATGAATCCGGAAGAATTGCCATCCTACCGTTCTATCTTTATGTTATGCGCACGGTATGTATTTCTTTCCAAACCTGTCGAACAATAACTAAAATGTTATTGGTAACATATTCGAGTCGCATCATGGCCTTTAGTTCTACAGTTTAGTTGTTTACATAGATTACGTAGCTGTGATATTTTCTACTGCTTCTCAATTTTATTATTATTCTACATTATTATTATTATTTGGTGAAGAAACTTATTACGATGAGTATGTGGGAATAATTGAAATTGTCTTGGGGTAAAGATGCAGATCTGTAGCATGTTAACTTCCAGCCCTTAGGCTATAGAAATATAAATGATGAAATTATTGATGAAAAGAGTGAAAGATTCTGAAGAAAAGAATTTGCATTTAAAATAAGTTGATCTAGCTAGATGGTCGTCGTTTTCCATGAACTGATCCTACAGAATTTACAGTACACTTGGAAGGCATCGCATATCTTGGCATAAATGTGGTCTTATACATAGTGCTATTGACAACAAATTAACCTTGTACCTTCTTTAAATTCAAGATTATTCTTTTATTACAGCCTGATATTCTTATTGGTACTTTCATTCAATATCCAGGTGTCTCTCACTCAAGCCAGGATTGATATGAGTGAGCTGGATGAGGATTCTGATGGCTTCCTTCTACCGCATGTAGCTTCTTTTCCTTGACATTTTTACTTCTAGAAGGGTGATAGTTTGGCAAAATGTTGCATTAATATGTTAGCAGTGCACTAATATTCAATTTACGTCTTTCTTCGTGTTTTACAGGAAATGGAATCCTATATTCGAGGTCTTATTCCTAACTTGGCACAACTAAGGGATATGCCGGCAGCTTTTATGCAGATGTACTGCCGCATAGCCGCACACAAATTCTTCTTCTTTTGTGACCCAAATAAACGAGGTTGGTTGGATGTAATGAACATCTATTTAGGTGCCACTTTGTAGTTTATCAAGTCTTATGAGTTTTATCAGCTAGTAAAATAAGCAAGTGTTATAATTGACAGGGAAAGCTTGCATAAAGAAAATCTTGCTCAGCAATTGTCTCCAGGAGCTGATGGAATTACACCAGGTGATTTACAGTGCTACTGCGTGTAATTTTATGATATACCACCAGCATGGTATTAATTTTCTTAGGCCATTTAATTCTATATTTATTTTCGGAGCCACAATGAGATGTAAATATCAGAAATTCCCTCCTCCTCCTCCTCCTCCTCCTCCTCCTCCATTTAGAAATGTAATTGCACTTCTAAATTGACTCCCTTTGACTATTTTTATCTCTTTCCATCTACGCAGGAAAGTGAGGAGGAAGTTACTGATTCTGACCAAGCTGAAAACTGGTTTTCATTGACCTCTGCCCAACGCATATGTGGTTAGCAGTTCGACTCCACTCCATTCATTTTGATGAGGATTTCAGCATGATGTTTTTTCTTTTTTAACTTCAACAACATGTTAATAAATAATATAAAATGAGTCGTGTGCACATGACGTCCCGGATCTATTGTGCTTACTTTGGTCTCTTGAGCTTTTCCCATAAGATACATGGGACAAGTCCTCTATTGTGCACATTGTCTAATTATGCTATTTTATACCCATATGATGCTGGTTGTGTATGCAGATATGTTCCTCGCTCTTGATAAAGACATGAATGGAACTCTCAGCAAACAGGAGCTTGGAGAATATGCTGATGGTACTCTAACAGATATTTTCATTGAGAGAGGTATCTCTCTCTCTCTCCCACTCCCTCCCCTTAATTAGTTGTTTTGATAGTCTTTCTTCTCTGAATTGTCCGTGGTGTTAATAACCAATAATTTGAAGGTTTTTGCGGCATGCAATATTTTAACGTCAGCATCCTTTCAGTTCTAATCTGAGAGCCAATGCTTTTCTGATTTATTTGTTATATTCTTTCATCCACAATTTCACATGAGTAGGCCACTATATCTTCGTGGTTTCTCCCATTCCATGATGCTGACTTCACTTCAAGGCAGATCAATGCCCCAATCTAAAAATTCGGGTGTCTTTTCTCTTCTCTCAAGTCTCAATTTTTTTTCACATATGCTGTTAACTCTCTTTTAAGTGAAACAAGTCTTCAGGTAAACTTTTTCATCCACTATCACGTCTAACTTAATATACCCAAACCTGCTACTGTCGAAAGTTGTTTTAACCTACTATCGCCACAGTAGTACCAAGTGCAAAATTGATCTTATTTTACGCATGAACAGTGTTTGACGAGCACGTCCGCCGTGGAAAAAGTGGCGGCGGAAATTCTCGGGAGATGGACTTTGAGAGTTTCCTGGAATTTGTCCTAGCTTTAGAGAACAAAGACACCCCAGAAGGATTAACGTATCTCTTCCGTTGCCTCGATCTCAACGGAAGGGGATTCCTCACAACTGCTGATATTCACACCCTCTTCAGGTTTGTGAATAAACTTCTCAGATTCACATTACGATTCCTCTTTTTTCATATTAAGCTCACTAGATTATACATGACTGAACTTTTAGCAATTATAGTCAATCGAATAGTAGCAACGAATGGGATAATGAAGAAAAGACTGGTAAAAGTAATTAATCTGCGTAATCTTTGAACGAAACAGGGATGTGCACCAAAAATGGATCGAAGGAGGGAACTATGAGCTGTGCATCGAAGACGTTAGAGATGAAATATGGGATATGGTGAAACCAGCCGATCCTTTGAACATAACATTGGCTGATTTGCTGGTTTGCAAGCAAGGCGGGACGGTGGCGAGCATGCTTGTCGATGTTCGAGGTTTTTGGGCACATGATAATAGGGAGAATCTTCTTCAAGAGGAGGAAGAGCCCCAAGAGGAAAACCTACAATAAAACAAAAAAAAAATGTAATGATAAATGTGATATTATGCGTTGGTTGGTTGTAGTAGTTATTGGTGGTTGCTATGATATGTGACTTGTGAGGTTATTAGTGGTTGATTACTATTAAACTGAATTGAAGTATGTTAACTAGATTCAAATCAGCATTTTGATTAGAACTAAGATTAAATCAGCAAATATAGTTGTGCTAATGTATGAAATCAGCATTTTGATATGTCACTTTTTGTTGGGTGTGTTGGTGTTCCTATGTGGGCCTTTGATCTCTATGGGATTATGATGTCACTGGAGTGACCTTTTGGACTATTTAGTCCATGTATCTTTGTTTATCAATAGAAGCTATCGTTCGAGAAAAAAAATATCTGAAATTTAACTCTATTTTCAGACTGAGAATATCTTTGTCAAATAATTTTGGAAAAAAAGGAAGAAAAAAACATACTTAGTCAACGTTAAACATTTGACTTGTACATCACATCGGAATAAGAATTTTCCCGTAGATTTTTTAGTCCATCAACGTGGTTTCGCTTAAATTTCTTAGTTATAATATAATAAATTGAGAAAAGAAATAAAGTCAACATCTCCAAGTATTTTCGACAAATTTTGATTTGTTGGGATTTAAGTATTTAGAAATTAGAGCACGAATATGATTGGCAAATTGATCTTAACCATTGAATAGTAACATGGACAATTATACAGTTGGAGCCCATATAAGTGAGTTGAATGTCACCTCACCATCCATTCTATTTTATCAAGTCGCATGATTGGGTTAAACTGCCACGACCAATCATATCTCTTCTACAAAATAATAATTATTTTTAAAAAACTAATATAAAAGTAAAAAAGATAACTACCAACTACCCAATGTTTTAAAAATAGTAAAATATTAATCTATTCTATATATTTTATTAAGCCTCACGGGTTTGGTTAAACTACCACTAATTTAATTAATTTGGTCTGATTGACCAATCATATCTCATCTACAAATAATAATCATTTTCGAAAAGATAATATAAAACTAAAATGATAAACTACCCACTACCCAATGTTTTAAAAAATAATAAAAATATTAATAAAACTATAAAAAAGAAAAAATCATCCACTATATTTTCCTGTAAATCTATGGTATATAATTTTATATTTAAAAAACTAATATAATATATATGTATAGGCACACGTATTTGAGCGTGCAGGAGTTACTAAGTTTTATTTATGATTACCCTTATGGAATGATTCACCAGGAAATAAAATATACACACATCGTTGAATTGAATTTTATGTTATTCAGCTATGAAAACACTTGACGCACACCCAATTGTCATAATTAAAGATTACTAATAACTAAACAGACCTTTCTATGAGTTGACCGAACTTCCTTTTTCACACGTTAACAAGACATACATAACACATCAACAGAAATTTTGTTCGCAATTTCCAAATAGCTTCTTCTAACCATTAAATTAAATAGCCATGAAACTCCACTCTATTTCCCTTTAAACTTCACCACAAGTCATATCTTAGTGCTATCAAAATCATACCTCAAACGTCTATAAATTGCCACACGCAATGCTATTACATTACACTACACCAATCATCACTTCACAAATCAATAAAGAAAGAACAATAAAAAGAGAAAAAAAAAATGGCACAAACACTCGAAAGCAAGCCCACGGCCACGGTCATCGAGGAAGTCCCTTTTTGGCTCAAAGTCTATTCGGACCAAACCGTGGACCGGTCATGGACCGGCCCGCCCGAGTTCAAGTTCATGTCCGACCCGGTCCAGCCCCACCACCACTTCGTAGACGGCGTCGCCGTCAAAGACGTTGAAACCTCCGACGACCTAAAGCTACGCATATACCTGCCCGAAAAAGTCAACGGCGGCGAAATCCCCAAAATGCCCCTCCTCCTCCACTTCCACGGCGGAGGCTTCTGCATAAGCGAGGCCGACTGGTTCATGTACTACGCCGTGTACTCTCGCCTGGCGAGGGAATTAACGGCGGTGGTGGTCTCCGTGTACCTTAGGAGGGCGCCGGAGCACCGACTTCCGGCCTCCTGCGAGGACGCCGTCGCCGCCCTGAGGTGGCTGGGCTCCGGCGCCGGAGGCGAGGAGTGGTTGGGAGGAGATAGGGTGGATTTGAGCAGGGTTTTCTTGATAGGCGATAGCTCCGGCGCCAACATAGTCCACTACGTGGCGGCGGCGGCGGCTGCTGGGGAAGACGCCGGCGGTTTTGGGTCGGCGAGGGTCGCCGGCGCGATTCCGATACACCCTGGGTTTGTGAGGAAGGAGAGGAGTAGGTCGGAGATGGAGATGCCCGAGACGCCGTTTCTAACTCTTGCGATGGTCGATAAGTTCTTGAGCTTGGCTTTGCCGGTCGGTATTGATATATACATATATATATATATATATATATATAAATATATTATTACATATAGATAGATAGTAATTATATATTATTTTATGATATAGTTGGGAGCAACCAAGGACCATCCCATAACGTGTCCAATGGGAGAGGCGGCGCCGCCGTTAGAAGGACTAAAGCTGCCGGCGTATTTGTACTGCGTGGCCGATCAAGATTTGCTTTTAGACACTCAAATGGAATTCTACGAAGCCATGAAAAAGGCCAATAAAGACGTTGAACTCTTCACAAGCGAAGGCGTCGGACATAGCTTCTACTTGAACAAGGTTGCTGTCGACATGGACCCCACCACATCTAATCAAACTGTCAAACTCTTCAAAAGGATCAAAGAATTCATCGACGAACACTAATTCGAGGGCGAAAATTGGCTTGAATAAAGATTTCATGGCAAGAATAAAAGGTACAAAAACAAAACCGTGGTCATGTACGTTTGTTGTGTGTTTTATTACCTTGCGTCTTTGTAATAACCAATTTCTACTATAAACATCACAAAGAATCAATTAATACCTACGTTGGGTCACATTACCAAATAAGCCGAAAATGGAAGTACAGTCGAATTAGGAATTGCGAAAAAGCGGTTTTAACAGATAACAATAATGAGCTGAAACGATTTAAATAGAGGGTCAAAAGTGGAAAGAAAAAGGATAAGATGTCCCTTGTCTACAATTCAGCTAGTCGATTTACAGAATCATAATAACACTACTAATCAGAGACCTGGCTACAAATTTGGAGTTGGTGCTTCGTCGGGTTTGTTCTCCTCGGGTTTGTTCTCGTTAGTTAGGATAGAAGATTGGCTATTGTCCTCCCAGCCTTGAGTGTTAGACTCTTCTCCAGGCTGAGACGATCCTGAATTTACGGATTCGCCCTTAGGCCTGGGGTCCTTTTTACGGAAGTATCTCCTGATGTATGGCTCGGCCTTGTCGGGGTACTTTTGTCTGATGAAGTTCTGAATACTCTTTATGTAAGAGAAATCTTCTTTCTGGCCGTTGGTGGAGACAACGTAGAAGCAACGACTGTCCATGTGATGAGTGTGCTTGTCTACCTGTGAGACCAATCACCATCACTATTATTCACTTCTCTTTCCGTTTTCTTTCAGTTCATCGTCATATACGAAACAATCAGCAACTACCATGATCAGTTGATATAATGGCACGAGAGTATGGTTTCATGGAACATGACAAGTCGGTTAGTCGCATTTTTGGATGTGTACGTACCATAATATAGTCCAACCCATCTCCTACTTTGGCGGCCTTATCGGGATGATGGTCAAGCACATTTTCAACGATGAATTTCTGGTCATCCTCTTGTAAGCGATCGCCATCGTTGTACCTTCATCCACAAAAACCATAGATGGGATAAATAAATAAAAAAATAATGAATGAATTTCACTTTAATCAAGATCAGCTTTAGACTGCCAAATACTTACCCCTTCCCAAACAACACACTCTTGACCTTCCTCATAATGGTCTCGATTTCTGAAAGAGCATCCCTTTCTTCGGCTGTGAGGGTATTTCCATCGTCAGGGCGCGGAGGTCTCTGGCTCTTCCATTCTCCGCCTCTACCTTGTGAGCCATCTCTTCCCCGACCCCTACCACGGCCCCAACCCCTGCCCCGGCCTCTCCACTGAGTCTGCCCACCATCATTCGACTGCTTTTGTCCCCAACCCCAAGCATTCGACTCAGTGTCTTTAGCTCCCCAAGGATTGTCCTCAGCCTTGGTGGAGTCGTCGGGCTGTTTTCCACTTGAACCCCAATTACCCGCCGAAGACTCCTTTTCATTGTCATCAGAACGATTGGAGTTACTACTCAAGCCCCAATTATTAGCTGCAGACGACTCTTGCTGCCCTCTTTGAGATTGCGAGCCCCAGGCATTAGATGGCCTTGAGCCGCTGTCCTCGGCTCCCCAAGAATGGTCATCGGCCTTTGGTTGTTCAGCCACGTCTGAAACCCAAGCACTGCCGACTGAGTTATCTGACTTTCTACCCCAAGTTTCCCCCCATGCTGAGCTATTGGGAGCTTGCTGGCCTTTTGGAGATTGTGAGCCCCAGGCATTAGATGGCCACGAGTCAGTGTCTTTAGCTCCCCAAGAATTGTCCTTAGACTTGGAGTCGTCAGGCTGTTTTCCACCTGAATCCCACTTACCAGCTGGAGACGCCTTTTCATTGTCCCAAGAACGATTGGAGTCGTTGTGCAAGTCCCAATTACTAGCTGCAGACGACTCTTTACGTGCTGTATCAGTGGTCTTGGTCCAGTCATTTTGGGAGCCCCGGGTTTCAGAATCCTTTGTCTGTTCAGCCACTTTTGAACCCCAAGCACCTCCATCGGAAACGTTTTTTCCCCATCCCAAGCTATCAGGAGCTTCTGCAGTCCCTGTGCTCTTTCCAGACTGCTTGGTCCAGTCATTTTGGGAGCCCCAAGTTTCAGAATCCTTTGTCTGTTCAGCCACTTTTGAACCCCAAGCACCTCCATCGGAAACGTTTTTTCCCCATCCCAAGCTATCGGGAGCTTCTGCAGCCCCTGTGCCTTTTCCAGACTGCTTGGTCCAATCATTTTGGGAGCCCCAAGTTTCAGAATCCTTTGTCTGTTCAGCCACTTTTGAACCCCAAGCATCTCCATCGGAAACGTTTTTTCCCCATCCCAAACTATCAGGAGCTTCGGCAGCCCCTGTGCTTTTTCCAGAATGCTTGGTCCAATCATTTTGGGAGCCCCAAGTTTCAGAATCCTTTGTCTGTTCAGCCACTTTTGAACCCCAAGCATCTCCATCGGAAACGTTTTTTCCCCATCCCAAGCTATCAGGAGCTTCTGCAGTCCCTGTGCTCTTTCCAGACTGCTTGGTCCAGTCATTATCTTCGGAATCAACATTTTTGCCCCATCCAGACCAAGCATCCTTTATGCAAACACGGTCAATAAAAACTTCAATCATCATAAAAAAATAACGAAATCATTTATTACTAAATATTCAGCCTAGACCAAACGAAAATTGTATGGGCTTTAGATTTAGTCTTTACGCAGAGGGAAACTTCAATGTAGACGATGGAGTTCATCCAGTCTCATTTTGATCAAGCAAGCAAGCAATGGCATTTTCATGTCAGTACATAAACCATCATAAAACGACCCAAGATTGCATGACATGACACATAATCATTATTATGGAACGTCCTAGGGTAGCTGCAAGGTCATAGAAATAATAACTATTTTTTGTCCATCCACTTATGATGTCAAATGCTTTTCCAACAGCACACATACGTTCAACTCATGGCAGAAATGCTATCTTACCTCCTTAGACATGCCAATGTCATCACCTCCATTGAGCATGAACCCAACATCATCTTCAAAAGTAGGCTTGTCCACACCAGATTCTCGAGCTGGAGAGAGATTGAATTCCAAGAATTCATCTTCAGGGTCCAGATCCTCGACTTCAGCACCCAGGCAACTAGTGCCTGTACAGTCCAGCTTCGTACTGCTATTCACTAGATGCAGAAAATCGTAGACGTCAATGTCCTTCTCTGGGTTCAACTCAGCCTGAAAAATCAAAACACAAGTCCAAATCCATCAGAATTGTCAGATTGTGATAGAATAAACGAGCTCAGACCTCGGGTGTGCCCCAGAGAATGTCAAAGGACGATCCTGTTCCCACTGAAACTTGTTTTCCCCATACACAAGAAGCTACGATGCTGGACAAATTATCGACATGGCACTTCTCGGCAGATCTTTCAAAGTTTTTCCTGGGTGTCTAAAAACAACAAAAGAATCAAACACAAAAATGGAGACAGAGACAACTTGAGAAGCAACAGTGCTCAAGACACAAAAAATAAGGTGGTGACTTACAAATAATGTTGCATTCATGAACGGTACTTGAATATTAAATGTTTTCGACAAAGCCTTGATACCGCTGGCATTAAAACCAATCAAAGAGCCAGTACTTGTCATGCTATTGCCCAACAGAAGTAGATGGTCTTTCAGTACGCCTTTTGTTACCGTGGTCACTGACTTCGACAATCGCTGCAACAAGACGAAATCATGGCGATTTTTCAAGAAAGTTTATTGATTTCACGTCTAACAGAACAAAATACTAGTATAAATAGCCAAGCCAACGCCATAAAGAAGTGGATTCGAATTGGAAATTAATCTAATAAGCCATTCAGAAAGGAGAACTTCATATCGTACGATGGATACTAGCATGCATCGTTCCTGTGCATGATTCCACCATTAGATTAAGACTCATGGAATCAGGAAAAAAACTCTGTCAAGCTTTATATCTGTTGACTACAACCGTCAATGTGTACAAGGCAATGTGGCATGAAGCAGACAAGTACAGAAAGAGCAGGCACTGAACACCTTAGCGTTTAAATCTCACTATTTGTTTATGACGCGCTGACAATTTATTTCCTCTTTCTGAACAGTGGAGTGTGTGTATGTGTGTGTATGATGTGATACGCTAATAAACGTCATGAGAAAGAACAACTCCGAAGTAAACAATCCATGCCAGAGCAGCAACGTAAAATCAAACAACACTCCGATTAGAGAGTGGAGGAACACACTGCAGATAATATTATGCAGATACCTGAACAGCAAGCTCAAACGCACAGGAAAGACCAAGTGATTCTTCCACTTGTTTTATTGCATTGGGGATGGAACGTCGAGTGTCAATCAGATTCCAGACTGGAAGGCAAGAATCCATAACAACTCTCCAAGTATCTCCGCTTCTTTTAACCGCTGTTGTCTCAAGAACAACATCAACAGCCAACTCACCCATGGTGCTTCGACTTGGGTCTTTAACCCAAACTATATCTGCAGATGAAACCCGAGAATCGCCTGTACATTGCAACAACATCAAATTTTAGAGTAGGATATTACAATAAAGAATTCTGATCAGTTAACATCGAGTCTTTCGGATAGGTATACAGTCACAAAAAAATAGATCGCCTTCAGATACAAAGAAAAAAGAACAATGAAATGCATCCAAACATTGCACAAAATTTTTTAGGAAAATAACATATTGCATTAAATTAGGAAAAACAGCATTACCTTTAATAACGGTCTGCAGAAGTGTAGGGCAAACTGTATCAACAAGGAACTCGGACTCCAGAGGACCATCACCTGATGTTTTCCACAGGAACTGGATGCATGGGACGTTTGTATGATCACATTGAAAGGAGCAATAATCACTGCAAAGAGGTCATATGTTAATATAAGAAACAATAATCATGAAAGGTCTTACATATGTTTCAATTTCAAGTAGGTAGGAGTTTCATCTCTTCATATACAAACATAAGTGTTTTTCTTTACATTCCTTTTACACTAGCAAAATTACACTAAATTGAGATACAAAACTTGTAAGAACTTTATATACAGGGATTCACAAATCATATTGAAGTTAGAACTTAATGAATAAACTTCTCAGAACTAGGATTGCATAACGAATAACGAACCTGTGTGACAAATCTAATCTTTTGAAAACATTTGCAACTTTTTTCTGTTTTTGCTGAAGAACTATTGTTTCTCGGCATTTGTCAAGAATATCTACCATGCTAATACTTTCTCGAAGTAACTTTTCCTGTTAACCAGTAACCAAAAGAACATGCATCAGTTCCTGTGTTGTCTATGAAATAACAGAAGAGAATTAAAATTAAAATATGCAGAACTACCTTGTTCAGATGAATGTGGCCAACAAGACCTGGACTAGGCTCATCAACCTCAACCATTAGTTGATATCGATATCTGTAAAGAGTAGAGGAAATTGAAATGGCACATCAACGTAAAATATAATATAAGTTTCTGACTGCAGTCAGAAAACAAAAGCCAGGTCACAAGCCTACAGCTTTAGCTGCCTGGTCAAGGCAGAAGTTAGAAAACAATTTCCGCATGAGAAATCCAAAGTAACAGACAATTGTAAAAAACATGCCAGTGACCAACCAAGTGATACATGAACACCGAAAATTAAAGAAAAGGAAGAAGGAAATACTCAATCAAGAAATGGACAGCCACATCCTTCACAACGATTTTGGACAACCGATTTTTCACAGCCAATGCAGCGTTTTCCTGGCAGTGATTTCTTCCACAATCACAACTTTTAAGATGCAATAGCACCCGCCTGTCAGAAACATCATTTTTGAAGCTGGATCTGCAGAGAAGTATGTCCTGCAACCGAATATAAACTTATGAAATAGGTGCTTAATGTTATTACAGGCAAACTGTACATCCACAAACTTTAGTAATTTCTGCATGTAAGGCAGCACATACATACCTTCATCATCTCCCACGAGGAATTACTATTAGGAGAAGAATCAAGCACGGCTTTGTATGCTGGATTGGACATGGCAGTTGCAGCCAATACTCCAATAGGTTCACCAGCACAAAACTCACTGCCAACTCCATACTCAAATTGAAGGACTGAATTGCTGCACATATTTCTCACGGTTCCATCATAACACATCACAACATCTCTGAGCATTGCCATCAAATTTTTAAATAAGGTCCCTGGTTCAGTCAATCCCCGGCTAGAACGGACCATGATTTCTCTACTAGATATAGAATGAATCATGCATTGGTAGGGGTTTAATCCCCTGAAAAGTGGCTTGCTGACAAAACCCATCTCTTCAGCGGGATGGTCATCACCAGACGGGTACCTCCGCTGGAAAAGATCGGAGATGTCATTCAATAATGTCTCAGAGTAGAACTTTCCCCTGTTCGATACTTGCAGCCCAAGATATCCCATCTGCTGAACCACCTTGCTGAGAGCAGATTCACTTTTGGAATCAATCAGTAGCCCGATTGAAGAATTGGCCATGAAGTCCGCAATCGAATCTTTGACAGCGGACATGCACTTATCCAACTGTAGGGTAACTGACTCGCTGTAAGCCTCACGCAGACAACGTAGCAACGGAGAAATACTGTTTATGTTCTCTTGAATGTTTTCCAAAACATCTCCAGGTACAAAAAAATCTCTCAGAGAGATGCTGAATCCGTTGGAGAACAGATGATCCATGAGTAATGGCTGTAAGCCATTGAAAAAATTCATCACCTCCTTCGAGCCTTCGATGAAGTATAACGACGTGATGATATCATTCATGATCGAACTCATCGTCTCTTTACTGTACTCAAGCCTCACCAACTCTCCCTGGGAAATCTGGTATCGCTCTCCCGAATAACTGAACGAAGACGGTAAGGTCATCTGCAGGATCTGCGGTGAGGTCCAAAGGGCGTCACCACCACATTTGGTCACAGTGGGTCCAACAAGCACATTGGGAGCAAACATGGCCAGCTGGTGAGCAGCCTCCTTAGTCAAGAAGAATCTTCTGAACATTGTTTTTAGTGAGAGAAGGGCATCGGTTGCCAGCTGCAGGTTGAAATTGCCAGTGTGGGAGCTCAGCAATTGTTTCTCTACTGAGAAAAGCTCAACCACCTCTGCCTTTGCTTCCACAGACTGAGGATAGAACAGGTGCACACAGTCACCATCAAAATCCGCACTCAATGGCCCACAAATGAGTGGGTTGATCTTGACTGTGTGATCGCTGTGAATGGAGACAGTTAATGCCTGCAGCGAGTGCTTGTGCGTAGTCGGTGGTCTGTTGATGAACACAATATCGCCATCAACGACGCGCCGGCGAACAACTTGGCCCGGCTTTAGAAAAGTGTGCCCCTTAGACCCTTCCCACAGTGAATACGAGGACGTTCCATCCTTGTAGGTCAAGCAAAGCTTCAGGTCCACCAATTTTTGCAGGTGGCCCACATTGTACTCATTTACGCGCTCTTCGAACGTAATCCTCTGCGCGATTTCTTCCGGTAACCCGATCTCAGCCACTCCCTTATATGGGTCTCCGGTGATTACGCATCGCGATGAAAACCCCGATCCCTTCCTTATAAACAATGTTTTCATCTTTTCAAGCCACGCCTTGGTGGTTGATGTGCTTGCTTCTTTAGACACTCTAAACCGAGTATCTACATCCCGGGATGCCTAAAACAGGAAAGAATATGAAAAATCAACGAAGCCACACACAGTATATCTTAAGTCCTAACAAGATAGAAATGATTATGGACGCCACCTAAACAAATATTAGCAAATTATGCACAACCCTGTAAGCTAAAAGCAAGAGAGGATACACATGTATTGATAGCAAAAAGGCAAAAGCAATATAGAAGATTATCACCTGCAGAAATTAAACCTGAGAAATGGCAGAGAATTCCCCAAATTTCCAATGAGAGAAGAGACGTATGAAACTTACCTTGTTGGTTCCTCGAAACTGAAGATACTCTGCCACAGCTGCTTGTAATTCATTAGCTTCAATTTCGTGAGATTCAAAATTTGCTTTCCCTGACCTCGAACTCTTGATGATCTCTGCTTGCCTTAGGACTTTCTTAAGTAATGTTATCGAATGGTCCTGAGCATGAAGATAACAATCAGCAAGCATAGCAACTATAGTTAACTACTAGTAACTACTTAAAATGAACTATCTGACCGTGGACATTGTGCTGATTCCATCTGAAATTTCAGGCACCGACAAACAATTTGGAGGAACTGGTAAGTATTGAATAATATATCCCTCTTGCGGGAAGAAGCCCTTTCCACATAACTTTTTTCGGGTATCTGGGGGCATCCTTTTTAACATTGCCATCACCTTAATGTTTTCAAGAGATAGTGAGAAATTAGGTGTAAACCAAGACATAGTACATGCAAGATCGCTGGAATCTAAATTTTTACAGATGAAAGAGGAACGTGTAATAATATCCTAAAAAAATCGTGCATATGATTTCCTAAAGCTTCATATTTAAGGAAAAACAAAGCAGAAATTAGTGGCTGAAAACTGTGAAGTAGCTCCCTTACATATACAAGTGAAAACCTGAACAAACAAAAATCAGAGGGAGAGATTGCAGTTTGAACCAATTCAAATGAAAATTAAAAGACTGGCCAAAGACTAGTAAAATACACGCACTACTCAATTTCTTTCACATAAAGATCATAACAGACTTTCTTAAGTATATACAAACTGAATTATAATGTATCCACTGAATTAAAATATTAAATTCGGAACAAGTCCAAATATAACATATTGAACTAAATACTGGTCAAAACTGTCACAACTTAAATTGAGGCAAATGACTATCGAAGCCCAAAATGTAACCTCTTTAGGAAGCAAAGGCCGAGAAGGTTTCTTCTGCCTAAAATGAAAACCGTATCTTTTCAAGAAGCTCCAGGGCTCTTCTCGCTTTGATCTTGACGGTACTTTTAGCTCCAAGTAGCAAACACCACTGGAGGTCTTTGCTTCATTGATCGAGACCTGCATTGTCTCCTGCAGAACATTAATATCGGAGACATGTGAGAATTTTACTTGAATATTCATTTGACCATCTGTCGCATAATTTATATGTTTCAAGTTTAATCTAATCTTGACTTTGCACAAGAACCGGTGAAACAAACTCTGCAGTCCAATGCAGTTAATTTTCTCCAAGGTGACAATGTCATACATCATTATATTATATACGTAAATTTATAACCATAAATGTGAATCTGAGGCCAATAATTCCAGAATATACATCACAGCCACAGGAGAGCATATAAATGGCTAGGCTAAGCTACACTTTCATCAATCGCGTAATTAACCTGCCTCTAAACTTGAGATATATCATTTCACTTGTTTTTGGGCTTAGAGGGGGAACGAATTTGTAGAAACTACTCTGTCGCAACATCATAGACCAGATCTTTTATTTTCTGATATGGTGATACATAACATACTGCAGGCAAATCTTCAGCCAAATTACAAAAACAAAAAAAAAAATATACCTCACAGCACGATGAAAATACTTGTTCCATGATACCGATATTATTCACCTGAAATTAAACAAACATGATCATCAGGGCATTTATCTAAGCGGCATTTAAAAACACAAAAAAGGAGCAAGCTAAACAACTAGGGAAGGAAATGTTCTTTACGCCGTCGCTCTGGCTATAATAACAATAAAATGAAGCAAGGAGAACTCGTGGATACCGACAGATTCTATATGTGAATTTAACCAACAGATGCACTAAACCGCTGCCGAGATAATCCGTTGAGTGGTTTACATGTGTAAGGCAAAGTTCTACCATTTGTAAAACTTAAAGGACACATTGTAGGCATGAATCTGAACATGACACCACTCGTGATCACTTGCACAGCATCATATTTATTATCACTGAACAAGAGAATCCAACTAACTTCGTGGACAAACATGTCAAGTGAGATCTACTCACTTAATGAAAGCAAAGAACTA
This sequence comes from Craterostigma plantagineum, assembly GCA_027422505.1. NCBI lineage: Eukaryota > Viridiplantae > Streptophyta > Magnoliopsida > Lamiales > Linderniaceae > Craterostigma > Craterostigma plantagineum. Next base: position 16,447 of record JAPQWV010000120.1, read on the forward strand.
GAAAACCCGGAAGTATTATCGACTAATATTACCTTCCTGCTTTTGAACTTCAAGCACTTAAGACATACAAGGCTCAACACCTTCTTTAGCTCGCTGATGTGGTCGGGATGGTATACAGGAGTTGGCAGCTCCACATACCCGAAATGCCCTGAAACATTATCCAGAGTAATTACATTATCAGAAACACATAAAATAAACTGTTCGAGCATACCTTCACACTGTCCAGGCTCCCCGGTGCCACAAGACTCGCATTTGCCACTATCAAGCGGCAACCCGAGAAACGGATTGGAAATCTGGCTCGCATGACTGATTGGGCAGTCGCTAATTGAGGCTTTACACTGCCAAAAAATAAGGAATTTCACATATATTGCAACGCAGATTACAAAAATCAACGGTATATGAAGTTTCTGAGAAAAAAAACTTACGATTTCTTCACCGGTGGCTAAACAAAAACTAATTCCCTTTAGCTCAGCATCAAGGGCCTTAATGTCTTCCATTTCCTTTTACTGACGCTAAAAAAATATGACAAAATAACCGAATAAATAGGAAGGCCCGCGCAAATTAGGAAGAGATCAGGATTTCTATTCACTCTACAAGTAGGATTAGGACAAGAGATAGTTAATTGCATTTCATCCAAAAAGTAAAACCTAACATGCAAATACTCAGAACACTTCAAAAAGTATCAACAAGAAAAAAGCCCTAGAAGAAACCCGAAGACACACACTATAATCAGGTTCAAACCCGCATCCTATCCCCACCCCACACCCGATCACAGAGCAGTGAATTTTAATAGGACGCTTAAAGAATCAACAGAACACAGTCTCAAATTACAAGCATTAGTACAGAACAAAAAGCAGAATACTTACATTGCCTCAAAAAATCATAAGAAAAAGGCGGAGATTAAGTTTCGAGCTACCCATACCAGAAAAACCTCAATCGGACGGAGCTTTGGATCCCAAATTGGTATCAATGTGCCTTTCTGATAGTGCGTCGGCACGTTTCCTTAGTTTAGCTCGGTATCAGTGGTCGACGGAAAGAAGATAATGGCGAGGAATTGTGGCTGGAAAGACAAACGGTGAGCGAGGAGTTTAGCTTGGTCAGATTTCTCTAGGGCTTAACGTTAATGGCGATGGCGATGACGTACATATAAAATGGGAATAGAATATGCTTTCAAACAAGTGTATTACTAAACGACGACTACTACATACATACACATACACATACACATACACGCACACACACAATATTGTAATTAATTTAATAAAATCGTTTCACTTCTTTAGTTATTATTGTAACTAGTACTTTCTTACACACCCGATGTGTGTGCTTAAAATATAATTATATTGAAATTATTTTAAATTTTAAAATCAAAATTTTTACTGTTTAAGATGAAATATAAATTTTAAATATATTAAAAGAAACTTAGTTTTAGATGCATAAGTACGTAAAATAAAAAATTAGGAGTGATATGAAAATTACTTAATTAATTAAATTAGGGACTAAATTGCTAATAATTTACAGACCAAATTGGACAGTTTTTATCCACCCATCACCAATTATATAATAGTATAGATAGTATAGATTCTATCCAACACATTAGTTTTCACTATATATATTAAAAAATATATGTTTCATTAAATATTAATACACATACACGTAGGGTTGTCAATGGGGCGGGGATTCCCCGTCCCCGCGGGGATCCGCCCCGAAAGGGGCGGGGAATCCCCGCTATTCTACCCCCGCGGGGCGGGGATGGGGGGAATTTTTCCCCGCGGATATCCCCGCCCCGTTCCCCGCCCCGTCCCGATTATTTAAATAATATATATATTCAATTAATATTATTATAAGTTAAATAATATTAAAATATACTTTGGATAATATTAAAATAATATAAATATGATTAAAATATTGTTTAAATAATATAAGTAATGTTAAAATATAGTTTAAATAATATAAAATAATATTTTTTAAACAATTAAGACGGGGCGGGGAATCCCCGTAGGGACGGGGATCCCCGCGGGGACGGGGACGGGGACAATTTTATCCCCATTTGCCTCGCGGGGCGGGGACGGGGATTAGATCCCCGCCCCGAACCCGCCCCGTTGACAACCCTACATACACGCACACCACAATATTGTAATTAATTTAATAAAATTGTTTCACTTCTTTAGTTATTGTAATTTTATCCAAAACATTAGTTTTCACCTCATATATTTTAAAAATATATTTCATTAAATATTAAATATTACAAATATCAAAACTGGAATAACATATAAATATAAGTATCTTAAGCACGTAGAGTACTAGTAAAAATAAAAATATATGCAAAGTAGTATATAATATATTACATTACAAAGCAAAACTATTGTGTAAGAGAAGAGTTTCATCTCTATAACTCCCTCGACTCTCAACGTTCTGCAACTTAATGGGATATTTCCTGCCTCACCTTCCCATTCTCCGAGGTTATGGTGCTGTCCTTAACAAGTTTGTTGTCTTTGCACGCTTTCCAATTCATCGATGTGCTGAATATCAATCTCTGCATCTCCCATGAAATCCTCCGTCGAAAACGTGTCCTTGTCGTGCACAAACTGAGAGACAACAAAGCGATTCGCCAGCTATTACCATGAGATGGTTAGATACAAATGGGGCCAAGAAATCTAGTCATAGGTTTTCCTTCTTGAATCGATTAGGAGCTTACCAGCTTTAATGGAGGACATTAAGCTTTTCGTTCCAAACTGGGTTGACATTGTTCTTGACAAACGAGCATGTAATAAGCGGTTTTTCTATACTTGATTTCCGAGGGAGATGACGACGTATGGATCGCTCGAAACCATGTCCCTTATGGCCAAGTTGGTGCCTTTATTAACTATGTTGACAGTAATGAATCCTACGAATGTAAAGACAGAGAATTTTATGGGCAAGATTTGTCATCAGATATATAGATTAAGAGTTTCACGAGCTGATGAGTGAGAGATTTCATTACCATGGACAGAGATTTTCCTCGGACCCTATTGCTCGGGTTTTCTCCGTCCGTTACGAAATGCGTTTCCCAGGTCGTATATACGAATGGCTTGAACATCGAACTTCAGAGGAGAGGACGACGATGGGTTTGGAGATGGATGGAGAACATAGCTCTGCTTCTTTGTTTGAAATCTCCTTCAGATGTTTCCTCATTTGTGACTTGTTTCCTCGTCTTCTTCTCGAACAGACATTTTCTCAAGCATCACATGTTCAATCTGCTATCATCGTCACCGTCGCGTCTCACAGCTCTTTTTTCCCTGCATCAATCAAAGAAGAACAAGAGTCGCGCATTCACTACCAAAAACGATCATATCAAATTAAAAAAAGAACCAAGGACGGCAATAGTCTTACGAGGATCACTTGATGACGAAGGTTGACCAATTGGAAATTGGAAAAAAAAAAAATCGAACCTTTGCCACAATTGCATACACTTAACACAACAGAGTCCCAAGAAAGTCGAAGATTAGAACATTGAGTTGAGTGTAACCTTCGGAAGTTTTTGGCTCACTAGCCAATTTCAGTTCGGCACCTTAAACCAGCTTGCGTGCTTATCTCTCGCCAAAATTGAATATGTCGAACATAGCTTTGGTTCAGGAGATTTGGAAATTCACCACACACCTGCGTAAGAAGCTATCCCCGAAAAAGAACGATTCTTTTGCTCAAGTTGTCTGAATCAGTACACCTTTGCGCATTCTTACACCTTTTCTTTCTTGTTCAAGGCTACGTTTCGTATGCGCCGGAGAATCTACTACTCCGTTCGGGCATTCCCTTGAACCCAAAACGACGCCGTCCGACTCCTCGCTCGCGACCCATTCGAGCCTGTTCACTCAGTTCACAGGTACTTGATGGCAGATTTCTTCTCCTTGCTTATGCTCACTCCATAGCTTAACATCATTTCCCTGACGATGAATTTCGGTTGTGCGTCGCCCGATGAAATCTTGAAAAAGGGTTCTTATAAATCGAGAAACGAACGGGCAGCCGATTGGGTTTCGAAAACGACGACCTCGTACGAGCCCTGCCGATATTCGTCGGAGGCGTTTCGCTGTTGGCCGTTCTTCTGAACCGAGCAGTTTCGGGCATTGCTGCTGTAGCCGATGCAAGCAGGTCCATTGCTTTTATCTTTTCGGTCATAATTCAATGCTGAAATTGAAGGTATTCGACGATCACAGTAATGCTCTTTGCAGTTCACAGTCTCGGGCGGATCTATTGACGCTTGGTTTGGCCGTGACCAATATTCTGAACGGACTCGTGTGGCTATCCATCAGGCCAAAATCTATTACATCCGTGAGAAATCCATTTTCGAAGTTTGCTACGTTTCCGCGCCACTTCATTAAGCTTTATGCTATTGAAGCGAATGAATTCGCTATACAGCTTATACGTGCTTGATATCAGGTCGAGCCCAATGGAGTCGAATGCCGAAGAATTTACCCCGATCTTCCTCGTAGCGTCGTTTCTGAATTGCTTTGGTATAGATTTGATCGTCAAAGTGTTTGCCTTTAGTACTATGAAAGAGCATCAGTTGATCTCTCTCTCTCTCTCTCTCTCTCTCTCTCTCTCTCTCTCTCTCTCTCTCTCTCTCCCCCTCTCTCTTTCAGGGCCTGGGAATCTCTATCAGATGCAACTTGTTGCAGGTCCTTGGTTGTTATTTATGACAGCTTATGCATTTTGCAAATAGGGTATGCTGCTGCTGCTTCTGAGGAGGACGGGGGGATGATTGTCGATGCCAAAAAGCTTATCGAAGGATCCCTTTATAATGGGGTTGCAAAATCGAAATCACGTGAGGCTTTCGGTCGATCCTAGCCGTAGATCAATCTTTTCCACGCAGTTGCTTTTTCTGGGCTGATGATAACCTTTGATTGTTCTTCAGAGAGTTACTTGGCGAACCTCTCGCTTTATCCAGGGAAGATAGAACTTCCATTTCTACCTTCGAACACACAGGTCCGACACTCTGATTTTTGCTCGTGCAAAGGAGAAATTCTCGAAAAGATCGTCTTTTTTTTTTTTTGATGTCATTAGGCTGCGATCTTGCAACCGCTGGGCGATAGAGGAATTGCTGTCGTCGGCGGCGACACAGTTAGGGGATTCACAACTTCTGACCAGGTTAGTTGTGATGTCTTGATCTTGTATGTCAGAATTGTATGGCTAGTATTCTCTCAGTCTTCTCCATTTTTTCCTTCCCATCTGTGAAAAACCCGGGAAAAGGTTTCGTCTTTATATCCGCGCATTGCAGGCGTGGATTTCTTTAGTCGGAGAGAAGCTCGATGCGACCCTCTCGAGTAAAATCCCATCTGCTGCTGTTCAAGAATGAATTTCGAATACTCAATTGGACACAAAAAGCTTCTTTGATTGTGTTCTTTCTTGCTGTGACATTGTAATTAACCGTTGTCTTTCTCTTCGTTCTTCGTTGGAATCTCAATTCGACTGATATACATACTGCACACAACCTCCTGTCTGAACTCATAAACAGTACACATACACAGAAATTACACATGAATAGGCTTGGAAATTTTGCCTAACTTAAGTTCAAACCAAGTTCTGCCGATAAACATAAGTTCCATCTATCTCCACGCAAGGGATACCTGCGATTTTGCTCCAATAATCGCCCCTATCTCTAGCACATTTCGGGCTTAAAAGCGGGCACTCGCTTATTTCAAGATGCCACAGCCTTTCAAGAAGGCGCTCGCCGGGCAAAACGTCGAGCACGGCGCAGTTCATGATCGAAAGATGCCTCAGGGACTCCAAATTCTCGAGCACTTTCCCCAGGGAAGTGAGCTTAGGGAACCTAGCAATCGAGAATTTTTCCAAGGAACGAGGAAGAAGGTCGTCATCCCCCAGCATTTCGAGCTCCTTAAATCCGCCGCAGATGGAAAACTCTCTGAGAGAGGTGAGCCTGTGAAGGCCCCACTGCTTCAGAGGCTTGAAGTTCTTCGAGTCCCATATCCTCAGATAGGTTAGGTTTCGAGGCAAATCACACCTTGGGAAATCGTTCAGCTTCGAACAGCTCCGTATCTCTAGCGACAAAAGGGTCGCCATTGTCTGAATTCTCGCCGGCAAGGACTTGAGGTGAGCGCAGTAGTTTATAGAGAGTGCTCTGAGGTTCGGCGGCAAGCCTTGCTCTGGGATGTCCCTCAGGCCAGAGCAATGCGATAGGTTCAGCTCTATGAGATGCGAAAAACCGTTCAACTTGCTGACTAGGCTGCTGAAGTTAGGCCAATCGAATAAGCTGAGATCTTCGAGAGAAACGCTAGCTTCGTCCTCGGGGAACATAGTATCGGCAAGAGGGTCGAGGTTGGCACAGTTCTTCACCGCGAGCTTCTTAAGGGAAACTGGGAAGTCATTACCCGCCCACGTCCTAAGAGACGAGCAGTCTTTGATCTCGAGCCTCTCGAGGTTCGAGATATTGCTCGGGAGGGATACCAAGGCGTTGCAGCTGAGTATCTCGAGGCGTTTGAGCGTTGAGGGAATTCCCGTCTGGGGAAAGTTGTAAAATCTGACGCAGTTTTTGATGATAAGCTCTCGCAACAGTCCGAGGCTGCTCAAGTCGCTCGGAAGGGTTTTAATATTTGGGCAGAGAAAGAGTTCTACGACTTCGACGTTGCGAGGGAACTGCTGCTCGCCTTGTCCAAGTGCTGAGAGCTGCGAACAGCCTGCAATGACTATGCGCTTCAAGCGGGTAAGATCTGCGAGCGAAACGTCGGGCCATATCGATACCATGTCTTTGCAGTCGCAACACTCCAAAACTTCGAGTTCTGTTAACGAAGGCATGAGGTTCGAAGGCAGACGAGAGAGCCCTTTGACAGATTCGACCTTCAAGAAACTCAAGGAGCTGAGGTTGCAGAAACTTTCCAACACCACCTTGTTACAGTCCTCGAGATCTAAACTACGCAGACGAGGAAAGCTCAAAGGGGAAACTTTCGTCAGCTTTTGGCATTTAAACATTGCAAGATTCTGAAGGCAAGGGAATTGTATCAGAGGATTCTCAACATCATCAGTGCAAGCTGACCATTCTTCCCATTCGGGCATGTGATTGAACCTCAGAGTCTCCAGTTTCGGGAATGGAGATCCTTTACCGTAGAATTCCTTTCCAACACGTTTTACTCTAGACATGTTTTTAATTATTAGGGTTTCAAGCTCGGGAAGCTGACCGAATGGCGGTAAGTATGAGCATTCAGAACAACTATCGACGCTTATGCTCGATAATTCCCTAAACAACGGATCTCCCATCCATCTCGGGAATTTGACGCCTCGATAGGATTCGACCTTGAGGCTCTTCAAATTTTCATGAGGGCGGAGAAGATCAATCACACCTTCCTGAGAACATAAAACGTGTGAAGTATCATCACTTCCCCAAGTCAACTGTAGCTCTTCGAGCCTGTCTTTGCTCCCAAGGTTCGCCTCCTTCACATCCTCGATGTCCATCACGTTTTGCAGTTCGAGGATGGAAACCGTCCCTCTTAGCATCTGTAGAAGCCTCAGGTCTTTCAAACCTAACCCATCGCCAATTTTGCTCAGCACAATCTTGGGCAATGTCTGCAAATCTTTCAGCTTACCGATCTCAACGGGCAAATCCTTAAGCTTTTCGGTGTTAGAATTGTCGAGATGCCGCAATTTAGACAGATTCCCCAAAGTCGACGGCAGCTTACGTATAAATCGGCAGTTACTCAGCAATAAAGTTTCAAGACGAAGGAGATCGCCCACGGACTCGGGCAATTCAACTATTAAAGTCCCCGACAAGTTGAGGTACCTTATATGAATCAAGTCACACACCGAACCGGGCACCTCGGTGATCGAATAGCCACTCAGAGATAACACTCGCAATCTCAACAGCTTGGGCACGAGTTCGACTAGTATCGTGTTCGACATATAAAAGGGAGGCCAAACAAGTGAATTCTGGATAGGCATCGGTAAGAAAGTTCTGAGGCCATTGACTCGATGGAAGTCCTTAAACTTTTTGAAAACTTCGTATTCATGGCGGAGGAAAGAACCATGCCGCGTCCTTGAAGGTATTTCGTATTCCTGGTTGGTGCCCATCTTCTCTTCTAAGCGATAACACGACCCAACCGCCACGAACACGGCCAAGTCGTTTATGAGGTCGTGCATCACGTATGTCGTGCTGCACTCGCCCGAATGCTGGAAAAAAGATCTCAACATTAATTCCTTGAAGTAATCGTGACCCAAGTCCTCCTTCGTTTTCCCTTGTTCGTGCTGCTCGAGAAATCCCTCAGCCATCCACAGCTGCACGAGCTCATTGGGGTCGAACTCATAATCCTTGGGGAATATGGAGCAATAAGCAAAGAGATACTTCAAGTGCGATGGCAGATGGTAGTAGCTCAACCTCAGAACGTTGGGAATGTTATTCTCCTCCTCCGGCAAATCCCATATCTTGCTCTTCAACACTCTCTCCCAGCCTTCTTTATTCTCCTTACGCAAGACGCCGCCGAGCGTCTTAGCCGCCAAGGGCAAGCCTTTGCACTTCTTCATGAGCCCCAAGCCAACGTCTCTAAACTCCGAGTTCACATCAAGAGGCGTACGACTGTGCAGAGCCAAGAGCAGCAGGCAATCTTCATCTGTCAGCAGCTTCATGTGATAAGCCTTGCGAGGCGAACCCACCACAGAAGCTATGCTACCATCACGAGTTGTTACGATAATTCTGCTGCCCGGCAGCCCAGAATTGAAAGGGAGGCACAAACGAGTCCACTGCTCATAACTTTTGTTCCACAGATCGTCCAAAACGATCAGAAACTTGTTCTTGGACAGCTCTTGCTTTAAACTGGCCTGAAGAGAGTCTAGGTCCGTCTGGGAAACGCTCGCCTTGGTGACCGACTCTAAGATCGTTTTGGTGATCGTCTGAACGTCAAAGACCACGTCGACGCAAATCCAAGCTCGCTTGTGGAAGTTTTTCTTCACCTCCCTATCGTTGTATACCAGCTGGGCCAGCGTGGTTTTCCCTATCCCTCCCATGCCCACTATTGGAATGACTTGAACATCATCGCTGGCTTCCTCTTCGCTGAGCAGCATTTTGATTAGAGCTTCTTTGTCTTCGTCTCTACCATAGACGTGAGACTCAGGCAGCGAAGTGGTTGGTAACCTAGTGATGTTATGCCGCGATCGCGAGGTGCTCTGATTCTCCCTCAGATTCAGCTCGATCCTACGGTTCACAGTCTCTCTCAATCTGTTCGATATTTCCTTTATTCTCGACATCATTCTGTAATTAGCGATGAGAGCGCCCGGCATGTACCTTCTACACTTGGGAATAAGTCTCCAAACAAAACTCCCATTGCTTCGCCTGATACCCTTCGAGTCTTGGATCAAAGCTCTGCTGGTAATTTCGTCGAGCACGTCGTCTAAGTCAAAGGCCACGGCCCTCAGCATCTCCAGCCATGCTTTGACGGAATTTTCAGTCACCTGCTTCTCCTCAGCGTCGTCGAGCACGCCACATACAATAGCCAAGTCGTCTTCTAATCTCTTGAAGTGGCGCTGGACCTTCTCACGGCGGGCCAAGGCCATGGTTGCGCTGGTGATCAGCTGCTGAAATAGCGCCTGAAGGAATGCGGATAGGAAGATCTCTCCCACGCCAGTCATCTTGATCTTCTTCTCCGAGAGATCCAATATTCAGCAATCTGACGAAGGAATTAAATCGATGATTATCTCATTCTAATGCTCAAAATCAACCAAAACGAGCAAAACTGAGCATACTAAAAGGAACTGAAATGTTCCAACGAAAAATCTAGCTAACATTCGCAATACAAACGTCATGGACTTACGAATCTGTGAAGCTGCTTCCTTTCTATGTTGGCTCGAACTGCTTTTCTTGGAAATAAAAAAGGAATCTTTGAGTTTAGTGCTACAATGATTGGGTTATCTTTCTATGAGCAAGTCAACTAAGAATTGTCTCCGATCTACAGGCTGGCATGGCAAGGCATGACATTACAAGGCAACTACGTTATTATTTTAATTAATTAAATTAAATAAAAACTTGAAAAATATAGAAAAATATACACCCTTGCATTTGGTATTTTCAACTTAACTTCTTGGGTCAATTCGAAATCAGGCCCCATTAAGGGTTTTATTTCGAATTCAGACCCTGTTTGAGAATTTTTTAGGTTAAAGGACCCATTTTGTGTGGTGTAAAAAAGTGATATGAAAGATATATGAACTGGTATAGAATGATCATTTTGTGTTACAAATTTCAACATACTGGTATGTCAGAGCAATGAAGTGGTACTGCAGAAAATAAAATGGTATCTGATGATCATAAACTGGTACGGAATTATGGTTTTGTGTTACAAAATTTGAACTTACTGGTATGAAAGAGCAATGAAGTGGTACTTGCAGAAAATGGTCCTTAAAACTAATTTTTCTGCCAAGAGGGTCTGAATCCTAAATGATAGTTATGCGGGGGCCTGAAATGAAAATGCCCCTAATTTCTTTCTCACTTTCTAGAAATCAGTGCAACATTTGGGCCGTTTGTGTTTATTTAGCTTAGTCCATTAATAAAAAAAGGTGGGTATAGTCCGATGGGCTTTTTATTATTTACACTTGAAAATCACTACAACTAAAAGACTGGGTCAACGTCCACCTTTTTACCGGTCCTAGTCAAAAGGGGTATTCAAAGAGTCCAACTAAAAATTAAAAAATACTTGGGAAATAAATTTCATCTTTGAAATTTCCACTCCCACCAAGCCGCCAAGACCACATCACTCATATATTTTAATATTCCGCTTATTTATTGAGAGATAGATACCTTACTAATATATAAGTTACCCATCCTTCTCATTTAATCTTTTTCACTCAACAAACCAGACCCACTTACATAACGTTAGTTAACGTAGAAATAACCACAGTTACAAAGATTGTCTTAACTTTTACTTAAAAGCACTGTTCCCACAGGAGATTCCTTCCACAAGCTTAAGCTTTTAAAAGTCAAGTCTACTATACTACCACTTTGTTGATCGGAAAAAAAAAAAAAAAAAAAAATAGTCCTCATACTTCGCATTTATCAAAGGTCCAAGTTTGACCACACTTATATATATATATACACATATCTTCCAATGTTTGTTTCTTTTCCTACAAGCACAACCTCGTTGAATTTTCAAACCTCCCATCACCTTACAACACACACAAGCAAGGGTTTTTTGTCCGTTCTAAGGTCTGCTTTCTCTTCAGTATCGTTCTTAGTTGCAGACGATGGACGGGTCGAACCCGAATTCGAATTCGCCCGCCCCGTTCTTACTGAAGACGTATGAGATGGTCGACGACCGTTCGACCAATCAGATCGTTTCTTGGAGCCACGCCGGCTACAGCTTCGTCGTATGGAACCCGCCGGAATTCGCCCGCGATTTGCTGCCCAAGTATTTCAAGCACAACAACTTCTCAAGCTTCATAAGGCAGCTCAATACATACGTGAGAACATTATTCATCCGTCGATTCGATTGTCCGAAGGCGATCGTCGTGAAATTTTATTAATTTTATTATTGCAGGGTTTTCGAAAGATAGATCCTGACCAGTGGGAGTTCGCCAACGAGGAGTTCGTCAGAGGGCAGATGCATTTACTGAAGAACATCCACCGGCGAAAGCCCATCCACAGCCACTCCTCGGCGAGCCAGCAGTCGAGTGCGGCGGCGGCCCCCTTGACGGAGTCGGAGAGGGGCGAGTTCGAGAGGGAGATTGAGAAGCTCAGGCGAGAAAAGACGGCGCTTCAGTCCGAGGTGCATAGGCATAGGAGGGATAATCAAGAATACGAATCGCAGTTGGTTTTATTACAGCAGAGCTTGCTCGGCGTTGACCAGAGGCACCGACAGCTGATGAGCGCTCTGTCCGAAGTTTTTTACAAGTCGGAATCTCTCAGCAAAAGGAGGAGGTTGCCGGCGTTGGACTATCTGAACGGCGGCGAAGAAGACGAAGGGTCGGGCCGAAGAAACCCTACTTCTGGCGGGGCGTGGGAAAAAAAGATTTCGCCATTGGTGAGTGTGGAGTTATTGCAGAGGCTGGATTCGTCTCTGACATCGTGGGAGAGAATCGTCAGGCAAAGTAGAGAGGAGGAGGAGGAGGAGGATTACGCCGCCGCCGGCGACGATAGCCCTGAAATATCGTCCGTCTACGTTGATGTGAATTCGAGCCCTTCAGCTAATAATATGGTTCCTTCTGCTGACGTCGGCGGGGAAGTGCAGAGAAACGGAGAAAGCGACGACGTTTATGTTCCTTCGGTGGCGAACGATGTGTTCTGGGAGCAGTTTCTGACGGAGGTGCCGGCGTTCACGGCGGAGCAACGGCGAGCATGATAATGAAGGACGGTATAAATATGATAGATTGTAGTACTTTAGATTGTTAGGAATGTAAAATTTTGTGGGCTTTTGTTGAGTAATGGTTTCTTTTTTTTTTTTGTTTTTTACTCTTCTTATCCAATCCATTAATGGTCCGAACCGAGCAATTATTATTTCCTCTTTTTCTTTTATCGGATAATAGACAGCGAACAACAGATTAAAAAAAAACAAGAAAGAAGCAAAAAAAGAAATGCACAGTTTTGGATAAAATTCCCATCTTTTCCCCAACGCAGAGACAGAAATCCATCATTTTTCGCACCAACGCGACCGATAAAGATCGTCGGAGAAACATGGCCGATGCGATCGCCGCCGCTTCCATCCACGACCTACCCGACGCGATCTTATCCACCGTAATCTCCTTCGTCGCCGACACGCGCGCGCGAAACTCGGCGTCCCTCGTCTGCCGCAAGTGGTACCAGCTCGAGAGATCCACACGCGCCGCCGTCGTCCTCCGCGGAAACCTCCGCGATCTGTTCATGCTCCCCACCGAGTGCTTCACCTCGGCGACCGACTTGGATCTGTCCCTCCTCTCGCCCTACGGCCACCCCTTCACCTCCCCGCTCCTCGCGCGTCTGCTTCAGGTGGCCTTCCCGCGCGTGGCTTCGCTCTCCTTCTACGCGCGCGACGCCCTGACGGTGCAGCTGATATCCTCTCTCTGGGAGGGCAAAATCGAGCGGTTGAAGCTCGTGAGGTGGCACAAGCGGCCGCAGATCGATTCCCCCGGCGACGAGCTTAAGGTTCTGTTCTCCAACTGCGTCGGCGAGAGCAGATTGAGATCCCTCGACTGCTCCGAGTTCTACTGCTGGACCGATGACGTGGCGCCGGCGCTCGAGGCCTACCCCGCCGTCGCCGCCTCGCTGACTTGCCTGAACCTACTGAACCCTACCTTTTCCGAAGGGTTCAAATCGGAGGAAATCAAGGTAATCACGAAACTCTGTCCGAATCTGAAGGAATTCAAAGCTGCCTGTATGTTCGATCCCAGATTTATGGGGTTCGTAGGGGACGAAGCGTTGCTGGCTTTATCTAAAAATTGTCCCCTCTTGAGGGTTCTCCATCTAGCCGATACTCTCGCCCTGTCGAACCCGAGGGGAAACTACGACGACAGAGAAGAAGAGGCAAGAATCGCAGTTCCAACTCTAATCGAGCTTTTTTCCGGGCTTCCATCGCTCGAAGAACTCGTTCTCGATCTCTGCAACAGGGTGAGAGACAGCGGTCCCATGTTCGAAGTCCTGCAGAGGAAGTGTCCCAACTTGAGGCGTCTCGAGCTGGGCGAATTTTGGGGGATTTCGATTCCCGTCGATTCCAAGTTGGACGGCGTGGCCCTCTGCCACGGCCTCGAATCTCTCTCCGTCCAAAACGTCGGCGATTTGGACGACATGGGCCTCATCTCCATCGCCAGAGGCTGCTCTGCGCTGAAAAAATTCTCGATCGCCGGCTGCAATCTGATCACCATGAGAGGGCTGAGGACCTTGTCTTCCCTCCTCCAGAGGACGCTGACGGAGGTGAGCATCTCTCGCTGTAAGAATCTGAACTCGGCCGCCTCGCTGAGATCACTACAACCCGTCCAAGAGCGGATCGAAAGGCTCCACATAGACTGCGTATGGGAGGACATCCCCGACCACGACGGCAAGACGAACAAGAGGTGCAGAGACTCCTACGAAAACGAAAAGGGACAATCTTGGGATAGGCTGAAGCACCTCTCCGTATGGATCGCCGTGGGCCATCTCCTAACCCCACTCGTCCAGCCCCCGATGCTCGAAAACTGCCCTAATCTCGAAGAGATCGAAATCAAAGTCGACGGAGACTGCCGTGAGCTGTCCAAGCCCTCACAGCGGGAATTTGGCCTGAGCTCGCTGACCATCTACCCTAGCCTGGCTAGGCTGAAGGTGAACTGCGGTGACACCATAGGGTACGCGCACACTGCACCCTCGGGCCAGATGGACCTTAGCCTTTGGGAGAGGTTTTATTTATTCGGCGTGGGCCACTTGGGATTGGGCGAGCTCGACTATTGGCCGCCCCAGGACAGGGATGTGAACCGTAGGAGCCTTTCCTTGCCGGCGGCTGGGCTGCTTCAGCAGTGCCATGGCTTGAGGAAGCTCTTCATTCATGGGACGGCGCACGAGCATTTCTTGAGGTTTTTGTTGGACGTTGAGGATTTGAGGGACGTTCAGTTGAGGGAGGACTATTATCCCGCGCCGGAGGATGATATGAGCACGGAGATGAGGGAGGATTCGTGTAGCAGATTCGAGGCCGCGCTTAACAGGCGTCAGATTCCCGATTGATTTCCTTCTCCTTTTTCTTTCCGAGTTGTTATTCTGCGGCTTTTTTGTGGCTTTTTCTTTTTCGTGTTCGGTTGAGATGGGAACTGTTTGATTTTCGATGCGTTTGGCGAGGGGTAAGTGTTGGGAATGGTGGTGGGCCCCGCGGTGGTCAGTGGGCCCCGCAGCGGAACTGGTCCCGGTTTGGCTCGGTACGACGATCGGGAGAAGTGGGACCCACGGGGTAAATTTGGTGGGACCCGCACAGTAACTACCACGGTAAAAATAAAATTACCGTAAGGTAAGAAAGAACACCAGAATTTTAACGTGGAAAACCCTCTGTTAACGAAGAGGGAAAAACCACGGCCGAGTCGGCAAAATCTTCACTATAGTAAAAATTACAACCCTCGAATTTTTACTATCTCACTTTTACCACTCGTGTTTACCTCACACCTCTCTGTGGATGTGGAACCCTATCAGTTTCTACCTGAACTGATAACCTCACAATTCACTCGAACTACTTCTCTCTATTTAGTAAAACTCGAATGAGCTTGTGATGATAATAACTGAAGAATCCTTAGCCTATTTATAGATGTCTTCAGCTCTTCTGGACCGCTCAAAACGGGTGGCCAGGAATGCGCCGCGTCGCCCTTCAATATGAACCGTTCATTATTTTATTATATATATAAAATAATATTATAATATAATATTAATAATATTATTTTATTATATATTTTTTTTCTTCAATATTGGTAGGCGTCCTCCTTGGTGGCTGGACCAACAATTCTCCCCCTCCAGCCTCATTCATTTTTGCGGGGAAGATTTCCTACCGCCTCAGCGATAGCCCATGCCGGCTTGCCCGGCGCAGAACTCTGTCTTTTCCTTGGGAATAACCTTTGTCAGAATGTCCGCAACATTCTTGTCTGTATGGATCTTCTGTAACTTGAACGCTTTCTCCTCAATAGCTAGTCTGAGCCAATGATAACGAACGTCGATGTGTTTCGTCCTCGAGTGATACATAGTATTCTTGCTCAAGTCCAAAGCACTTTGACTATCGCAAAATATTATGTACTCCTCCTGCTGAATGCCCAACTCCTGAAGGAATCTCTTCAACCAGAGCATCTCCTTGCCAGCTTCCGTTGCTGCAACATACTCTGCTTCAGTAGTTGATAAAGAAACACATTTTTGTACCCTCGCCTGCCATGAGATAGCTCCCCCTGAGAATGTAAATATGTATCCCGACGTTGACTTTCTGCTGTCAAGATCACCGGCCATATCAGCATCCGTATAGCCTGTAAGAAAACATTTACCACTTCCAAATGTTAGGCATAATTTGGAAGTTCCTCTCAGGTACCTCAAGATCCACTTCACTGCTTCCCAATGTGACTTCCCGGGATTCGATAGAAATCGACTCACAACGCCAACTGCGTGAGCGATATCTGGCCTCGTACACACCATGGCGTACATCAAACTTCCGACCGCCGATGAATATGGAACATCTGGGACATCTTCTCCGTCTTCGTTTGTTGATGGACCGGATTTCTTTCGCAACTGAAAGTGCGCGGCAAGTGGCGTGCTAACTGGCTTAGCATCCTTCATATTGAACCTCTCTAGAACTCGTTCAATATAGCGCTCCTGGGATAACCACAATTTCCCAGCTTTCCGATCTCGGGTAATCTCCATTCCGAGAATCCGCTTTGCCGAACCCAAATCCTTCATGTCAAACGTCTTTGACAAATCTTTTTTCAACCTGCTAATCATCTCTGCATCTTGCCCGACAATTAGCATATCATCAACATACAGGAGAAGAACGATAAATTTACCGTTAGAGTATCTCTGGACGTAAACACATGGATCTGCATCTGTTCTCTTGAACCCCTGATGCACCATGAAAGAATCAAACTTCTTGTACCACTGCCGTGGAGCTTGTTTCAGACCGTACAAGCTTTTCTTCAACCGGCAGACCATGTCCTCTTTACCTCTAACCTCGAACCCTTCGGGTTGTTCCATATATATCTCCTCATCAAGATCACCATGCAAGAATGCGGTCTTCACGTCGAGTTGCTCTAAGTGAAGATCCATGGTAGCAGCTAGTCCCAGTATGACTCTGATTGAACTCATCTTCACGACAGGTGAAAATATCTCGTCAAAGTCAATCCCCTTCCTCTGAGTGAAACCTTTGACCACTAATCGAGCCTTGTATCTAACCAGCTTGCCATCATCCTTCTTCAATTTGTACACCCATTTGTTTTTGAGTGTCTTCTTTCCTTTCGGCAACCGAACTAACTCGTACGTATCATTCTTCTTCAGAGAATCCATCTCCTCTTGCATGGCCACTGTCCAACAATCTTTGTCCCTACAAGATTGTACTTCTTGGAAGCTCTCTGGCTCCCCCTCGTCAGTAATCAAAATATAATCAGAACTCGGATACCTCGTAGAGGGTTGGCGTTCCCTAGTTGACCTTCTCGGATGAGGTTCAACTGCTTCTTGCACATGTGAAGGCTCCCCCTGCTCAGTACCTTCGGTGTGTTCATCTACGACATGTTCATCATCATCAACGACTGGCTCTTCTGGTTCAGGTTCTGATTGTTGCATTCCTTCCTCCGTGGCACCATTATATGGAATGCTAACTGGTGTATAATCGTCTACACCGCCATATGTGGATTTCGCCGCATCCACCTCTGAGTCGCCCATGGTCTCATGCTCATGGAATACTACGTCGCGACTTCGAACAGTCTTCTTCTTCTTTGGATCCCAAAGTCTGTAGCCAAACTCCTCATCTCCGTACCCAACAAAGATGCAAGGATTCGATTTATCATCGAGCTTGGATCTTTGTTCCTTCGGCACATGCATGAACGCCTTGCAGCCAAACACTCTCAAATGCGAATATGAGATGTCTCTACCAGTCCACACCTTCTCTGGTACATCGAAGTCCAACGCCGATGAAGGTAGCCGGTTGATAAGATAGACTGCAGTGTTGACAGCTTCCCCCCAAAATGACTTAGATAGATTAGCCATTTTGAGCATCGCTCGGACTCTCTCCATAATGGTTCGGTTCATTCTCTCTGCGACACCATTCTGCTGAGGAGTACCAGGAACTGTCTTCTCATGCCTAATGCCATGTTTCGTGGAATAATCTCTGAACTCTCGAGAGATGTATTCACCACCATTATCTGTGCGTAGACACTTTAGCGGCATTCCAGTTTCTCTTTCCACCATCGCATGGAACTTCTTGAAATAATAGAAAACCTGGTCCTTCGTCCGCAACAGATATACCCAGGTCTTGCGAGACGCATCATCAATGAAGGTCAGAAAATATTTACTACCTCCCAGAGATTCGACTTCCATGGGTCCGCATATGTCAGAATGTACCAACTCCAACTTCCTCATTCGTCTGGTTGAGCTCTTCGCGAATGAAACTCTATGTTGCTTTCCAAATAAACAATGATCGCAGGGGTTCATCGCTTTCTCCTTGGCTACTGGTATGAGGGACTTTTTAGCCAAGATATTCAACCCCTTCTCTCCTACGTGCGCCAGCCGTCTGTGCCACAAATTTGGAGAAGCATCATCTTCAACGGCATTAAGTTGGTTAGCACATATCGTTGCATGCATCTTGTAGAGCGAGCAGCATAGCCTTCCTCTCGCTACCACCAACGATCCTTTGGTGAGTTTCCAGTTGCTATTCGCCATCTCGTTATAGTATCCTTCGTTGTCCAGCACCTTCACAGAAATCAGGTTGAGACGCAGGTCTGGAATATGTCGCACATCTTTCAGCCGTAATGTGCACCCCACGCTCGTCTGGATACAGATATCACCGATCCCCACTATTTTAGAAACACTTTGGTTACCCATCTTGGTAGTGCCAAAGTTTCCCGCCTTATATGTGGAGAAGTATTCACGCCTTGGAACACAATGGTAGGAGGCACCAGAGTCCACTATCCATTCGGTGCTTGCATCCGCAACATGACAGCAGTCTGCTTCATTCACCAGAGTAACCTCTCCAGCATCGTTGGAGGCGATTGCAGACGTGTTCTTGTCATCGTCTTGTTTCTGTTTTCCTTTGAGAAGTCTACAGTTTCTTTGTAAGTGGCCAATTTTACCACAATGGTAGCACTTCCTCATCTCCCTGGACTTGGATCTATCTTTCGACTTGTCGTATCCTTTTGGGCCTCTACTCTTGCTCCGACCCCTATTCTCCATGACAAGGGCCTGATTTCCCGTACTGGTACTGGCAGCATCCTTCCGTCGCAGCTCTTCATTGTAGAGTCTGTTTTTCACCATCTCCATCGTGACTTTACCACTTGGTGCCGAGTTGGTGAGCGATACCACCAACGTATCCCAGTTATCAGGTAGAGATCCCAATAGTAGACATGCTTGTAGCTCATCATCAAGGAATAGACCGGCACTTGTGAGTTGAGTTACCAGCCCTTCAAAGTCGTTCAGATGTTCAGCAACTGATCGTCCCTCGTTCAGCTTCACATTCATGAGTTTCCGCATCATGAATACCTTGCTCAGCGCATTTGTCACCTCGTACATACCCTCCAATTTCGTCCAGAGTTTGTAGGGGTCTGTCTCATTTCGGACGTGGTTGTAGAGGCTAATGTCCACCCATTGACGGATAACAGCTAGCGTCTTTCTTTGCAATTTCTTCCATAGGTCGGCATTCCCGCCTTCGGGCATCTTGCCTCCATTTTCGATTGGATCATGGAGGTCTTTGCAATAAAGATGATCCTCCATCCTTGATTTCCATATGGAGTAATTCGTCACTGTCAGCTTGATCATTCCTCCGTCGTTCTCCATGGCCGTCAAAATCTACCAGCAACCTACTAGTATCTTTTCTGATGTGGAAGATCAGTCAAAGCTGCAACCACAGAGCATACTCAGAATACTATCAGGCTCTGATACCACTTGTTGGGAATGGTGGTGAGCCCCGCGGTGGTCAGTGGGCCCCGCAGCGGAACTGGTCCCGGTTTGGCTCGGTACGACGATCGGGAGAAGTGGGACCCACGGGGTAAATTTGGTGGGACCCGCACAGTAACTACCACGGTAAAAATAAAATTACCGTAAGGTAAGAAAGAACACCAGAATTTTAACGTGGAAAACCCTCTGTTAACGAAGAGGGAAAAACCACGGCCGAGTCGGCAAAATCTTCACTATAGTAAAAATTACAACCCTCGAATTTTTACTATCTCACTTTTACCACTCGTGTTTACCTCACACCTCTCTGTGGATGTGGAACCCTATCAGTTTCTACCTGAACTGATAACCTCACAATTCACTCGAACTACTTCTCTCTATTTAGTAAAACTCGAATGAGCTTGTGATGATAATAACTGAAGAATCCTTAGCCTATTTATAGATGTCTTCAGCTCTTCTGGACCGCTCAAAACGGGTGGCCAGGAATGCGCCGCGTCGCCCTTCAATATGAACCGTTCATTATTTTATTATATATATAAAATAATATTATAATATAATATTAATAATATTATTTTATTATATATTTTTTTCTTCAATATTGGTAGGCGTCCTCCTTGGTGGCTGGACCAACAGTAAGGCGATTGAGACGCAAAGTATCATTGTTCGATACATTAACTTTTGTTTCTATTGTGGTTTGCATTCACGAATTCTTATCAAACTGAGTGAGGAACTGTAAATTTAAATTACGATTTAGGGTTTAGTGTTTGGGGGTTAGGTGTTTCGGGATTTTGGGTAGGAGTTTTAGAGTCTAGAGTTGAAGGGTAGTGATTTAGGGTTTATTATGTAGGGTTTACAAGCCACGTAAAAGTTACTATAACATAACTCTAAAAAATTGAAACATATAATACAATTAGCTGTAATTAAATATTATGTCAAAATTGTTAGGTGTCAAATCTGAGTTACACATTTGATCAATCGAATAAAATTGGTCACTATATAAGTTTGTGGGTCAACTCCCTTTATTACCAATTGATTTTGGAGAGAAACTCCGCAAGCTTATATGAGTTTGGACTTGGGCTGAAACTGGGACTGAAAAATCCCTACAAAAATATAACACATATATAAACAATACATCATACAAGCATCCACACACGGTCGTTCACCGCCACCCCGCCAATATTTACGGAGACATTCAACTCAGGGGTCGTTTGACGTGGATATCGGTGGGTATGGGTGTGTATGAATAAGACATTGTGCTTGATATCTGTGTATAGCCATGCATGCTGCCTTGTATGGTTATACACGTCTATTACAAGGATTTTGGTTATAAGGCGTTGATATGCATACCCACCTCTAAGATGGTTATGGAATGTCTATCACTAATCAATACACACCTATATACACCTAAAACACATATATCAACACAATTTATATCATTACAGAAATAATTTATACACACATATCGAACATGTTAAAATAAATTGTTAAAATAAATCAACAAAGTCCTTCTATCACCATGCACAAATAATTTATACCCATGTAACCCATGACCAAGGATATCTAACGAGCCATCAATATATGAATATATCCATGATCCATGGGGAATATAGGCAGTCATAAATGAGAATGCGATTTCTACCGATCCATAAGAAGCCCAAATGCATCATTCGATATTATTACATCATTCAAATTTCGATCCACACCATACCAAACGCTAAACCGAAAGCTCTGTCTTCGATATGAGAACCCCATCGCTATCCGCGTACAACCACTCGCCGTCGCAGATCATAACTCCGGCGATGAACACCGGCGCGTGAACCTCGCCGTTCCCCTTCTTATTCGATTTCTGAGGATGAGAAGCCAATGCCCTGACCCCAATATCGCAAGTGTTTATCTCGTCGACATCCCTTACGCATCCGTTCACCACTATCCCCGCCCAGCCCATGTTCTGCGCCAGCTGGCCGAGGTTGCCGCCGACCAGCGCACACCGCGTGCTTCCGCCGCCGTCGACGACGAGGACTCGCCCTTCGCCTCTGGTCTCCAGGAGCTGCCGCACCAGGACGTTGTCTTCGAACACCTTGACGGTGGTGATTGGGCCGGAGAACGACTTCGATTGGCCGTAGATTTTGAACATCGGCGGCAGCACGCGGATGTCCCCGTCGGAGATGAGCGCGGCGTTGGTGTCGCATACCTCAGCAGTAGCGAACGAAGACATAATTCAACCGCCGCCGCCGAACGCCGACAACCACCGCCTGGAATCAAAAAGGTAGTCCCAAAATTGACTTTTTAAACAAAAAGCAAAATCCTCTTTGAGCTACTTCGGACAGCCGTAATCGGAGAGTTTATACTGAACCTAAATCGACGAAATAGAAGATGAATCCTTCGAATCAACAACACAAGCATAAGAACCCATCT
Organism: Craterostigma plantagineum; assembly: GCA_027422505.1. Lineage (NCBI taxonomy): Eukaryota > Viridiplantae > Streptophyta > Magnoliopsida > Lamiales > Linderniaceae > Craterostigma > Craterostigma plantagineum. The sequence goes on from JAPQWV010000120.1 coordinate 38,381, forward strand.
AAGAATTACCACTAAGATGTAATCGGCGATGAAGAATTCGAAGTTCTAGCCTCTCGATTAAAAGCTGCTTCCTTTCGTCCGCCTATGAAATTAATGGAGAGCTATTTATTGTAGATAATATATATATAAATAAAAATTACTGCAATAGTTGGAAAATATTAGCCGTCGGACGACTCTGTTCTTTAGTTTTGCGTGCCATTATTATTCTATCCATATCGCACAATGGATATTCATATAAAATATTTGAAGTTACTAAGTAGCTAAAATTTTATTACGCTTATTGTTCATCGATGTTTGTAATTGATGATATATTTCAAGAGTGCGTCGAATGGAAAGCCACCACTCGATCCCATTTATAGTTTGTGGGGACTAATCCTTCTACCACACAACATTGAGAAAATACCATTTCATGCTAAGATTTTTGTTATAGTTCTCGCCAACACATATAAAGATTTTTGTTATAATTCTCACTAACAAGAACATCAAATATATTGATCAATGAATTCATTTAAATTGCGTTTATTGGCCTACCCAAGCTATGACCACAATTAGGTAAGAGAGTGGCCCGACCCATCAAAGATATGCACAACGGTATTTTTTTTTAATTAGTAAGGGTGGTATAATAATTGTGAATTGATGTTTGCAATTTATAATTCTGTTTTCTTATATTAATCGTCGTTTATTTGTTAACCGTAAGTTCAAAGAGTTGACCGGATAAAAGAAGGATGGACTCTAAGCCGATTAGCGTGACACGTGTCACCGTTTGAGTCATGATTCATGAGCTTAAAACTTTGTCAAACGTGTGATTTCAGTGTCCTAATGAAAATTTCAAGATCGACGCGCGTTTCATTTCATTCACTTCGCTTGATCGATCGATGACGTCGCTGATACGCAAGGTGTGGGGCCACGTCACCAGCCGATCGGACTGCGGGCCGAGCTCTTACCCGGTCTACGACTTCGATCGGTCCATGGAGATCTATTCGGCGTCTTCGACCGGCGAATTCGATCGGTGTCCCGTGGATATATTCACGCAGATTCTGAAGATTCTCGGTCCTAAGGAGTCCGCTAGATTGAGCGCGGTCTGCAAGGCGTGGAATTTCGTTGTTAGGGATAATCGATTGTGGATTTATTTCCTGCAGAATCATCCCGAGCCTTGGGATTCTGTGTTCTTCGCCGAGACGAACTTGCGCCACGGTCGTCCTCTGCAGTACGTGGCTTCACTGATGTTCGATTAGTTTGTCCTTTTTGTTTTTACGTTCTTCCGTGTTGCGAGAAGTCGAGAACTTATTTAAAGTCTTTAGCTTTGGTGAATGGCGAGTACATGATGATATCTAACAACTAGAGCTGCAGTGGTGTTGCTTGTATTTGAGTGGGCCGACTGATGGTGTTTGGATTCTGTAGAAGTTCTTCTGCAGCTTCGATTGATCGAATTTATTGTCTAATATGTGTGTGATTTGAAAACTCAGTATTATTAATGATTGGCTATCAAGTTTTCATTGGTTTAAATGGTGATTGAGGTGCTCTATCGTGACCTGCAGAGCATTTCCTACCCAGATAAACGAATTGTCGTTCATGCACATCTATGGAGAGCGTGCTAAAGTCTCTGGAGCTCTAATCATTGACGGTGAGTATTAAAACCATTCCGATGGTCCCATATACAAACCCTCTGTGTTAGTCTCTTGCCTCCTCCTTTCACGTCTTCTATAAAACATGTTCTATGGCTGTGAGCTATTAACAGAGTGAAAGAAGTAGACGAGTTTTGCAAATTAAGGACTAAATGCAGATGTCTTCAAACTGATAGGCAGACAATAGGTTTTGGATTCGAATAACATTGAAAATCATTAGCAGTATTGATTCGTGTGCTAATAATAACATTCTGAGACATCTTTTCTATAGGTGGCTCAGGGTACTGCAAGTATGGGTGGAGCAAGTACTCGTCTCCATCTGGACGCTCAGCAACGTTTTTGGTTAGTCATTCTCGTATCATTCCCAATAGATAACTTGCTGATTCCCTTTTCGTGACTAATTTCTCTGGTGTCTTGAACCTTCCCGAAATGTGTTACTTCAGGAATTTGGGAACATTGAGTCTCCAATGACTTCCAGACTCAGACACTTCTTTTCAACAATTTGTAACAGGTCATCTTCTGGTGTTATATATATATATATATGTATATATGTGTGTATATATTGAGCAGAGCATGCAATTGACTATTTGGGTGCCGTCCTGCTTTGATAATTAAGTGACTTCTGAAGTTTGACTACCGCCTATTACTGCATTTATCTTTGTTTATTGATTTCAGTGATGAACGAAAAGGGAACTTGCATTATTTTAAGGCAGTGTTCATTGCATCATCTTGAGACCTTTCCTTGCTGTATTTGCTCAAATGATTGGCTTGGTGCTACTTCTATGCAGGATGCACGTTAAAACATCAGCACGGCCAATTGTAGTTTCTATCCCAATCTCCCATTACGATGGTTTGTCCAACTTTTATGCATATACTATCTGTCACTCTTCATGAAGCAATGGCCTTTTATCTTTGCAAACTCTTTGTATTGAATCTGACCCCGAATGATCCAGGGAGGTGGGGATAAAACTGAAAATGGGTTTAAGCAAGTTTGATGGCTAAAAACCTTTTTGACGAATAACAGTAATATCATTTTGCCTAAAAGAATTTTTCGAGATCTTTCTTCGCAAGTGTCCCAATTACAGTTGTTCTTTATGACAAAGATACTGAGGCTGCCAAAAATTCTCGAAGACAACTGAAGGATGCAATCTACTCGACATTATTTGATATGAAAGTTCCTGCAGTATGTGCCATCAACCAGGTACTTCTTCCTCCATGCTTGAACATACTTTTATTTTTTCCATCACTGTGTCATGAATTCCATGTGGATATAGTAACACTTGCATTTTTGTGGTTTATAATCTTTTCATTATCATATAGTTGATTCTCTTTCGATCGAGAGTTCTTATTTTTCTGGTGTTTCTGAGTTTGGTCTTAGCTTAGGTTCTCTCTGCATATGCAAAATTGAAAATTTAGTTGAAATTCAACTGTCCAATATCACAACACATGATCGATAATTTTGAATATGCACGTCACATATTACTTTTCAATCCAAATTGTGAGCTCAGAAGTGTTCTTTGGGAGTGTAGGCAACTTTGGCTTTATTTGCAGCTAGACGGACATCAGGAATTGTAGTGAACATCGGTTTCCATCATACCTCAGTTGTTCCCAGTAAGTTCTACTGTCTCTCATATTTTCTCCCCTTTATGAGGCATATTGTTTTCAGACTGTGTGATATGTACTTGGTTCCCTATATTCTTTACGATCACTGGTCATTTAAAAGACAAAAAAACTTGTGCTATGGATAGTTCAAATAGTGTGAGCAGAACCTGTTCCAACTTAGTCTTCGTTGTTTGTCTGCAGTTTTACGTGGGAAAGTAATGCGTAAGGTGGGAGTTGAAGTGGTAGGAATCGGAGCTCTGAAAGTCACGGGATTCCTTAGGGATAAAATGCTTCAGAACAATATTAACTTTGACTCGCTTTATACCGTCCGATCATTAAAAGAGGTACACAACATATTCATCTATTTTTTGCATTGAGACAATCATAGTGAACATAGACTGATGAACAATAATCACTATACGCATATTTCCCTTCATGCCCTTGGCAGAACTTGTGCTACGTTGCTCTAGACTACGCAGCCGAACTTTCGAAAGACACCCAAGCGTCTTTTGCGGTAACTCCCGACCAGTCGTTTACACTTTCCAAGGAACGATTTCAGACCGGGGAAATATTATTCCAACCTCGTATTGCAGACGTGTAAGTGCTTAATACTTTTATTCTGGCATTAACAGACAAATACACTATCTCTTTACTCATACAAACGCATTGTGGTAATTTTCAGGCAGGCCATGGGCCTACACGACGCAGTTGCCCTTTGCATTGAGCACTGCCACGACGCTGAACTAACTGGCGACGACACTTGGTATAAAACTGTTGTCTTGGCTGGTGGCACTGCTTGTTTGCCTGGATTACCAGGTCTTTATTACGTAACTATCGTTTTTTTATTTATCTTTAGCGGGTTTTTTCCTTTTCGAGATTTTAGTTGTTTATAATATTGTTGTTTGCAGAGAGACTCGAGAAAGAACTTTACGGGCGTCTTTCGAGCTACATATCCAATGGCGTTCGAGTCCTTCCTCCACCGTGCGGCCCAGATTCTGCTTGGTTTGGGGCGAAGCTTGTCAGCAGTGTAACTGATGGCTGCTAACATCTTTATTGAATACTACTTCACCAAATCTCTTCTGTGTCCTTAATAATTGATTAGAGATTGATTTCTTATTTATTTATTTTTTTCCAGTTGAGCACTTTTGAAAAATCTTGGTGCAAGACGAAGAAGCAGTTTCGACAATCCAAGCGCAAGTTAATGTGGTAAAAAGCTGCCTCCTTTTTCCTCCTGTTGTTTTGTTCATTAATATCCTAATATATAATAAAACACGCCTTTAGTATGTTAATCATCTTTCAATTGTGCTTGGTTGTTACGGATGGGTTGATACAAAATATAGATAGATATAGATCTACGTACAGATAATAATAATAGACTGGAAATTGATTCCAGTTACCACTTGTGTGCTATAGAAATGCTTGTATATTAAGTACAACAACATGTATTATTTCCCAAAATTCAGACTACTCCATTTTAAATTTATTGCATCTTCTAGAAATGATTCCATCACTTTGTATCATTCAACGCCATTGCAAAATTCACGAAAAATAATCCCAAAGTCGGTTACGAAACGACTTTCAGCGTGTGGGACTAATATTAACTTTGTCTACTTCAACTGTTAAGCTTATTAAAAATATGCAGAAAAATCGCGTTGCCTCTAGTTGAAGATTCGAAGGACTACCCATATTTAATAGGGTCAATTCGAAATCAGGGCCTATTAAGGGTTTGATTTCGAATTCAGACCCTATTTGAAAATTTTTTAGGTCAAAGGATTCATTTTATGTGGTGTAAAAAAGTGGTATGAAAGATATATGAACTGGTATAGAATGATCGTTTTGTGTTACAAACATTTAACATACTGGTATGTCAGAGCAATAAAGTGGTACTGAAAATAAATTGGTATCATGTGATCATAAACTGGTACCGAATTATGGTTTTGTGGTATAGAATTTCAACATACTGATATGTAAGAGCAATAAAGTGGTACTGCATAAAAATGGATTCTTACTAATTTTTTCCCAAGAGGGTCTGAATCCTAAATGATACTTATGTAGGGGCCTGAAATGAAAATGCCCCTATTTAATATTGGTTAAATCGTATATAACTCAAAACTAAGCATCCTATGGTTTATAAGACCATCTCCAACCGAAAACTCATTCTTAAATCTAAACTTATTCTCAAACTTAAAATGCAGTAATTCTATTCCGACCTTAAACTCATTCTCAAACCCAAAGAAATATTCTCTAAATATTCTCTCTTACATCAACTTTGATAACTTTTTAATGCTACCCATAAATTTTACAACTTTACAAATTAGACCAAAACGAATTAAAATATTCTTTTAAGAATTTAAAAATGATTTAAATATATAGTTTACAATAACAAAATATTATTTAGGTATTATATAATTGCTAAAGAAAAAAATTAAATTTGATACAAAAAGTAAATTAAGATATTACAAACATATTTTTAATTTGGGGTGTTTTTGTAAGAGTTAAAAAAATATTGGTTTATGAACAGTGTAAACGCATATTTACTCTTGGTGAGAGAAAATATCTTAAACTCCTTTTTGGTTTCAATATAGGTGTCGTTTGGATGAAATATTTACGTTTGCATTTCAGTTTACATACCGATTGGAGAAGCTCTAAATAGCCTAAAATACCATGGTAGCTTGTTTATTCACAGGCTCCTTCTTTTATCCCCTAATTAGGGAGTACAATGATAAGTTTTAGATAATATTGGGGGTATAGTGATAAGTTTCGACAACATCGGAGCTAGGTATAGATAATATGGGATAAGTTTTATCCCATAGTATAACGCGCTTTACCCTTTTAACATTTTATCCGTACAGTGGGCTCCAAGATATTGTAATAGTTGACTTTTCATTTTTTCCCACGTTGAGCTTATCTCACTTTTCACTGAAGATGAACGGACAAGCAAGATGGGAGAAGTAAAGCAAGCGCTTTGCGTTAGAACAAATTAATCGTACTGAAAAACAGCTGTCGCAGCAGCAAATGTACAGTTGCTGCTCCTTATGTACGTAGAATATCTGAAAAACCCATTCTCATTTCTCAACGCTGTCGATTTCTCTGCTCTGCGAGTATCCTGGTTCCTTTCGGTGAGGTTCTCGAATATTTCCTACGTTTTGTGTCCAATTTGCTTTTCATGCCCTCCGATTATTGGGTGGGTCTGGATTTCGCTGAATCAATCAAAATCGAAATTTCTCGTGCTGTTTATTGGTTAACCTTGGCCTCCTATGCTTGATTACTCCTTGTCCTGAATGGAAAAATGGGTTTTGCGATTTATTTGTGTTTCAGTGCAATTCGAATGGGTGGCTTTACGTGTTGTAATTTGCATATTTCTGCTGCTTAACTTGCGACTGAAATGGTGTAATAAGAATACCACATGTTTGGCTTCATTCTTCGACTGTTCAACGATATACCTCGTTTGCAGGGCATGTGAAAGTTCCTTATTCGAGCCATTCGATTCGTAAGACTCTCGGCGTTGAAGACTCAATGGAAGAAACTAGGAGGGAGCGAATAGAAGCGTTCGCTGCAAGGCAAAGGCTCAGAAGATTCGAGCATTTCGATTACGGCCTCGACGATGGAATCAAATACGAAGATTTAGTATTCGATCGTTCGAATCATCACGGCGAGCCTGACGCGTTTGAACGTCTAGAAACCGATCGAGCCGAGCTCGTTAGGAAAATCGACGAGCTGAAGGATACTCTTTATCGCGTTCAACAAGGCCCATGCCCAGGTAATACTCATACTGCTGATTCGAGGCGCTCATATTATCCTCGTCAGTGGCCAAGTGAGGTCATTTCTTGCAAGCCCGAGGCATCATACTCCCACGGTTGTAACCGACGTTTTCGTGAGGATGTCCGTGGTGCTCCTTTTTTGTCCGATCGAAGATCTGAATTTGATTATTACCGCGCAAATCTGAGTTATGAGAAACTTTTGGTGCCTAAGAAAAGGGATGAAATATCATGGCGGCCCATAGCAGGCGGCGCGCCTATTGTAGCGTGCTCTAACTGCTTCGAACTGCTGAAGATTCCCGAGAAACGCACGACGCTCTCGCAGAATAAGGTGAAGTGCGGATCGTGTTCTTCTATAATTTTGCTCGTTTCGTCTGTTTCTGGCGACGTTTGCGAAGATCGTGGCACGAAAGATGAATGTAGTGAGGTATACCGGGACAGTTCGGACAGTCGTGCATGCTGTAATGATGCGCCTGGTCGCAGATTTTCGCCGAAAGAAGAGAAGGAAACATTGGCAAATATACAGTCGTCTAAAAAATTAAGTTGCGAATCGCCGGAGTTACGCATAGCAGCAGAATCAGAGTCCAATTTGAACCTCGATTCGTTCTGTCAAGAAACGTCCGGAATAGAAAGGTCTGAATTTGAGACGAAAGCTGCTGTTGATGAATCTCGAGGGAACTCACCGACTTTAAAAGGGTTAGACAGCAGTTCAAAGGCGACTGAAATAGACGTGTCTTTAAGCGAACTGACGAGTAGCTCCACTTCGCATGAATCTGAGGAAAAGAGTGGAGACGGCAATAATTCTGACCAAATCTCTCGGAATGCTCAGTCGAATGTTTTCGTTAATGGGCATTTGATACCATATCACGATGTTAAGAAAGCTGAGGAACTCGCAGGCCCCGTACAACCAGGAGAATACTGGTAAGCCTGCGTTTCATTAACTAATTTTTTATACGTTCTTTTAGGTCGAAAAACAACTTCGATGTCTTAACGGTCATTGTCGTAATTAACCATTCTATTTCTACCTCAATTCACAACGAAATATTTTGACTAGGTACGATTCAACGGCTGGATTCTGGGGCGTGATGGGCCATCCTTGTCTGGGCATGATAATGGTGAGTATACCTTAATCTGCGTATTTAAGAACACATTGTTTTTTTGACTTAAGATGACAGACAATGGCTTAATCTGCTGCAGCCGAATATTGAAGAATTTAACTATCCCATGGCCGAGAACTGCGCAGCTGGAAACACGGGCGTTTATGTAAACGGGCGCGAACTGTACGAGAAAGACATGAATCTTCTTACACGGAGAGGTCTTCCACACACAAGAAACAGGTCTTACATCGTATTTATGTCTGGGAAAGTGATCAATGAGCAGACTGGTCAGGAACTAGCCAGCCTCGGAAAACTTGCACCCTCGTAAGCTTTTTCTGTTTTCATTTTTTCGGATTTATTTCTACAAGAGAAAAGGAATCTTTATAATGATTGTACTCGGAAATAAAACAACAGGGTTGAGAGGGCTGGGCAAGGATTTGGTATGAAAGTTCCAAGATTTATCTCTCGATTGCAGATTCAGTAGCTTCAAATGATTCAACAGCTTCTCAACCATTTGACTTTGACAATATATTTATATATATAAGGAATAGCTGGCATAGTTCAACTACATGTGCTCCAAGATTTGTTTAGAGGTTAGATCTATTACCAGCTAAGCTATGCTGATCTCAGTCAAAACTCGTTTAGATGGAATCGCCAACCACCATGTCTGCTGTGTTTTTTATATGTAATGATGTACTTTCAGATTTGAGTTCTCCATTCATTTCCTTTCTTAAGAATATATATTTTATAGTTATTTAATTACGTTGTTGCATGAATAAAAGGAACTCCATCATTTCAGACAAGCAAAGACTGTAAGGCCATGAAATCCTCTGCATCAAGCAACAACCTCAAGTCAGCCATCAGAGACAGCGTAAGCATCAATGGTAGAGCAGCCAAAGTGTTGGATCGCTGCAAATCTCTGAGTAGCCCTTTACAGGTGGGATTTTCAGTTCTTTTGTTGGGTCTAACTGTTATCTTTCTCTACAACGAAACCTCGAATATTTCTCTAGTTTCGAACGCTACTTCTCGAGGAGATACAGATCAGAATGCGTCGAGAGGTAAAAACGTCGCCATCGTTATGAATTTGCAGGTTTAAGATGCATGTCTGTGTACGCTGGCTTACGTTTTTTGAATCATTTGCAGAAACTGTTACAGAGTTTATGCATCGTAGGAAAGGAAGGTGCAATATCTATTCGGGCGAATGGATCCCTAAGAAATTGGGACCTTCTTACACAAGTAAGAGCTGCAGCTTCATCCAAGATCACCAAAACTGCATAAAAAATGGTCGACCCGATACAGATTATCTGTACTGGAGATGGAAGCCACTTGATTGTGAGCTGCCTCTATTCGATCCCGAAAGATTCTTACAATTCACGAAGAACAGAAGCTGGGCGTTCATCGGCGATTCGATTTCAAGAAATCACGCCCAGTCGTTCCTTTGCATGCTTTCCACGGTAATATTTTAGTTGTGTTATCCGTCTTTGCTGATCTACCATTATTGTCTTTTTTTTAACGGTCTTTAGGTCGAGGAGGCAGTCGAAATTTACCGTAGTTCGGACTATAAACTGCGTAGATGGATCTTCCCTTCTTACAACTTCACAGTCTCGACGATTTGGTCTCCCTTCTTAGCAAAAGCTGCCATAAACGAAGAGAGCAACGGAGTTGCATCAGATTCAGACATAAAAGTCAACCTCGACGTGCTCGACGAGAAATGGACCGACCCCTTCGAAAGCTTCGACTACTCAATACTTTCGAGCGGTAAATGGTTCGTAAGGTCAGCCCTATACTACGAAAACGGTACGATACTCGGCTGCCATTACTGCAAGAAGAACCTAACAGAAGTGGGCCTGGACAATGCCTATCGAAAAGTGATAAATAGAGTCTTCGATTACATAGTCAGCTCCCACGCCAGCAATAAAAGAACGATCTTTTACAGAAGTACGACGCCCGTCCACTTCGAGCACGGTTTGTGGTACGACGGAGGGACTTGTAACAGAACGAGGCCTGCGAAAGAAGGTGAGTTTCAGCTCAGCGTTCTTACGAAGATGCTTCGAAGAGTCGAATTGGAGGAATTTCAGAAGGCCTCGACGAGGGCCGAAGAACGAAGGGTGGATTTGAATTTCTTCGACGTGAATCCTCTTTCGCTGTTGAGGCCCGATGGGCATCCCGGGCCCTACAGATTCTTTCAGCCTCTCTCAAAAGGTAAGGATTCGAAGGTTGTCAGTGATTGCTTGCATTGGTGTTTGCCTGGGCCTATTGATTCTTGGAATGATCTTTTGATGCATATGGTGGTGGAAAATGGTTGATTGTTGTAGTTAGTTAGAGGGAACCATTGATTTTTATTTTTTTCAATGATGAGGTAAATGGTTGATTTTTTCTCCGTATTATTTAAATTTTTTTTCATTGATAGCTTTCAGTTAATAAACTGTAAGTGGCTAAAAAATCAACAACATATACCCCTCTGGAAAAATCAAGATTTGAAAGAGGTCGTTGATGACAATTTAGGGGCTAGATGGAAATTTTTAACAACTATAGGGACTTGATAGACAATATATCTCTATTGTGTTTAAATCAGATTTGTAACAATAATCTAAAGTGCAAATCACGTTTTAGGCTACAAAAAAGTTTTAAAATAAGTTTCAGACCCTATCAAAAAAAGCTGTTGTTTAAATGACTCAATTTTTATAAAATTTAGAGATAGGACATAGATTTACGCAAGTGTTATAACGTGTTATATAAACTGGTATCAGATGATCGTTTTGTGTTCTACAGAACAATGAAGGGTACTGAAGAACAATGAAGTGGTACTGCATTGGTGTAAGGACAATGAAGTAGTATTGAAAACTAATTGTGGTACTACAAAACAATGAAGTACTGCATAACAATGAAGAGGTTCTGCACGGTCCTTAAAACGATGAATTTTCTGATAGGGACCTGAAACCTAATTAAATCTTATGAGGGGGCTGAATTGTAAAGCTCCTAATCTAAAGTCCGTACCTCTAGAGTGAAACTAGATTTGATCTAATTCCATACAAGTCTCGTTAATAATCACCAACATGATATATTATTGAATTTCCATATAAACTACAATACAGCATTTATTTGTATAGCAATATATATTGGATAGGAAAAAGGTAAAAAAGAGTGTAATTTAGTTTACCAACGGTAACATTCCAAAGATTCAAAATTTGAATTTAATCGACCGTTGAACTGCCACTGCTTTTATAACCACTGTTCACCCTCGCTTCACCTTCACACAGTATAATCACAACTCTTTTCGCATTATCTTCTTTAATCTCTTCTTCAATTCTCTCATCTCATATGGCTGAAGTTGCTCAAATGGCCGACGTGACAAAGCCCACCAAAAAGGGTGGAAGATCAAGAAAAGCCCTAAAGCAAACGACGAGCGATTCGACGAACAAAGTCATCGCCCAGCAAGTTTCCCCCATCGTTAGCCCGCTCGAAGATTCAGTCGATAAGGAAAACAACGCCAGCCTTTCGAACCCTAAATTGCCGAGCAAGGCCAAGAAAGGGGCGTCCACGAAAGCTTCGAAGAAGGATTTGTCTTTTGAGAAGGAGATGCAGGAAATGCAGGAGAAGCTCGAAAGGCTGAAGCTTGAGAAGGAGAAGACCGAGGAGGCGCTTAGGGCCACCGAGGAATCGCTGAAGCAGAAGGAAGAGGCGATTGAGACGAGGGATAAGGAGCAAGAAAAGCTCAAGGCTGAGCTCAAGAAGTTGCAGAAGATGAAGGAGTTTAAGCCCAACATGGTTCGTTTTCTTGATTTTTGCGGTCCCTTTTTTTTTGGGTTTTTTTTTCTGTTCTGACCTGATTTTTCTCTGGGTTCAGACGCTGCCGTTAGGGTTTCAGATCGGAGATGGCGAGGAAGATAAGAAGGAGAAGAAGAAGAAGAATAAGAGTTCGATAAAGAAGCCATCTCCTCCTTATGTTCTGTGGTGCAAAGATCAGTGGAGTGAGGTGAAGAAGGCTAACCCTGAATCTGATTTCAAGGAGATGTCGAATCTAATGGCTGGGAAGTGGAAAACGGTAACCGCCGAAGAGAAGAAGCCGTACGAAGAGAAGTACCAAGCTGAGAAAGAGTTGTACTTGAAAGCCATGGGAAATGAGAAGCGAGAGAAAGATGCCATGAAGCTTTTGGAGGAAGAGCACAGGCAAAAGACTGCCATGGAATTGCTCGAGCAGTACCTTGCTTTCAGGCAAGAAACCGAGAACGAAAACAAGAAGAAGCCAAAGTGAGTGAAAAGGGGAAAAAGATTATTCATTTCTCACGTTTCTAGTCATGGTTTTCCTGATTTACTTCGTATGATTTTCTTCCTTAATTAGGAAGGAGAAAGATCCGTTGAAGCCAAAGCAGCCCTTGTCGGCCTACTTCATCTTCTGCAACGAGCGCCGTGCAGCTCTTACTGCTGAGAACAAGAACGTTTTAGAGGTAAAGAGATATTCTTTGAATGGTGCTGAGATAAATTACTAAGCTGCTTTTGGGTTTTTTTTTTTTTTTTTTCTCATATCAGATTGCTAAGATTACCTCTGAGGAATGGAAGAACTTGTCTGCAGCCCAGAAATCGCCATACGAAGAGGTAGGCTTAGTTCACCTTGTTATTCTAATTAAACAATGAACTTGTAATGTGAATCGTCGTCTTCATTCAATTCAGATGGCACATAAGAACAAAGAACAGTACACAAAAGAAATGGAAGCGTACAAGCAGATGAAGGAAGAAGAAGAAGCTAGCGTCAAGAAAGAAGAGGAAGAAGCCATGAAGCTTCAGAAGCAAGAAGCACTGCAGCTGCTGAAGAAGAAAGAGAAAGCGGACAATCTGATGAAGAAGGCCAAAGTCGAACAGCAAAAGCAGAAGAAACCGAAGAAGGCCGTCGATCCCAATAAGCCTAAGAAGCCTGCCTCTTCTTTCCTCCTCTTCAGCAAAGATACGAGGAAGAACTTGCTAGAGGAGCGCCCTGAGATTACTGATAGCGCAACCATTAATGCTCTGATCTCTGTGAAGTGGAAGGAATTGAAGGATGAAGAGAGGAGAGTTTGGAATGAGAAGGCTGGTTTGGCTATGGAGGCTTACAAGAAGGAGATTGAGGAGTATAACAAGAAAGTTGTGGTTTAAAAAGATTGCGTTTTTTTTTTCTTGCAGTAGTGTGATAGTCGTAGGTAGTTTGTTCGTTCGTTCAAGTTCAACTAATCCATGAAGTTGAACAAATGGTTTCCATTGTCTTGAGTCCTTCTTTCGAGTGGTGCAGGAGAACTAAGCTTTCGATTTAGTCCTTCAATCAACTGATGTTATTTCTATGTTAGATTAAACTGATTATATCATGCTTTTTCCTTTGATTGATTAAAAAGAAAAATGGCTTCAACTATGTAGCTAAAACTGTTTGAAAAATATTAAATAAAAGCTTGCGTGATTCAACTATATAAAGTAGAGTGATTCTCTTTTTCCATAGTAAGATATTTTTTTTCTCAACTTTTGGGCAATTATTGATCATGTTACACCCTTTATATATGAAGATCAAATTAAATCTATTGATGATTTGATTTGTACGCTTTTAAAATGTAAAAAAACCCAAATGACAACTCTTGCACGGTTCTTGTTAAAAAAAGGGTTTCCTTTTTATCAAGATAGGTATTCTCCTCCCACCGATATATGCTTATATAATCAAGATTTACCTTAATGCAATTCCACACGAACGAATATCATATTTTCTCTTTCATAGATGCTTCATTTGGTGTTATTATATGTAAAAATTGGGATTTGGGGACCTTTTTTCACGCCTCTCTTAATCTTTGTTCTCATCAATTAAAGAATAAACGCAGTTTTAACACCATTTCATTACATGCAAGCAACGAAGTACACGATCAAATGCCTCATAATAACCATAACAATCCTCTTCAAGACCAAGACGACGCAGGAGCAGCTATTGTGTTAGAATCCAAAGGTTCCTTAATTCTTTTTTTTTTTCAAAATTCGTACTTTGCTAAATAATCAAATATATAGAAGGAAATCCAAGCCATTGATGAAATGAAGTGAAGAGAAGCTTATTTTTTAGTTTCAATGAATTAGGAAAATGGTGGCACGCCGGATTTCATCTGACGACGGCCATCGTGGGCCCCACGATACTGACGCTTCCCTACGCCTTCGCCGGCCTCGGATGGGCCTTAGGGCTCTTTAGCCTAACTGTAATGGGAATCGTAACTTTCTATTCGTACCAGTTAATGTCTTTAGTCCTCGAACACTGCGAAAACGCCGGCCGCCGACACATAAGGTTCAGGGAACTCGCCGCCGACGTCTTAGGTATAACTAAAGTCGCCTTTTTTTTTTTCTTATGTATTACTTGATCGATCTTTTCGCTTGTTTTTTAACCGGTATATAAGTGGTGATCACGTCATAAGAACATTTAAAGTAATGTTTCATTTTGAGAAGTTCAGAAATTGAAACGATCTGATTCAACTTTGAACTTTATTATCTTCATTCTTCAAATTGCTTCAGTTTTGAATAATCTCCTCAAATAGCAAATCTAATTAAGACGTCTTCAAATTGCTTCAACTCAAAGCTTATTGTCCTCAAAGTATAATCCCCTAATTTAAGTGTCCTTAAAATGTTACACCCTCGTATAGTACTGGCAATTGGGTTTGCGGCCCGCAGGCCGAACTGCCATTTCTCAGGCCCGCCATAGAGCAGGCCTAGGTGGGCAAGCCCGAGCAGGCCGCGGGCTTTAGCGGGGTGCGGGCAGGCCCGCCAGGTATTATAAGACACTTTTATTAAATATTTATATATAAATAAATTATATAGGCTTTTTATTTTTGAGCTCCAATATTAACTAATTATTGTTAACGAGATTTGATTAGAAGTAATTTCAGAAGTAATTTCAAGCTTAAATATTTAATTTATATTGTTTTTTTTGCTTTGAGTGGGCGCTGGGCGGGGTGGGCCTTCATTTTCCAGCCGCTCCGCCGGCCCGTTTTGACAGCTCTACCATCAGATACTCAGGAATGAAAATTTAATTCAGCTCTTTATTATATTGCTAATTCGATTTCTGGTTGAATCTATAGGATATGGATGGATGTTCTACTTCGTCGTGTTCGTTCAGACGGCTATCAACGCCGGGATAAGCGTGGCAGCTATACTTCTTGCAGGGGAAAGCCTCAAAGTACACATACAAAACCCTAATTCATACATCAAAATTTTCATTTTCAAGACATACATATATATTACTAATAATCTTTCGCTTTTCTCGGGGCAAGTACAGATCATGTACTCAAATCATTCCGACGGATCTTTGAAGCTGTACCACTTCGTAGCCATGGTGGCGTTCGTTATGCTTCTTCTTTCGCAGTTTCCGAGCTTTCATTCGCTTAGACACATCAATATGTGTTCGCTCGTACTAAGCTTTGGCTACACTTGTCTTGTCGTCGGCGCTTGCATTAACGCAGGTACGATAAACCCTACGACGACCAACGAATTTCTTTATATATGTTATGTTATGTTGATGAGGATTAATCGATCATCCTCTATGTTGGGTTTTTTCTGTTATGAATTAGAAACCTAATAAGTCATGTGTGTCCCATATCGAATAACTGAGAAGAAGTTGGTATTGCTTATAAGTTGTGGGCTACTCCACCTATCATCAATTGGTTTTAGGATGGAACCACATCAACTTATGTGGGCCCAACTCTCCTCTTAAGTAGACCTATATTAGGCCGAATAATGAAATTTCACAATTTCTAACACGGCGAGGGTGAATTAAGCTACTGCAAGAAATAGACCGCCAAGGGATTACTCGTTAAAACCTTCGAATTCAGCGAGCATATTCGATGCGTTTGCCTCCATATCAATCATAGCCGCTATATATGGAAACGGCATACTGCCCGAAATCCAGGTAATTGGTGGGGATAATCTTCGTATTTTATTTTTAAAAAAAAGCCACTTTGAGAATATTTTTATGATTCAATTTTCGTATAGGCTACGTTGGCCCCGCCGGTTGCCGGCAAGATGTTGAAAGGCCTCATTATGTGCTACGGTGTAATCTTTATTACGTTTTATTCCGCCGCAATTTCTGGCTATTACGCTTTCGGCAATAAATCGAACCCTAACATCCTTAAAAGCCTAATGTCCGACGATAAACCTTTGTTGGCGCCTTTATGGGTTTTAGACATTGCAATCGTGTTCGTTCTACTCCAACTCTTCGCCATAGGACTTGTAAGAAAATTTTGTATACTTGACCATTAATTTCGTATAATAATTTACGATCTACGTATTTGTGCCTTAGGTATACTCACAAGTGGCGTACGAAATAATGGAGAAGAAATCGGCGGATGCGAAGAAGGGCGTATTCTCGAGAAGGAACTTAGTGCCGAGGATCGTTCTTCGTTCGACTTACGTCATAATTTGCGGTATTTTTGCGGCGATGCTTCCCTTCTTCGGAGACATCAACGGCGTGGTGGGAGCGCTCGGCTTTATACCGCTTGACTTCGTTCTTCCTATGGTTCTTTACAACATGACTCGTAGGCCGAGGAAGAAGTCTTGTGTGTACGTAATTAATGTGTTGATCGTCGCGGTGTTTGTCTGCGTGGGGGTTATGGGCGCGTTTTCGTCCGTGAGGAAGTTGGTCATGGACGCCGAGGAGTTCAAGCTTTTTAGTGGCGAAGTGGTTGATTGAGAACGATTTGAGTTTTCGTTTAAAAATTTGCGACACACAATTGTTCTTTATTTGTACTTAAGTTCGATTCGAAATCGACTCGTTTCGACGACTGCATTTTCCTTGTCTCGACGGTTTCTACGATTTGTGCGATAAGTCTGGATTTTGAAACTAAAGACTAGTACGATGTTTGCGACTCCCAGACAAAGAAAGTGAAATCGTAAATGTTGAATGAGCGTTTCACCTATAATTTTAAGCTTCTACGCAGTGTAGCTCCTATTTTAATTCTATATACTTTTACGTCTAACGCGCCACTGGTTTGATTTCTTTCTTAGCTAACCTTAGATGTGTAGTTCTTAAATGGGTGGACGTGAAGATTCGTGCCCAAGACCTTTAGTTTGAGTTTTGATATTATGTCGAATGGACACTTCACTTAAAAAATAAGCGAACTGCACCGTATTTTCATGTGCAATATCAAAAAGGGTAATCCGAGCACATATTTTAGTACTCATGCGTCTTCACAGAGGGTATATATTTGCAGAATTCCGCCAACGCTAAACCTCCTTGTCTTCTTTTTCCGATCTCATCGAAAACTCGGAAATGTCGTCAACTCGCTGCAATGCGAAATAAACGCCGTCAAAATAGAAAGGCAAACACTCGAAGTGGAAAAGAGCACAGTTACTTCAGTTGAGGGACAGTCATATTTCTCAGCACTGATGGCTTCTTATCAGCAAACTCCTTCCACTCTTCCATGCTTATCTTTCCATCTCTGTTCGAATCTGCTTCTTCGAATGTCTTACGCACAAAAAACGTAAGGCGCAAAAAAAAGAGATTTTAATTTAGCCGAAAAGAGAAGAATTTATATATATATATCGTTGTGCCTTATTTATTATGGCCTCGACGTCTTCGTCGGCTAAGGTAAGTTCCGATTCGTTTAGAAGCTCTAAGATCATCTCCTTGACCTATTTATCACCATAGATCGTTAGAGGGAGAAATTTGTCGAAGTTACGCATTTTCGAATTTCGGCGATTACCTCGTATTTCTCGATGAAACCCGTGTGGTATATGTCGTACAGCCTAAACGCAACTGCAAAATTCGAAAGAAAAAAAAATCGATACTTCTTACAACTAAGACGGCGTGAGAATACTCCTTACAAGCGATTTTCTCGGCTTGAGGAGTTTCGGGGTGGAATATGCTCAGCGATCTTACGAGTTCGCCGAAATCAAGAACTCCATCACGCTTTGTGTCGAACAGATCGAACATCTGATATTTGAAACTAATGAAATAAAATGGATGGTAAAAAATTTAATGAGGACTTAGATTATTATGATTAAAAATATGACCCTATCGGCGAAATAAGACCGCTTTTTGCTATCCCCGAACAAGCCGAGCTTGAACTCCTCCTTCGTAAAAAAAAAAAAAAGAAAACAAAAAAATCGGCGAGTTAGAGAAAAAGCTGCACCGAAGCCAACCATCAGAAAAATGCGGCGAAAAAGCGCATCGTTCTAACTCTGTTTATGAAGCCGTCGTCAGTTATGGTGCTTCCCAGCTTTCGAAACAGTTCGTGCAACTGCTTGACTTCTTTCACGGAAACTGAAACCATTAATTCAACTGAGAATCGCCGCTATACAAACATGAGCGCTGCGACCTATGGAAAAAGGAACTACATCTCGTCTGGGAAGAAAGCATCGAAGGGTCCTCGAAAACGCGCTTTCTCTTGGTGTGAACGCAGCCCATGACTTGAAATTTACAGGACCAAGAACAGTCTTTTTTTTTTTAATTTTTTGAAATTTAAGCTGTTTTTCGACGACCAAGTGCCATTGAAATGCATTTTTATGTACAGTTTTTTTTTTTTCCTACGGAATCGGGTTCTTGTCGGGGTTCTTCGTACAAATTGCTAAGAATAGAACTTATCTGCTAAAACACAAAAGGCCATACCTAATAAGCATAGCAAAGAATAAGTTCCTTACACACAACCTAACTATATGAATGTCCGAAAGGACTTTGAGCATGCCATTCTCAAGAACAGAACTTATAAACTGCACACATACAATGAAGTTCATATTGAACACTGTCGTTTTTTTCCACGCTTCATCAAATACATTACCAAAAAATGGTACAAATAGCATTACATGCGTCAATTTATACCTCTTTTTGTCAAGTGTACTATCAAAGATCGTAACTTCTGTATAAAATATTAACACTAGTTTTTTTCCATAAGGGTATGGCGTCGATGCGTCTACATGGCAACGCATTGCGCTCTCTGTCTTTCGACCGAAGTCTCGATTTTTTCGATGTCTTCAACTAAGGAATGGCCGGCGTGCTAAGACGAACCTTCGCTCGCCGTGGTAATAGTAAACGCTTTCAATGCGCCATTTCACTCGTCTTTCGACCGCCGCCCGCCTATCGGGCCGGGCCAGCCCAGCCCATATGCACCGTGGGTGGTCAGATTAAGGGTGGATTTATTTCTTACAGACATCATGTTGCAAATTGAGAAAATGATCAGATGATTATGGTATATTAATCTGGTAATAATTTGTAACTGATGACGCTCATTAAGAGAGAAGGTTGACTTGTGAGAAATGGAAAAAAATAATAATTATATACATATCCACGGCATACCGGAAAAAAAAAAAGGAAAAAAAATTTCAAAGGAAAACTGTAATCGTATAAATACCAACTCATTGAGTTCGTCACTACGACGGTACACACACACATCAGCTCAGCCAACGCCTCCCAAATTAAAAAGAAAAAAACCCTCGCGCACTTTGGACGCCCATTTCCTTCGCGGAAATTTAAGGACTGTTTGGCCTGCAATCGAAGGAGATGGCTGGTCAGCTAAACGGTAGCGTTAATGGCGGCGAAGACGGTGAAGATACGGTGATGGCGGAGAAGCAGGCGGCTCCGTCGATGATGGAGCAGATGGTTCCTGAGATCACGACTCACGCGCTGAGTTATTTGGATCATACGAGCCTGTGCAGCCTCTCTATGACCAATTCGCTGATGAGGAGGGCCGCGAACGATGATAACGCGTGGAAGGCGCTGTACCATAAGGTTTGAATTCGGTGATTTTATGTTACCGGTCGATGAATTAGGATTTGTTTGTCGAGGATTGTGCGGTTTACGCGTATTGCTGTTGATTTGAATTTGGTTTAGGATTAATCATGCTTTGTTATCTCGCTTTTTGGGTTTTGTTTTCCTATTGTATTGTATCTGATGTCTCTGCTTTGCTCCGGTCAGTAAGAATTAGGGCTAGCGATAGGAAAATAAACCCTGGATTGTGATACACCAATTGTGTGATTTTGGAAGGTAGAGAGTGGTAAAAAGCTTTATTTTGGTAGAAAAAGCTTGCACGGCTATGGAGTATGGAACATGATAGAAGAAAATAATATATTCACATCTCATAGATTTTACTCTTTTTTAGTGTCATTTGTATAGAGTTGCTTGGCTTTTCAGCGAGAAAGTATGATTATTTATTTTAAGATCGATATCTCTTGAAATGTTTATGCTCATGTGAGCTTTTGGATCTTATCAAATGGTGCCTTGTGGAGTTTGTCACTTCTGATTGTGTTTATGTTTGTTGTATTTTTTAGTTTCAATCGAAAGCTGACTTGAATACCTGCACTATCTTCTAGGATTTCAATTTGGAGCAAGATAATGTTATACCTCCCGATGGTTGGAAAGCTTACTATGCTGCTACAAGAACAATTGTGAATACAAATGCTGAATTTTTTAGGATTATAAGAGACAGATCACTTCAGGCCATGGCTCATTTCTGGCTTAATGCAGATTACGTGAATTGTTTTCATGCTACTGGCGAGTCATTTCACGGGTAATTCCACTTATCCATCCCGACTTATTCACAGATATTATTGCCAACTTCTGAATATCTTGTGTATGATGGTAGAGGCGATCAAACTTGTGCATGTTAGTAACCTTTGTTGAATCCAGTTTCGCTGGCAAACATCGTATTGTAACACACCATATTTTGTTGCCTTTAGGCATAAGCTTACCAAAGTGCTATTGCATTACAGCTCTTTTAGACTCCCTTCCATAACTTTAGCATCTCAGGTTCACAACTCAAAATTTCAAAACTCCCCAAAGGAACAGGGGAGGGGACTCATGAATTATGCTCAACCGTTTAGTTTAACAATTCTATTAGTGGGCTTGGCTTATCGAACAAAATCTTCTTTGTGTTCTAATAGTTCTACATGTTATCCTAACTTCACATTATTATAATTGAGGGGACTCGTTAAATCTGAAACTGTTCCTTTTTCAGCTACAATGAGGTCATGGCGAGTTGGGAAATGGCTTATAACTGGGAACACGCTGGCAATTTCCAGGTTCGAGATGTAAGGGTTCGTGTAACCTCAGAGTCAGCTTGGGTCACCATGAAAGCTCACATTGGGATGGACGTGTCTTTTCATATGACTAATGTCTACGAACTCCATGACGGGCGATGGTACATGGTACACCACCACTGCTCGACCGCTTTATTACATGGAAATATACAGCAGCTTTTGCAGGCATGATGACTGAAGAAGAAGAGCTTCTAGATTTTGAACATGCGTTCATAATCAATTCACGTTGATGATGAAAGAATGGGGGGGTCTAGCTTTAGCAGCAACTATTTCTGCTTTTATTTAAATTGAAGTTTATGCCGTTGTCTTTGCACTTTGTGAGTAGGGGGATTATATATTAGCTTGTTATTAACCTTTGTGACATTTTTGGTCTCTAATATTTTCTTCTCACATGTTTTTTCTATTTATTTCGTCGTATTTTTTATATGTATTAATTATAAGAGCACAACATTATTGCAAGATGGGCTATGAAAATAAAATGGGCTACTACAATGATATAACCCTCTATCCCATCCATCAGCCAAGGCAAAAGAATAATAAAACATATTTTAAATTATAATATATCCAAGTTTCTTTATAACTATGGTATCTAGCTACAACTTGTCTATTTTCCTTTGCGAATCCTAGGGTTCATCTTTATCAATCATGGGTTACGATAACGATCCGTAAGTCTTCGATTTTCAGTTTTTATGCGTTTCTTGTTTACGATTTTGATCAATTTCATGTGTACCATATGATTTTTATGACGATCGGGTTCGGAGTCTGGCAATCGGCTCGTGCGAATCTGGATTTTTTTTATTTGTTCCGCTGGGAAGTGAACGATTTCTTTCTTCTGACGTTTTACTGGTGAACATCTTTATCTTGTGAATCAGTTATCTGGACGAAGATGGCGAGCCATTGATGGATTTTGACGAGGATGTCCATTCTGATCACGATGAACCTCAGCAACGGATTTTCGACGTTGAAGATGATGTGCACTATGATCTTCCTGAACGTTCGCCAACTCAGGGGCACGGTGACTCGAGTGGAAAATCTAGGAGGCGATTGATCAAGAAATCAACGTCTGCTGGAGAATCAGGTCCAGTGGATTTTGGATTTGACGACGATGATGTGGGTGGTGGTAATCATAGGGGTTATGGCGCTGAGGAGGATGATTTGTCTGGGATGGTGAGAGAGAATCGTTTGGACGTAGGGAAAGGGAAACAGAGAGTTGAGAGGATGAGTGGAGAGCATAAGAGGGGGTTTGAGAAAGGTGCGAAAAAGTTTAAGTTGAAGAAAAGTGGAGGAGGCGGAGGAAGAATGAGGGATCACGATGCTGATCCTGAGATGAAAGAGATGTGGGATACTGTTGCTGGTGGCGATTCTGAGGTATTTATGTTTCTTTTTGAAAAAAATATTTTTTATTCATTATTTTCTCGTGTTTTTTTTTCTTCGTCTGGTATACGTGTTGTATTGTGATATTTCCATTTTGACATTTGTGTAAAGCTGTTTCAGTGTCCTATAGATGGGATTCTTGTTTCAACATTCTAAATATGGACTAACCAGCCGACAATTTTTCATCACTTTCTGGATTCAGTTGTTTCACAGTTAAATGCTTGCTATTTTATAGTGTCATGAATATACAGGATGACCATGAGGGGGTAAGAAACGTGGATGATGATAACTTCATAGATGACAGTGGCATAGACCCTGCTGATCGATATGGAGACGACCGTGAACATTCTCCAAGTCGTGCTCCTCAGGTGAGGATCCTTATTATGGCGCTATTTGCGTTTAATTTTTCATATATTCTCAATTTTCAGATTACTTTGGCATAACCCTATCCCTATCGGTTTTTCCACTGCTACATATCGTTCTCAGCCTCAGTATAAGTCAAAATTTTGTTGATATGGGTGCTTTTGGAATTTAGATATTTCTCCTCGCCAATGTTTTCAAATAGGGATGATTATTAAATGGCCAATGTTGTTTTCATTTCATTGCAAAATCTTAATTGAAAATCTACCGTGGTAGTCAACGTTTCTTTTTGTTAATTTCTGCGATCTCCTTTTATTAACGATCTCTGAGATCTCTCCTTATTTATTTACCGCTTTTGTTCCCTAGCGTCTGCCACTATATCTCTAAGCATTCGCCTCGTTATCATTCCCCATCATCCGATTTTACGCCGATCAATAGCTTAATGTCTTCCATACCTGGTCGCTGGTCGATTAGAAAGGTCTTTTTCCTATTTATTTTGCATAAATATGTATCCGGAATAGGAATCGTTGACCTTGAACCAGAGATTGCAAGAATGAGTAAAAAATTGCTTTATTTTTAATAATTCGCTTCAAGGAATTGATGCTTAATTTCTCTCCTTGTTGTTTCATAGGCTGAAGAAGGAGAGGAGGATGATGAAATTAAGGCACTTTTTAAGACGGGAAAGAAGAAGCGAAAGACTGAGAAAAGTGCTGCAGAAATAGCTCTTCTGGTTGAGAACGTAATGGCAGAGCTTGAAGTAGTTGCGGAAGAAGATGCTGAACTGAATCGTCAGGGGAAACCTGCCATTAATAAATTAAGGAAGCTCTCACTTCTGACTGATGTTCTCTCAAAGTCAGTAAGATGTGTTGGTTATGTCTAAATTGATTTTTCTGTTTTATGAGATTTATGTATCTTTCTGATGTTATTTTACCTCGCATTGTCGACTCTACATGGTTTATTCAATAAAATACACATGTTAGTCAGTTCATTATTTGCTTCATGTATTATTGAGCTATTTTGGTTTGTTACATCGAGGATTTTTTTATTTTTCTTTGCAGAAAGCAACTTCAGCAAGAATTTCTAGACCATGGAGTTTTGACCCTTTTGAAGAATTGGCTTGAGCCGCTGCCTGATGGTAGCTTGCCGAATATAAATATCCGTGCGGCTGTTCTTCAGATTCTAAATGATGTACAAAATGGTGTATTCTATTCTTACATTTTCTGGATAAAATTACTTATTGTACACTTAAGTTAATATTTGTTGCAGTTTCCTATTGACCTTGAGCAGCATGATCGTAGAGAGCAATTGAAGAGGAGTGGCCTTGGGAAGGTACTATTTTACTCGTATAACTTTGATTAAACGCTGACATGCTTGGTTGTTCTTTTAACAATCTCTTCTTTGTAATTCCAAAGGAGCTAAATATGATAAATTATCTTGCATTTCTTCAGGTCATTATGTTTTTGTCCAAGTCTGATGAGGAGACTACATCTAACCGGAAACTTGCCAAAGAGCTGGTCGACAAATGGGTATCTTATCATTTTTCTACACATTCAAGAATTAAGTAATTGTTAGCTCCAATTGTACATCAAATTCACTGAGTTTTTGTTGACGCAGAGTCGTCCCATTTTCAATAAGAGCACAAGGTTTGAAGATATGAAGAGTTTCGAGGATGAAAGGGCTGCAACTGCGAGGAGAACACCTGCTAAGAAGTAAATCTAATCAATCATCTTTCTTGCCTCAAAACTGAACATGCATCACATTATCACCAAATTTCTTCATGTCCATTCAACGAGGCACTCCATTCGATCTTTGTTCTTTTACAGGGGCGTGAATAGAGCTGGAGGAATGTCATCTCGAGACCAAGACATTGACATAGCTGACTTCTCACAGTAAGTGATGCGGTTTCCGTAAAATTGCTACTGCAAAACATGATTAATGATTAATTGTGTCGGGACACCAAATTCTTTTCTCATTCGACATATCCAAACTATTTAACATGTTATGAAAAAAATTACGTCAGGGGCTCGAAATCTGGGCAATCGTCTTCTAGACAGCAGCACGCCTCAAGGCCCGAGGCTATGTCCATGGATTTTCTGGTGCGTCCACAGTCGAAGGTCGACCCTGAGGAAGTTCGTGCTCGGGCCAAGCAAATGGTCCAAGATCAGCGTCGGGCCAAGGTATATATATATATGTTCACCTTTTTCCCATTACTTTCGCTGGAGATTTTGGCTCAACTCAAGTTACAGTTTACGAGTTTGTAAGATCAATTCAATGTCATGAACGCAGATGAACAAGAAGTTGCAGCAGTTGAAAGCACCAAAGAGGAGGCAGCTACAGGCCACCAAGCTCAGTGTCGAGGGCCGTGGCATGGTCAAATATCTCTGATTTTTCTTTTTTGATGCTCAATTACGCCTTTGTTTGGGCACTTTGTGAGAGATATATATATGGTGGTGAATGATTTTACAGTAAATTTAATGTGCTCTCAAGTACTGATGGAGAGGAACTTTCATATTTGATATGTTTGTATAATGACATGTCTATACTTTGCCAATGCGATGAAGTGGTGTATGACTATAAAAAAAAGGGGCATTTACGTTTCAGGCCTCTATTTAAGTTTCAATTAGAGTTTATACTCCCGTCAGAAAATTCATAGTTTTAAGGATTCAGTTTTTTCAGAAACACTTCATGGGTATGTGGTAACAATAACACTTCATGGGTATGTTGTAGCACATAGGTCCTTTTCTCTAAATAAAACTTAAATTTGATCCTTATCTATAAATGAAAATAACATGGGTCCTTATTTCTAATTGAACATATAAATTGAGGCTTGACTCGTAATTCGCACAAAAAATAAAATAAAGGCGTCTTTATACATAAATACTCATTTGCATAAAATTTGCAATTCAGTATCTTATCAGTATTTTTTGTAAGTAGGTACCTAATAGAATTTCACGTAAATACTCGATTCGCCGCAGGTCGTCATATAACAATTTAGGTACCCTATAGCAACGTATTTTGGTACGTAATACGTTGAAAAAATGATACGACATATATAACACTGAGGTACCATATAGAAACCGTATGGGTAACGTATAAACGCGTGACATGTTACGCAATATACACATGAAAATGTACGATAAGAATGAGAAATTGCTACAAGTAGTAAAATGGGTACTTATCTGTAAAAATTTCTGATACAAGTACTGATTTGTAAATAATAAAATAACGTGTCTTCTGATTATTATTTAAGAAATTAAGGTCCATTTTGTAATTAACTGGTAGTTGGAGAACTTTAATGTTGATTAACAACACAATTATACAAACAAGCACAACTCTTCGATGATACATAATCGCTATTTCCTCAATCTCTGAATGCCATCGAAGCTTCGATGGGGAGTGGCGAGGGTTTTGGTGCGGACGAGGAGGAATGGGATGCAGAGTTCATCGATCAGCTCGTGCAAGCTGAGGAACTAGCACTATCCACCCAGCATCAGCAGCAGCAGCTAGCTATACCTCGGAGTCACGCGCCTCCTCCTCCTCCGACTTACGCGCCTCCTCCTCGGACGCGTGAGTTTACTACCATCAGCTACTCGCCTCCGCGCGCTCTGTCGCAGAGACCGCCTCGTGAGGCAACAACAACAACCTCTGAGACGGTTTCCGAGGTTTTCGCCCCTCAGTCTGCCAAGGAGAACGAAACTGACAGGCTAAAAGTTGATCTCTCGCTATTCGCCTTTTGATATATGTTCATATAGTATCGGCCTTTTTTTTCCATAAACAAAAATATGACACGACGGTTCTGTTGCTTGGTGCAGAGAGAGCTCAGTCGAGTTACAAAGCAGCTTGATCACTTGGTGAGTCGACATGATACCGTAATTTATTATTGCAAATTGTTTGTATGTTTGCTGGTCGAATAGTTTGTGTTCCTTGCTATGCCTTGGGAAAGTTGTGCGACTGTTTCTGTCTCTTGAGTGTTGAATGGATTTTGATCGTGAAATAAAACTTTTATCTTGTGATTGAAGGAAAAGGAGTGCTTACAGCTCAGAAGGGAAAGGAATAATGATGGCAAACAGATGGATGTCGTACATTCGGGGATAGAGGCTAGGACTAAGGATGGAAATCACTTGAAGAACGTGGGGTTGTAAGTGGATTGATCCGAACATTATCTTTTGTGGCATTTGAATTCTTCAGTTGATGCTTTGGATCATTTTCTGTTGTATTATGTTTTAGCAATGTGGACATAGCATTCTTTGTTTGTATTGTGACAACTAGAATATAAATATTTCGTCTAGGTTAGGTGAGAAGCTTTTGATTTTTGGAGGAGGTTTCAATAATTAATACGCTATGTAGAAAATGAGATTATTATTTGATATGAAAGTAGGAAATATAACTTCATAATCTGTAATAGTGAATCGGCATATCGCAAACTATGTGCCATGTCATGATGTGTATTGTGTATGTCACTGAAAGATAATGATTTCACAACATCAATGTTTATGACATGTTTTCTGTTAATGTATTGGCTTAAGTAATAATTACTTTGGCAGGGATAGTCAGGGGGACGAGCCTAGATTAGGCCAAAATGAAAATTCCCGGGATATGTTGCTTGGGTCTTGGAGAAAATGTAAGCCGGTATTTTTTGTGAAATTGAGTTAGTCAGTATTATGTTTTAGTACCTTCCTCTTTTGTTGAAAAGTTCGAGAATCAGCTTTAAATACTGTAGGAGTACAGACAGATGAAGCCACTGAAGCAAACACTTCAACTGCACAAAATATTACTTTTGGATCGAAAAAATTGCTTGATATGTGGAACTCGGGTGATCGAAGTCAACGAAGAGATTTGGTTACCAAGCTTATGGTGATTTGTGAAGCAGAGTTTAAAATCCTTTTTGGATACATGAGCTTTGATGTACCGAGTAAGACAGATGTGAATCATCCTAACGAGGACCCAAAGATAGCTTCATTAGATAAAATATGCCCTCCCCTGCCCACAGAAATGGCAAAAGTATCACATTTCTATTCTGTGTTGACCAAGGTAAATGGTCCCATATGGACAAGTACCTCTTTTTTCTAATACTTTTGCTGGTCCTCTTATAAACAGTGTTAGCCAATACCCGATATTCCCTACGTGTTAGATGTTGTATCTCCGTCACCAGTGGGTCTTGAGTGTTCTGTATATTATGTTATGATTTTGCAGATTAGTGATGAAGTCTCGAGAGTGGAAGATTTGTTGAAAGCTTTGGATGACCTATGCGCTCTTGAAAATGTGAGTTTGGAATCTATAATAATCCTTGCTTTGACATGTAAGCAATAACGAATAAAACTTATCGACTATGCTATTAGGATATTTCTTAAGTAGTCTTTTTTTTTTTTTTTTTTTTTTTAATTTCATCCTTCACATTTCGAACCATTCTTATTTCTCATTTTGGAATGCATCCCATTTCTCCATTTTGCTTCACTTTTCTGAGCAAATGAAGGTCCGGTGTAGGTAATTATTGTGCGTACTTCACTTCGTATTCTCCACATGCTCTTGAGAAACTCCTTCAGCATAGAGAAGAAGTTTTCTAAAAGGTATGATGTAAAATAAATACCTTTGACATACTGTCTGTCTAACGTGCTTCATATTCCTTCTGGTCTTGGAAGAAAATTCTGCTCGTACTCAGTATACATATGAGCAATGACGGTTTCTCTTTTCTGAATTCTTTCAGTTGTTCATGTATTACATCTACTCACATAACCAGAATATAAGGACCCCACCATGAACTTGATTTCCATGTTTTTCGTCATGTAGACGACTAGGTCTCTTTCAGATGATTGATCTCCCGTGTCCACTTTAATTTTATTTCTTCCAGTGTGGCTCTTCCAGGGATAATATTATAATCGAGAAAGGTTGCCCGGATCCCAAATATAATACTAATCGGTCTGAAGATTTGGTGAACAAAGGTGTATTTCCAGATATAGCAGACATACTGAAGATGGGCCAAGCGCAGAGTGGGAATAAGTTGCTGGGTTTAAAGGCTACTGGTAGTTTTGGACCCTTCAGTCGTGGCATGACGGCATCAATTGCTGTTGCCTTCTGGGTTTCTCTTTTCGAACATATGTGTGAAATATGCAAACATTACAAAGAAGAAAAAATAAGGCGAGATGCGCTTTCAATCATGGATCTGATTATTTTTAGACAAAATGCATTTTCAGAGAGAGACAAGTAAGCGTTTTTCATAAGTGTTGATATTTCTACCTTTGTGGATTATTCCGAAGTGGAGGCCTTTTTACAACAGGTTTGCTGGAGAACTGGTATTTCAATGTCTATCACAAGTTTTGAAGAGGGAATCCGGATATTTTGTGCAGGACCAAGCTGTTAATATTCTTTATCTGCTATTCAATTGTGAGTTTCCTTAATGTTACTTTAGGGGATTAACCGTAGGCAGTTGGATATCAATGTGCATCTCTAATTAGTTTCATCTACTTGTGGTGATTTCTTCTCTGTCGTGTCGACTTTGTGCCATCAGTTGTGATATTTTTCTCTTATAATAAAATCATCTAATATAATACCCATTGCTAATCTCTTGGGCAAGTTTAATATTGGTGTAACTATGTTCTTCTTCTGTAACCTGCAGGTCCAAAAGTTTTGGGCATAATTGATGCCCGTGACCAAAGCACTTCAATAATGAAAGAGTTCGATAAGATCTTAATTAGCTTGGCAGATTCTGTTGCTTCTTGTGGAAGCTTTACTACAGAGGTAATCCCGAGAATCTCACTCAACATGCTATCCTTAAGCTGCTTGGTGTGAAACTAAGTGGAATACTATCGTCCTCCTTTGACTTCATGAGCTTTGGATCATAAAAACGGAGAATAAATTTGTAGAGTCTCCCTTTCAGGAAATGAAGCTTCGAAGAAACGCGATAAATTTTCTCGCTTTCTTAGCATCGTCAGGAAGAGCAGGCTTCGATATTCTGCTAGAGCAACACGAGCTACACAAGGGAGCCAATCTTCTATGCATCATTTTGGAAAGCTTATCTTCGGATATGGACATGATGTCATCAAAGTCGCCTCACGGATCCATCATTCGCATGGAACAGTAATTACTATCATCAAAGTTCAGTCTTCCAAAATATCATTTCTAACATCATATTTTCTTGCTATTTCGTATTTCTTGCAGAAGCTTGCTTATCCGTGAAACTCTCATCTTCTTGAACAGACTCGTATCGCACCCTCAGTATTCGATACCCGTCTTGCAAGCGTTGACCAGCACGAGAGAAATGGCTAGCGTGAGCGTTGACGTTGCCAACAGATTGACGTATAAAGGTTTGTTCACGTGGGAAGAGGACGCTAAGATGAAGGAAACCAGGGAAACTGAGATTGTGAACCTTGCACTGTTCTTTAAAAGGAGAGTTTTTGCTTTCTTGGGGGACGTGATATCGTAATCCTCTGTTTGCCTTTTTCTTGAGACGGGTAAGCCTTAATTGCGGCTCGCGATTTTGCAAGTTTCATATAAAGTAAATTATTAGCCTGTAATGCGATATGTCGATATGTTTTGGATTGTGGTGTGCCATTGCCCATGTGGCATGTAAGAAACCTGGGATATTTATTCGATAAGTCCTTTTTTTCTGAATCTTGGGAAACTGATCTGTGGAGAAGATCTTGCTATACAAAAACGAATTCGCAGGACATTGCACATAATGATTTATGTAGCAGCCTTTATCATTACAGTTGATTCAAATCTGTCAACCAATGATCGCTAGCAAGCTTTGTTGAACGGCTGGAACCGAGCAGATTATCGAACCGAAAATTCCCGTTAGCCCATAAGCTATTGCACAGAAGGGAAGAGCCTCAGGTTCTTTCGCCGACAATGCAGCCGTTCCCAATCCATGAGCACTGCGAACGTCGAAAGGAAAAGGAGAAAAAACTGTCAGTAAAAAGCAGAACGTAGTCTTATTCTTCGTATACTGAGTTATATATGGGGTCAGATTTATATACAGTACCTCGACGCAGTCGCTATTCCACGAGCAATGGGATCACGAAAGCCCAACTTGTCGAGAGCTGTCTGCACAAAGTTGGCTCCGACCAGACCAGTGACTACAACAACTGCTGCTGTAAGAGATGTATTGGCACCTATGGGGAGAAAAAGAAAGGAAAGTTACAGCAAGAAAATTTGGACAGAAAACGTGTAATAGAGGTCTTTCGAACCTTCGAAGAAAGACACGATGCTAAGGGCAAGTGCTACGGTGATGCATCTCGGGAGAATCGATATGGTTAGCGATTGCTCCAAGCCAACCAAACGCCCGACGAGAGCCGTCGAGTATAGTGAGAAGACAGTGGAGATTATGACAGAAGTGAATATCTCTGCAGCATGTCTCTTCACCAACTGCATAGCATAATAGCATATATATGCTGCACACATTTAACTAAGGAGAAATCGATATACGCTCTGTTATTACAAACTGTTTGCAGTTGAACCTTTCTCTGTTGAAACATGGAGAAGGCGAAGGAGAGAATAACCGATCCCAGAAATCCCATCAGTACGTCGCCAGCTCCAGGATTCGAGGCAGACTTCGTAAGGTAGTAACCTGCGAAAAAAGTCGTGAGAAAAACACACGCTTATGAAGATCGAAAGAAATCGGTAAGAAAACAAATCGAAGCTTTGGTTAGAAGATTATATATGCATACCTAAGACAGCGTCGAGCCCCGAACCCGATAACTCTCCGTAGGCGTACGCTGCTAAATCTGCTGATAGAGCACAGCAAATGATGGGGTGGAACACCTTCTTTACGCCAGAAGGTAATCTAGACGAATCAAATAATCACGTTAGGCTCGAAAACAGTACGAATTTTTCATTTTCTTTGCAGTTATCGTTACCCTGAGCCAAACATGTAGCCTAGCACAGTAGCAGCGAGGAGAAAAGGCAGGCATGTCAACGCATTTGTTCCGAGTATAGTAGGATAAAGAAACGCCGATACGAATGATGCTACGAATATTCCGAGCCAGGCCCACAATTCTATCGAAGAAAAAGGCGAAGGCTTTTGCATTGGTTCGGCCTCTGTCATCTCGGTTTTGACCAGATTTCTTACAGCGATCGCTGTATAACCAGCCACTGTAAGAGAAGCTAGCCACCCTCCAACTGCGAGGAATTTTAACAGAAAACGTGGATATTACTCTACGATTGATGCGAACGAAGAGAGAAAAGAAAATGTGACAAACCTATGATGAAGATTATTTTGAGTCCCGAAGCTGCTGGGATATCTTTAACGGCGAGTGGGAGGACGACCAACGAAGGCACGTAGAACAGAGGAAGCCACCTCTGTATGAACAAAAGCGCGGGCTGAAAAAAGTTCATCAGATTGGCTGCTGCTGCTGGGATCGTAGAATCGAGGACGATTAACACGGTGAATATACAGAACATTCCGAATAATGCGCTCGGGAATTTGATGGCAGCTGATACGAATGCCTTCTTCAAGAACTTGTCCATTGCTAGTATGATCCCCAGTGAGACCACCAAATGCAGCACTTTAACGACCTAACATGTGAGAGAAAGAGAGAGATAGATACGAGGATCTTTCTGTTAAAGATGGCAAATGTTTGACATGGCTATCTTTGAATGCATCGTTCTTACAGTGTTTGAAGGGCTCGATGAGTTCACACTCAGGCCACTTTCGGACCCTGAGGAGGAATTTGCAAGAAACATCCTTTTCGATTGAGCTTGGACGAGCAAGAATCTTGAACCTTCAGACATTGGTTTGCTACACTGGGAACTACGACAGAAACTGCTATTGTTGGGCTGTGAGGATGCTTTTGAGATGACTGTTCTTGGCTTGCTGGTTAATTTCAGATATGAGATTCTTGAATTTGGACGATGTGAAAGATGGAGAGCTCCGAAAATCCCAGAAATTGGCGTCAATGTGGCCATAGAAACAATTAAAGATAAGAAGCAAGAAACTGAAGCCGAGGAAGTGAGAGTGCGACATTTTTTTCTTTTTTTTTTCTTCCAGGAATCCCATGTTTAAGAAATTCGTGTGGACCTCAAGAAACTAAAGAAGATGAGATTCGATTTGATTCTATCATTGGTAGTAGATGATGCAAAAACTGCAACGCTGTATATTTCCCCGGGAAAAATTCCTACTTTATTACACTATACTAAATTAAATTAATAATACCCATGGCCTTTCGTTTTCTCCGTAGCCTCCACTTGGCGCTGTTGTATTGTACGCCATAGACATACATCCATAGACGCAAAAAAAAAAAAAAAGAAAAGAAAAAATCGTCGAAGAAGATGAAGACTGTGTGCGTAACAGGTGCTTCAGGTTACATAGCTTCGTGGATCGTCAAGATGCTTCTAGAACGTGGCTACACTGTCCGAGCAACCGTTCGCAACCTCGGTAAGCATATCAATGTCCAATTTCAGACAAAGTTCACGTTTTTACATCTTTTTTTTTTTTTACAGTAAGCTATTTTCTGCCTACACACGTACACATACATATACATATATATATATATATATATATATATATATATATACAGACGATCCATCGAAAACCGAGCACTTAATGGCACTTAACGGAGCCAAGGAAAGGCTTCACTTTGTAAGGGCCAATTTGCTCGAAGAAGGCTCCTTCGACCAAGCCGTCGATGGCTGTGACGGCGTTTTCCACACAGCTTCGCCTTACTTCCTCGGCATCAATGATCCTCAGGTTATAAAAAATTCGCTTCGATTCCATTCTTACATATATATGTACGTATATATGGTGTTCTTTGTGTAGTGTTTGATGGATCAGAAAGAATTCACCTTTGATTTTCAATTAGGTACAAGTGCTCGACCCAGCCGTGAAGGGGACGCTGAACGTCCTTCGCTCGTGCGCCAAAACGCCGTCGGTCAAAAGGGTCGTCTTGACTTCTTCGCTGGCCGCTGTTATGCTGAACGGCGAACCGCGTGGACCCCACGCCGTCTTCGACGAGACTTGGTGGTCGAAGCCCGAAATATGCGAAAAGGCGCAAGTGTATAACAATAATAATCTTCAGTTTCGCTTCGCTTTTTTTTTTTTTTACTATTTTTCGATGTCCGAATTAATTATGACGTGACGTGGCGCTCGACAGCTGTGGTACGTTCTTTCGAAGACGTTGCCGAGGACGCCGCATGGAAGTTTGCGAAGGAGAAAGGCGTCGAAATGGTCGCTATTAACCCCGCGATGGTCATCGGCCCGTTATTACAGCCGACGCTCAACACAAGCTCCGATTGGATTTTGAAGCTGATAAACGGTAATAATGTAAGTTTAAAATATGATAGACTCACTTTAAGCGGCTTAGGTTTTAGGTAGAATGATCAATTCAGTATTGGTATCAGAATCGGCCATTAAGTAAAAATTACACGTTTAAGGCTAGACATGAAAAAAAAAGCAGCACATAAGTGAGGGGGCGGGTTGAAAATGTTGGGAATTTAAAAAAAAAAAAGTACGATGTCCACCACCTTTGATCTTAAGCTTTCGGGCGAAGTGATCGTTCAGCAAAAGGCGTTTTTTTTACTCGTAGTCGCGGAGACGTACCCGAATTTAACGTTCGCGTGGGCGAACGTGAAGGACGTAGCGTTAGCACCCGTCCTTGCGTACGAAAACCCGTCGGCGAACGGGAGGTATTGCGTGTCCGAAAGCACCAAGCACTTCTCGGAGGTTGTGAGAATCTTGGGCAAACTATACCCCGACATCAAACTACCAAATAGTACGCAATCGTTTTTTTTTTTTTTTTTTCATTTTTGAGAATTTCCGAGCTATAACGTTTTGTCGGAAAATCTCTACATTATCTTAAGTGCGCTCAGGGGCGGATCTAGCATAGGGCCCGAGGGGGCCACGGCCCCCCCGGAAATTTTCGAAAATTTTAGTATTATATATGTAGTATAAAGCGTTATTGTGTATAATTACTATGTTATCTTGCAAAAGTCCAAAAATGTCATACAGCAAAGTGGTGGCGAAGCGGTATTCCAACTCAAAGGTTGGGGGTTCGATTCAACATCCCATCGTTTTGAATCTTTTTAAAGTTTGTTTATATTATATTGTCTTAATGTCGTTTTCCAACGTTTTTAATTTATTTTAGATTTGTTTTTACTTCCTAGTTCTCAACTCTTTTTAAAGTTTTTTTTTTTTGTTTCTGTTCTTATCCTTTATATTCTTTTAGTTTTCTGTTTCTCTTTTGTTTCTTTTTTCGTAGAAATTTTTTTCTTTTTAGTTTTTGGTTTCTCTTTAGTACTTAGCATGTTTTATTTTTTGACAAATACAACTAATTCTTAATCAATGGGGTTTATCAATTCCATTCATGGTCTATTTAAAATTTATCATGCACTTGCAATACAAAACCTGTTTATAAAAATTTTCATCGAAATTTTAATTATTGATTTTATTAAAATTAAATACGGCCAAATCAATAAATAAACTTGTCAAACTATTGTTTTCGTCAACGAGGCACTATACTCTTCGAATAAAAAACATAATATCAAGTAAAAAGTTCAAATAGATATTGCAGTTGATAAATGATACCCATACGACTTATGACCTGTGTTATTTTCTCTTTTATTTTCTTATAGCATATTATTATTGTTGTTATTAAATTATTATTTTATAATAATATCATGCTAAGCAATTATCATGATGTCTTTGTGTGAACTTCCTTACGATATTTATATTCGTATCATATAATAATTTCATATGTTTTAATGGGTAAAATGTATTCAATTGACCGATTTTTTCAAAGAAAACTAGCAAATGATAATTTCTATTCTACGTTTACCTAATGGCCAACACTATTTATATTGCGGCCCCCCCAATCAGAAATTCCTGGATCCGCCCCTGGGTGCGCTGACGACGCGCCGTTTCCTCCGATTTATCAAGTGTCGAGAGAACGAGCGAAGTCTCTCGGGATCGAGCTTACGCCTTTCGAAGAGAGCTTAAAGGAGACTGTGGAAAGCTTGAAGGCGAATAACTTTTTTAAGCCTACATAAGTAGCTTTAGTATATGTGGATTGCAATTTGCACTGTGTTGTGTTATGTTGTCGAATAATCCCTTGAGGAATGAATAGCGTCGAATATGAAACACTATGAACCCTTAGAAATAGTTTGTCTCGGTGAATTTTGATGATCAGTTAGACTTGAAATTGAAGTCACTGCATAACATGATATGCAATTTTCTTGCATATGTAAGCTACTTTTCTGCACATTAATACGATGTAATATACTATATTGTATCACGGAGGAGGTTGAAAACACAATATATGTATAACCCTCCATGGTTATAGGCGTTGTAACTTACGAAATGAAACATTTCGACTTTCGACGCTAATAAGCTTTACAGTATTCAGTTATAGGAATCCTGGAAAAAAACAAAATATATATAAAGATCCTCGGTGAAATGATAATACCGATAGTGGATTATACAATAATCGATCGTAAGCAGAAAACAAACAAACGAGGGCATTTGTTCCTCTATTCATTGATATAACACCAAGATTCATTCACAATATTAATTTATTGCATGTTAGTACTATATGACCATGCGATAGTAATTTTGGTTTGTTTGTACATTACGATTTGTCTATTATGATACCAATCTTTATATTTCTGGCCTTTAGTGGTCGTTCTTGGCAAATTACGTATTCAGATAGCTACATATTGTGTAAAATAAAGGCCTGTCGTAACAATGTGGGTTTGGTAAAAAAACATCCTTAAAAAATTAAGGCATTTGACTGATCCATTAAAAGAAAAAAACCTTTTTTTTTTCCTGACGAGCAATTTCTTTAGAAAACACCCACCTTTGCAGTTGCCTTCTAAGTTCAAACTTATTACAGTTTACTTCAGTTCAAAAGCTTACCTACGATCTTTTCTTCATATTCTTGACATTAAGAAAGTTTGAAGATGAAGATCGCCTGCGTAATGGGCGCCTCGGGTTTCATAGCTTCGTGGATCGTCAAAATGCTGCTCGAACGTGGTTACATTGTTCGAGCAACCGTCCGTAATCTCGGAGAAGTATAAAGCTCTTTATGATCTTTATCTGAAATTTTAGGGCAAAGCAAAACAATGAAAAAATTGGTAAGGCATACCTTGATTGTTCGGCGTACATATATAAATATATAAACAGATGATCAAAAGAAAACCGAGCACTTACTCGGCAACAACAGAACCCGAGAAAGGCTACACTTGTTAAGGGCCAATTTGCTCGAAGAAGGTTCCTTCGACGAAGCCGTAAATGGATGCGATGGCGTTTCCACACCGCTTCGCCTTACTTCCTCGGCATCAATGATCCTCAGGTTAAAATGTTTTGGCACAAATCTAATAAATCAAAGCTCATCAGTTCACTTAATACAGCAAGAGGCAGTTTCATTCTATCACCAATTCGTAGGAAGGAAACATTCGATTTCAGCATTCTAATATATATATATATATATATATATATGGGGCGGGAACTACGTTTCGTTTAGGTAGAGTTCCTCGACCCTGCGGTGAAGGGCATGCTGAATGTCTTGAGCTCATGCGCCCGAGAGCGCCTTCGGTCAAAAGGGTTATTTTGACCTCTTCGGCCGCCGCCGTGGCATATGGCGGCAAGCCTCGATCGCCCGACGTGGTAATCGACGAGAGTTGGTGGTCCATTCCCGACGTCTGCATACAAGAGAAGGTAAAAACAATAATTATCGTTTTCCGTCTCTATTAAAAATCGAAGGGTCCTTCCTAAAAATCAATTGATAATAGGAGGATATGACAACTTCACGTATTAAGTGCTTTTGAGAGCTTGATTAATCAATGTGAAACAACCCACTTCTTTTATAACTAGCCAGTCGACCTTTTATTTTTTGCCAAGGAATGGTATGCGCTTTCGAAGACGTTGGCCGAGGACGCCGCCTCGAAATTCGCCGAAGAAAAAGGCATCGACATGGTCTCCATCAACCGAGTAATGGTCATCAGCCCGTTATTGCAACCTACGCTCAACGCAAGCTCGGACTGGATTCTGAAGCTGATAGACGGTAGAATAATTGCATACGGTTTTATTAAATAAACTGTTTTTCTAATAATTGAAAATTCG
Organism: Craterostigma plantagineum; assembly: GCA_027422505.1. Taxonomy (NCBI): domain Eukaryota; kingdom Viridiplantae; phylum Streptophyta; class Magnoliopsida; order Lamiales; family Linderniaceae; genus Craterostigma; species Craterostigma plantagineum. The sequence continues at coordinate 76,260 of JAPQWV010000120.1, forward strand.
GGACCAACAGAAATTGAGGGTTTCAACCTAAAATCAAATGGTGATAGGCGAATTTGCCACTTCGATATATTAATTGAGTCCGATGAGTTGAATTATCTGACGTTGGATGGAATAGAAACTTAAGCAGAGAACTATTCTTGAATTTGCAGGAGAGGAAACGTACCCTAATATGACGCTCGCTTGGGCGAACGTAAAAGACGTGGTGAAGGCGCATGTCCTTGCGTTCGAGGATCCATCTGCCGAGGGAAGGTATATTGTGTCCGAAAGCATCGCACACTCTCGGAAATAGTGAAGATATCGCACAAGCTCTACCCTTCCGCCAAACTCCCCGACAAGTAAACTTCAACGAAAACTCCATTCATTTATCTGCTCCCATTAAAAAAAATTTTGCCCAGGTGCGCCGACGACGGGCTGATTCCGCCTATTAACCGAGTCTCGAATGCGCGAGCCGGGGCTCTCGGAACTGAGTTCACTTCGTTCGAAGAGAGCCTAAGGGAAACTGTCGAGAGCTTGAAGGAGAAGAACTTCGTTCGTTCTCTAAACCAACAGTAGTAAACTTATGTGTACCTCATAAACTGTTATGGTCTGCGCAATGCGATGTAAAAAAATATACCTCGATTTTCAGAGCGAAGTAGTCGCAAAACTGTGGCTTACATTCGAATAAAATCAGTGTTGCAGATTTTACCATGTCATACAATCCATTCATAAACAGCTCAGTAGTTACCAGTCAGTAACTGCCAAGAAAAAGGAGACAGAAAGGGCTTATAATGCAAACTCAGAAGAAAATTCGACCATAAGCTTATCAGATTCTTCATTTGACGTGCCCATTTTGGGCTGAGGCGACGTAGTCTCGAATTATCTCCATTGCTAACTGATGGGCAGTCTTCTTTTCACGTTTCGCCAGGGCATTCACGGCTTCGTACGTCTCCTTATCGGCGAAAAGCTTCAAATTATAACGCGACGCTCCCAATGGTATGCCATCCCAATTATCCACAAGTTCTAAGAGTTTCTCTTTGTCCTAAAATCGATGCCAAGTTTTTACTTTCTTACCATACGAAAAAAGCAGAAAATGATTTTTATATATGGGATTATAATGTAGGTACCATTCGATTTGTGAAGTCGCCGAATGATTCTTTAGTTAGGCGATTGCGTTTCCAATGGTAGAACAAGGGTTCGAGGACTTTTTCGAGGTCGTGAAGCTTAACCTTATCCTTGAATAAACTTGCTAGTGATGTTTGGTTCGGCGTCCCTCCAAGCCAAATCTATGAACAGTGGAAAATTTGAAGCTTTTTCGACATTAAAGCATAACTTGGAGAATTTTTTTTTTCTTTTTCTTTTACCTGATAACTATTTGGACCATCGCCGACCAGGCCGAGTTCGGCCATGTAAGGCCTAGCACAGCCATTTGGACAGCCAGTCACCCTTATTACAACAGATTCTTTGTATTTTAGACCAACCTAAGAGGATATACGATAAAGGAATGTTAAAAAACAAATCAAATTCCCTCGTAATATAGATTGAAGTTGAAGTTACCTTGTCGAAAACAGCCCTAACACGCTTAAGAATGTCAGGCGTTCCACGCTCTGCTTCGGCTATAGCAAGAGGACAAAGAGGCAAAGCAGGGCATGCCATTGCTGTAATATTGAGAGGATCTACGAGCCTTGGTTGCTGTTTTTGAACAGAAAAGTAAGTGGTTTGATGACAAAGTCCTATAGCTGTAAGAGAATATGGACGAAATTTGATGCGCAAAACATGAAAATACTGTTTGTTCAAGGGTTTTCTCACCAGCAAACCGCCCTGAGCAAGAGCGGTAGTTATAGGGCGTTTCCACGAAGGCCTAACATCGCAAAGTATAATATTTTGGTTCGGCGTAATGCGTACGTTTAAGTTGTACTTTTCGATTACTTCCCTCAGCGTCTTCTTCATTACGCCTTTTATCCTTCCATTGTCTACATGGAGACCACAATACAATCCTCCATCACCCTACGAACAAAGCAGTTAAAAAAAACCCCAAAAATGATTCGTGATATTATTAAAGAATGCTACGAATAGAAAAGCAAACCTGTTCGTGCCATCCCAGGTAGCTTTTGAACTCCCATTCAGGCAACTCATGACATGGTTTGAACTTCTTTCCATAGTACTGTTCGACAACAGTTTTGAACTTTTCGATCCCCCACGAACTAATCAAATACTTCAGTCTGCTGTACTTACGATCGTCTCTTCTCCCATTCTCTCTCTGAGTTACGACAATCGCCTTCACTGCATATAATATATCCTCTTTAGGCACGTAACCTAACGGTTTAGCCATCTGAGGAAAGGTACTCTCCAACCTATGCGTTCTTCCCATTCCACCACCAACCTATGCAAATATTTGATTTCGAATCGATTATTCAAAAGCACTGAATCAAAAGCAGAAAAAGGAGAAAAAAAGAGAGAGTTACGTATATGTTAAACCCTTGTGGCTCCCCATCAGCATCGTTCACAACAACCACACCAATATCGTTAGTGAAGAGATCCACAGAGTTGTCTGAAGGCACAGTAACAGCAATCTTGAACTTCCTCGGCAAGAACTGAGTTCCATAGATTGGCTCCGGCGAGTCTGGGAAATTCGTGCCATGCGAGTTGTCATTACGTGCCTTAACTACTTCGGCGGGCTCAGCAGACATAAACTGCTCCCCATCCACCCACATGTCGTAGTAAAAACCCGACTGAGGAGTTAAGAGGGAAGCTATATTTTCAGCAGTTCGCTGAGCGAATAGATAGTCTTTACGGTTCAATGGAGCAGCTGGGGCAAGAACGTTCCTATTGAGATCGCCACAGGCCCCAAGCGTGGACCCCATACACCTAATGATGCTACTCATAACAGTTTTAAGGTCTTTTTTCAGAACTCCATGGAGCTGAAAGGTTTGCCTAGTGGTCAAGCGAAGTGAGCCTATCCCAAATTGGTCGGCTAGGTCATCCATGACCAGGTAGAGTTTGTTCGAAACTTTGCCACAAGGGTTCTTCGTTCGAAGCATGAATGAGTAGGATTTTGCTCCACGTTCATCTCTGTTGTATTGTTGGTAGCTTCCATGGAACTTGATGAGTTGAGTAGCAGCTTCGTTGATCCCTGGGGCATCGGTCAGTAGCTCTTCGTTTAGTGGGTATCGAATGAAGTTGCTGTGCTGCTTGAAGATCTCGACTTTACTTCGCTTCTGCTCTGTAGAAGTTTCTGGCTTCACGGCCTGCGTATAAATGCTGAAAGCATTAGTATATGATCGGTGGAATATAGATCGAAAAGTCCAGGAAAGAGTTAATCAAGGCATATGAGCTACAAAGGAACAAAATCTAACAATAGCTAATGAAAACGAAAGCAGCATCTTAATCATGACAAGAAAATCCTAATTTTCACGCTGCATTTTCTTCATTCCATGAATATATTTGAAGAAGAGCGTTCAGCATTTCAGTATTTGTATTTCCATAAGACTGCAAACTCACCTGTCAATGCTGCCATGTTGTATTCTCTGTGTATCCATAATTATGAACCAAATTAACATGAAATCAAACTGAAAGCTTTTTCCACTCTTCACCAAAAGCAAGCGTGAATTGAACAGAACAAACGACGAATTATGGGAAAAGAGATTAAAAACATTTACATTAGAGACGGCTCTGACGACAAACCCAGCGCCAACATACGAAGCATTGTCACAGAATCGGAGAAAAAACGCCGCCTGATTGCTCAATAGAAGAGAATTCGAAGCGCTTCTCACGCCATTAAAACCTCGCCGCAGCTTATGATCGCCCCCGCACGTCGCCGGAGCAGCAAACGAAGCACCAAACGACGTCGTCATGGCGCAGTAGAATCAGCAGAAAAATGGATTACTTCTTTTCTTTTCTCTCGTGTGTGTGTGGGAAAGATTTGCTTTCCTCTTTTCCGCGGATTGGTCGATCCTTTTTTTTTTCTGTGATAGATATTTTTTGCTTAATGGAGAATGACGAACAAATGACACACTTCCGTCACGTGCCTGGCACGTGACCACCAATAATAAGTACAGCGTCTACTAAGAGCAATGAACCTGGACACACTTTACTTTGAACCTTCAGTAAAAAAAAAAACAGTGTTCACCAAAACACAACCTAATTACAGACTTGCAATAACCTTGTTCTTGTACAAATAAAGACTTGTAATGAAATAATTCTCTCTGTATATATAATATATAACCTACAGTTCACTTAGGTGACTTTAATGGAACCATCCCTCATTAAATTCAAGCTTAGGCTGCTAAATCTCTCCCTCGAATATTGCCTCGACGCCTTTCTCCAGTCCGTCCCCGCCTTCATCATCGCCGCGAATTCTTCGTAGCTTATCCGCCCATCCTACGAATCGCCGAAATCGATCGCTTTTTTCTTCAACGCGTAAGAACGAAAAAAAGAAAAGAAAAGAAAAAAAAACGATTAAAAAAGCTGACCTTATCAGAATCGACGTCGTTCATTATGGCGACGATAACTTCCTCGTCGTCTTCGTCTCTCAGAGCGTCCCTCAAATCGTCCATCTCTATGTATCCGCTCTTATTGAGGTCGAAGAAGGAGAACGCCTTGTGAAGGTGCTCGTCGTTCGCCATCTTTCTCAAGTGCACCGAAACCGCCACGAATTCGCCGTAGTTCAACGTCCCGTCACCATCCACGTCCGCCTTTCGAAAATCCCAATAAAATTTTAAAAAATCGTGTTTTTCTTCGTGCGCTTGTTATTACGACGTTTAAGGAGGGAGATGAGAGGAGAGGAAGACTCACGGCTTCCATGAGGATGTGAAGATCGGCGTCGTTGATTTGATGGCCGAGCTTGTGAAGGCCGTTCTTTAGCTCTTCGACGTTGATCTTTCCCCTTTTGCCCATGTCCATCATTTCGAACGCTTCTTTGATTCCCGCCGCTTCCTCCACCGACAAAAACTCGGCCACGACCTATAAAATATGCGAACGATAGACGAAAAGATAAAAAATAAAAAGGGCCATCTTTTTTCGCTTTCCGTTGTTACTATGGATGGGAATTATATTACCCTTAGAGCGCGTTTCTTGAGCTTATTCATAACCGAGAATTGCTTAAGCCTAGCCTTAACGGTTTCGCCCAAGGAGACGTTGGGCGCCTTCTTTGCGTCTTGAAGCCAAGGGTGCTCTGAGATTGACGCATAGTAATAAAAACAATAAATCATGTAATAAAGCACTTTAGAAAAAAAAGCGCATAGAGAAAGATGATAAGTTTACCGAGGACTTGATGAGCGGTGAGCCTCCGAGTGGGGTCGGGATCGAGCATCTTCTTCACGAGATCCTTTGCGTTTTCGGACACTTTGGGCCAAGGATCTCTCTTGAAGTTAACTGCAGATTTAATTATTGCTTGGGCCACGCCTTGCTCGGTTTCTGCACAGAATGGTACAATGGAGATTGTTGGAATTAGAACATATAATTTTTTTTTAAAAAATGATACAATCCCTACAAACATAAGCTTTTAGGTGAAGCAGTCATTTAACATGGTATCAGATCCTAGGTCTGTGTTAAGAATCCGCACGACCACTCATTGAAGAAAATTGCACGTCTGAGTGTAGAGACAATAAAGACCAGCCTAGACGTGAGGGGACGTGTTGGAAATATAATATATAAAATAAAAAATTGATACGCTCCCTACACTAGAAGCTTAAGCTTTTAGGAAAAGTGGTCATTAGAAGAGATGCAATAAAGTTAATCTGACGCGTGTAAGAGAAACCCGAAAAATAGGCGCAAACCTGCCCAAAACGGAGGAACGCCGCAGAGCAAAATGTAAAGGATAACTCCAGCGCTCCAAACGTCGATTTCAGGGCCGTAGTTGCGCTTTAGGACCTCTGGGGCCATGTAATAAGGACTTCCAACAATTTCATTGAATCTTTCCCCTGAAAATAAGCGTATGGTTTAACACAAGAACAATGAAGGATGGAAAAAAAAGGGATGAGTCGAAACGTTGAATACCAGGCTTGAACGAAACTGATAAACCGAAGTCGATTACTTTCAAGGGAGACGTTTCTTTCTTATTAGCGAATAGAAAGTTCTCAGGCTTGAGATCACGGTGCATCACTCCATGCTCATGGCAGGCCTAGTGCAACAAATTATGTAAGAAGACAATATTACTATTACGGTTATGAATCGTTAGATCGTTATTTACAGATACTTCCACCGAAAACGAAGCCAAGAATCAACGAAAAATACGAAAAATTATCGCAGCCTTTTAACCAACCTGAACAACTTCGACGATGGTCTTCATTACAGCAGCAGCAGCTCTCTCAGTGTAGTGTCCCCTCGCCACAATTCGATCGAAAAGTTCGCCTCCTTCGCAGAGTTCCATAACGATGTGAACAGAGCTATCGTCTTCGTAAGTGTCCTTTAAGCTCACTATATTGGGATGCTTGGGCAGGTGCTTCATTATCTCAACTTCCCTTCTTACATCCTCAATATCGACGGCGGTTCTCAGCTTATTCTTCGATATCGACTTACAGGCGAACTTCTCCCGAGTCTCCGTGTCGGTGCAGAGATAAGTTATCCCAAATTCGCCCCTTCCAAGCTCGCGGCCGAGCTCGTACCTTTCCTTAATGTTGTGCCCTGAAGGGTTTTTTAGTACGACGAGGTTGTTAGAACCTTCAGCAGATCCATGGTAAGCGCCGTAATCGACTGAAAATGGGTTTGGTTTGTTCTTCTTTTTCTTGTTTGAAGGAGGAGTTCCACAGCAATTTCCCATGGCTCAGAGCTGAGAATTAGACAAGTAACATGAAAAGGGAAGATGTAAGAGAAGAACTGCTACGATTTCTTTAGCTTCTAGAAGCTCAAACACACCAAGAAAACCACGAACTAATCATACACGAACTCTGCTTAAACGCTACTGTCTGAAACTATGTCAAAGAAAGAGCATAGAAAATCTAACTTTTAAGCAAAAAAAAAAAAAAAAAACAAAATCAAACTTCGAATTGAAATCGTATCATCACTGCTTCCCAGAAACAAAATCAAAGAAAGAAGGCACCCCGCGAAAGACTTGATTGCGGAGAAACGAAGATGATCGATGAATCGTAAAGATTAACATAAAATAGGTAAAGCCCACCTTGAAATTGAATGGGAAATGTGTTCTTGGTTAGATGTGGTCAATTATGGCAGCCTCGGAGGAGAAGAAAGTAAGAGTACGACGAACGAGGGATTTGAAAGAAAAAGACAAATCAACGTGTGAATCATCATCTTCCATGGTGAGGTGAGAGTCAAGACAAAGAAATACGACTTTTTTTTCTCTCTCAAAAAATAAAATCCTTCCTTCCTAACACCCTATCTCTCTCCTACGTAGCTCGCCAGCTATCTACCCATACAAATATGTTGTTTTTTTTTTTCTTTCAAAATTTAATTTAGTACCTAAAAGTTAGACACGAGAAACATTGAAATTAGTGGAAATCGTGATGTTTGTTCCAATTGCTATCAGAATTAATTAAATAAAATGTCTTCTTAGTCAAACATATTCTAGAAGCATTTAATTTAATTTCCTCCAAGACCTTTCACATACATATGAGTGGTCCACACGAATAGGACATCTCTACGTTAGCAAACTTGGAAGGCATTGGTGTGTATTGTATTAATTCCGCTTTCCAACTTATTTCTACGCATCTTTCTATTTCGGAGCGTTTCACGTAATTCTTTTCATTTCTACTTTTGGTAAAAAATTATTCCAATAAAAATTAATTACATCATTTATATTTTGAAAAGGCTTCTTAATTTGCGTGTCCACTAATTAGTTTCTCTCTCCTTTCTTTTTTTTTTTCGAAAACGCAAATGTGCCCCGATTCTGGGTTCCGGATTGCCCCGATTAATCCAGTGCACCCCGCGTCGCGTACCTGGTAACGACAAGTGAGGCTCCCAAAGGGAGCGCTGCATACACAAGGATTCAAACCCGAGACCTTGCTTAAGCGATACCAAGCCGCTTACCACTTGGACCAACCCCGTTGGCTCTCTCTCTCCATTCTTTAAAAGTGTACTATAATATTAAAAAAATATGTAATCTACGTGCCCACTAATTTTTCGGAAGTATTAAGTGGGAGAGAGAGGTAGTATTACATCCGATCATAGCATTGATCATTATACTACACGTATATGATATGATTAAATGTTTGAACCTAGATAATCGCGTGACAGAACTAACTATTGCTTGATTTGAAATTATTCTCATGTGAATTAAACTAGAGTTGGCCAGTATCGTTTCAATTGCATATGCAGTTCGTGATACCGAAAAGACCTTTCATTTGATTCCCTTTAAAGTGATAGAATAAGCCCAAAAATGTCTATTTTCTCGTCAGAAAATTTCTTATTTGTGTCACGATTTTGAAAAACCAAATACATAAACACAATATATTGATTTTTTTTTTTTTCCATAACGATTGCGTTGTATAAATCATCAAAAGTATGTACAAACGGCTCATTAGCCAGGGGGTCCAACTGTAAACGTTGAAAACAGTGGACAGAGGAACCACAAATGGCTCAAGCATGCAATAAAAAACTCAAAACCGAAAGGCTCTAAAAGGCTTCACACACTCGAAAAACGGGAAACGACAAAAAGGGAGGAGGAGCCACCTCTGCAAATGCATCATTAAACCTCAAGTCCCAGCTAAAAACTGGTCTGGCGCAGACAAAAGAATCCCATCGAGCTCCTTGTACACGCACTGGTATATGTACCCTACTAGGCCAAGGAAGAAGCAAAAGTAAGCGCAGCCATCATCGATCTCTAAAGCTGTAGAAACTCCATCCATTCATCAACTGCCAAGTCAACTACAGCTTTCTCATCTCTCCATTCTCTCTTAAAGACCCATAGATTTCTTGTTTTCCAAAGCATCCACAACAAATAAACGGACAATTGAACTCTGTGCATGTAATTTTCCGCTTTGGGGCCAGCGCAAATGAATCCCCACCAATCTTGAAAAGATCCTGATTGTGTCTGTGGATGGTTCCAAGAGATGGGAGCCAGCTTCCAAACCCGAATTGCTTTAGGACATCTAAAGAACAAATGCTCCAAAGTTTCTTCTTCTTCTCCACAAACATGACAAATCACATCAAGTTCCATGCCTTTTCGCTTCAGGTTGGTATTTGTAGGTAGTAGGTTGTGGTTGCATCGCCAAAGAAAGTGCTTAAGTTTATGCTTGATCTTCATCTTCCAAATTGTTCTCCAAAAGCGATTCATACTATGGCCGTGATCGCTGCTTTCAGGTTTGCCTTTTCTTGCATTAACACCTTCCAAAATCAAAGAATAAGCAGATTTCACAGTAAACACACCTTTCTTATCCTTCAACCAAATGAGCCTTCCATTGTGATTCCCACTCGGATGTTCCTTGCAGCCTTCGGAGATGACATATCTTGCCTGATTCCAACATTTCCACAACCAGGAGGCTGTAGAAGGCACTTTTGCGTCAAGAAGGTTACCTTTCGAGAAATATTTTGCTTTCAAAATTTTGGCCAAAAAAGAGTTTGGCTTGGTAATAATTTGCCATAATTGCTTGGCCAGAAGTGCATCGTTGAAAGACTGAATATGTTGAAATCCCAAGCCTCCATCCTCCTTCCTATTAGTGAGTGCTATCCATGATTTCCAGTGTATCTTTGATTGACCGTTATCCTTTGTGCCCCACCAAAAGTTCATGGCCACTCGAATAATTTCCTTGCATGTGTACGCAGGAAGCTTGAAGCAACTCATAATATAGGTTTGAAGGGAGTAGATGACTGATCTAATTAATGTATCTTTCCCAGCCCATGAAAGGAGTAGCGAGCTCCAACTACACACCTTGTTCTTGACTACCTCCACAGCGTAGTGAAATGTCTCCTTTTTTGATCTTCCAATGACTAATGGGAGGCCCAAGTGCTTCGCTTTAGTTTCTTCCTTGATACCCCTTAGCTCCTCTAGAATCTGATTTTTTATCTCTTGCCCAACATTCTTACTGAAAAAGATAGATGATTTATCTAAATTGACCTTTTGACCTGATGCTTGGCAGAAGTTGGTAATGATATCCTGTATCACTTTGGCCTGTTCCACGTTAGCTTCACAGAAGAGCAATGAATCGTCTGCAAAAAAGAGATGAGAAATAATAGGCCCGCTTCTGCATAATTTAATTCCCTTGTATCTGCCCTCCAGAATTGCTTGAGAAATGAGGTTAGAAAAGGCCTCAGAAAGGATTAGAAACAAAAATGGTGATATAGGATCCCCTTGTCTAATCCCTCGGGTAGGAGAGAAATAGCCACATTGTACTCCATTGAAATTGAAAGAGAATGATGTAGAGCTGAGACAAACCCTCACCCAATCAACAAAAGTTTGGCAGAAGCCCATTTCAAGCATCAGATGAGTAAGGAAGCTCCACTCGACTCTATCATATGCTTTAGCAAGGTCGAGTTTTATAGCCATAACCCCCTTTCTACCTTTTCTAACTGAATTAATATAATGAAAGCATTCATGGGCAACGGTCACATTTTCAGCGATATTCCTACCCTGAACAAAAGCAGTTTGATTATGACTGATAATTTCATCCATGAAGGGTTTCAATCTCTCAGAGATTATCTTCGAGATGATTTTATAGCTGACATTACACAAACTTATAGGTCTGTATTGGGTAATAGCCGTAGGATTCTTCACCTTAGGGATTAAGGAAATCAAAGTATGGTTCATGCTTTTCAGCAATTTCCCATGCTTAAAGAAGTTTTGAATTGACATGCATAAATCTCTCTTGATAATTTCCCAAAATTTTTGAAAAAAAAGAGGGTTCATACCATCCGGGCCCGGAGCTTTTGTTGGGTTCATTGAGAATAAGGCCTTCTTGACTTCTTCCTCCGAGACATATGCAGTAAGTTTCCGATTCATACTCGCATTTATAGTCTTTGGAATTCCATTGAGGGCTTTGTCTATAAACTGTGGCTGTGATGATGTAAATAATTCCTGGTAGAATTCCATTGCAACCCCCAACATTTCTTCCGTTGAGCTGCACTTCAGACCTTCCTTATTGAGCAGATTGGAGAATGAGTTGGTTTTCCTCCTTTGAATGGTCGAAGCGTGGAAGAATTTGGTATTCCTGTCACCTTCCTTCAGCCAAAGGTTTCTAGACTTCACTTTCCAATGTAGCTCTTCCTCTTTGTAAGCTCTGTTAAGTTCTGTCTTTAATTTACGCCAATGATTCCAATCTCTAAACCCTCCTTCTTCTTTAAGATCAGATATCTCCTGGTTGAGTTGCTCTATAGATTTTCTTGAGTTGAATCTACATCTAGAGCTCCATTTCAGGAGTTCAAATCTGCAATTTCTGATTTTGGAAATGAGTCTAAAATGAGGGTTCCCATCCACTGATATAGCCCATGCGTTTTTAACAATGTCTGTCACACTAGGATCCTTCAGCCACCTCGGGTCGAATTGGAATCTTTTCTTTCTTTCGGACTGATGATGGTCAAGCTTAAGGATTAATAAGCAATGATCCGATGCATGTCTCTCCACATGAAGCACATGAGATCCTGGGAAGTGAAGAAACCAATCAGGGGAACAGAAAATCCTGTCAAGTCTTTCTTCAATAAACGCCCTTCCTTCCTGATTGTTAGACCAAGTAAACTTTTTCCCAATAAATGTCAACTCCTCCATTCCCATTTCACCAATAAACTGATTGAAAGTTTGAAAGCTAGCGACACTCCTATTTAGCCCCCCATACTTTTCTTCATTAGATCTGATATCATTAAAATCCCCTCCAATACACCATTTGCTCCCCCATTTCATTTTTTGTTGCAGAAGGTACGCAAACTGATCTCTTCTTTCTAGGGGATTGGTACTGTTATGGACAAAGATAATCCAAAAGGGTTCCAACATAGTTACATGCGAGCAGCAGACCTCAAGACAGAATGCACACGACTGAATACTGATGATATTAACGTCCTGATTCCAACCCACAAACAGCCCCCCACTCATCCCGACCGGGGCTTCAAAAAACCACCTCTCTTCAAGCTTCAGATTCTTACAAACAGTAGCAACAAAAGCTCTCTTATTTCTAACCTCACTGAGGAAAACACAATATATTGATTGAATTAAGACAATATGCTGGACTGACAACTAAATTTCAACAAAAATTAGAACGCAAGAAATAGTTCCACTCTTCCACAGAGCACAGAGTCCGAAATGGACTTGCCAAAAACAGAGAACACAGGCGATCAATAATAAACCACGAGCACAACAATTATATTGCTCGTTAATATATGCCCCTATGCAGCTTATATTAATTAGAAATCCAACAAAAAAAAAAAGAAAATAGAATAAGAGGAAAAAGCAAGCAAACACCTACCTTAATTCCAAATCACACGCACATATATATACGCAGATGTGCATATATATGTTATATATGTAATAATGATTCTTACCATAGAAAAGATAGTAAGAATCAAAACTGAGCCATCCCATTACGAGCAAGATTAATAAAGAAGAGTTCAACATCAGGAGAATCGACGAAGGTCATTGATTGCCTGCTGCTAATACTCTTTAAAGAAGAAGTGCTTTTGACACTTGTCCTCCTCTTCTTTGGTGCTCTAGGGCAAGCGATGATCTTCGGTATCCTAAATCTCTCACCTTTTGGCGTAGAACAGAGCAATCTGTGACGATGATGAGAAACATCGCAGGTCATTTCCATGTTGGAGCTGCTGAGCTTCGCATTCGATTTCGCTTGGACATTCGACTCTTTCTTGATTAGGGTTTTTCTTGCTCTCATCGTCGATGATTTTTTTTTCTCTTGAAGTGTGGAACCATGACGATTGTAAAAAGCAGAGGGTGCTCTGTTTAAGGTTATGAGAAGGTCTCTGTATGCATGAATCTGATCCGAGAGGAAAAAAGTGGTAATGGAAGAACAACAGTGTACTTATTAGATTGCTTTTATCAGGCGGCAACTAAGATCTTTTGACTGCAAAGAAAAAGAAAAAGAAGTGAACAAAGCATCATCTTTTTCTTTTCTTTTGTCGCTCAGATCCCATGAAGAGGGACGAAATATATACCCTTGGAGGTTGACGAACTAATGATTCTTGAATTAATTGAAATCGTGGGTTTAATAATATACTAGAATAATCTCCAAGTTGGCCGACAAACACTGATTTATAGCTCGACAAGAAATCTTCATTTAGGCCTGATTTGTTTACGTCCATTCTTGTTTAGGGCACGTTCATCATATTCTCATTAAAAAGCTGAGATCACTTTCACACAAACAGATCGTATCAGAACTGAGTCATAGATAGTTTCTCACTAGCAGCAACAAACAAGGATGATGACGAATAGATGAAAATAATAAACTTAACAGTTCCATTAGACACAAATACAATATAATCTAATCTGATACTACAACCGAAGTACTAAAACTGCATCACTTGGACTTAAAAGGTTTCCAAGATAATAATATGTTTGATAGCATTGCCAAGTATTAGCAACGACACCATACATCTCGTTATTAGTAAGAAACCAACAGCCAATGCCATCCTATCGTCGGTCGTCGAGACGTCTTTGTTAGCAGAAAACCATTACAAGACGATGAAACCCTTCCAATCGTTCCATCCCATCAAAATGGGTAAAATAGCACCTCAGTATCTGACCTTCAGACGAGCAATCTTCTCAGCCACTACATGCTCTCTTTAGTCGAGCAGATACTTCACTTTTTCTTTTCCTCGTAGAGACACGGATCACCGTCTGCAATTCTTGAAGAACTCCATTCAACTCTGAGTCTCACACGTCGGTCCCACCCAGGGAAATTAGGTGCTGAATCTATCTCCCAAAGAGAATCAACAACATTCATCTCCTCCTCGGCAAAGCATTCTTCAAATGAAGCTCAACGGTGCGTTAATGGTTTGATCGGCGTATGCATCATCAGAGATTGGCATCTGAACATCCGAAGAGGGTCCTTCGTTCAGGTCGAAATCCACCCTGGCTAAGTGTATTCCGCCATGGACGCCTCCTTCGCCATCAGTATGAGTCGGCCTTTGGTCAAATGTAGACGATTCTCTTCTAGTCGTACGAACAAGAAGGTTCGTTCTACGATACTCATCTTTCTCAAGAGGTGGTGATGCACTGATTACATTCTGATTCGAATTCCCCAACGAAACTGCCTTTCTCACTCTGAGGACCTTCGACGGCAATCGTCTCCCCATCATCACTCACTGCTATAGACTGCTTACCGTTCTGCAATTGAGGCGTATCACTTCGGTGGGACTTCAGACTTCGCACCGTTGCCCATTTCATCTTCGACGCGCTTCATCCATGCTTCGACCAAACCCCTCGCTCTGCTTTTGATTTCCCTATTCTTGTGGGATTTCACACGGCCCACAGATCGACCAGTGCTGCACGCTTGCAGAGCTTGGAGATCGACCAGAAGCTTCTTGAGCGCACCGAGTAACGCGAGGACTTCGTCGCAAGACTCCTCGACTTCTCCTCTGTGAAGAACATCCTTCAGCCATTCTTCGAGCGCCGATCATCCCTTGAGCTGTAGAAACTGATTTGAGGCAATCAGCGTCGTCAGTGCCAATGCCAATGCCAACCTATCGTCAACCGCAGAAACGTCCTTGCCTGCCGAAAACCCTTAAGGGACGATGAACCCTTCCAACCGTTCCATCCCATCAAAATGGCGAATATAGCACTCAGTATCTGATCCTTCGACTGATGGTCTCTTTTACTTGCAGTCGAGGGATCAGACACTTCACTTCCTCTTTTGCTCTTAGAGACACGGTCGTTATCCGTGTCATCTAAGAAGCAACACACAAAGTTGTGGTGCTTTTTTGCCCTTAAGCGAATTTAGAGAGCAGTGGCAGGGCTTATTCGTTGGCTCTGCTTCGCCGAATGGACGCCTCAGACGAAGTGGAGAGCAGTGGCAAGTGATAGTTTCAGTCACGCCAAACATTGATATCGGGACCAATCTTTTCCTTTTTCTAGATGAGAAATGCAGCAGCTTTCCCATCATTGGTGGTAGTTGCAGGGATTGTAGGTAAAGACAAGGGACTGGGATGCTCTTCTCTTGAAAGAAATGGCTTTGTAGGGCAATGAGAAAGAAGGGTCAACATTGTCCCGACGGATCCTACGCCGACATTATCATCAAACAGAGCCATGTGGCTGCGTAATGATGCCTGAAAAAGAAATGGAATGTAATAAATGAGAAACTACTTAACTTTTTACGTTAAATCTATTTAGTAACGAACTTAGCATCAGTTAAAGGTAACAGGTTGATCCTCGTCAACCGAAAGCGCAAAATAACGAACTTTACAACATTAAGTGAAAATTCGAAACGAAATCTTAACAACTCGGAGAAGAATAAGCATTAATAGATCGATCATACACGACACAAAAAAAAAACAGAAAAAACGTTGATCGGACAGCGGGCACGTGGCAGTTTTTCTAAATCGGAAAATAGATCAATAGAATACGGAGATGCCACTTACACAACAAAATCAAACAAATTCCTATTTGGATACACAAATAGATCAGCTTGTTTCTCATGCATAGAAACAGAGTTTGGCATCATTTATCAGAAAACACGAGAAACTAAACAACACCTACCTATTTTCATGTAATACTAAATAAGCATAGTCTAGAACAAAATGAAATTGATCTAGCATCGACTTATAAACACTCTTCCTAACTTCTACACTTGGATATCTCATATCCACCAACCATTTCTTCCTTTTCTTTGAATTACCAACGTTCATCAATATCCTAGCATAAATTCCAAGAACAAATGAAATCTGTTACAAGTTAAAACAGATCAGACCATTTGATGCGCAGAATTCAGAAGCAAGCTTGTTTCAACCGAGATGTATATGGTGAATCAAGAGTTAAGCACAAAGAAGTAGTTTTATTGATTTGAGCATATACCTGATTTGCTCGTCGGATCTATGGATGGACAATACAGAAACAGCTACATCGTATAACTAAGAGGAGATTTGAGATAACGTTATTTGCGGCTGGTGATATTTCTATTAGAAAATCGGGTATTTATAGGAGTTTTCAGCCCTAACCTAGTGCCGGCCCTAACCTAACCCTAAACGACCTTACAGTAAAATAGAATTGTATTGGGCTCTTGACCGTAAATACTTTAAAACAGAGGACTTATTTGAAATCTATTCTATTTATTTTAGGGTTTATTAGGTATCAGGCCCCATTAAGTATTTTAGTTTTGGGTTCATACCCCATTACATTGGGCTTTAGGATTAAAGACCCACTTTTCGAAAAATTCAAGGGTCAGGCCCTAAAATGACGCAAAAAGACATATTTAACCCTGACATATGCCAAATTTACGTATGATACCTGAATGATCCGATTTCCGAAAAATTGTAACAGTTTTGCGCTAAAAAAAATACTTACTTTCATTTAGATAACAACAGTCATGTATTGAGTACCATATGGCGTCTATTTAGTAACAAATGATGTCGCAGGAGTAACACAACATTAAAAAATAATACCGCTTCCTGCAACATCATTTGTTAATGTGTTACTGTAGGAATCGATATTATTTATGAATTATGTGTTACTTCTGCGGCATCATTTGTTACCAAATAGACGTCAAATGGTACTTAATACAAGACTGTTGTTATCCAAATGAAAGGAAGTGTAGAGCAAAACTGTTATAATTGTTCTTAAACCCTCCACCCGACCATCTCCCGTTTTCCTAGACAGAAAATTCATCATTATAGGAAGCAATGCTCGATCACTGGGAAAAATGGGGTTAGATAGTCCGATGTAATAAATATATCTGTTAATAACATTTTATTTCGGTAAGTAACGTCTTATGACGTTAAAGTAACACTTACGATTTTTACGGTAACAAATCAGTATAATTGTGTAACAGTTATAATTGTTCTTGACTCATCCACCCGACCATCTCCCCCATGTTTCCCTAGACAGAAAATTCATCATTATAGGGAGCAATGCTCCTATAATAGGTTACCAATTTTCAATCTCGAAACGTGTAATAAGATCGAAACGCTAGTGATTCGATCTTTTATAGGAGCACAGTAATGGTCGTCGCGCCGAGTTTAGGGTTTACCTAAACAGATCTGCTACACAAAATACCACATCAATACTTATGAAAAACAACAAGGTGTTAACAATCAACTGTGCTCGATCAGTGTGAAAAATGGGGTTCGATAGTCCGATGTAATAAATATGTCTGTTAATAACATTTTACTGTCGATAAGTAACGTCTTATACGTTAAAGTGACACTTACGATTTTTACGGTAACAAATCAGTATAACTGTGTAACATAAAACTGACGTCAAATACCATTCAGAAATCACTTTTATTAAGGGCAATTTCGTCAAATCACAGTTTTTGGTCATTTTCACTTAATTTTTCAAAAAATAGTCCTTAAAACTAAAAAAGAAAATCTGACAGGGTCTGATCTCTAATTTAAAATTCTGACAGGGCCTGACAAAAAACTTCCCCTTTATTTTATTGAGCGCCATAAATTGTTCCTTCTAAGTCAATTTCACAAAAATTAATACTAAGATTTAAAAAAATCGCATGCTTTCTTTATTACTGATAAACGCGCACACTCGATGTGTGTGCAACGATGGACGTAAAAAAAATATAAACGACATATCTAATTGGAATGGAAATAAATTCAGAAGCATCAAGTTCTTTGAGAAGATTATTCATTGCACAGAGATGCTCATATTATGTAATACCCGTGAAATTAATACAGGATTAGTGCGTTTTTTTTGTAAGTGTTCGAAATTAATGAAGTTAATGTTAATTAGATATCCAAAAAAAAGAAAAGAAAAGAAAATAAGAGAAAAAAAGCAGGCAAACATCTACCTTAATTCCAAATCACACACACATATATAGAAGCAGATGAAAATGATTCTTACCATGGAAAAGATGTAAGAATCAAAACTGAGCCATCCCATTACGAGCAAGATTAATGAAGAAGAGTTCTACATCAGGAGAATCGACGAAGGTCATCGATTGCCTGCTGCTAATACCTATTAAAGAAAAATTGCTTTGACTCTTGTCCTCCTCTTTTCTTTGGTGCTCTAGGGCAACTGATGATCTTTGGTATCCTATAAATCTCTCGCCTTTTGGCGTCGAAAAGAGCAATCTGTGATGATGGTGAGAAACATCGCAGGTCATTTCCATGTTGGAGCTGCTGAGCTTCGCATTCGATTTCTCGCTTGGACATTGGACTCTTTCTCGATTAGGGCTTTATCTTCAACTACTTTTATGTATTTATTTCTCTTTTCCCTGCATGGCCCTTTTTTTAATTAGAATGATGGACCGTTTCAATTTGCTGGCTTATTTTTTTCGTACGTGATCGCGTGCGTGTACGTTAATATATTTAAGGGTCGTGCAAGTACGTCAAGTAATAATTAAAACGAATGTACTATAACTATTACCTCGCGCGATTAGGCAGTGTACCTATCGTTTGTAACATAGCTATAGCGAATATCCGAGTATCGAACACGAGGAATAAATTGAGTATTGACCTATCGACTCGATATTTAGCCTAATTAAAATAGCATGATTTGTTTATTTTATGCTACGGACAAATTTAACAAAGCAACCTAATGGAATGGAAGACTAAAAAGACACAACTAGAAATAATACGAGTGACTTATAATGACGAATATGTGTTCGAGATTCGAATCCCGCTGGATGTTGTCGGCTAAGGCTACGGAATATTGTTCCCACGTGAATAGTGACTAAATCGCGGTAACTTCCTATCCACTCACGGATTTGCTATCGCCCTAAACGTTCGTGGGAATCTAAGATTATTAATTACCAGACGGCGAGGATCGAGTATTTGCTTTCGCCCTATACTCGAATCCTAACGTCTATGAACGGTCTGATCGTTATTTAGCTGTCGCCCTTAACGATGTACCACATATTCACGTCAACACATAGACATATTGAAGCAAAGAAGCAATGTCATAGAACGATAAATAGTCGAATACACGTGTTCACGATTATCTTACCCCTTAACTATGACATAAACCAACGTTCATCTATTCCCGAACACACAAGAGATTTAGCTATTCATATTAGGCAGAACAACAACGAAATTCAAAGGAAATGAGGATAGATGACTCATAGAATCTTCCCTAATAAGTGAGTATGGCGTTTCTAAGGTGGAGCTCTCGTTCCTCGATCGAATGAGCGTGACTGCGTTGTTAGATCGTCCCTTGAGCTTCTCCGAATCAAGGGCTACTTCTAGTGTCCTTCTTCCTCTTCTTTTCTCTTAAGTTTCGGCTATGAGAAGTTAGGTTTGAGTTCTGAGAAGAACTCCCCTTTTATTCTTCGAATTTGGGCTTTAACCTTGAATTTTGGCACGTTCACGGCCACTTAACGGACCTTCACGGCCGTGAAGCTGACAATTAGGCTGACTTTTCGCCTTTCTTAAACCATTCACGGCCTCTTGCATAAGGAGTCACGGCCGTGACGGCGGCTTAAACCCTAAATCTTGACTTTCTGTCACAGGTCACGGCTTCTTACATGAGAACTCACGGCCGTGACGCTTGAAGATATTTCTTCTTAAGCTCTCTGCCCACGTTCACGGCCTCGTGCGAGGTCCATCACGGCCGTGAAGAGGTGAAGATTTCTTCTTTGAGCTCTCACGTTCACGGCCTCGTGCATGTTTAGTTACGGCCGTGACTAAGGTCAGTGCAAGTTTGGTATGTTTCTGCCGAGGTTCACGGGCACGTGCAAATCATTCACGGCCGTGACCCTTGAGCATTTTATCTTCTGAGGTTGCTGCCATCGTTCACGGGAACTTGCAAGGTTATTCACGGCCGTGACTCTTGACTGGCAGCTACATACTTCGCCGTTTTTGCGTCGTTTTCGCCTCATTTTCGTTCCTTTTCGCTTGATAACCGTTCGAAGGTCTTACAATATTTAAGTGAGTGTAAAAAGATCCAAGAAAGGCATAGAATGACCAACAAAATTCTATTATAACCCAAATAAATACAACAATAAACGTATTAAAATACGTTTATCAGTACGTCTTTCGTTGATCATGTGCGTGCAGTAAAAAATATATGTATTTTCGAGATCGTAACATAAATATTGATAGCCTTGCTAATTAGTGTAAAAGACCAAGATTTATGTATCTTCAACCCGTGAAATGCTCAAACCGTTGGCTAGGCTGTTTAATATGGTTTTCGAATTTCTTGTGTTCAATTAAAAGAAAATGACAAAGTGGATAAATTGCATGGCGTCTATATAATCGCATATCCTTCGCAATACAACACGTTTAAATGGGGAAAACCAAATTAAACTTTAGAATAGAACTGAATCCTCGGACAAATTCTTCAAAAGTAGGTTACGCAAATTTAGGAAGAGATACAAAAAGTTCAAGTTTTTAAATGACATCATATTAATACCCCCTCTTTGTAAGAAATATATTTAAATTAATTGGACATTTTCATTTCAGGCCCCTACATAAGTATAATTTAGGGTTCAGACCCTCTTCGGAAAATATTTAGTTTTAAGGACCCGTTTTTATGCAGTATCACTTTATTGCTCTTACATACCAGTATGTTGAAATTCTGTACCATAAAACCATAATCCGGTACCAGTTTATGATCATCTGATACCAGTTTATTTTCTGCAGTACCACTTTATTGCGCTGACATACCAGTATGTTGAAAGTTTGTAACACAAAATAATCATTCTATATCAGTTCACATATTTTTCATACCACTTTCTTACACCACACAAAATGGGTCCTTTAACCTAAGAAATTCTTAAACAGGGGCTGAATTCCAAACCAAACCCTTAAAGGGGTCTGATTTCGAATTGACCCTTAAATTAATCGTATTTATAGGATGATTTTTGGCTTGATAGTAGGAGTGATCTTTTAGCATCACAATTATGAGATTCAATTAATCTCTTGTATATAATAGGGCTGTACATATATTTCCTTAATACCCTCTGCTCAAGTTAAAATCGCATACGGTTTTCCTCTCTTATGTTAAAATTTCAGAGCTTATATTTGCCGACGTTTTTCTTTCATAACCATGAGCGATGATGGTGCTTCAGTTCGCGACTTCATGTTTGGTTTCAACGACCGTACATTTTCCAACCGTGAGCTGATTATCAAATTCTCCCGGAAAATTGTAAGCCCTAGCCTTCGTCTGTGTTGCTATGATTGGTCGTATGTCCCTTCTTGTTTAAGGCACGTTCATCATATTCTCATTAAAAACATGAGATCATTTGCAGCAAACAGATCGTATCAGAACTAAGTATGAGTCATAGATAGTTTCTCACTAGCGGCGACAAACAAGGATGACGATGAATAGATGTACATAATAAACTTAACTTTCCTTCTGATATCATACACACGTTACCATTACAGACAAATACAATATTAATCTTAGTCTGATACAACCAAAGTACTAAAACTGCATCGCTTTGTTGGAAATTGGGGTTTATATCGGAAAGGGAGGAACTTGATATCGAAGGATAGTGTTTAGAGGAAGAGGCTTTATATTACATCACTTGATTTGGTTTCACTTGTTGGATACAAAATGCTAATACATCACCCCTATTTATACTAGTTTCTATCTTCTTAAGATTAAGCCAACACATCACCTTTCTAGAATACTACATAATAATATCTAGTTTCTATAAGGTTCCATAGAGTTCTATGGATTTCTCTAGATTTTCCCTTAGTTTCTAGATATTGGGCTTGTAATATTCATTAGCCCAAATATTAAATCCACCTCTAAATAGTCCAAGCCCAAATCAAGTTTATATTTTCAACACTCCCCTTAAACTTGATTTGTCATTCCGAGCATACTTCGTAGTCGTACGAACTCTTCTTTCTTGAGTGGCTTGGTGAAAATATCGGCTACTTGATCTTTGGACTTCACATATTCCATTTCAACGTCCTTCCTCGTGATGCACTCTTTTATATAGTGGTAACGCGTGTCGATGTGCTTGCTCCGATCATGAAAGACTGGGTTCTTGGCTAGCGCTATCGCTGACTTGTTATCCACGTGAATCTTAATTGGCCCGTCTTGAGGAACCAACTCTTTAAGTAAATCGCGAAGCCAAACTGCATGACATACACATGAGGTAGCCGCCACATATTCCGCTTCACATGTAGAGAGTGTAACGATCGGTTGCTTCTTTGACATCCATGTGAAGGCAGTGCCTCCCATGTAGAACACGAAACCACTTGTGCTTTTGCGTTCATCGACATCTCCTCCCCAGTCGCTATCACTATATCCTACGAGCTTGAACTCATTTGATCTTGTGTAGTGCAAGCCGTAGTTAGTCGTACCTTTGATGTATCGGAGAATTCTCTTTGCCGCCTTCAAGTGAGTCGTTGTTGGAGTTTCCATATGTCGACTAACGACTCCAACCGCATATAAAATATCAGGTATCGTGCACGTCAAGTACCTTAGACTTCCAACCAAGCTCTTAAAGAATGTTGGGTCCACTTTTTCACCTTCTTCATGCTTGGTTAACTTAGAGCCGCATTGCATTGGTGTGTCGACGGGATTTGCATCATCCATCTTGAATTTCTTGAGTATCTCCTTAGCATAACCTTCTTGATTATGAGAATCTCGTTGTCACCTTGCTTTACTTCGATTCCAAGATAGTATGCCATGAGCCCGATGTCGGTCATCTCGAACTCCCGAGTCTTTTCTCTATTAAAGTCTCCGTACATGCTTGGGTTGCTGCCTGTGAAGATTAAATCGTCTACATACAAGCATACGATTAAGATATCGTTACCTTGTAGTTTGATATAGAGTGCATGCTCGTATGGACACTTGATGAAGTTTCTTCCTTGAAGGTACTTGTCGATCCGTGAGTTCCAAGCTCTCGGTGCTTGCTTCAACCCGTAAAGCGCCTTCTTCAATCTTAGAACCTTGTCTTCTTCTCCAACTACTTTATATACTTGTGGTTGCTCTATATAAACTTCCTCCTCAAGAACTCCATTCAGAAAGGCGGACTTCACATCCATTTGATGAATTCTCCAATTGTTCTGAGCTGCCAAAGATATTATTAGTCGAACAGTTTCTAGTCGAGCGACTGGAGCGAATACCTCGTCATAGTCGATCCCTGCTCTTTGGCTGTAGCTTTTAGCCACTAATCTCTCCTTGTATCTTTCAACTTCTCCTTTGGCAATTTTCGTTGCTTTATACACCACTTTACGCCAATCACCTTATGCCCCTTTGGAAGTGTTGTTAGCTCCCACGTGTCGTTTTTCTCGATAGCTTTAATTTCCTCATCCATGGCGTCTTTCCAGTTCTTATTTCTCATGGCTTCTTGAAAGCTCATCGGCTCACTGTCCGCGAAGAGGCAGAAGAGGGTTAGGTTATCTGATCTTCTGGTACTCCACATATCTCTTTTAGGCTTTTGAAGCGTGGGGTTCTCTCGCTTGAGCTTTCGTCTTCTGAACTCGCATGCGACGATGTTATTGGAGTAGTGGGCTCATCTTCTGCTTGCTCCATTGTTGGCTGTTCTTTATTACTTTCTTCAAAGAATGGAGTGTAATTGTACTCACCTCTATATGTGTTCCAATTCCATTATTCTTCTTCGTTGAATATCATGTTTCGACTGATGATAGTCTTCTTTGTCTTTGGATTGTAGAGTTTGTATCCCTTGGTGTTGTTTTCATAGCCTATGAAGATGTACTTCTCACTTTATCATCCAACTTGCTCTTTTTCTCGTCGGGAATGTGCATATGGGCGATGCTTCCGAAGACTCTCAGATGGGATATGCTGGGTTTCCTACCACTCCATACTTCTTGTGGTGTCATTCCCCACACACTCTTTGTTGGAGACCGATTAGAGAGGTAGACTGCACAAGCGACTGTTAGGGAGTGTGCCCTCGGAATGCCATACGAGGACTAGGAATAGTATAGGGCGCACGATGATGTATAGGTTGTAAGACAGGTTTATTGTATATACCGTCAAATAAATTAATGAATATTTATTTTCATTATAATGAAGGCATTATTATTTATTTATCGAATTTAAAGTCTACTTGGCATCCGGTAGTGCGATAAATAAATAACACCCAAATGTTTGAGTTGGACGTCTGATTCTCGTGGGACGAGAGAGGAGACACCGGACGGTCCTTAATCTCAACATTAAATAAAAAGTCCGTAAGTCTAAGGATTCTAGGTGGGTGACTAGATATCCGAATATGACTTATCCATTGACGACCACATAGTATCGGTAGTGTCACCGATTACCTGAGAGGTTGTGGATCGTGATGGAGATATTGGTGATCGGAGAGATTGTGTATTCGGACATTCGGCTCGTATTCGTCTCAATCACATGGCTAGGATGTTGTCAATGATTGAACGAATGACTATAGCAGCCTCAGACCGATAGGGTCATTGACGGATTTGCTTTCGCGATTTCGGTTTGTCGCTAGTTGGCTAGGCTCGCAAGTGTTCATAAATGAGACACGGGTCAGCGACGAAACGCAACCGACTTTACGGAGGTGATTGCCGGGCTTTGACTGCTATCGGGATTCACTGCCTATATTTGTATAGGTTAATGTCCTATGAGGTAATTGGAGAGCGACGATTATAAAGCCTTCGGCCGAAGCTTGGAAAACTTGCTTGTATTAGATACGGAGCGGAGTTTAAATAATCGGTTCGGTCTCGATTATAACATAGTGTTAGGTTAGTGAGTTTGACATTTGCATGGCTCTCACCTAACCGGGACGCAAGTGAAAGGCATAAGAAGTATTTAAATGTATACACTATAGTCGGTTCGCCCGAATTTCGATTAGATCAAAATTCGTTCTCAACTGGGATCTGTCCGGTACCGTGGGATTGGCTAGGCGAATACCGGGGCTCGTGGATTCCTCCCATGCCAGTTGAGACGGACCTAGAGAGTCGCGCTTAAAAATGGTAATGAACTTGAATGAAAACGGCGGGCTTTTCTGTTGAACCTAACGAATGAGATTCGTTGAGGTAGTGGCAAAGTTGATACGAGGTGTCGACGACTTAGTTAAATTCCAGTGACTGTCACGGAAATAATTAGGACTTAAGATTGTCTTAAGTGCTTAATTAATTAACTAAGTGGGCTCAATTATAATTAAAATAATTATATTGGATTTAATTATTTTATTATTTAAAATTGAGGGACTAAATTGAGAATTTGGAAACCTCAAGGGCCAAAAGGAAATTATCAAAAAAAAAAAAATGAAAATTCTACACATCCACGTTGGGATGTGTAGAAAGTATGAGTCATTGGTTTTTTTTAATTTAATGACACTTGTTATAACAAGTGTCTTAATTATTAAAAAAAAAAAAAATTAAATATGCATAAAGCAACGTGAGTTGCTTAGGTAGGGGGGTGACTTGATTTTTTTTTTCCTTAGAGAGAAAGAGAGAAAGAAAGTTAAAAACATTTTCTTAAGCCACGTAGAACCGACGGGATCGTTCGACGAACCCGACGCCCGAACCGAGTTGCATCTAGCCATCGGGAGCAGTCTCGGAGGTTCATTCAAGGTCATACCGGCGTGACGATCTAGCCCGGAAGTCCCGGGATCCAGACGAGGTGTAGCCACGTTCATCCGAGGCGACGACAGAAGAAATCCCGTTCACCGAAGGTATACCTCGAACCTTAACGATTTGATTTACGAAACATACCAAACGGTATCGGAATAATTCGAAAGACCCCTCGTTGGAAACGTCGGGAAGTGTAGAATTATTCTGGAAAATTTGGTATCGATCGGAAATCATTTCGGTCGTCAAATAGTCAAAAGACGGCAGACTGCCGTTTTACTCGAATTAATAATTTCGAACCACAGATTTGATTTTGAGAAAAATATCAAACGATGTCGGAATAATTCGAGAGACCTATCGTTGCGAACGTTAGGAAGTGTAGAATTATTCTGGAAAGTTTGGTATTGATCAAAAGTCATTTCAGTCTCCAAATAATCGAAAAACGTCTGGTTGCCGCTTTGTTCGATTAATTTGGATCTAAATTATTAATTCAAATAAATTGGAAATAAATTCGAATTTTGATAATTCGAATTAACCGCGATCTCCCGAGGCTTAGGGCAGCATCTCAGACCCTCGGGAGAAGCCGATGGCGTAAGGTTAAATTTAGATATTAAAAATCGAAAATTCGCCACCCTACGCCGCTCGGTACAAACCGCGCTTCCGCTATAGCCACGTTGCGCTGTTCGGGGGCCGGCGTCGATTAATCGGGCCCACCCCAACAGTGGTATCAGAGCCAAGGCTCATGAATGTTTCGACCGAAGGCCTCGAAAGCCGATGTGGCGAACGAACGGTCGACGTAGTTTGGAGACTATCGTCGCTCGTGACGTCGGTTGGACACCCGACGTTAAAATTCTGTGTTGCATGTTTATGTGGGACATTTACGCGGGCTTAGGTTAAACCGGGTTATTTGTTTAAGGGCCGTTTGCCGCCCCCCGGTATGTACATGGATTACGGGTTGTTTGGGAAATAATTCCCCCCGTGTTGTATTTTATTGCTTTATTAGTTAGGTTAGATAAAATGACGGCCGTTCGACGCTAGGCGAGATTGGAGGATTCGACAACCATCGTAACGATGACTCGACGTTGGAAGATCGAAGACCCCGGTCGTTTTACGACCCATGTAATAGGACCAGTCTAGAAGTAGCCCGCATATTTGTCCATTTAAATTTCTTTCCTAGGGTTAGGAATTTATTTATCGCATTTACGTGCTCGTGCTTAATTTTAATATGCTATGAGTTATAAAAATCTCCCGTACGAATACTAAGTGAGTAAAGGGATTGGATGCCCTGTCTTCTATCAAGCTCGGGCCTAGTTGTTACAAAACCTAAATGCAAGGTTTGGTTTCGGGTATGCCGGCGCCTTGCATTTGCTTTTGTTTCGGCTTGCTCGGGTGCATTTGTGCCGCTCGCCAAGACCACACTGTGCGGTAAAACGTACGGTTCAAGTGTGAGGTTTTGAGCAACGTTGATAGGTCACACTTAGACAGTCATACCGCCTTGTTTCGGGTTTGCCGGCGGGGGTCCCTGACTGAGACAAAGATAGTTGAGACATTCGACAAGGTCGGATTCGTGCGGAGCACGACTTCGTGGGCCGCTGCAAACCAATAAAACGACAGAGGTTGAGGTTTGCACCCGTCCACGGGGACATCATCTCCACTATCGAAGTTATCAATGAAACTTCCAAAACATCCGTAGGGAGAATGGAGTTTATGAAAAGATAGTGGGAGTCAAACGGAATAAAAAGTCCTTGTTCGCGTTTGATAACCTATACAATCGACTTAATATGCCTTTTATTTTCTGCAGCATTTTCTCTCTTTGTGAAATTATGTCGACCGTTTTAAATGTACTGCTCAAGGAGAATAGGTTGACTGGGCCAAACTATTCTGACTGGCTTCGCAACTTGAGGATTTTCCTCGAGATTGAGAACCTAGTTTATATCCTTGACTCCGAAATGCCGCCAGCCCCAGGGGCGCGGGCATCCGAGCAGGCTCGTGCCGCTTATGACAAGCGACTGCGTGACGAGAAGCTCGTAAAGGCTCATGTCCTCGGATCGATGAGTAACGCACTGCAGCGTAGCCATGAAAATATGGCTGATGCTCGGGTGATGGTTCAACATTTGAAAGAGCTTTATGGTGAGACGTCTAGGACAGCTCGCTATGCGACTTCGTCGCAGCTCTTCCGATCGAGGATGTCTGAGGGTGAGAATGTTGGCGAGCATGTTATGAACATGATCACCATGATCGAGAGGTTGGAGACTCTCAATTTTCGATTTGATCGGGAATTACAAAATGACCTCATCTTGCAGTCTCTGCCTCCGTCCTTCAACGCGTTCATTGTGAACTACCATCTGAACGGCATGACGCTATTGCTTCCTGATCTGATGAATCAGTTAGCAACGGCACAAGGTCAGATGAAGAGGGCAAAGCAGACTGCACTTGTCGCCACTTCTTCGAAGCCCCAGAAAGGCAAAAAGAAGAAGGGCAACAAGCTCAAGCCGACAGGGAAGGTTTCCAAGAAGAAAATATCTTCTGGGAAATCAAAACAAACCGGTGTAAAGCCGACGGATAGGTGTCTGCATTGCGGTGCGCTGGGCCACTGGAAGCGTGACTGTCCGAAGCTCAAGGATGAGCAGGCTGCGTCAGGTATGGAACTTAATGTTTTAGAAACAGTTTGTTCTTCATCTGTATACTCTACTTCCTGGATATTGGATTCGGGGGCTAGTACTCACATTTGTGTTTCCACGCAGGGTCTGGGACCAAGTAGAGCG
This sequence comes from Craterostigma plantagineum, assembly GCA_027422505.1. NCBI lineage: Eukaryota > Viridiplantae > Streptophyta > Magnoliopsida > Lamiales > Linderniaceae > Craterostigma > Craterostigma plantagineum. The sequence continues at coordinate 104,498 of JAPQWV010000120.1, forward strand.
CTTGGGGAGCGTGAGATCGAGGTCAGAGTGGGAAGCGGGGATAGAATCTCGGCAAGCCACGTCGGATCAAGATCTCTTGTATTATCTTCTGGGCATGTGTTGCGTTTGTACGATTGTCTTGTACTCCCGAGGGGATTTAAGAACATCGTCTCCGTTCCTGTTTTGAGCAGGAATGGTTATGTATTTAGTTTTAATAATAATACATGCCACATTATGTATAGAAATAAAAATGTTGGCAGCGCAACACTAATAAATGGTTTGTACTATTTAAATACCCAGGACGATATATCTGTGAATACTGTCACAAATAAACGAAAGTCGAGAATAAATGCGAGATACTTGTGGCATCTTCGATTAGGTCATACTGGAGAACGTAAGATCCACGAGTTGGAGAAAAACGGGACATTGACACCGTTGGGATCAGATCCCTATCCGACTTGTGAATCATGCCTCAAAGGTAAAATGACCCGATCACCCTTCACCGGGACTTTTAATAGAGCCACTGAAATTCTCGATTTAATTCACACGGACGTTTGCGGGCCATTCAATGTAAAAGCTCGAGGTGACTTCCACTATTTTATTACCTTTACGGATGATCACAGTCGTTACGGACTAGTGTATCTGATGAGGTATAAAGCTGATGCTCTTGAAAGGTTCAAGGAGTATAAGGCCTTGGTGGAAAACCAAACTTCGAAGCTCATTAAAGCCATTCGATCGGATCGAGGTGGCGAGTACATGAGTGACGAGTTTGACCAGTTCTTAAAAGAGAACGGTATAATATCGCAGATGACTCCGCCCGGCACGCCACAGTTGAATGGCGTGGCCGAACGTAGAAACCGAACTTTATTAGATATGGTTCGTTCTATGTTAAGCTATACAGATTTACCAATGTCATTGTGGGGATACGCGCTTTTGACAGCAGCGTATACAATTAACCGGTGTCCCTCAAAGTCTGTTAACGGTATTCCGTATGAGATATGGACTGGTCGTTTACCCAGCTTATCACATATTAGGATTTGGGGTTGCCCCGCCTATGTGAAAAAGCTGAAAACAGATAAATTGGAGTCTAGGTCAGTAAAAGGACGTTTCATAGGTTACCCCGAAGACTCTATGGGGTACCTATTCTATTTTCACGATGATCAAAGGATCGTTGTTGGCCTACATGCACATTTTCTCGAGGAAGAGTTCATTCGAGATTTTGGCATTGGCCGTGAGGTCACTCTCGAGGAGCAGTCGACCGAAACGCCCACACAGGATTCGGATGGTCCGAGCGAACCAGTCATGCGACGATCTGAAAGAGTGCCTCGCCAACCACAGCGGTATGGCATGTCACATGTCGAACAAGGTTATGTTACGACTAGGGGACTTCTAAGAGAAGATCCCGCTACTTTCGATCAAGCTATATCCGATGTTGACTCAGCGAGATGGATTGAGGCTATGCGAGCTGAGATGGACTCAATGTACTCCAACAAAGTCTGGACTCTTGTAGACCTACCGAGTGGTTTTAGACCAATCGGCTGTAAATGGATTTACAAGAGAAAGATTGGATCTGATGGACAAGTTGAGACGTACAAGGCCAGATTGGTTGCCAAGGGCTATAACCAAAAAGAGGGAGTTGACTATGAGGAGACTTTCTCGCCTGTAGCCATGATCAAGTCCATCCGGATAATGCTCGCGATAGCTGCGCACTATGATTATGAGATTTGGCAGATGGACGTCAAAACGGCGTTCCTTAATGGATTCCTCAAGGAGGAGATCTATATGGAGCAGCCAAAAGGTTTTGAGTCGCATGCAGATGCTCACAAAGTGTGCAAACTGAATCGGTCAATTTACGGACTGAAACAGGCCTCTCGCAGCTGGAATCTACGTTTTGATGAAGCAGTTCGGAACTTTGGATTCGTGAAAAACGTAGATGAGCCATGTGTCTACAGAAAGAGCAGTGGGAGTATGGTGTCGTTCCTTGTATTGTACGTGGATGATATCCTTTTGATAGGAAACGACATTGGGATGCTCTCATCGGTGAAAGCATGGCTTTCAACCGAATTCTCCATGAAAGACCTGGGAGAAGCGACGTATATACTAGGTATTCGCTTGTTCAGGGATCGAGCGAACCATACGATCGGCTTATCTCAGGCCCTTTACTTAGAGAAAATCCTGAAGAAATTCAGAATGGATGACTCTAAGAGAGGGTTCTTACCAATGCGACATGGGATCCATTTGTCAAAGTCAATGTCACCTCAAAGTGAGGAAGACAGACGACGGATGAGTGGGATACCGTATGCGTCTGCAGTGGGTAGTCTGATGTACGCGATGTTGTGTACACGACCGGACATTGCCTACGCTGTGAGCGTGGTTAGTCGGTTTCAGGCAAACCCAGGGGAAGAACATTGGACAGCTGTTAAGAATATCTTTAAATACCTTAGACGGACTAAAGACTTAACGCTGGTTTATGGAGGAGCGGGATTAGAAGTAGTTGGTTATACCGATTCGGACTTCCAGTCGGACGTGGATGACCGAAAATCTACTTCAGGCTTTGTATTCGTGCTCAACGGTGGGGCAGTGTCTTGGAGAAGCTCCAAGCAAAGCACAACTGCCGATTCCACGTGCGAGGCAGAATACATAGCAGCCTCAGAGGCAGCTAAAGAAGCTGTTTGGATGAAAAAGTTCTTGGAGGAACTTACTGTGGTACCAGTTGCTGACAGACCGCTTACACTTTGGTGCGATAATAGCGGTGCAGTCGCGCAAGCAAAAGAACCACGATCTCATAGCAAGTCCAAACATATCGAGAGAAAGTATCACGTATTACGTGAATTCGTTGAAAACGGGATGGTCGCCGTGCAGAAAATCGCCACCGCAGAAAACGTGGCGGACCCGCTCACGAAGCCCTTGTCCCAAGCAGTTATGGAACAGCATCTGGACAAGATGGGGCTACGATACCATTGCGACTGGCATTAGGTGCATCGCATGGCATTCGAGTGCAAGTGGGAGGCTGTTAGGGAGTGTGCCCTCGGAATGCCATACGAGGACTAGGAATAGTATAGGGCGCACGATGATGTATAGGTTGTAAGACAGGTTTATTGTATATACCGTCAAATAAATTAATGAATATTTATTTTCATTATAATGAAGGCATTATTATTTATTTATCGAATTTAAAGTCTACTTGGCATCCGGTAGTGCGATAAATAAATAACACCCAAATGTTTGAGTTGGACGTCTGATTCTCGTGGGACGAGAGAGGAGACACCGGACGGTCCTTAATCTCAACATTAAATAAAAAGTCCGTAAGTCTAAGGATTCTAGGTGGGTGACTAGATATCCGAATATGACTTATCCATTGACGACCACATAGTATCGGTAGTGTCACCGATTACCTGAGAGGTTGTGGGTCGTGATGGAGATATTGGTGATCGGAGAGATTGTGTATTCGGACATTCGGCTCGTATTCGTCTCAATCACATGGCTAGGATGTTGTCAATGATTGAACGAATGACTATAGCAGCCTCAGACCGATAGGGTCATTGACGGATTTGCTTTCGCGATTTCGGTTTGTCGCTAGTTGGCTAGGCTCGCAAGTGTTCATAAATGAGACACGGGTCAGCGACGAAACGCAACCGACTTTACGGAGGTGATTGCCGGGCTTTGACTGCTATCGGGATTCACTGCCTATATTTGTATAGGTTAATGTCCTATGAGGTAATTGGAGAGCGACGATTATAAAGCCTTCGGCCGAAGCTTGGAAAACTTGCTTGTATTAGATACGGAGCGGAGTTTAAATAATCGGTTCGGTCTCGATTATAACATAGTGTTAGGTTAGTGAGTTTGACATTTGCATGGCTCTCACCTAACCGGGACGCAAGTGAAAGGCATAAGAAGTATTTAAATGTATACACTATAGTCGGTTCGCCCGAATTTCGATTAGATCAAAATTCGTTCTCAACTGGGATCTGTCCGGTACCGTGGGATTGGCTAGGCGAATACCGGGGCTCGTGGATTCCTCCCATGCCAGTTGAGACGGACCTAGAGAGTCGCGCTTAAAAATGGTAATGAACTTGAATGAAAACGGCGGGCTTTTCTGTTGAACCTAACGAATGAGATTCGTTGAGGTAGTGGCAAAGTTGATACGAGGTGTCGACGACTTAGTTAAATTCCAGTGACTGTCAGGGAAATAATTAGGACTTAAGATTGTCTTAAGTGCTTAATTAATTAACTAAGTGGGCTCAATTATAATTAAAATAATTAGATTGGATTTAATTATTTTATTATTTAAAATTGAGGGACTAAATTGAGAATTTGGAAACCTCAAGGGCCAAAAGGAAATTATCAAAATAAAAAAAAAAAATGAAAATTCTACACATCCACGTTGGGATGTGTAGAAAGTATGAGTCATTGGTTTTTTTTTAATTTAATGACACTTGTTATAACAAGTGTCTTAATTATTAAAAAAAAAAAATTAAATATGCATAAAGCAACGTGAGTTGCTTAGGTAGGGGGGTGACTTGATTTTTTTTTCCTTAGAGAGAAAGAGAGAAAGAAAGTTAAAAACATTTTCTTAAGCCACGTAGAACCGACGGGATCGTTCGACGAACCCGACGCCCGAACCGAGTTGCATCTAGCCATCGGGAGCAGTCTCGGAGGTTCATTCAAGGTCATACCGGCGTGACGATCTAGCCCGGAAGTCCCGGGATCCAGACGAGGTGTAGCCACGTTCATCCGAGGCGACGACAGAAGAAATCCCGTTCACCGAAGGTATACCTCGAACCTTAACGATTTGATTTACGAAACATACCAAACGGTATCGGAATAATTCGAAAGACCCCTCGTTGGAAACGTCGGGAAGTGTAGAATTATTCTGGAAAATTTGGTATCGATCGGAAATCATTTCGGTCGTCAAATAGTCAAAAGACGGCAGACTGCCGTTTTACTCGAATTAATAATTTCGAACCACAGATTTGATTTTGAGAAAAATATCAAACGATGTCGGAATAATTCGAGAGACCTATCGTTGCGAACGTTAGGAAGTGTAGAATTATTCTGGAAAGTTTGGTATTGATCAAAAGTCATTTCAGTCTCCAAATAATCGAAAAACGTCTGGTTGCCGCTTTGTTCGATTAATTTGGATCTAAATTATTAATTCAAATAAATTGGAAATAAATTCGAATTTTGATAATTCGAATTAACCGCGATCTCCCGAGGCTTAGGGCAGCATCTCAGACCCTCGGGAGAAGCCGATGGCGTAAGGTTAAATTTAGATATTAAAAATCGAAAATTCGCCACCCTACGCCGCTCGGTACAAACCGCGCTTCCGCTATAGCCACGTTGCGCTGTTCGGGGGCCGGCGTCGATTAATCGGGCCCACCCCAACAGCGACTGCTTCTGCCCAAAACTCCTTCGGTAGCCTCTTACTCTTGAGCATGCTTCTAGCCATGTCGATGATTGTTCTGTTCTTTCTCTCTGCTACTCCATTCTGTTGGGGGGATCTTGGTACCGTCAGGGGCCGTCTTATTCCGTGTTCTTCACAATACTTATTAAATTCTGTCGAGGTGAACCCTCCTCCACGATCGGATCGCATTGCTTTTTTCTTGAGGCCACTTTCTTTCTCAACGAGGGCTTTGAACTTCTTGAAGTTCTCGAATACTTCCGATTTGTGCTTTAAAAAGTATACCCATGTTTTTCTTGAAAAGTCATCAATGAAGAGAAAGAAGTAGTTACTCTTACCAAGTGAGCTCGGCTTGATCGGTCCGCACACATCGGTATGAATTAGCTCCAAGGGTCTTTTAGCTCTCGAGCTCGACTCATTTGGAAAACTTTTCTTGAACTGCTTTCCGATTAAGCATCCTTCGCATACTTGATTGGGGTGGTTGATGGATGGCAATCCTTCACCATGTCCTTCTTTGATAGCAGTTCTAGTCCGCCGAAATTTAGATGCCCATATCGAAGATGCCAAATCCATGATGGATTCCTATAGCATGTCTTGAGGCATTTCGCAACATCGTTCATGATGTTGAGGACGAACATTCGATTCCTTTGCATTGGCACCTTAGTGATTAATTTATTTGAACAGTCTCTTATATAAAGGTTATTATCTCTTAGACGAATATCATAACCTTTCTCTAAGAGTTGACCAAGACTTAAGATGTTACTCTTCATCTCCGGCACATAGTAGACATTGGAGATGAACTGGTGCCCACCATTCTTTAAGCGAATAAGAATGTTACCTTTGCTTTTCACCGCGACCTTTAATTTATCCCCGAATGCAACATTGCCGCTCACCGATTCATCAAGCTCTACGAACATATTCCTTTTCCCGCACATGTGATTGCTCGCGCCGGTGTCTAGGTACCACTTGTTACTTTCGCCTCTTTCATAATCCTTATGGGCTAGTAGAAGAATATCTTCTTCATTTTTCTCTTCGACGTAGTTGGCTTTCTCCTCAACTTTATGTTTAGGAACTCTACACTCGGAAGCATAGTGCCCAAACCTCTCGCACTTGTAACACTTAACTTTTGATTTATCATACCTTGATCTTGGGTTACCTCTCCCACGACCTCTCGTTGAGTTTTCTCTCCTTTGATGATTGTTGTTGCCGTCATCGTTGGGCCTCCAACCTCGTCCCTCCACGACCTCCTCCTCGTTCTCCTTTTTGACCTCGTCCGCGGCCTTGTCCTTGATAATTTTCATCATTATCTCTTTCTTTTGTAGGATCAATTTGCAGCTTGAGTAGTTGTTCTACAATCCCTTCATTCTTCCTTTTCTTCTCTTCATGAGCTTGCAATGAGCCCTTGTTGCTCCATCGTCATTTCTTCTAGATCATTGGTTTCTTCTATGATGGCTACGATATGCTCGAATTTCGGATCTAACGAGCGAAGAATTTTCTCCATGATTCTAACATCATCGATTTTCTCGCCATTCCTCTTTAGTTGATTAGTTATTGCTAATACCCTCGAGAAGTAGTCCGACACAACTTCATCTTGTTTCATATGCAAGGCTTCAAACTCGGGTTAAAGTTTGAAGACGTACCTTCTTTACCGGATCCGCTCCTTTATACGATGTTTGAAGCTTCTCCCATGCTTCCTTGGCGGTCTTTGCTTTCGAAACCTTCTCGAAAGCATCGTCATCTAATCCTTGATAGATTAGGTAGAGAGCTTTCTTATCTCTCTTTCGCAATTCTCTCAAACTATCCTTTTGAGTTTGAGATTGGGATTCTTCGTTCTTCGGCTCGACAAAGCCTTTCTCCACGATATCCCATACGTCTTGTGATCCAAGGAGCGTCCTCATCTTGATACTCCAATTATCGTAGTTGCTCTTGTTGAGTGTCGGGACTTGGAAGGGAACCATGCCGCTCGCCATCGCCGTAGGATCTTCTAGCTCTGACACCACTTTGTTGGAAATTGGGGTTTATATCGAAAAGGGAGGAACTTGATAACGAAGGATAGTGTTTAGAGAAGGAGGCTTTATATCACAACACTTGATTTGGTTTCACTTGCTTGATACAAAATGCTAATACATCACCCCTATTTATACTAATTTCTATCTCTTTAAGATTAAGCCAACACATCACCTTTCTAGAATACTCCATAATAATATCTAGTTTCTATAAGGTTCCATAGAGTTCTATGGATTTCTCTAGATTTTCCGTAAGTTTCTAGATTTTGGGCTTGTAATATTCATTAGCCCAAATATTAAATCCACCTCTAAATAGTCCAAGCCCAAATCAAGTTTATATTTTCAACACGCTTGGACTTAAAAGGTTTCCAAGATAATAATAACAAGTTTGTTATCACTGCCAAGTATTAGCAACGACACCACACTATCTCATTATTAGTAAGAAGCCAATGCCAATGCCATCCTATCGTCAACTACAGAAACGTCCTTGCTTGCCGAAAACCCTAATGGGATAATGAACCCTCCCAACCGTTCCATCCCATCAAAATGGGGAACGTAGCACTCAGTATCTGATCTTTCGACGAGAAATCTTCTCAGCCCTTTTTCTTCGACTCAATGATCTCTTTTACTTTGCAGTCGGGGGGATCAGACACTTCACTTCCTCTTGACACTTCATTTCCTCTTTTCCTCTTAGAGACACGATCGTTATCTGTGTCATCTAAAAAGCAACACACAAGGTTGTGGTGCTTTCCCATCTTGAAAGAAATGACATAGCAAAGCAATGAGGAAGAAGGGTCGTCTTAATCGTGGCGATGAGTACTCCGCCGACAATATCATTACATGGAGCCATTAGGTTGAGAGTAGAAATAGAGCTGTCAAACGGGCCGACCCGCCCCGACCCGCGCCGACCCGACGGGCTACTAAATTAGTAGACTGCCCCGTCTCGTTGGGGTTGGCGGATTGACGGGTCAGTCCGTTAATTTTTTTTATTTTTTTAATTTTAAATTTTTGTATTTTTTGCAAATAATACTTTTATTAATAAATTATGTTGTAATAATTAACAAAAATTCATAAATCATTTATAATTATATAATTTCATAACTAAATCAATTATTATTAATTACTAATAAATATTATTTATTAATCAAAATGTTTATAATATAATAATAATTAAAAAATATTGTCGGGCCAGTCCGTCCCGACCCGCCTCAACCCGCAACCCAAACAGCTGGCCCGTTCCGGCCCGCTTTTAAACGGGCCGGGAATTGGTTGGCCCGACCCACCTATTTTTCATGGCGGGGCGGGCCAACCCGACGGGGTCGGCCCGTTTTGACAGCTCTAAGTAGAAAGCCTGAAAAAGAAATAGCGGTTAAGCATATTATATATATATATATATACGAGAAACAGCCGAGCTTTACAGCACAACCTATTTTGAGCGTACTAACGAACTTATAACCGATCGAAAGCAACGCACTGGTCATTGTTAAACAAATGGCGCTAGTATGCATATCAAAATCATTTTCCTTCCTTATAGACAATATAAGCGAAAATTTGAAACAAAATTTCGACGACTCAGACAATATAAAGGTCAAAATGTCGTGAAAATGGGCACCAACGGTTCGAACGTAAATATAAGCATTAATAGATGGAATGCGACCCAAAAAAAAAAACGGAAAAACCGGTCATCCAACAACTGTCATGTGGCAGTTTGTGTATATATCAGAACACATATCCTGCAACTAACACAACAAGATAAAAAAAAAATCATACTCCCTCCGTCCCAGCAACTTTATCACATAAGTTGTTGAGCGCGCAAATTAAAATGTCATTATTATAATAATATGGTACAATAAAAAGGTAAAAACGTGTATATTTTGACACGTCTTTTAAGAATATCTAATATTATTATATTGATTGTTTATGATGGTTTTTTGCTAAATAAATGTGGTAAAATTATTGGAATGTCCGAAATGGAAAAGTGTGATAAAATTAGCGGGACGGAGGGATATTTGAATTCATAGAATCAGTTTGTTTCTCAAACATCGAAAACTATTTTTCATCATTAATCAGAAAACACAAGAAACTCAACGCCTAGTAGACAGTACTAGACAAGAAATTGAACCATCGTGCCCTAACATCGACTTAAACTCTCTCCCTACAGTTGTACATCTCATATATATCAACCATTCCTTCCTCGGCTTTGAATTACCATCAATATAAGCATAAATTCCAAGCAAAATGACATCTCTTTTTCTTTTCTTTGAGAGACCACAACTTCCTCCTCTCCCAATTCAACCTTTCCTTGAATTTCAACATTCCCATTTTCCACATCTTCGTCGCATAGTACTATTCCAGTACACATCCTCTTCCTCGTCCACGGAGACTGCGTCAGGGTCAGTGCATAGTCAGTCTCATAACAGTAATATACGTCGCAATCCCAGTCGTCTGAGTCGTTCGAGTCCGCAGAACTATCGTAGACGACCTTCTCCTTCCCTTTTCCCGACGTATCGACCATTTGATAGTCGCCGCCTCCGAAGGGCTATTATCCCTAATGCAAGACGATCGTCTGCGACGGAGAAAATACAATTTTACTTGTCATACATCAAATAAATCAAGCTATTCAAACCACTTAGTTATTATATCAAGAGGCTAGGCTATCTCCGCCTATCAGTATCACAGAGTGGTTTCGGGAAGGACCCTTCATTTTTCTAATACAGTCTCTGACTTATTATTACGTAATCAACAATCGACAAACCAGAGATAAGGGTGGGCGGGGGAGGCTCCATATATTGTTACCTATATTATATGGGTCATAATAACGGGGTCGGAACCTCATGGATGGGGCCCACGGGCTAGGAGGAGACTTTCAGGCGGGCGGGTCGATTTTAGGTCGTTGACGGACGTGATCGGCGAGTGCTTCTGGCGATGGGAACGTTTTCGAGCAGTGGATAGCAGTGGCAAGTGCAGTTTTAGTCACGCCAAACATTGATATCGGGATCAATCTTTTTCTTTTTCTAGATGAGAAATGCATCAGCTTTCCAATCTTTTGTAGTAGATGCACGGATAGTAGGTAAGGACAATGGACTGTGATACTCTTTTCTTGAAAGAAATGGCTTTGTAGAGCAGTGAGAAAGAAGGCTCTTAATCATTGCGATGAATACTCCCCCGACAATACCATTACATGGAGCCATGTGGTTGAGAGAAGCCTGAAAAAGGAATAGCATATGGTTAAGGCTATACCCAATGAAACCGAGCATTCAGCGTTTGAAACCAATCACTAGACAATATAAGCGAAAATTTGAAACAAAATCTCGACAACTCGGAGAAGATAAAGGAGCAAATGTACAAACGGTTCGAACAGACATATCAGCATTAATAGATGGCTTATGAGATAAAAAAAACCGAAAAAGCCGGTCATCGAACAACGGTCGGGTGGCAATATTTTTATATAACATAGATCTAGCAAACTAAACAACAAAACAAAAATGAAATTGAGGAAATCATTAATAGACGAATCAGTCTGTTTCTCAAACATCGAAACCTATTTTTCCATCATTAATCAGCAAACACGAGAAACTCCGCGCCAAGCTAGATAGTAGTAAACAAGAAATTGAGCAAATCGTGCCATAAAATCGACTTAAAACACTCTCCCGACACTTGGATCTCTCAGATCTATCAACCATTCCTTGCTCGGCTTTGAATTACTAATGTTCATACAATATCCTAGTAGCATAAATTCCAAGCAAAACGACATCTCCTAAAACAGATCAGACCAGTTGCTGTGCACAATTCATAAGCAAGCTCGTTTTCAAACGAGATGTATAATATGGTGGATCAAGAGGTAAACACAAACAAAAGTAGGTTGGTCGATTTGAGCATACCTGATTTACTCGTCGGCTCTATGGATGGACATTGGAGAAACTTGGCTCTACATTGTAAAATCCAAAGGTCGATTTGCTGCAGTTTATTTTCTCTTAGAAACTTGGGTATTTATAGTATAAGAGGTCCTAGCCCTAGCCCTAGCCCTAGCCCTAGCCCTAGCCATTTTAGGTGACTTAGTAAAATTCTATGGTGACTTGACTGCAAAAAACTTATACGGACTTTTTTACAATTATATAAAATTATGGGGCAAACGGCTCAACTATACTATAATCAAAGAGCTAATTATCAACCCCACTGCCACTCCACCTCAAAATTCACGGTCAGGGGGAAAAGAAAACGTACTGGGCCGACTAGTTTGTAAAATTGTTCCATAATTTTCAAATCTTTCTTTTTTCGAGCTCATGAAGAATAATGCATGGTCCTATAAATGAGTTAATTGCAAGAAGTAATCTTCCACTGAGTCTGATTTTGTTCTGTCACAATCAACGCACTCTCATTACTACAAAGCTGAGCTCATGTTCAGTTCAGACAAATTGATATCATCAGAACTAATTGTTTCGCAGATGTCTCTGTTCACCACAGAAAAGAACAAGAATGACGAAGAATAAATGTTCCATTTCTTTGCAATATAGATCAAACACAAAGAAAATACAATCTAAAACGGTCTGATACAAGGAAAGTAATAAAATCTACACCCTTGGACTTAGAAGTTTCCAAGTTAATAATAACATGTTTGTTAGCATTGCTAAGCATGTATCTCATTATTAGTAAGAAACCAACACCAATGCCATCCTATCGTCGGCCGTCGAAACGTCTTTGCTAGCAATCATCTCAGCCCTTTCAATCAGATACTTTTACTTTTTCTTTTTCCTCGTAGATACACGGTCACTTTATGCAATTCTTGAAGAACTCCATTCAACTCTGAGCCTCACACGTCGGTCCCACACAAGAGGAGGCCGAGGGATGTTGGGTGTGGTGCTCTATGGCTGAAAGCATGGTTGACCGACATTAATGAGCTGCGTGGAAGGGCTTATTCGTTGGCGCTGCTTCGCCGAATGGACGACTCAGATGACGTGGATTAGAGTGGCAAGTGAAGTTTTAGTCGCGCCGAACATTGATGTTGGGATTAATCTTTTCATTTCTCTAGATGAGAAGTGAAGAAGCTTTCCCATCTTTGGTAGGATATGCAAGGATAGTAGGTTGGGACAATGGACTAGGATGCTCTTTCTTGAGAGTAGAAGCCTAAAAAAGGAATGGCATATGGTTAAGGCTATGTATAATATATGAGAAACAGCCGAGCTTTATTGCACAACCTATTTTGAGTGTACTAACATACTTAATAGTCGAGCGAAAGTAATGCACTGGACCTCGTCGAACAAAAATCGCTAAATATGCATATCACAATCATTTTCCTTCCTTACAGACAAGGAAGCTAAATTTTGAAACAAAAAATCTTGACAACGTCCTCAAAAAGGCATAAATGAACAAACGATTCACAAAAATATAAGCATTAATAGATGGCATACGATAAACGGAAAAACCAGTCATCCAACAACGGTCAGGTGGCAGTTTGTCTATATCAGAACATATATCCAGCAACTTACACAAAAAGAAAAAAAAATCCTATTAAGATTCATAGACGAATTTGTCAAACATCGAAACCTATTTCTCATCATTAATCAGAAAACGCGGGAAACTCAGCTAGACAGTAACTAGACAAGAAATTGAGCAAATCGCACCCTAACATCGTGCCCTACAGTTGGGCATATCTGATCTATCAACCATTTCTTCCTCGGCTTTGAGTTACTAATGTTCATCAATATCCTAGCATAAATACCAAGCAAAAACGACATCTCGTAAAAACAGATCAAACCATTGGATGGACAAAGTTCATCAATTAAGCTTGTTTAAACGAGATGTATATGGCGGATCAACATCAAGAGGTAAACACAACACAAAAGTGGGGAATATAGGCGCTCGAAGAATGGGATGACGAAATGAACCAATGCCAATGCCAACCTATCGTCAATCGCAGATTGCCTGATCGATCTCCGATTGTGTGATCGATCTCCTACGGTTCTCCGGCGAACCATCACCACTACCTTCTGTAGGGCTGACGTCATAACCCCGCGAAAACTGAGAAGGAAGAAGCTGTGGACCCGCCGCCGATGGATCTCCATACACGGCAGCTCCGATTGAAGGGATCTGAAAATTCGGCGGGACGAAATATTCGCCGACGGCGAAAGGACCGACGCCAGGGAAGCTTCGGCGGTAAACGCTGAAATGCCAGAAGGCGCAAACTGCCACTTGGATGTGTCCGTTTGGTAATCAAAAGGGGAATTAATTCTTCCTCGATTCAGCAGCATAGGCGTAGTAGTCTCCACAGCTGAGTTTGCATTTCTCATAATTAATAAACGGCAGAGCCCCAGCCGTATAGCAGCTATTTCGGCCATCGTAGGCCAAGTTTCGCCTCCCGAGATGGGAAGCCTGGTAAGATCGGACCAGCTGTCCTATGATGTCCCTACAAACCTTCTTCGACGTCACTTCCGGCGAGATAGACACCTACGATTACGAACCTCAGCAACAGGCACAGAAATGAAACACGTACTAAACAACGTAAAAAAAGAGATATAAACCCTCACGTCGTAGTGGTGCAAGTCTTTGTCTGCAGCGGCGACCAGAAAGTGGTTTGCACTTACCATCACCTTTCTTTCGGGGAGTTGGCGCCATACTGCCAGTGGCCTCGACAACGTCGGAAGCGATTGTAAGCTTCTTCACCATCTCCTCAGGCAGAGTCGGCGGCGGCGGAGCAGAAGAGCCACCACAGAAGGAGGCGGCCGTGGTGGTGGCGGTGCTCGGCCCTTCGCCTTCCCTCGTTGATTGACCATCCCAGGCAGATGATCATTCAGATTAGGAACAACACCATCATTACCAGGGAAATTAGGTGCTGAACCTATCTCCCAAAGAGAATCAACAACATTGATATCGGGACCAATCTTATCCTTTTTCTAGACGAGAAATGCAACAGCTTTCCCATCTTTGGTAGTAGTTGCAGGGATTGTAGGTAAGGACAATGGACTAGGATGCTCTTCCCTTGAAAGAAATGACTTTGTAGAGCAATGAGAAAGAAGGGTCGACATTGTCCCTACGGATCCTACGCCGACATTATCATCAAACAGAGTCATGTGGCTGCGTAATGATGCCTGAAAAAGAAATGGAATGTAATAAATGAGAAACGACCGAACTTTACTATTTTGTGAGTAGTAACGAACTTAGCATCAGTTAAAGATAACAGGTTGATCCTCGTCAACCGAAAAGCGCCAAATAACGAACTTTACAACATCAAGTGAAAATTCGAAACAAAATCTTAAAAACTCGGACAAGAATAAGCATTAATAGATGATATACGACAAAAAAGAAAAACAGAAAAGCGTTCATCGGACACCGGTCACGTGGCGCGGTTTTTCTGAATCAGATCGATACAATACTGAGATGCCACTTACACAAAAAAATCAAACAAATTCCTATTTGGATACATAAATAGATCAGTTTGTTTCTCATACATCGAAACCTAGTTTGGCATCATTTATCAGGAAACACAAGAAACTAAACGACACCTAGCTATGGTCATGAAAAGCATAGTCTGGAACAAAATGAAATTGATCTAGCATCGACTTAAAACACTCTTGCTACACTTGGATCTCATATCTATTCCTTTTCTTTGAATTACCAACGTTCATCAATATCCTAGCATAAATATCAAGAACAAATGAAATCTCTTACAAGTTAAAACAGATCAGACCATTTGATGCGCAAAATTCATAATCAAACTTGTTTCAAACGAGATGTAAATGGTGAATAAGCACAAAGAAGTAATTTTATTCATTTGAACATACCCGATTAGCTCGTTGGATCTATGGATGGAGAATACAGAAAGAGCTACATCGTAGAAATTGAGATTTGATATAACATTTGCTGCTGGTGTTTTTTCCACTAGAAAATCGTGTATAGGAGTTTTCAGCGCTAGCCCTAGCCCTAACCCTAAATGACCTTACAATAAAATAAAATTGTATTGGGGTCTTGACTATAAATACTATTGAATTTACGAAGCGCTATTGTCGTTTCTCAGTCAATTTCACAAAAATCGATACTTCCTCCGTCCCGGCTATTTCTTCCCAAAGAGTAGCGGGCACGGAGATTAGGAAATCACATTTATTTTAATATTATAGTACACCTTTTGAGGTATAGACAGAAAAAAGTTATTAGTAGACACGCAAATCAAAAAGACTTTTTTAATATTAATGGTGTAATTAGTTTAATTAGTGGGATAATTTTTTACCAAAAATGGAAAGAATTATGTGGGACGCCCGAAATAGAAAGATGGGAAGAAATAAGTGGGACGGAGGTAGTATTAAAATTTAAAAATCACACTATCTTTATTATTATTATTATTATTATTATTATTATTATTATTTATTTTCAGTTAATATTATTTTAAATTAATTCTTATACCTTTAATTCTATAATTTATATATAGATAATAAAATTTAAATTATAATTTCGATTAACCATTTTAATATTATATATTTATATATTATAACACACACGTCAAGTGTGCAAAGAATACTAATATTATAATTCTGGTACGGTTAAAATCGAGCTCAAACCTATGTAATGATGTTCTATGATTGCGATGCAATGATTATATCTTGTAGATGGGTGGAGGGCGTCATAATGGATTCACGGGGAGCGTGGTTGTTAACTATTGATGATCAAGTGTTTGATTAATTGCCCGAAAGTAGTTTAATAATCTGGCTTTTCTCTGACATGTTCTATTATATAGATATCCCAATTGACGGAATTTGTTGGGATTTTGGAGGACTTCATTTTATCTGATTTATGTGGTGATGAAAAATATCGTTTTTCCTTGTTTTCTAGTGATTTAGATTCTATTGTTATTAGACCATTTCCAAACGAAGAACTCAATAGCGAACTCAAACTCAAAATCTTGTAATTCTTCTCCAACTGTCATACCAATTCTACAACTCAAAATTAGGGGTGTTCGTTATTCGGTATACCGACCGGAAAAACCGAAATACCGAAATTTCGGTACAAAACCGAACCGAACAGAAAAATTCGGTTCGGTATTCTTAAAAAAAAAAAATCGGTATTCGGTAAATTCGGTTCAGTAGAGATTTTGAATTTCGGTAAATTCGGTATACCGAATTACCGAAATTTTAAATTAAAATATGTTTTACTATATTAATATTGAAATAAAATTATAATTATATTAATATACATATTAATTTAATTATTACCGATTTTTATTATTATTATTTAAATTTCGACCGAAAAAAATTCGGTAAATACCGAATACCGAACCGAGAAATTCGGTTCGGTATTCGGTACCTATAAGGGGTGTACCGAAATTTTGGTATACCAAAATTTCGGTTCGGTTCGGTACGGTATGTACCGAACGAACACCCCTACTCAAAATACCATTTTAGTAATATTCTCTTCTACTCAATTTTTAATATTACCTATATAATTTACCACTTTACAAATAAGACCACACTATTATTTTAATGTATCTTGAAAAAAATAATGTCATAAATAAATAATAACAAATATTTCATATACAAAACATAGAAAAAATATTTATTAATTTCAGGAGTCCTTTTTATATCTTTTTATTTATTTTTTATTTTATGTATGTGTACTTTAAGAATTAAAACAAGTAAAGGATATGTATTGTAATTTTTCAAACATTAAATGCATATTTTGGGATATCTCATTCTCGAACGCATATTTGGATTTAAATCATGAGAGAGAAATGAAAAACAAATTTTGAGTTTGCCTTCAGGCAGGGGCGGACCCACGTAGGGGCTCGGAGGGTCCATTGACCCCTCGGCCGTCGAAGGAAAAGAGTAGTATACCTCAGACCTTACTCTGTGTTTCGATGGTTGCCGTTGTCCTGAAGAAGACGATTACAGTAATTAGGTCATATTGATTACTTATTCTATTGGGCTTTATTGGACCATTTTTAATAAACAATATTACTTTAATAACAATTAGGTATGTATTGGGCTTTCTAAGCTTTGGATCATGTTAAATAATGCATACTATTAATATAACTGAAAAAAAAAGGTTAACTTTTAAACAGAAAAAAAAAAAGGAAAACAAAACAAAAAGCATGCTAGGAGCACATAACACCGTTGCGAGATTGCCCAATGCCGATTGAAAGTTTTCTTATCTTTTCAGCTTTATTTTTAAAATATTTATTTACCTATTTTGAGCTTTATTTATCTTATCATCTACATAATCTTTTTATTGTTTATTTAGGTGTTATGATAGTATATTTTATGTATTTAAGGTTGTTCAACTTTATATATTTGTTATATATGATTTATATATATAAAAAATAAAAAATGGCTTATATTATTAATATACTTTATACAACTATATTTATTATACCCAATTTATATTATTTTAATATAAATAATATATATTTTATTTATATATTATAACATAAATATTATATTTTAAAAGAAAATGGTGGGGCAGGAATCCCTGCGGGGACGGGGATCCCCGCCGGGGCGGGGATGGGGCTGAGTTTTTCCCCGATTATGTGGCGGGGACGGCGATGGGGATTAGATGCCCGTTGCCATCTCTAATCTGACCCCCCAGTTATAAGATCCTGGGTCCGCCTCTGCCTTCAGGCAGTAGACCTTCTAATCAATTTTTTTAGTTTTTGCGTCTCGATTTGAAATGCTCTTAGCCGTAAACAAGGATGGTGAAAAAAAAAAGATGCAATATTAAATTTAGTGGTGAAAAAAAAAAGATGAAATATTAAATTTAACTTTCCTATTGAGATCATAAACAAGTTCCAACAGACACAACTACAATATAATCTTAAGTCTGATACAACCAAAGTACTAAAAGACTACATCACTTGGACTTAAAAGGTTCCCAGATAATAATAACATGTTTGTTAGCATTGCTAAGTTTTAGCAACGATACCACACATCTCATTATTAGTAAGAAACCAACGCCAATGCCATCCTATCGTCGGGCGCCGAAACGTCTTTGCTAGCAGAAAACCCTTACAAGACGATGAAACCCTTCCAATCGTTCCATCCCATCAAATGGGGCCTCAGTATCTGACCCTCAGACGAGCAATATTCTCAGCCACTACATCGTGCTCTCTTCAGTCGAGGGGATCAGACAATTTACTTTTTCTTTTCCTCGTAAAGACAAGATCTTGAAGAGCTCCATTCAACTCTGAGTCTCACACGTCGGTCCCACCCAAGAGGAGGCCGAGGGATGTTGGGCCTGTCTCTTACCCAAACCCTACTTCCATCATGTTCAGTGTCATCTAAGAAAAAGAAAACAAGGTCGTGGTGCTTATTTGCCCTTCTGCGAACCAAGCTATGGCTGAAAAGCATGGTTGGCAGACATACTGAGCTGCGTGGCAGGGCTTATTCGTTGGCTCTGCTTCGCCGAATCGACGACTCAGATGACGTGGATAGCAGTGCAAACATTGATATCGGGATCAATCTTTTCTTTTCTCTAGATGAGAATTGCAGAAACTTCCCCATCTTTGGTAGGATATGCAAGGATGGTAGGTAAGGACAAGGGACTATGATACTCTTTTCTTGAAAGAAATGAATCTGTTGAGAGATGAGCAAGAAGGGCCGACATGTCCCGACCTGCTGCGTATAGAAGCCTGAAAAAGAAATGGAATATAGTTAGGGCTATAATAAATGAGAAACGACTGAAAATTTTACGTTAAAATCTATTTTTAGAGTAGTAACGAACTTAGCATCAGTTAAAGGTAACACGTTGATCCTCGTCAACCGAAAACCGCCAAATAACGAACTTTACAACGTCGAGCGAAAATGCGAAACAAAATCTTAACACTCGGACAAGAATAAGCATTAATAGATGATACGACGAAAAAAAAAAAGAAAAAAGAAAAAACCGGACAGCGGACACGTGGCGGTTTTTCTATATCAGAAAATAGATCGATAGAATGCTAAGATGCCACTTACACAACAAAATCGAACAAATTCCTATACATAAATAGATCAGTTTGTTTCTCATACATCGAAACCTTGTTTGGCATCATTTATCAGAGAACAAGAGAAACTATGGTCATGTAAAACTAAGTAAGCATAGTCTGGAACAAAATGAAATTGATCTAGCATCGACTTAAACACTCTTCCTAAATCCTACAATTGGATATCTCATATCTACCAACATTTGAATTACCAACGTTCATCGATATCCTAACTTACGAAATCTCTTACAAGTGAAAACAGATCAGACCATTTGATGCGCAGAATTCATAATCAAGCTTGTTCCAAACGAGATGTATATGGTGAATCAAGAGGTAAGCACAAAGAAGTAATTTTATTGATTTGAGCATATACCTGATTTGCTCGTCGGATCTATGGATGGACAAAACAGCTACATCGTAGAACTCGAGAGATTTGATATAACGCTATCTGTTGCTGGTGATTTTTCTATTAGAAAATCGGGTATTTATAGGAGTTTTTAGCCCTAGCCCTAACCCTAACTAGTACTGTCAAATTGGCGGGCCGGGTCGGGCTGGCTCGCCGCCCGCCAAAGTCCGCCATCTGGTGTGCCGGGCCTGCCCGCCTATTTTTTTTGCTATTTTTTTATTTTAATTTAAAACTTTAATTTACTAATAATTTTTAATTAATTATGGTATTTATTAATAAATTATGGTAAATATGATATTAATTATACATAATTAGAGCTGTCAAATTGGCGGGGCGGGCCGGGCCGGCCCGCCGCCCGCCAAAGCCCGCCGTCCGGCGGGGCGGGCCGGCCCGCCGTTTGGCGGGCCCTAAAAATAGGAGCCCGCCCCGCCCCGCGGCGGGCCGCGGGCCCGGCGGGCCAGGCCCGCCCATTAAAAAAATAATTAATATTATTTAATCTAATTTAAAACTTTTAATTTATTAATAATTTATTATTAATTGTTGAATTTATTAAAAAATTAGATAGAAATATGCAATTAATTATTTTTTAATTAATAAACACGATAATAATTAGATGATTTATTAATTAAATATCTAATTAACTTAATATTTATTATAGATTTAGTATATATTGTATAATATCTATAATACCTTAAATTGGCGGGCCGGCCCGCGGGCTAGCCCGCCCCGCCCCGCCAAAGCCCGCGGCCCGCGCGGGCTGGCCCGCTCAGGCCCGCCCTTCAGCGGCCTAAAAAATTGCAGCCCGCGGGCCGCGGGCCGGATTGACAGTACTATACATAATTAATGACATTAATTATATTATCAAATTAATTTAGTTTTATTTTCTATATTTAGTTATTTTAATATATATTTATTTAATATATTATATTCTATTTATTATATATTTATTTAATATATTATATATATTACAATAATGGCGGGCCGGCCCGCGGGCTAGCCCGCCTCGCCAAAGCCCGCGCCCGTAAAATAGAATCGTATTGGGGTCTTGACTTTAAATACTTAAAACGGAGGACTTATTTGAAATTATCTTTTCTATTCTATTTTTTTTTTTTGATAAATATACTATTTATTTCTTTTCTCTGTTTGGTTATAAGATCGGTTATAAGGCCCAATATAAATTTATTTACTAAATCCAGTATTATTTATCTTACCCCATATAACAAGTCTATTATTATCGGGCTTCGCGGGCTGATAGAATTAATTCCGGGCCGTTATAAGAAACCAAACACTCTATTATCAGTTATTATTTATATTATCTGGGCTTATATTGGATAGCAAACGGGCCACTTAAGCGCAATAAATAGTTCATTCTCTGTCAATTTCATAAAAATTAATATTAACATTTTAAAAATTACATACTTTCTTTATTATTTTCAGTTTTATTTTAAATTAATTCTTTTACCTTTATAGATAATAAAATTTGAATTATAATTTCGATTAATTATTTTAATAGTATATATTTATATATTATAACACAAGTATTTGAATGTGCAAAGAGTACTAATATAGAATTTTGATTGGGTTAAATCGAGCTCAAACCTATGTCATATCTTGGCTCGTGGCTTTTTGATTCCTTATCGAACCGACAATTTTATTTTTTAATATATATATATATATATATATTATTTTTATATTAAAATACATATTTCATTTAATATATACCGACCTCGATACCAAATACAGAGCCTTAGATTAAGCTTATCGAGCTTATTAAGCCGAGCCGAGCTTTAAATGTTTTAAGAGCCAAGCTCAAGCCCAATAAAACTTAATCGACCCGAGCTCGAGCTGGGCCATGTTCGTGCTCGGCTCGTCACACCCCTATACCAAACTAAATAATCTTCATGTATTTAGTATGATTACCATGCAATGATTATATCTCGTAGATGGGTGAGAGTGAGGGCCTACGTATGAATTCACGCGGAGAGTGGTTTTTAACTATGGATGATTAAGTGTTTGATTAATTGTACGTTTTATTTGAGGGAATTTGTTGGGAATGTTGGAGACTCCATTTTATCTAATTTATTTGTTCGATGAAAAATATCGTTTTTCCTTGTTTCAAGTGGGCAAGAGTCAAAAACCCTACCCTTTTCTCTCCCCTCTCTCTAAAAACCCTACTTCTTCCTTCTCGCCGCCAACCTTCCTCCCCTTCCTCCCCCTCCTCCCCCTCCTCCATTAATGGAGGTAGGGTCAATAAAGAGGTAGGGGGAGCTCTTTTCTGTTATTTCTTCTTTGTTTTGTCTCTTAAAATACAAAAAAAAAGAAAAGAAAAAACCGCCACCGCCTTCCTCCGCCCCAGTCCGCCTCCGGCCGCCAACCGCCGTCGAGCCGCCTCCGCCAGTCCGCCAGCAGCGCACACCTCCGCCGTCGCCAAGTGTTTCAGTCCCTCTTTATGGGGGTTTTGTCTGAGTCCCTCTTCTTGGGGGGTTTTGTCGCCAAAACATTAGTAAATTTTGGGTGGAAAATTTGACAAATTTGATTTCTAAGTAGATCTGAATTAATAGCCATGTTTTTATGGAGTTTTAGTTCATATAGTGCTTGGTTTATCGTACTGATTTTCTTATCCTTGATTTTCTTTATTTTGGTGTGTTGGGTTCTTTGTTTAGTCTTGGAAGAATTTTCGTTCCATTTTGGATTGATCTTCTTGCCGAGTTTTCTCTCCTTTATGGAGCTTTTCTCCTCCTTTGAAGGCGTTTTCCCTTCTGGATGTATGTTGTAGCCAGAGGGGCTCTTTCGGCTGTTTAGCCGTTGTACTTTGTTGTGGAATGAAAGCTAGTTATCATGGAAAAAAAAAAAGTGGGCAAGAGTCTGCTGTCGTTACCGTCAACAAGGATGATGAAGAATAGATGCAATGATAAATTTAACTTTCCTATTGAGATCATAAACAAATTCCATTAGACAAACAATATAATCTAGTCTGATACTACAACCAAAGTACTAAAATTGCATCACTTGGACATAAAACGGTTCCAAGACAATAATAACATGCTTGTTAGCATTGCTAAGTGCTAGCAACGATACCACTCATCTCAAATTATTAGTAAGAAACCAACGCCAATGCCAACCTATCATCAGCTGCCGAAACGAGCAGAAAACCCTTACGGGACTACGAAACCCTTCCAATCGTTCCATACCATCAAAATGGGGAAAATAGCACCTCAGTATCTGAGCAATCTTCTCAGCCCTTTCTCTTACCCAAACCCTACTTCCATCATGTTCGGTGTCACCTAAGAAAAAGAAAACAAGGTTGTGGATGTGGTGCTATGGTGAAAGCATAGTTGGCATACATTAATGAGCTGCGTGGAAGGACTCGGATGACGTGGATTAGAGAGGCAAGTGACAGTTTTAGTCGCGCCGAACATTGATATTCGGATTAATCTTTTCTTTCTCTAGATGAGAAGTGCAGAAACTTCCCCATCTTTGGTAGGATATGCAAGGATAGTAGGTTGGGACAATGGACTAGGATGCTCTTTTGAAAGAAATGGCTTTGCGGAGCAGTGAG
This sequence comes from Craterostigma plantagineum, assembly GCA_027422505.1. Classification (NCBI taxonomy): domain Eukaryota; kingdom Viridiplantae; phylum Streptophyta; class Magnoliopsida; order Lamiales; family Linderniaceae; genus Craterostigma; species Craterostigma plantagineum. The sequence goes on from JAPQWV010000120.1 coordinate 127,790, forward strand.
AAAGAAGGGCCGTCTTAATCGTGGCGATGAGTACTCCGCCGAAAAAATCATTACATGGAGCCCCATGTGGTTGAGAGTAGAAGCCTGAAAAAGGAATAGCATATGGTTAAGGCTATATATATATATATATGAGAAACAGCCGAGCTTTATAGCACAACCTATTTGAGTGTACTAATGAACGTATAGTCGAGCGAAAGTAACACTGAACCTCGTCGAACAAAATGCGCTAAATATGCATATCAAACTCATTTTCTTTCCTTACAGACAACAGAAGCTAAATTTTGAAACAAAAATCTTGACAACTCAGACAAGATAAAGGTCAAAGTGTTCTGAAAGAGGCATAAATGAACAAACGATTCACATAAATATAAGCATTAATAGACGGCATACGGTAAACGGAAAAACCGGTCATCCAACAACGGTCAGGTGGCAGTTTGTCAATACCAGAACATATATCCTGCAACTTACACAACAAAATAAAAAAAAAATCCTATTAAGATTCATAGACGAATTTGTCAAACAATCGAAACCTATTTCTCATCATTAATCGGAAAAACGAGAAACTCAACGCCTAGCTAGACAGTAACTAGACAAGAAATTGAGCAAATCGTGCCCTAACATCGACTTAAACTCTCTCCCTACAGTTGGGCATATCTGATATGTATCAACCATTTCTTCCTCGGCTTTGAATTACTAATGTTCATCAAAATCCTAGCATAAATCCCAAGCAAAAACGACATCTCGTAAAACATATCGAACCATTTGATGGACAAAGTTCATCAAGTAAGCTTGTTTAAACGAGATGTATATGGCGGATCAACATCAAGAGGTAAACACAACACAAAAGTGGGGAATATAGGCGCTCGAAGAATGGGAGATGATGAACCAATGCCAATGCCAACCTGTCGTCAACCGCAGATTGCCTGATCGATCTCCTACGGTTCTCCGGCGAACCATCACCACTACCCTCTGTAGGGCTGACAACGTAACCCCGCGAAAACTGAGAAGGAAGAAGCTGTGAACCCGCCGATGACGGCTCCAATTGAAGGAATAGTCGAAGGCGAAAGGACCGACTACGCCAGGGAAGCTTAGGCGGTAAACGCTGAAACGCCAGAAGGCGCAAACTGCCACTTGGATGTGTCCGTTTGGTAATCAAAAGGGGAATTATTTTTCCCTCGATTCAGCAGCATAGGCGTAGGAGTCTCCACGGCTGAGTTATCATTACCAGGGAAATTAGGTGCTGAACCTATCTCCCAAGGAGAATCAACAACATTCATCTCCTCCTCGGCAGGGCCTTCTTCAAATGGCTCGTTCAGATCCAAGCTCAGCGGTGCGTTAATGGGTTGAACGGCGTACACATCATCAGAGATAGGCATCTGAACATCTGAAGAGGGTCCTTCGTTCAGGTCGAACCCACCCTGGCTAAGTGTATTCCGCCATGGACGCCTTCCCTTTTCCTGGGATCAAAATGCAGACGATTCTCTTCTGGCCCTTGTAACAAGAAGGTTCATAAGAACACGTTCATCCTCCTCGAGAGGCGGCGATGCACTGATTTCTTTCTGATGCAATTTCCCAGACGAAGAAACTGATGGAGAATCACCACCTTTTCACTCGGAGGACCTTCGATTGCATTCTCCCCATTATCAAGCATCACTTCGTTGGAGCTTCGAGGGCGGCCATGGCTGTCCTGCCCAAGAGAAGAAGCTGCTTCAGACTTTGCACCATTGCCCTTCATCTCAGCTTCGACAGATCGACCAATGCTGCACGCTTGCAGAGATTGGAGATCGACCGGAAGCTTATTCGTTGCCTCAGATGACGTTGATTGCAGTGGCAAGTGTTAGTCGCGCCAAACATTGATATCAGGATCAATCTTTTCCTATTTCTAGATGAGAAATGCCCATCTTCGGTAGTAGTTGCAGGGATTGTAGGTAAGGACAATGGACTGGGATGCTCTTCTCTCGAAAGAAATGACTTTATAGAGCAATGAGAAAGAAGGGTCGACATTGTCCAGACGGATCCTACGCCGACGTTATCATCAAACGGAGCCATGTGGCCGCGTAATGATGCCTGAAAAAGAAATGGAATGTAATAATAAATGAGAAACGATTGAACTTTACGTTAAAAATATATTTTGAGAGTAGTATACTAACGAACTTAGCATCAGTTAAAGGTAACAAGTTGATCCTCGTCAACCGAAAAGCGCCAAATAGCGAACTTTACAACATCAAGTGAAAATTCGAAACAGAATCTGAACAACTCGGACAAGAATAAGCATTAACAGATGATATACGACCAAAAAAAAAGAAAAACGTTCATCGGACAGCGGTCACGTAGCGGTTTTCCTAATTCAGAAAATAGATCGATAGAATGCTGAGATGCAACTTACACAACAAAATCAAACAAATTCCTATTTGGATACACAAATAGATCAGCTTGTTTCTCATGCATAGAAACAGAGTTTGGCATCATTCATCAGAAAACACAAGAAACTAAACAACTCCTAGCTATGTTCATGAAATAGTAAATAAGCATAGTCTGGAACAAAATGAAATTGATCTAGCATCGACTACACTCTTGCTACACTTGGATATCTCATATCTACCAACCATTTCTTCCTTTTCTTTGAATTACCAACGTTCATCAATATCCTAGCATAAATATCAAGAACAAATGAAATCTCTTACAAGTTAAAACAGATCATTGATGCGCAAAATTTAGAAGCAAGCTTGTTTCAAACGACATGTATATGGTGAATCAAAAGTTAAGCACAAAGAAGTAATTTTATTGATTTGAGCATACCTGATTTGCTCGTCGGATCTGTGGATGGACAATACAGAAACTGCTACATCGTAGAACTCAAGGAGATTTGATATAACGCTATTTGCGGTTGGTGATTTTTCTATTAGAAAATCGGGTATTTATAGGAGTTTTTAGCCCTAACCCTCACTCTAGCCCTAACCCTAAATGACCTTACAGTAAAATAGAATTGTGGGGTCTTGGACTGTAAATATTAAAACAGAGGACTTATTTGAAATTATCTATTGTATTGATTTTATTAAGCGCCATCAATTTTACAAAAATTAATTCACATACTTTCTTTATTAATTTCAGTTAATAACTATTTTAAATTAATTCTTATACCTTTAATACTATAGAAAATTTAGATACAAATTTGATTAACTATTTTAATATATTTATATACTATAACACACGTAGTTTAATGTGCAAAGAGTACTAATATAAAATTATGGTACGGTTAAATCGAGCTAAAACATATGTCATATCTTGGCCCTTGGCTTTTCGACTCCTTATCGAGCCGACAATTTTATTTTTTTAATATATATATATATATATATAATATTTTATACTCTTAATATATGTATTTCATTTAACAATGTATACCGAACTCGAGGCCAAGAATTCGACCTCAAATACAGAGCCTTAAACTCAGCTTATCGAGCTTATTGAGCCGAGTCGAGCTTTAATGTTTTAACTGAGCCAAGATCAAGCCTAATAAAACTTAATCGAGCCGAGCTCGAGCTGAGCCATGTTCGTGCTCGGCTCGTTTACCCCCATATTCCAAAATGAATAATCTTCGTGGATTTATTATGATTGTGATGCAATGATTATATCAGAATTGACGGGGAGCCTGGTTGTTAACTATTGATGATTAAGTGTTTGATTAATTGTACGTTTCGACTTCCCAATTGACGGACTTTGTTCGGAACTTTGGAGTACTCCATCCATCGGATTTATGTGGTGATGAAAAATATCATTTTTCATTGTTTTTCCAGTGGCCAAGAGTCTGTTGTTGTTAGCCGTCAACAAGGATGATGAAGAGTAGATGCAATAAAAAAATTTAACTTCCTATTGAGCTCATAAACAAGTTCAATTACACAACTACAATATAATCTAATCTGATACTACAACTAAGTACTAAAACTGCATCACTTGTACTTAAAAGGTTTCAAGATAATAATAACATGTTTGTTAGCATTGCTAAGTGTTAGCAACGATACCACACATCTCATTATTAGTAAGAAACCAACGCCAATGCCAACCTATCGTCGGCCGTCGAAACGTCTTTGTTAGCAGAAAACCATTACGGGAGATGAAACCCTTCCAATCATTCCATCCCATCAAAATGGGGAAAATAGCACCTCAGTATCTGACCCTCAGACGAGCAATCTTGTCAGCCACTACATGCTCTCTTTTGTCGAGGGGAGCAAACACTTCACTTTTTCTTTTCCATTTAGAGACACGAGCACACTTGAAGAACGCCATTCAACTCTGAGTCTCACACGTCGGTCCCACCCAAGAGGAGGCCGAGGGATGTTGGGCCTGTCTCTTACCCAAAATGGGAAAATAGCACCTCAGTATCTGACCCTCAGACGAGCAATCTTGTTAGCCCTTTCTCATCCACTACATGCTCTCTTTAGTCGAGGGGATCAGACACTTTACTTTTTTGTTTTCCATTTAGAGACACGAACACCGTCTGCAATTCTTGAAGAACGCCATTCAACTCCGAGTCTCACAGGTCGGTCCCACCAAGAGCAGGCCGAGGGGTGTTGGGCTTGTCTCTTACCCAAACCCTACTTCCATCATGTTCGGTGTCATCTAAGAGAAAGAAAACAAGGTTGTGGTGCTTATTTGCCCTTCTGCGAACCAAGCTATGGCTGAAAAGCATGATTGGCAGACATTAATGAGCTGTGTGGCAGGGCTTATTCGTTGGCTCTGCTTCGCCGAATGGACGCCTCAGATGACGTGGATTGCAGTGGCAAGTGACTGGTTTAGTCGCGCCAAACATTGATATCGGGATCAATCTTTTCTTTTGTCTAGATGAGAAGTGCAGAAATCTTGGGTAGGGTATGCAAGAGTAGTAGGTTGGGACAATGGACTAGGACGCTCTTTTCTTGAAAGAAATGGATTTGTAGAGCAATGAGAATGACGGCAGGTGTTAATCGTGGCGATGAGTACTCTGCCGACAATATCATTACATGGAACCATTAGGTTGAAGAGAGTAGAAGCCTGAAAAAAGTAACAGAATACGGTTAAGGCTATATATATAATACATGAGAAGCAGCCGAGCTTTACAACACAACCTATTTTGAGTGAGCTAACGAACTTATAATCGATCGGAAGTAACGCACTGGTCCTCGTCAAACAAACAGCGCTAAAAATGCATATCAAACTCAATTTCCTTGCTTATACAGACAGCATAAGCAAAATTTTGAAACAAAATCTTGACAACTAAGACAAGATAAAGGTCAAAATGTCCTCAAAAGGCATAAATGTACAAACGATTCACAGAAATTTAAGCATTAAGAGATGGCATACGATAAACGGAAAAACCGGTCATCGCACAACGGTGAGGTGGCAGTTTGTCTATATCAGAACATATATCCGGCAACTTACCCAAAATAAAAAAAAATCCTACTAAGATACATAAACGAATCAGTTAGTTCGTCAAACATCGAAACCTATTTTCTCATCATTAATCAGCAAACACGAGAAACTCAGCGCCTAGCTAGATAGTAGTAACCAAAAACTTGAGCAAATCGTGCCCTAACATCGACTTATAACACTCTCCCGACACTCGGATCTCTCCGATCTATCAACCATTTCTTCCTCGGCTTTGAATTACTAATGTTCATACAATATCCTAGAATAAATTCCAAGTAAAACGACATCTCTTAAAGCAGATCAGACCAGTTGCTGTGCACAATTCATAAGCAAGCTCGTTTTCAAACGAGATCTATATGGTGGATCAAACAAACAAAAGTAGGTTGATTGATTTGAGCATACCTGATTCAGTGGTCGGCTATATGGATGGACACTGGAGAAACCTGCTACATTGTAGATCTAAAGAAGATTGATTTATATAACGTATTTGCTGCTGTTATTTTACTCTTAGAAACTTGGGTAATTTATAGGAGGTCTCAGCCCTAAGTCTTAGCCCTAACCCTAGCCCTAGCCCTAGCCGTAGATTAGATTTTTGGTTGTCATTAACTCAGTAAAAGATAATTCTATGGGACTTGTCTGCAAATACTTATACGACTTATTTACAATTACATAAAAATTATGGTGCGGTGGGCCCAACTGAGCTAATTATCAACTCCACCTCAAAACTTAACACAGTTGGGGAAAAGAAAACGATACTGGGCCGAGTAATTTGCAAGAATTGTTCACTAATTTTCCAATCTTTTTTTCGAGCTTCATCAAGAATAATGCATGGTCCTATAAATGAGTCAATTACAAAAAAGTAATCTTCCATTCAGTTAGATTTGTTCTGTGCTTTCTTGATTCAGGCAGGCGCATTCATCATATTCTCACTCTCACTACAGTTTACAAAGCTGAGCTCAAGTTCAGTTCAGACAAACTGATGTCTCATCAGAACTAATTGATTCAGAGATGTCTCCGTTCACCAAAGAAAAGAGGATGACGAAGAATAGATGTAATAATATATTTGAAGTTCCATGTCTTTGAAACACAAATAAAATACAATCCAATCTAGTCTGATACTACAACCAAAGTACTAAAACTGCATCACTTGGACTTGAGAGGTTCCAAGATAATAATAACATGTTTGTTAGCATTGCTAAGTTTTAGCAACGATACCCACATCTCATTATTAGTAAGAAACCAATGCCAACGGCGAACAAAACTCATCATCCGATCCTTCGACGAGCAGTCCTCTCTGGGCGGGTGCGAATCCCGCGTTGCTTTGTTTCGGCGTGACGGACGTCTTTTCCAGAGGTATCGCCGTCGTCGGAAGGCGCGGACAAATCACACGATTCGTTGTTTCCTATAATCTGATAAACCCTTCCAACCGTTCCATCCCATCAAAATGGGGAACATAGCACTCAGTATCTGATCCTCCGACGAGCAATCTTCTCAGCCCTTTTCCTTCGACTGAAGGATCTCTTTTACTTGCAGCCGAGGGGATCAGACACTTCACTTCCTCCTTTCCTCCTAGAGACACGATCGTTAACCCTGTCATCTAAGAAGCAACACACAAGGTCGTGGTGCTTTTTGCCCTTATCCGGACCAATTTAGCGAGCAGTGGCAGGGCTTATTCGTTGGCCCTGCTTCGCCGAATGGACGCCTCAAACGATGTGGATAGCAGTGGCAAGCGATAGCTTTAGTCGCGCAAAACATTGATATCGGGATCAATCTTTTCCTTTTTCTAGATGAGAAGTGCAACGGCTTTCCCATCTTTGGTAGTAGTTGCAGGGATTGTAGGTAAGGACGAGGGAATGGGATGTTCTTTTCTTGGGAGAAATGGCTTTGTAGAGCAATGGGCAAGAAGGGTAGATATCGTCTCCACGAATCGTGCGCCAAAGTTATCATCGTACGGCGCCATGTGGTTGCGAAGAGAAGCCTGAAAAAGAAATGGAATGTGGTTAAGCAACCGAACTTTGAGAAGAGCAGTAACGAACTTAGCATCGGTCAAAAGTAACGCATTGATCCTCGTCAACCAAACAGCGCCAAACATGCATATCAAACTGAGTTTCCTTCCTTAAAGACGATATCAAGTGAAAAATTCAAAACATAATCTGGACAACTCAGATATGATTAAGGTCAAAATGTCGTTTGAATGGCTTGAATGTACAAACGTTTAAAGCAGAAGAATAAGCATTAATAGATGGCATACGACGGAAGAAAGGTGAAAACGGTCATAGGGCAGAGGTCATGTGGCAGTTTTCCTATATCAGAAAATAGATCCATACAACACTGAGATGCCCCTTACACAACACACTCAAAAAGAATTCCTATTTCGATATATAGACCATTCAGTTAGATTCTCAGACATGGAAACCTAATTTTTAATCATTTATCAGAAAACACGAGACACTCAGTGCCTTAGCTAGATAGTACTCAACAAGAACTGAGCAAAGATTTGCACTAACATCGACTTAAACACCTTCCTACACTTGGATAACTCATATATATCAACAACTTCTCCTTTTCTATGAATTACAAATGCTCATCGACATCCTAGCATAACTTCCAAGCAAAAATGACATCTCTTAAAACAAATCTGACCATTTGACGCGCAAAAGTCATAAGCAAACTAGTTTTCAAACAATGTGTATATGGATCAATAGGTAAACACAAAAACCATGCTGATTGTTTGAGCATACCTGATTTACTCGACGGATCAATGGATGCACAATGGAGAAACTGCTACATTGTAGATCTGAAGAAAGATGAGTTGATACATCGTAGTTTGCGGCTGTTGATTTTTCTCTCCGAGACTCGGCTATTTATAGGAGTTTTCAGCCCTTAGCCCTAACCCTAGATCCTTACTCCGTAAAATAGTATTGTATCGGGGACTTGTCTGCAAATACTCATAATGAGGACTTAATTGCAATATATAAAATTATGCCGGTAACTATATAATAAGAGCTAATTGCAGCAGCTCCGCCGTAAGCTTCACGGGTGGCCGGGAAAAGGATACTACTGCTCTGAGTATTCTGTAAGAGGTTTTCCGTGAAGTTTAATGGCTTAATTAAGTCATTGCTATTTGGTTGATTGTTCTATGTTGAGTGCTTCAAGCCAAACATATATGTTCTAGTTTTTCGAGTTTCTTGCTGTGCGTCCACTGCTTGGTATTGATGCCAAACCAAATAATCTTCATGAGTTTATAATGATTGCGATGCAAAGATTATATCTTGTTTTTCCGATTTGTGTGGTGATGAAAAATATCATTTCTATTGTTTTTCCGGTGGTGTAGATTCTATTGTTGTTAGCCGTCGAACTTTCTTATTGGTTCATTCATATCCCTGCATCTCTTTGGCTGACTTATTGAGAAAAAACCTCCCTTATAAAGCATGCAGAGAAAGAACACGCGTTGATTACGAAGCAGATATGCTCAGGTTCAAGTCGGGCGCACCCAATGGAACGAAGCCCATCGAGCATTTTCTTACGAAGGAAACATCAAAGCTTCGATGCTTCTATCAAATTATAGGCATGATCGAAGAGCTGTTTCTGTTATTGAGGATAAGAAAGGAGCTGAAGAACTGAAGACTGAAGATATAATCTAAGTGTTTTGAAGCCGTGCTTGATTAAGTAAAAGCGGGTTTTCACAATTATAAAGGAAGACGCATTTCTCACTTATGAAGACGCTGCCCCCAATGACGGCTTTAGTGATAAAAGAAGAAGAAGCTGTCGATTTTTGGCACGTAAATATGAAGTATAAATTACGGTGTAGATTGAGTGTGTTTTTTTTCTCTGAAACTTGTAAATGAGGGTTTCTCCTTTTTCTGTATTGTAAACGATCACGAATCAGAGCTCAAGAATTTTCGCTCCGTGGATGTAGGATTTGTTCACAATCCGAAACCACGTTAATTGTTTCTTGTTCACAAAATCAAGTTTTCCTTTTGATATGGTATCAGAGACATCCTCTGATTGTCGAAATTAGCATAGCAATTGATCAAACACCATGGCTGCAGCAGCTCCCAATCAATCTTCGAACTCGGTTGTTCTTATCAACGACCCGTACTTCTTGAATAACAACGATAATTCAGGGCAATTGCTCGTGCATGAGCAATTGAATGGTGACAACTACGCAACATGGTGCCGAGCTATGATGATCGCCTTGATCGGGAGAAACAAAGAAGGATTCGTCAATGGCGTTCTCAAGGCACCAGTTGTAGACCCTCAAGATCAGGCAGGATCACAAAATCAACTCAGCGCGTGGAGCGTTGTGATATCTTGGATAATCAATTCGGTGTCGAAGGAAATATCAGCGAGCATCCTTTATTCATCTTTGGCCAGAGAGGTCTGGCTCGACTTGGAGGAAAGATTTGGGCAGACGAATAAGCCCAGGATCTTTCAGCTCAAGCGAGAATTGGTGAACCTCAGGGATCTAACAGCATATCGAGCTATTTTACCAAGCTCAAGACACTTTGGGATGAACTGAGCAACTATCGGCCTGCGTGCGAGTGCACTTGTGGAGGCATTAACAAGATCAAAGATTACCTTGGGGAGGAGTATGTGCTCACCTTTTTGATGGGGCTCAATGATTCGTACTCGCAAGTGAGAGGACAAATCCTCCTCATGGACCCGTTGCCTTCAATCAACAAAGTGTTCTCATTGCTTACTCAAGAGGAGAAGCAGATATCCATGGCCTCAGGCATTTCCAGAAGCAATGAGGACCAAACCAGTAATATGGCTATGCTAGCCGCCAAGAGTGACCAAGATTTGCCAAAGATAGGGATGGCAATGGGGCGGGGCGGGGGCGGGGATCTAATCCCCGTCCCCGCGATGCATTCGGGGACGAAATCGTCCCCGTCCCCGTCCCCGCAGGGATCCACGCGGGGCGGGGATTCCCCACGGGGATTCTCCGCCACTTAATTTTCTTTAAAAAAATAATATCATTAATGTAATATATAAATTTGAATATATTTTTGTTATAAATATTATATAAATTATAAGTTTATATATTATTTGTATTAATTTTTAGTCTATATTTTGATATTATTTACTATTATTTAAATTATAATGTAATATAATATATATTATAATATATAAAAGAGGGTTCGGGGACGGGGCGGGGATCCCCACGGGTATCCCACGGGGAGACATCATTCCTCGTCCCCGCCCCGCGGGGACGGGGAATCCCCGCCCCATTGCCAACCCTACCAAGAAAGAACTCATACAGTCAAAGAAGGGATGGAATGAGACCTTTGTGCACCCACTGTAACAAGAGGGGGCATACAGTTGACACTTGCTACCAAAAGCATGGGTACCCACCAGGTTTCAGAGGCAATCCAAGGTTCAAAGGGGCTAGAATCAATCAGGCAATGACTGAAGCAGATGTTAGGCAGGGACAGCAAGGAAGTCAGACAGTGAGCTCTGTTCCTAGTGATAACTTGGTTCAGGTACACCTCACTCCCTTGTGATAAACGCATTTCAATGCGTTTATCGTAATATTTATTCAGGGTATAATAGAGCTTTAGCAATTAAATTACGCATTTATTCGATATATTTACACTTGTTTGATTGTTGAAGGAGCTTAGGACGAGTTTCGGGCGAAAACGGGCGAAAACGAGGCAAAACGGAGCGAAATGGGCAACACTGCCCTCTGTCACGGCCAGACGCAATACGCGTCACGGCCGTGACGAGGGACAGTAGGCGATAGAGAAGGACGCTGGTGACGGTCACGGCCGTGATGCTTAACGCGTCTGGCCGTGACGCGAGGCAGAGATGTGCGCTGATCATGGTCACGGCCGTGACCTTCAATGCACTTGGCCGTGACCTGGGGCAGAAAGTGACGAGACGCGGGCGATGATGGTCACGGCCGTGACGGCCCATGTCCCAGGCCGTGACCGACTCGGGAATCAGTATAAAATGCCCAAATTCGACCCAGAAACGAAAGAACTCACCAGAGATCAATTCCCAATCATCCAGAGACGAAATTAGGGCGAAAAGAACAGGAAATCCCGTCCCAGAGCGCAAGAGACGGATCAACGAAGAATCCATGGCGAATTAACGAAGAACGGAGATCTTTCCCCGAGATCACCCCAGATTCATCAGTAGGAAAGATCATGAGTTCTTCGGCTTTATCTTTCAATTCTTTCGTAGTTTTTCCCTTTATTATGAGTAGCTAAATCCCGTTGTGTTTGGGATTAGATGAACGCTAGAATAATTCGCAGTTAAGACATATATTATCGTGACTTTGTGCTATTGACTATTTATCGTTCTATGAATATGTTTCGTTGCTTTAATATGTCTATGTGTTAAAGTGATTGCTTGGAAAAACGTTTAGGGCGACAGCTAAATAACGTTTAGGCCGTTCATAGAAGATAGGATTCGAGTATAGGGCGAAAGCAAATACTCGATCCTCGCGTTAGTAATTCGTGAATTTTAGATTCCCGCGAGCGTTTAGGGCGACAGCAAACTCGCAAGCGGGCAGGAAATTACTGCGATTTAGTCTTAAGCACTTAGGAGCGATTTTATTGTCTTAGCTGTAAATACCTAGCGGGATTCGAATCCCAAGCACGTCTTTATCATCTGAAAACTCTCATATCAGTTAGTCGCGTCCTTTGAATTTCTGATTGAATTAGGAGTGGTCCGTTAGGTTGAGTCGTCAAACAATTTGCGTATTTTCTTTAGGCTAAATATCGAGTCGATTAGGTCATTACTAGTACTTGATTTATTCCTTGTGTTCGATACTCGTTTACTCACTTTACTGCACTGCAAACGATGGGTTCACTGCCTATCGCACGTCGGTGATAGTAATTAGGTTTACGTTTTATTTTATCACTTGTCGCACTTTCATCACTCACTACGTGTCGATCAAGTTTTTGGCGCCGTTGCCGGGGAATAAATTGATATTAGGAACACCGTAGTTCGGTACTTTAGCCACTGTGATTTCGACGTTTTCTTTGCTTTTACTGTTTGCGTTAATTGTGTTATTTGCATTAGTTGTCTTCCTGCGTCGTTATTGATTTCGTATTTTTATTCGTCGTATTTGTTTACTTTTCGCTAATCTTTATTTCTCACTCATTGAAGGTGCGATTCAGCGGTGAATGACCCGAAGCCATCCATCGGGCCCCATCGTTGAAGCCGACCCGGATTTCGAACGAAAGTTGCGAAGAAAACTGAAGTACGATACTGAAGGAGCATCCACTAGCTCTCAGGACCACTTAGTTAGCTATTCAGAGGATAGTTCGCAGGAATCCATTCAGAATTCACGTGTAGAGGCAGCCGTAGATAGTCCCTACACAGAGGTGGACATGGCGGACCACCGAGTGCCCGTCCATAACATTCCCGAGGAGGAACCATCACTTCAGGACCTCCTCAAGAATGCCGCGCTAGGCGGTACGGAGTCGGCGATAGTCATTCCGCCGATCGAGAACAACAACTTTGAACTGAAGCACTCTTGGCTTCAGATGATTTTCCAGACGGCCCAGTTCGAGGGCAACCCCGATGACGATCCTTACTCCCATCTGAAGGCGTTTTTGACGGTCACCGACACCATCAAAATCAATGGTGTTCCGGGCGACGCGATTAAGCTCATGTTGTTCCCATTCTCTTTGAAGTTCAGAGCCAAGGATTGGCTTGAGATGCTGCCACCCCGCTCGATTACCACCTGGGAGGAGCTGCGAGCCGCGTTTATCGGCCATTACTTCCCACTTTCGAAGGTGCTACGATTGAAGACAGAAATCTCTTTATTCCATCAGAAGGAGTCTGAAAATCTCTACGAGGTGTGGGAGCGTTACAAGGCGTTATTGAAGAGATGCCCACAGCACGGGATGTCGAAGGCGGCCCAGATCAACCGATTCCACGAGGGGCTCAACGATCAGACGGTCCATATGTTAGACGGAGCCGCAGGAGGAGGGCTCGTGAAGCTCAACGCCACCGACGCGTGGAATTTGATTGAGGACTACTCGAGGAACAGTTTCATGAGGGGAAATACCAGGATGAAGACGACAGGCGTATTTGGAGTGAGCGAGGAGACGGCCACTAACGCTAAGATCGAGGCGCTCCAGCAACAACTCGCCTCGACGAACTCTCAGTTGCAGACGGTGATTGGTGCATTGCTTCCCAAGTCCGGGCAGACTCAGCCCGTGAACGCCGTGGCCACTACCACACCGACGCAGCACACCCCTTATGTGCCCTTGTGCGGAATTTGCGGAGCAGCCCACGAGACCTCAGAATGCCAGCTTGGCCAGCCGCATGAGCATGTTGATTACATGGGAAATTATCAAGGTGGGCAGCGAAGTTTCCAGCCTCGGGCACATCCTAACTTGGCGTACGGGAATCAGAACCATCAGAGCCAAGGACCACCAGGATTTCAGCCCCGACCTTCCGGATTCCAAAACGGGCCACCACGACAATACCAGAATGCGCCCGCGGGAGGATCCGACGACATGAGGGAGATGAAGGACATGATGAAGACGCTTCTCACGAACTTCAGCAGCACCACCGCAGCCCACGAAAGCCGAATGACGAAGATGGAGGAGTACATGGAGGCGAATGACTTGCGTGCTCAGAACACGGACGCCTCGCTCAAGAAACTGGAGCAACAGATGGGCCAGATGGCGAAGCAGTTGGCGGGGCGCACTCAGGGATCGCTCCCGAGCTACACCGAGCCGAATCCCAAGGAATACTGCAAGGCGGTGACGCTGAGGAACGGGCGAGAACTACAAGAAGTGCCCGCCAAAAAGAAGGCCAAGGAGAATACCAACCTCGAGAGCCACGACGAGCCCGAAGTTGAGGAGGTCAGGGGTGACGACGCCGAGAAGGCCGACGCTGAGAAGGAGAAGGTCGAGCCCGAAAAGGATAAGGTGACGGAGATTCAGCGGCCACCGGTGAAGCCATACCAACCGAAGATCCCGTACCCGGCCCGACTGAAAAAGGACAAGAACGAGGCGCAGTTTGGTAAATTTATGGGTATGTGTAAGGAATTACATATTAACTTACCTTTTGTTGAAGCTATTACGCAGATGCCCAGCTTCGCCAAGTTCTTGAAGGACTTGCTGACGAACAGAAGGAAGCTCGAACACGTCTCCACCGTCTGCCTACGAGGGGAGTGCTCAGCGATCCTCCAAAGCAAGATTCCTAAGAAGCTAAAAGACCCAGGGAGTTTTACTATTCCCTGTCTCATAGGAGATTTAGTGATTGAGCGTGCGTTAGCAGACCTAGGCGCTAGTATTAATCTTATGCCGTATTCTATGTTTAAGCGTTTAGGACTAGGCGAGCCACGACCCACTAGGATGAGCCTCCAATTAGCGGATAGGTCGTTAAAGTACCCTCGAGGTGTTATCGAGGATGTCTTAGTTAAAGTAGATAAGTTTGTGATTCCCGCAGATTTCGTTATCTTAGATATGGAGGAAGACGAAAATGTCCCCTTGATTTTAGGTAGACCATTCTTAGCCACGGGGGAGACCATGATAGACGTTAGGAACGGGACGTTAACCTTGACGGTAGATGGGGAAAAGGTTACCTTTGATATGGCCGACTCGATGAAAAAGAGTAGCGAGCAGGATGATAAGTGTTATTTCTTAGACGTATTTGAGCACGACTTTCTCTTTTCCGTGCAAGGTCTGTCACAGGTCGGCGATCACGACATACACACGCTTATGGCAATCGACGAGTGTGGGGAGGAAGTCGACGAGCCTATTGTAGCCATCGATGAAAGCAGCGAAGAGGACAAGGAGAAGAGCTCAGTTGAGGAACCGCCGGTCCTAGAATTGAAGCCGCTGCCCGACCACCTCGAGTACGCGTTTCTGAACAATAATGGAGGGCTGCCGGTCATAATCTCCTCAAACCTCGATGATGGGCAGAAGGGTCAGCTTTTAGACGTGTTGCAGACGCACAAGGAGGCCCTGGCATGGAAGATATCCGACATAAGGGGTATCAATCCCAGCTACTGCACACACAAGATCCTCATGGAGGATGACTTCAAGCCGGTCGCTCAACGTCAAAGGCGCCTCAATCCCAACATGAAGGACGTTGTCAAGAAGGAAGTAATCAAGCTGCTAGACGCGGGGATGATCTATCCCATCTCAGACAGCGCATGGGTCAGCCCGGTCCAAGTAGTCCCAAAGAAGGGAGGCATGACGGTCGTCACCAACGACAAGAACGAACTGATCCCGACGAGAACCGTGACCGGATGGCGCGTCTGTATAGACTACAGGAAGTTGAATGATGCGACGAGAAAAGATCATTTTCCCCTACCTTTTATTGATCAGATGTTAGAAAAACTAGCAGGTCACTCATTCTATTGTTTCCTTGATGGTTTGTCAGGTTATCTACAGATTCCTATAGCACCCGAGGACCAGGAGAAGACGACGTTTACGTGCCCGTTCGGAACGTTCGCGTACCGAAGGATGCCATTCGGATTATGCAATGCCCCAGCCACCTTCCAGCGATGCATGATGGCCATATTCGACGAACTGGTAGGTGAGGTAATGGAGGTATTTATGGACGACTTCTCTGTTTTCGGTTCCTCGTTTGATGCATGTTTATCGAATCTGAAGCTCGTGCTCGCACGATGCGAGGAAACGAATTTGGCACTTAATTGGGAAAAGTGCCATTTCATGGTTCGAGAGGGTATAGTGCTCGGTCATAAGATTTCTTCTAAAGGAATCGAAGTGGACCGAGCTAAGTTAGAGACGATAGAAAAATTGCCTGTTCCCTCGAACGTGAAGTCGATTAGAAGTTTTCTAGGACATGCGGGATTTTATCGTAGATTTATCAAAGACTTTTCTAAAATCGCACGTCCTATGTCTAGATTGTTAGAGAAAGATGCCCCGTTTGATTTCAATGACGAATGCCTGCATGCTTTCAATTTACTTAAGGAGAGACTTATCGCAGCACCTATTATGGTTGCGCCCGACTGGGGGCTACCCTTTGAACTAATGTGCGATGCTAATGACTATGCAGTTGGGGCCGTGCTAGGGCAGCGTAAGGACAACCACTTCAGGCCAATCTATTACGCGAGTAAGACGTTAGACGCAGCCCAAGCCAATTACACGACCACTGAGAAGGAGCTGTTGGCCGTCGTGTTTGCTTTCGACAAGTTCAGGTCATATTTAATCCTGTCTAAAGTTATTGTTTTTACTGACCACTCTGCTCTCAAGTACTTGTTAGCAAAGCCCGACGCCAAGCCAAGACTAATTCGGTGGATCCTGCTACTGCAAGAGTTCGATATAGAGATCCGCGACAAGAAGGGTGCGGAGAACCTAGCGGCAGATCACCTTTCCCGACTAGAGGAGTCCGAGATATACAATAAGAACGAGAGGGCGATACACGATCGGTTCCTAGACGAGCACCTCTACGCGATACACGTAGTAAGTGACGACACCCCTTGGTTTGCAGATTACGCTAACTACCTGGTTGCGAGGGTCCTACCAAAGGAATACACGAGTCAGCAAAAGAAGAAATTCTTTTCTGATTTGAGGTACTACTTTTGGGAAGACCCGTATCTTTTCAGGCGATGTGCAGACCAGGTAATACGGCGATGCGTGGCTGCCCCGGAATCGACGCAGATCCTTAGACATTGCCACAATGGACCGACCGGAGGGCATTATGCAGCAAATCGTACCGCTCAGAAGGTGTTGGAGAGCGGATTCTACTGGCCCACGATCTTCAAGGACGCGCAAAGGTACGTTGACACTTGTGATCAGTGTCAGCGCGCAGGTAATATTTCTAAACGCGACGAAATGCCCCAGAACTTCATCTTAGTTTGCGAAATTTTCGATGTATGGGGTATTGATTTCATGGGTCCATTTCCTAGCTCATACAATAATAAGTACATCCTAGTTGCGGTCGATTATGTTTCTAAGTGGGCCGAGGCGCAAGCCTTACCCACGAATGATGCTAGGGTAGTCGTTAGATTTTTGCGAGCATTATTTTCACGTTTTGGGGCACCTAGATGCATCATTAGTGATAGAGGCACTCACTTTTGTAACACCCAGTTTTCACGCACGTTAGAACGTTACGGTGTTAAGCATAGCCTATCCACCCCATATCATCCCCAAGCTAGTGGTCAAGTCGAGGTAGTGAACCGTGAGTTGAAACGTATTCTAGAGAAAACCATAGAGGGGAACCGTAGGGAGTGGGCAAATAAGTTAAATGATGCACTTTGGGCATATAGGACTGCATATAAGACCCCCATAGGCACTACACCATATAGATTAGTCTATGGTAAAGCATGTCATCTTCCCGTAGAAATAGAGCATAAGGCATATTGGGCCATCAAGTCCTTGGATCTTGATTTGGGGACCGGCGGAAAGCGGCAACTCCAAATCAACGAGTTAGACGAGTGGCGTTTATCGGCCTATGATAACACTCGCATGTACAAGGAACGTTCTAAGGCCTATCACGATAAGAAAATTAGGCAAAGGCGAGAGTTTCAGGAAGGGGATCAAGTCCTTCTTTTTAACTCTCGACTTAGGCTCTTCCCTGGCAAGCTTAGATCACGCTGGTCAGGACCGTTCACCGTTACCCGTGTTTTTCCTTATGGTACTGTTGAGATTTCAGGAACGGAACAGGGTACTTTTAAGGTGAACGGCCATAGGTTGAAGCATTATCTCGCAGGCGAGGAAGAGGGGACCGAGAAGGAAGTACTGTACTTGGACTTCCAAAATTGAGCGATCAACGAAACGTCCGGCTAAAGACGGTAAAGTAAGCGCTCTTGGGAGGCAACCCAGGTATTTTTATTTATGTCTTAAAAAAAAAAATATATATTTTCGGCGGTCACGGCCAACTGCTTAAGCAGTCACGGCCGTGACGTGCATACCGATGCACACTGCCAAGAGTCACGGCCAGAGGCTTAATCCATCACGGCCGTGACCCAGAAGGAGCTCTCATCGAGCCTTCTGCCCCATGTCACGGCCAACTGCTTAAGCAGTCACGGCCGTGACACCCAGCAGAGGCACTCACTGCCTCTCGTCACGGCCAACTGCTTAAGCAGTCACGGCCGTGACGCCTAGATTTAAAAAAAAAAAAAAAAAAACGCCCCGATTATGTCACGGCCGTGACGAGCGGCAGTAGAGGCCGCTGCCTAAGGTCACGGCTTAGACCCATATAGGTCACGGCCGTGACCTAGTCGTTTTCACTTATAAAATTTTTTTTTCTCTCTTTTCTCCTATTTCTCTCCTCTCTTCTCTCTCTCTCGCGACTCTTTCTCTCCCACCACCCAAAATCACCACCCCCACCACCAAAAAAATCGCCACCGTCCTCCCCCAATCCGACGATCCACCACCTAAACCTCACAATTCGTCCCCCCCTATCATAAAAAATTCGAAGGTATGACTTTCTTACTCTTTGCACTATTTCGTCCAAGTTGTGGGGAATCTCGTCAAAATTGTTGATCTTTTGGGTAGGATCGTTCATTACATGATATATGTACTATTGGGTATGCTTAATTCGTTGAAATTAGGTGCGATTTTTCGAATTTTGTGACGAACCCTAATTTTCAAATTGGGGCTTTTTCGAATTGGGGTTTAATTGTTGTTTCTATTGCCCTTTATTGATAGATATATGCTATGAACGCTTTGGGTATGCTTGATTACATGAATTCGTGGTTCAATTTTGGGGATTTTTACGACGAACCCTACTTTCAAAATTGGGGATTTCTGAAATTACTTGGTACATTCCGTTGCGTTGATGATATTAACTAACCTCGATTCATAATATGATATATTTGGGTGCATTAGCATATTCAATTTTGGATTTGGATGAAGTGATTTTGGTTGCACGCCACGTGTTCGATAAAATGCCAATTTGAGCCTTTCATGTGTTTGCATATGCGAGTTACTACGTCGCCGTTATTTTGGTCGAGTCGAACTGCTTTGAATTTAATTGCGTTAGTCTCGTTGAACTCACATCTTTTCTTTCAGGTACTATGGGTAAAAGCCGTGCCCCAGGTTCGCATGCATCCGCAGTGGCCTCGTCCTCTCGCTCGAGTC
The DNA here is from genome assembly GCA_027422505.1 of Craterostigma plantagineum. Taxonomy (NCBI): domain Eukaryota; kingdom Viridiplantae; phylum Streptophyta; class Magnoliopsida; order Lamiales; family Linderniaceae; genus Craterostigma; species Craterostigma plantagineum. Next base: position 147,217 of record JAPQWV010000120.1, read on the forward strand.
GCCGCGGGCCCCCGACGACAATGCTGGAAGCCATGGGCCAGTTCACTGACGAGGCCCAGGCGGCACGCTACAACAAGCTGAAGAGCATGGAGTTCATCGCCATGGACCAGATCGATCACGAGACACTGGCGAAGTACCACATCGACCAGCAGGTCGCCCATTACCTATCAACCAGTGGTTGGAACACTTTCCTGGCGATCGACGAACCGGCGTACAAGGAACTCACCCTGGAGTTCCTCGCCACGTTCTCCTACGACGAATCCGGCAACCAGGTAATCCGGTTCCGGGCGTTCAACGAGGAGCAGGTCATAAGAGCCGAACGTCTGTGCGATGCACTTGGAGTCCCCGAGCCCCCACACCAGCACTTCGCGACATTCTTCCAGACACCAGAAGGACAACGGGGGTGCTGGGAGGAAATCGCTCGACCTGGCGAGCCGGCATACAGCGCGAAGACGTCGAAGGCATCCGCGATGAAGAGCCCCGGCCTGCGATATATCCATCGCCTCCTGACGACCTCGCTTACCCCAAGGGGTGACTCACACGGAGCAGTCACCCTCCGCGATCTGTACATCCTGACCCATCTGCACCGCGGCGAACGGATTAATTTAGGAATGGCGGTGGCCCACGCTTTCAGTGCTCAGGCGGAAGCACGACGCAACGGCAAGATCGCCGTCGGTCCACTCATCACCAAGGTAATCAAGGGCTTACGCTACTGGCCAGCGAATGCGCCCGAAATGGAGATAGTCGGAGGGCGTCACCCACTGAACGAGGAGGCGCTGGTGAGGATGAAGATGCTGGTGAAGGCGCCTACCTGGACTCGCACCAACAAGGTGTACACCTGGCACGAGATGTATCGCGGCCAGACCGACCAAGTACCCATCCCCGACGACCAGCTCTACATCCAGGGCCCTCACCCAATGGAGACAGACACGACAGCCACCGGGCCCTCCTACTCCTCCGGGTACCACCACGGCGAGTCATCCGGCGTCGCTCCCTACGCGTCGGCAGCGGATCTCGAAGCGCTGCGACAGGACGTGCAAGAGACTCGGCGCCGACAGGAGGAGTACGAGCGAAGGAACGAGGAAGCCCACCGCCAGTACAGGGAGGAGCTGGACCGCTACAACGAGGCACTACGAGCCATGGACCAGGCGCTCGAGCTGTCCAGGCGATCGATAGACCTCCTTCGCCCGAGGCAACGCTCACCGCCGCCGCCACCACCGCCTTAGGGATTTCTTCTTTACTTCTTATTGACATTTCGTGTTTGAGTAGTCGCGTGTGTTATGAATTTATTTCCACCTCTACGCTTATAACTATGTTTATAGTTAATCTATGACTACTCTATTTTATGCCTATTTATCTCTCTAGCTAGCGCATGGAAACGCATAACGGCTTACAACGCCTAACGGATAACAAAACGACCGCCCCGCGCTAAACCGACTACCTCACGAGCACGTCCCTTATTCGTCAGGGGAGTCACGCTTCTTTTTAATTTTTTTTCCCTTCCTTTTATTTTTACGTTGAGGACAACGTCTGACTTAAGTGTGGGGAGGGGAATTTTAAATTTTTATGACGTGTCGTTGAGTCCGTTGGAAAGGCATGAATTACTGAATCAGGCATGATTGTTTGCGCTTATCTTGAGTTGGTCTGCATTCTATGAAATTATGTGAGCAATTAGGACATGCATGACTGATTGAATCTTATCTGCCTGAATAGATATAGCACTGTTTTCAGAGATCCGTACACATGACCCTGTTTCGTGTGAGAGTTTGAGCCTGACGAGCTTACGCTCATTTTTCTTGGTTGTGTGACGTGCCTAGTCTATATCTCTCTAGAACTTGCCTGTCTGATGCGTGTTGAAACTGTTTGGTGTGCGGCGTGAAAACGACGAGGGCATTAGGATTCATGTCCAGGGCCAAAATTTTCTTAACCATGACGAACCCCATTAGTTAGCCCCGTTGAGCCTGAGCCTATTCGTTGCTTACCTCATATGTTATAGAAGCCACTGACCCGAAGAAGCCCCGTAAATTTTATGAGCCTGAATTGATTAGAATAGAGCAGAAGTCGAACGTGAGAGTTACTGTTTCAGTGTATGATTTGATGTTCTTCTCTGCTATTCATGAAATGACTCGTCCCTTACTTGACCGTTTTCTGAAATGACCCGATCTCTTGCATAAGCCTGCCCATAACCCTTTGGCAAGATATAGGTCTCGGTAATAAGTATCCCTAGGTACACGGCATTCGCTGTGACGATGTATTCTTTGCGACAAAAGCCGAACCTTGATGTTTTAGGGAATAAGGGCAGTGCATAAAAGTAGAACGTGACTAAGGTGAAAGGGCAGAAAATGAAAGGGGACTGAGTTGAGAGGGTCGAGCAGAAAAGTCTAGGATTTCGGAGCGAGAACGTCGAGTCTTATGTTGGGCTGTGACTGTCTGTTTGATCATGCTGTGTTCTTTGAAGATTTTCGATCACGTGTCCTAACTCTAAGATTAAGTTTCATTACTTATACTTGCCATTTCATGATTATTCGACCATTTCCCTAAAAAGACCCTCAGATTTATACTTGCCCGCTGAATAGTAGAAATGCGATTAACTTGCAAGTTTATGGTAGGGGTTGGTCTAGTGCACGAATTGAGCGACTCATCATATACTAGCCTATACACTTGAGTGAATTGAGTGAATCCTTGTGAGGTATGAGTCTCGATTAGCAGTGCGAAGGAAATTCAGGTCGACAAGTGCAAGTCATTTGTGTAATGCCCGTGATTGTTTGCTTGATTCCTTTTGTGCTTTCTAGCTTCGATGATAAATTGCGAACAATCGTGCCGTTATCCTAGTTTGATGCCTTACCTGATTTTAATTTACTTGAGGACAAGCAAATGCTTAAGTGTGGGGAGGTTTGATAAACGCATTTCAATGCGTTTATCGTAATATTTATTCAGGGTATAATAGAGCTTTAGCAATTAAATTACGCATTTATTCGATATATTTACACTTGTTTGATTGTTGAAGGAGCTTAGGACGAGTTTCGGGCGAAAACGGGCGAAAACGAGGCAAAACGGAGCGAAATGGGCAACACTGCCCTCTGTCACGGCCAGACGCAATACGCGTCACGGCCGTGACGAGGGACAGTAGGCGATAGAGAAGGACGCTGGTGACGGTCACGGCCGTGACGCTTAACGCGTCTGGCCGTGACGCGAGGCAGAGAGGTGCGCTGATCATGGTCACGGTCGTGACCTTCAATGCACTTGGCCGTGACCTGGGGCAGAAAGTGACGAGACGCGGGCGATGATGGTCACGGCCGTGACGGCCCATGTCCCAAGCCGTGACCGACTCGGGAATCAGTATAAAATGCCCAAATTCGACCCAGAAACGAAAGAACTCACCAGAGATCACTTCCCAATCATCCAGAGACGAAATTAGGGCGAAAAGAACAGGAAATCCCGTCCCAAAGCGCAAGAGACGGATCAACGAAGAATCCATATGGCGAATTAACGAAGAACGGAGATCTTTCCCCGAGATCACCCCAGATTCATCAGTAGGAAAGATCATGAGTTCTTCGGCTTTATCTTTCAATTCTTTCGTAGTTTTTCCCTTTATTATGAGTAGCTAAATCCCGTTGTGTTTGGGATTAGATGAACGCTAGAATAATTCGCAGTTAAGACATATATTATCGTGACTTTGTGCTATTGACTATTTATCGTTCTATGAATATGTTTCGTTGCTTTAATATGTCTATGTGTTAAAGTGATTGCTTGGAAAAACGTTTAGGGCGACAGCTAAATAACGTTTAGGCCGTTCATAGAAGATAGGATTCGAGTATAGGGCGAAAGCAAATACTCGATCCTCGCGTTAGTAATTCGTGAATTTTAGATTCCCGCGAGCGTTTAGGGCGACAGCAAACTCGCAAGCGGGCAGGAAATTACTGCGATTTAGTCTTAAGCACTTATGAGCGATTTTATTGTCTTAGCTGTAAATACCTAGCGGGATTCGAATCCCGAGCACGTCTTTATCATCTGAAAACTCTCATATCAGTTAGTCGCGTCCTTTGAATTTCTGATTGAATTAGGAGTGGTCCGTTAGGTTGAGTCGTCAAACAATTTGCGTATTTTCTTTAGGCTAAATATCGAGTCGATTAGGTCATTACTAGTACTTGATTTATTCCTTGTGTTCGATACTCGTTTACTCACTTTACTGCACTGCAAACGATGGGTTCACTGCCTATCGCACGTCGGTGATAGTAATTAGGTTTACGTTTTATTTTATCACTTGTCGCACTTTCATCACTCACTACGTGTCGATCACCTTGCAATTGCAGAATCTGCAGACATTACTCAACCAAACGGCTGCCAATCACTCGTTGGGAACTGGAGGTTCATCTCACCAGGCTGAAGTGAACACAGGTATCTGCTTGGCACATAACTTACATGAATTTACAAATCACAGGTTATTGTTAGTGGACTCCGGGGCTACAAGGCATGTTTGTGGTTATCATGAACTTATAAATAACCTGCATGATATTAGTGAATCAAAGGTGATATTGCCAGATAGGTCAGTAGTAAAGGTTAACAAAGCAGAGACTGTTATGATAAACAAGCACATAACTTTGACAGATGTCTTGTTAGTCCCAGAATTTCATTTCAACCTTATTTCGGTGAGTTGTTTGGCTAACCAGTCAGACTATCAATTCATGTTTAATGCTAATGGATTTGTGGTGCAGGACCACTTGCAGCGAATGATTGGCAAGGGTGAGCAAGTTGCTGGACTTTACATATTGAATAACCTCTCTGTTAGACAGATAGCAGCTGAGAATAGGGATGTTTACTTGAATAAGTTGTCTACTACTCTGTTACATAATAGATTTGGACACCCATCAGATAAGGTGTTAGAGATCATAAAGGGTTCTTTGAGGAATCATATTTCTGTAGAGAAAGCTTACTGTAAAATTTGCCCTCTTGCAAAACAAAAGAAAAACTCATTTCCTAATGATCCTAAACGTGTATGTGCTGCATTTGATCTTGTACATTGCGATGTGTGGGGTCCGTTTCATGTTCCCTCACACTTAGGACATAGGTACTTCCTCACTATTGTAGATGATCATTCAAGATTTACTTGGTTGTTTATGATGAGAAATAAGGCAGAGGTTAGTTCAGTTTTACCACATTTCCTTGCACTAATAGAGACACAATTCTCGTGTAGAATCAAAGCAGTTAGGACAGATAATGCTAAGGAGTTCTATCTCAGTGATATGTTCAATAAGAAGGGAATAATTCACCAGTCATCTTGTGTTCAGACGCCACAGCAGAACTCCGTGGTTGAAAGAAAACATCAGCATTTACTTAATGTTGCTAGATCGTTATTGTTTCAGTCTGGGTTACCAATTGTTTATTGGTCCGAGTTTGTGCTAACAGCAACCTTTCTTATAAATAGGACACCATCAACTAATTTAGCTAACCAGTCCCCATTTGAGATACTTATGCATAACCTGTTAGCTATGATCAATTGCGTGCTTTTGGTTGTTTGTGTTTCTGTTCTACACTTTCAGCTGAGAGAAGAAAATTTGACCCGAGGGCGAGGGAATGTGTATTCATAGGGTATCCTAATGGAGTTAAAGGTTACAAGGTGATGAACATCAAGACGAGGGAAATCTTTGTTTCTAGGGATGTAAGGTTTATTGAAGATGTGTTCCCATTCAAAAGGGAAGATTCCAGCCACACACCAGATCCATTTTCCACATTAATTTTACCCAGGGCCTATGAGTGATGATGTTCTGGAAGGGAGAATCACACCTGCTGACTCGGGGGATCAAGCTGGGAACATGGATGATAAACAACAAGAACAACCTGACAATGATCCCACAGACAGCAATGTAGGTGATCTAGACTGGACCAACAATCAGCAACAAGAGCAGACACATGGTCAATTACAGAGGAAGTCAGGCAGAGTGCCCAGACAGCCTGCTTATTTGAAAGACTACCATTGCAATAGACTAGTACAAGAAAAGGTTACCTATCCTTTATCTGAATTCCTATCATATCATAATTTTTCATCCCAGTACCAGACATTGGTGTCCAGTATAGCTCTAGCACACGAGCCCAAAACTTTTGCTCAAGCATCTGCTTCTAGGAAGTGGATAAGAGCCATGAAGGAAGAGTTTGAAGCACTAGTGGATAACAAGACTTGGTCTGTCATTCCCCAGCCACAAGCCATTAAGCCAATAGGAAGTTGTTGGGTTTACAAGATCAAGGTGGATTCAGCACGCAAGATTGACAAATACAAAGCTCGATTGGTTGCTAAGGGGTATGATCAGAGAGAGGGGGTTGATTATATCGACACATTTGCCCCGGTGGCCAAGCCTAACACCATCAAAATCATCATGGCATTGGAAGCTAAGCTCGACTGGAAACTTGAGCAAATGGATGTGAATAACGCTTTTCTCAATGGTGTTTTGGCCGAAGATGTTTACATGGAATTGCCAGAAGGCTTCTACACTGACCAGCCGAGAGTGGGACCAAATATGATGGTTTGCAAGCTTCACAAATCAATCTACGGCCTCAAGCAGTCCTCCAGGCAGTGGAATCAGAAGTTCATGCAAGTTGTGCTAAAGAATGGCTTCAATCAAACTCAATCCGACCACACGTTGTTCTTGAAGGGTAAGGGGGATAATCTGGTCATCTTACTAGTATATGTAGATGCCATTATCCTGGCAGGACCCTCCATGAAGATCATACAAGAAACCAAGGACTTTCTGTGCTCCTGTTTTAAAATCAAGGACTTGGACAGTTTAAAATTTTTCCTTGGAGTGGAGGTTGTGAGGTGTCGAGAGGGAATCTGTCTGAGCCAAAGGCAGTATGCACTCCAACTCTTAGAAGACACAGGCTATCTGGAGGCTAAACCACTTACCACTCCTATGAACCCAAGTGAGAAGATAACCAAGAATGATGATGAGCTGCTCAATTGTGACGCCCGGGGCCGACGAGGGCGGGGAGTGATCGCCGGTGCCAAAGAGATGCACGGACAAGGAGCGGCTCCTGGCAGGCTTCTAGGCGAAGGGGTACATGAACGAACCGATCCGACACCCGAATGAGAGGGGATCCTGAGACTGACAATGTATGGGCGTGTCAGGCTAAGAATCGTATAAAAGAATTGATAGTACTACTCATATCACCAAGATCGACCTACCTTTTCGGGAGTCCATCCGAAAGAACTTCGAAGTTAAGCATGCTTGACTTGAAGCAATCTTAGGTGGGTGACCCCCTGGGAAGTTTGCCCAGGGTGCGTGTGAGCGAGGACGAAGCACGCTGAAAGGTTAAGTGGTGGTACAATGGGGCCAGACTATCAGTCGGAGTGTGGTGGGCCCAACCCCACAGGTCCCGGTAGGGACGGATGCTACAGTGACACCCGGTATGGGACGGGATGTTACATCAATGATCCTTTCAAGTACAGAAGACTGGTGGGAAGGCTGCTTTACTTGACCTTCACGAGGCCGGACATCTCATTCACAGTCCATAAGCTTAGTCAATATATGTCAGCACCAAGAACCATACACCTCGCAGCAGCCCACCATCTACTTAGGTATCTAAAATCAACTCCGGGACAGGGCATCCTCATGTCTTCACCAGGTTTTCAGCGCAAGTCTTTCTCTGATTCAGACTGGGGTGGCTGTAAGGACACAAGGAAGTCTATCACAGGCTATTGCACCTTTATTGGGAACTCAATGGTCACTTGGAAAGCCAAGAAGCAAGCCACGATGTCGAGGTCCTCAACTGAAGCCGAATACAGGGCGCTTGGATCTGTAGTGGCAGAGACCTTATGGATTAAACAATTATTACAGGAAGTAGGATTGGCCACAGAGCATGTGCCAGTGGTATATTGTGATAACCAATCAGCGCTTAAGTTGGCTTCCAATCCCAAGTTCCACGAGAGATCCAAACATATCGAGGTGGACTGCCACTTCATACGAGATCATGTTGCAAAAGGATCAATTAAGCTCTTACCAGTCAAGTCTGAAAATCAGTTAGGTGATGCCTTTACCAAGCCGCTTTCAGGCACTGCATTGCAGAGACTTCTGCTCAAGATGTCAGTAATAAATCTATACCTTCCATCTTGCGGGGGGATATCAAATTATAGGCATGATCGAAGAGTTGTTTCTGTTATTGAGGATAAGAAAGGAGCTGAAGAACTGAAGACTGAAGATATAATCTAAGTGTTTTGAAGCCGTGCTTGATTAAGTAAAAGCGGGTTTTCACAATTATAAAGGAAGACGCATTTCTCACTTATGAAGACGCTGCCCCCAATGACAGCTTTAGTGATAAAAGAAGAAGAAGTTGTCTAACGGATTTTTGGCGCGTAAATATGAAGTATAAATTACGCTGTAGATTGAGTGTGATTTTTTTTCTCTGAAACTTGTAAATGAGGGTTTCTCCTTTTTCTGTATTGTAAACGATCGCGAATCAGAGCTCAAGAATTTTCGCTCCGTGGATGTAGGATTTGTTCACAATCCGAACCACGTTAATTGTTTCTTGTTCACAAAATCAAGTTTTCCTTTTGATAGCTTCACAAGCACGACCTAGCAAACGAAGGTCCTAAATACCCTCATAGGATTTTATCCAACAATCACCGTGTTTTCCAATCTCTGAATCTTCAACATTGGTTCAAGAACTGGCAGCACCTGAGGAGAAACAAACTAACCGCAAGCACTTTCGGTTCGGCCGTAGGATTTTGGCCTCGCGGGAGAATCAGACTGTGGTTGGAAAAGCTCGGTATGATCGAACCCTTTGCGGGCAACATCGCTACTTGTTGGAGCAACATCAAAGAGCAAGAAGCCCTGGAAAGGTACAAACTGTTGACCGATAATTCTGTATCGTACCATAATTCTGGAAAGAAAATTGGCTCGCAGCTTCACCCGATGGCGCTGTTGCCACGGTATCAGCACAATGATAGGAGTTCTTGAGGTAAAGTGTCCTACTTTGGCGGCGATGATAGGAACGTTGACTTTCCTTGGAAAAGAGTACCCGTGCACTATATCCCACAATAGATAATAAAATTTAAGTTATAATTTCGATTAACTATTTTAATATTATATATTTATATATTATAACACATGTATTTGAATGTGCAAAGAGTACTAATATAAAATTATGGTTCGGGTAAATCAAGCTCAAACCTATGTCATATCTTGGCCGGTGGATTTTTGATTCCTTATCGAGCCGACAATTTTATCTTTTTAATATATATATATATATAATATTTTATATTAAAGTACGCATTTCATTTAATATCTACCGAACTCGAGATCAGATACAGAGCCTTAGATTAAGCTTATTGAGCCGAGCCAGGCTTTAAATGTTTTAACCGAGCCAAGCTCAAGCCCAATAAACCTTAATCGAGCCGAGCTCGAGTTGGACCATTTTCGTGCTCGGCTCGTGCCGCTATACCAAGCTAAATAATCTTCATGTATTTAGTATGATTGCGGTGCACAATGATTATATCTTGTAGATGGGTGAGAGTGAGGGCCTCAGAAGGGATTCCCGGGGAGCGTGGTTTTTAACTATGGATGATTAAGTGTTTGATTAATTGTACCTTTTATTTGAGGGAATTTGTTGGGAATGTTGGAAGCTCCATTTTATCTGATTTATGTGGTGATGAAAATATCATTTTTCCTTGTTTCCGGTGGTTAAGGGCCTGCCGTTGTCACCGTCAACAAGGATGATGAAGAATAGATGCAATGATAAATTTAGCTTTCCTATTGAGATCATAAACAAGTTCCATTAGACATACAATATAATCTAATATGAAACTACAACCAAAGTACTAAAACTGCAGTTGGACTTAAAATGGTTCCAAGATAATAATGACATGTTTGATACCGTTGCGAGCGTTTACAACGACACCATACATCTCATTATTAGTAAGAAACCAACGCCAATGCCAACCTATCGTCAGCGGCCGAAACGAGCAGAAAACCCTTACGGGACGATGTAACCCTTCCAATCGTTCCATCACATCAAAATGGGGAAAATAGCACCTCAGTATCTGACCCTCAGACGAGCAATCTTCTCAGCCACTACATGCTCTCTTTAGTAAAGGGGATCAGAAGAGGGTCCTTTGTTCAGGTCGAATCCACCCTGGCTAAGTGTATTCCGCCATGGACCCCTTCCCTTTTCCTGGGATCAAATGCAGACGATTCTCTTCTGGCCCTTGTAACAAGAAGGTTCATAAGAACACGTTCATCCCCCTCGAGAGGCGGCGATGCACTGATTTCTTTCTGATGCAATTTCCCAGACGAAGAAACTGGTGGAGAATCACCACCTTTTTCACTCAGAGGACCTTCGATTGCATTCTCCCCATTATCAAGAATCACTTCGTTGGAGCTTAGAGGGCGGCCATGGTTGTCCTGCCCAAGAGAAGAAGCGGCATCAGGCTTTGCACCGTTGCCCTTCATCTCAGCTTCGACGCGCTTCGTCCATGCTTCGACCAAACCCCTCGCTCTGCTTTTGATTTCCCTGTTCTCGTGGGATTTCAGACGGCCCATAGATCGACCAATGATGCACGCTTGCAGAGCTTGGAGATCGACCGGAAGCTTGTTCGTTGGCTATCCTTCGCGGAATGGACGCTTCAGATGACGTTGATTGCAGTGGCAAGTAATAGTTTTAGTCGCGCCAAACATTGATATCGGGATCAATCTTTTTCTTTTTCTAGATGGGAAATTCCGCATCTTCCCATCTTTGGTAAGTTGCAGGAATTGTAGGTAAGATCAATGAACTAGGATGCTCTTCTCTCGAAAGAAATGACTTTGTTCCGACGGATCCTACGCCGACATTATCATCAAACAGAGTCATGTGGCTGCGTAATGATGCCTGAAAAAAGAAATGGAATGTAATAAATGAGAAACGACTGAACTTTACGTTAAAAATTGAGAGTAGTAACGAACTTAGCATCAGTTAAAGGTAACAGGTTGATCCTCGTCAACCGAAAAGCGCCAACTAACGAACTTTACAACATCGAGTGAAAATTGGAGACAAGAATAAGCATTAATAGATGATATACGACAAAAAAGAAACAGAAAAACGTTCATCGGACAGCGGTCACGTGGCGGTTTTTCTAAATCAGAAAATAGAATGCTGAGATGCCACTTACACAACAAAATCAAACAAATTCCTATTTGGATACATAAATAGATCAGTTTGTTTCTCATACATCGAAACCTAGTTTGGCATCATTTATCAGGAAACACGAGAAACTAAACGACACCTCGCTATGGTCATGAAATATTAAATAATCATGGTCTGGAACAAAATGAAACTGATATAGTCGACTTAAACACTCTTGCTACACTTGGATATCTCATAACTACCAACCATTTCTTCCTTTTCTTTGAATTACCAACGTTCATCAATATCCTAGCATAAATTCCAAAAACAAATGAAATCTCTTACAAGTTAAAACAGATAAGACCATTTGATGCGCAAAATTCATAATCAAGCTTGTTTCAAACGAGATGTAAATGGTGAATCAAGAGTTAAGCACAAAGAAGTAATTTTATTCATTTGCATACCTGATTTGCTCGTCGGACTATGGATGGAGAATACAGAAAGAGCTACATCGTAGAACTAAGAGGAGATGTGATATAAACTTGATTGCGGCGGGTGATTTTTCCAATAGAAAATCGGGTATTTATAGGATTTTTCAGCCTTAGCCCTAACCCTAACCCTAACCCTAACCCTAACCCTTAATGACCTTACAGTAAAATAGAATTGTACTTGGGTCTTGACTGGAAATACGTAAAACAGAGGACTTATTTGAAATTATCTATTCTATTTGTTTTATTAGGCCAGCGCTATAAATTGTCCCTTCTCCGTCAATTTTACAAAAAAATATTACTCCGTCCGTCACACTAATTTTATCACATTTTGTCATTTCAGACGTCTCACTAATTTTATAACATTTTCTTATTTTGCAAAAAACTATCACAAACAATTAATATAATAATATTAAATATTTTTAAAAGACGTGTCAAAATATACACTTTATTACCTTTTCATTGTACTATATTGTTATAAAAATATCACCTTAATTTGCGTGCCCGACAACTTATGTGATAAAGTTGCCGGGACGGAAGGATTATTAAAATTTGAAAAATCACACACTATTTTTATTATTTTTCTTTAATTATTAATTTTAAGTTAATTCTTATACTTTTAATACTATATTTTAATAAAATTTAAACCACAATTTCCATTAACTATTTTAAATCAAAATAAAATTAATGTTATATATTTATATATTATAATACAAGCATTGAGTGTGCAAAGTGTACTACTATAGAATTCTGCTACAGTTAAAATCGAGCTCAAATCTATGCATATCTTGGCCCGTGGCTTTTCAATTCCTTATCGAGCAGACAATTTTTTTAAGCTATATATTTTATAATTTATATATACGATTATAATTTATAAAAATATAGCGAACTTGAGATCAAGCTCAAATTTGACCTCAAATGCATAGCCTTAGCTTATTCTTATCGAGCTTATTGAGCTGAACAGGGCTTTAATGTTTTTAACCTAGCCAAGCTCTAGCCAAATAAAACTTAATCGAGCCGTGCTCGAGCTGGCCATGTTCGTTTACACACCTATACCAAACTAAATAGTCTTCGTGGATTTATTATAATTGTGATGTAAATGTTATATTTTGTATATAGGGGAGAGTGCGGGCATCAGAATGGATTCACGTGGAGCGTGGTTGTTAACTATAGATGATTAAGTGTTTGATTAATTGCCTGAACGTAGTTTAGTGATATTTCTGGCTTTTTTTTCGACATGTTCTATTATATAGACTTCCCAATTGACGGAATTTGTTGGGAATTTTGGAGTACTGTAATTTATCTGTTTTATGTGGTGATGAAAAATAACGTTTTTCCTTGTTTTTCCAGTGATTAGAGTTTACTGTTGTTAGACCATCTCCAAACGAAGAACTCGTTAGCAAACTCAAACTTATTCACAAACTCAAAATCTTGTACTCTTTTCCAAGTGTCATACCAATTCTAAAAGTCAAAAGATTATCTTCGTAATATTATCTTCTACTCGATTTTTAATATTACCTATTAAACTTACCACTTTACTAATTAGACCACACTATTATTTTAATGTCTATTGAAAAAAATTAATGTCTTAAAATAAATAATAAACTCAATATTTTTCATATAAAAGACATAGAAAAAAATTTACTAATAACAGGAGTCATTTTTATATCTTTTTATTTACTCCCTCCGTCCCGGCAGCTTTATCACATAAGTTGCCGGGCACGAAAAGTAAGGTGGTCTTATTATAGTACTATAGTATAATGAAAAGGTAATAAAGTGTATATTTTGACACGTCTTTTAAGAATATTTAATATTATTATATTGATTGTTTGTGACAGTTGTTTTGCTAAATAAGGAAAGTTGATAAAATTAGTGAGACGCCCGAAATGGAAAAATGTGATAAAATTAGTGCGACAGATGGAGTATTTTTATTTTATGTATGTGTACTTTAAGAATTAAAACAAGGAAATGGTATGTACTGCAATTTTTAAAACATTAAACGCATATTTTGGGATATCGCATTCTCAAACGCATATTTGGATTTAAATCATGAGAGATAAATGAAAAATAAATTTTGAGTTTGCCTTGAGGGTAGTAGAACTTTTAGTCAATTTTTTGGGTTTTTGCGTCCCGGTTTGAAATGCTCTTAGCCGTCAACAAGGATGGTGAAAAAAAGATGCAATATTAAATTTAACTTTCCTATGGAGATCATAAACAAGTTCCAAGAGACACAAATACAATATAATCTTAAGTCTGATACAACCAAAGCACTAGAAAACTACATCAGATTATTAGCATTGCTAAGTGTTACCAACGATACCACATACCTTATTAGTAAGAAACAAACGCCAATGCCATCCTATTCGGCCGTCGAAACGTCTTTGCTAGCAGAAAACCCTTACGGGACGATGAAACCCTTCCGATCGTTCCATCCCATCGAAATGGGGAAAATAGCACCTCAGTATCCGACCCTCAGATGAGTAATCTTCTCAGCCACTGCATGCTCTATTTAGTCGAGGGGATCAGACACTTTACTTTTCTTTTCCAGTTAGAGAAACAAACACCGTCTGCAATTCTTGGAGAACGCCATTCGACTCTGAGACTCACACGTCGGTCCCAGCCAAGAGGAGGCCGAGTGATGTTGGGCCTGTCTCTTACCCAAACCCTACTTCCATCATGTTCGGTGTCGTCTAATCTAAGAAAAAGAAAACAAGGTTGCGGTGCTTATTTGCCCTTGCTGCGAACCAAGTATGGCTGAAAAGCATGGTTGGCAGACATAATGAGCTGCGTGGAAGGGCTTATTCGTTGGCTCTGCTTCACCGAATGGACGACTCAGATGACGTGGATTGCAGTGGCAAGTTATAGTTTTAGTCGCGCCAAACATTGATATCGGGATCAATCTTTTCTTTTCTCTAGATGAGAACTGCACAAACTTTCCCATCTTTGGTAGGATATGCAAGGATAGTAGGTTCGGACAATGGACTAGGTTGCTCTTTTCTTGAAAGAAATGGCTTTGCAGAGCATGAGAATGACGGCTGGTGTTAATCGCGGCGATGAGTACACTCCGCCGACAATATCATAACATGGACTCATTAGGTTGAGAGTAGAAGCCTGAAAAAGTAATAGAATATGGTACAGCCGAGCTTTACAGCAGAACCTATTTTGAGTGTACTAACGAACTTATAATCGATCGAAAGTAACGCACTGATCCTCGTCAAACAAACAACGCTAAAAATGCATATCAAACTCAATTTCCTTGCTTATATAGAAAGCATAAGCTAAATTTTGAAACAAAATCTTGACAACTCAGACCAGATAAAAGTCAAAATGTCCTCAAAAGGCATAAATGTTACAAACGATTCACAGAAATATAAGCATTAATAGATGGCATACGGTAAACGGAAAAACCGGTCATCGAACAACGGTCAGGTGGCAGTTTTTTCTATATCAGAACATAGATCAAGCAACTTACACAACAAAATAAATAAAAAAAATCCTATTTGAATACGTAGACGAATCAATTTGTTTGACAAACATCGAAAACTATTTTTCATCATTAATCAGAAAACACGAGAATCTCAACGCGTAGCTAGACAGTAACTAGACAAGAAATTGAGCAAATCGTGCCCTAACATCGACTTAAACTCTCTCTACACAGCTGTAAATCTCATATCTATCAACCATTCCTTCCTCGGCTTTGAATTACTAATGTTCATCAATATCATTGCATAAATCCCAAGCAAAACGACATCTCTTAAAACAGATCAGACCAGTTGTTGTGCAAGAGGTAAACACAAACAAAAGTATGTTGGTTGATTTGAGCATACCTGATTTACTCGTCGGCTCTGTGGATGGCCGCAGGAGAAACTTGTCTCTACATTATAAAATCCAGGAGATTCGATGCTGCTGTTGATTTTTTCTCTTAGAAATTTGGGTATTTATAGGAGGTCTGGGCCCTAGCCCTAGCCCTGGATATTTAGGTGATCTTACCCAGTAAAACAGAATTCTACTGGAAGCAAATCTTATACGGACTTATTTACAATTATATATAAAGTTGTGGTGCGTCGGCCCAACTATGGTAATTAAAGGAGCTAATTATCAACTCACCACAAGCTTCACAGTTCACTAGGTCCCCAAAAGAAACGATAGTTAGTGGGTCGAGTCTATTTTGTAAGAGCAATGAAGTGGTATTTGCCAAGAGGGCCTGAATCCTAAATGATAGTTATTGGGGGGCCTGAAATGAAAATGCCACTAATTTTTATGCAATTGTAAATAAGTCCGTATAAGTATTTGCAGACAAGTCCCCATAGAATTATCTTTTACTAAATATCTACGGCTAGGGTTAGGGTTAGGGCTAAGGCTAGGACTGCGACCTATAAATACCCGAGTTTCTAAGAGATAAAAAAACAGCAGCAAATACGTTATATAAATCAATGGGTAAATTCCTTATCAGACCCTGTCAGAAACTAAACTTCCTGTTCAGTACCCCTACGAAAAAATCTTCCTGTTAAGTACCCATCTGCAAAATGTTGTGTGTTTTTTTTTTTTTTCAGAAACGATAGCAAAATGTTGTGTGTTTAATACCCCTAAACAGTGAACGGACGGAAATACCCTTTCCTGATATTAAATTGGGCATCATACCAACTGTTCTGATTATTATACCAAATGTTATTCTCATTATACCAACAAAATAATGTTAAATTGGAAATTATACCAACTGTTATCCTTATTATGCCAGTAGAATTGAACCTAATAAACAGATGATATAATTTACTCAACTTCTGGTATAATAGCAAAATTAGTTGGTATGATCTCCAATTTGCTGTATAAAATTAAAATAACTTTATTTATTGGTATAATAACTGAGATAGATGGTATAATAACGATAATGTATGGTATAATTTCCACAATTTCTGGTGTAATTGCAAAAATTAGTTGATATATAATTCAATTTCGCTGTATAAAATTAAAATAACAATATTTATTGGTATAATAACGAAAATAGATGGTATAATCTCCTCAATTTCTGGTATAATTTCAAAATCAGTTGGTATAATGTCTAATTTTTTTGTATAAATTATAATACCTTTATTTATTGGTATAGTTACAGAAAACAAATGGTACAATTTCCATAATTTCTATTATAATTCATAATCAGCTGGTATAATGTCCAATTTTATAAAATTCGAATTATAATAACGTAGTATATTGTTCAAACATTTGGTATAATTTCTACAAATTTCTGGTATAATTTCAATTTTATTGGTATAATAACAAGTTTTGTTGGTATAATTCATGTGAAATAATTTATTTAACTTCAATGGAATATGTGAGACAGGGGTATTTTCGTCTTTTTAACGTTGAAAAGACCTTTTTAGGTACTGCAGAGGAATAAATTTTCAGATAGGTACTTATAAGGAAGAAATAATTCGCGTGCTATTTAAGAGGAAGTTTAAACTTTGAGAAGTACTGATAAGGAATTAACCCTAAATCAATCTTCTTTAGATCTACAACGTAGCAGGTTTCTCCAGTGTCCATCCATAGAGCCGACGAGTAAATCAGGTATGCTCAAATCAACCAACCTAGTTTTGTTTGTGTTTACCTCTTGATCCACCATATACATCTCGTTTGAAAACGAGCTTGCTTATGAATTGTGCACAGCAACTGGTCTGATCTGTTTTAAGATATGTCGTTTTGCTTGGAATTTATTCTAGGATATTGTATGAACATTAGTAATTCAAAGCCGAAGAAGAAATGGTTGATAGATCTGAGAGATCCAAGTGTCGGGAGAGTGTTAAGTCGATGTTAGGGCACGATTTGCTCAATTTTTTGGTTTCTACTATCTAGCTAGGCGCTGAGTTTCTCGTGTTTGCTGATTAATGGTGAAAAAATAGGGGACAAACAAACTGATTCTTAAAAATTTTGGGTAAGTTGCCGGATATATGGTCTGATATAGACAAACTGCCACCTCACCGTTGTGCGATGACCGGTTTCTCCGTTTATCGCATGCAATCTTTTAATGCTTAAATTTCTGTGAATCGTTTGTACATTTATGCCTTTTTGAGGACATTTTGACCTTTATCTTGTCTTAGTTGTCAAGATTTTGTTTCAAAATTTAGCTTATGTTGTCTATGTAAGGAATTGAGTTTGATATACATATTTAGCGCTGTTCGTTTGACGAGGACCTGTGCGTTACTTCCGATCGATTACAAGTTCGTTCGTACACTCAAAATAGGTTCTGCTGTAAAGCTCGATTGTTTCTCATATATTATATATATATATATATATATATAGCCTTAACCGTATGCTATTTCTGTTTCAGGCTTCTACTCTCAACCGAATGGCTCCATGTAATGATATTGTCGGCGGAGTACTCATCGCCACGATTAAGACCAGCCTTCTTTCTCACTGCTCTATGAAGCCATTTCTTTCAAGAAAAGAGCATCCTAGTCCCTTGTCCTTACCTACCATCCTTGCATATGCCATATCCTACCAAAGATGGGAAAGCTTCTGCACTTCTCATCTAGAGAAAAGAAAAGATTGATCCGAATATCAATGTTTGGCGCGACTAAAACTATCACTTGCCACGGCTATCCACGTCGTCTGAGTCGTCGATTCGGCGAAGCGGAGCCAACGAATAAGCCCTGCCACGCAGCTCATTATGTCTGCCAACCATGCTTTTCAGCGATAGCTTGGTTCGCAGAAGGGCAAATAAGCACCACAACCTTGTTTTCTTTTTCTTAGATGACACCGAACATGATGGAAGTAGGGTTTGGGTAAGAGACAGGCCCAACATCCCTCGGCCTCCTCTTGGGTGGGACCGACGTGTGAGACTCAGAGTTGAATGGCGTTCTTCAAGAATTGCAGACTGTGCTCGTGTCTCTAAATGGAAAAGAAAAAGTAAAGTGTTTGCTCCCCTCGACAAAAGAGAGCATGTAGTGGCTGACAAGATTGCTCGTCTGAGGGTCAGATACTGAGGTGCTATTTTCCCCATTTTGATGGGATGGAACGATTGGAAGGGTTTCATCTCCCGTAAGGATTTTCTGCTAGCAAAGACGGTTCGACGGCTGACGATAGGATGGCATTGGGTTGGTTTCTTCCTAATAATGAGATGTGTGGTATTGTTGCTAACACTTAGCAATGCTAACTGACATGTTATTATTATCTAGGAACCATCAAGTGATGCAGTTTTAGTACTTTGGTTGTAGTATCAGATTAGATTATATTGTATGTCTAATGGAACTTGTTTATGATATCAATAGGAAAGTTAAAATTAATATTGCATCTATTTTCACCGTCCTTTTTGACGGCTAAGAGCATTTCAAACCGAGACGCAAAAGCTCAAAAAATTGACTAAAAGTTCTACTACCCTGAAGGCGAAGTCAAAATTTGTTCTTTCATTTCTCTCATGATTTAAATTCGAGTATGGGTTTGAGAATGAGATATACCAAAATATGCATTTAATTTTTTAAAATTACAATACATATCCTTTACTTGTTTTAATTCTTAAAGTACACATACATAAAATAAAAAATAAATAAAAAGATATGAAAAGGACTCCTGATATTAATAAATATTTTTCTCTGTTTTTTATATGAAAAATATTGAGTTATTATTTATTCATGACATTATTTTTTTCAATATATAAAATAATAGTGTGGTCTAATTTGTAAAGTTGCAAGTTTAATAGGTAATATAAAAAAATGAGTAGAAGATAATATTACTATATGGTCTTCTGACTTGGAAAAACAAGGAAAAACGTTATTTTCCATCACCACATAAAACTTCCAACAAATTTGGGAAGTCTATATAACAGAACATGTTGGAAAAAAAGCCAGAAATATTACTAAACTACATTCATCAATTAATCAAACACTTAATCATCTATAGTTAACAACCACGCTCCCCGTGAATCCATTCTGACGCCCTCACTCTCACCCATCTACAAGATATAATCATTGCATCACAATCATAATAAATCCACGAAGACTATTTAGTTTGGTAGAGGGGTGTAAACGAGCCGAGCACAAACATGGCCCAACTCAAGCTTGGCTCGATTAAGTTTTGTTTGGCTCGAGCTTGGCTCGGTTAAAAACATTAAAGCTGTGCTCAGTTCAATAAGCTCGATAAGAATAATCTAAGGCTATGTATTTGAGGTCGAATTTGAGCTTGATCTCGAGTTCAGTATATATTTATAAATTATAATCGTATATATAAATTATAAAACATTATATATATATATATATATATATCTATATATATATATTAAACAAAGTAAAATTTTCGGCTCGATAAGGGATCGAAAAGCCCTGGCCAAGATATGACATAGATTGAGCTCGATTTTAACCGTAGCAGAATTCTATAGTAGTATTCTTTGCACTCCCGAATGCGAGTTATATAATATTAATTTTATTTTGATTTAAAATAGTTAATGGAAATTGTAAACAGAAAATAACAAAAATAGTGTGTGATTTTTAATTTTTTGTGAAATTGACAGAGAAGGGACAATTTATAGCGCTGGCTTAATAATAAACTAGTACCTGGCACACACTCAGTATGTGAAGAGGAGAAAATTTTGCTCGATAAAGATATTCAGAAAAGGATCGAATCAAACTGCCTAACGTAATAAAGTGAAGGTGGTTTTAAGGTTAATGGACGTGGGTTTTTTTCTATTAATATAATAGATTTAAGTAACTGACAATTAGGCTGCAAAATTGGGTGTAACTGATACACCAAATTAGATTAAAAAATGGCAGTTTTTAAAGGGAGTTACTACTTATCGCCCCCTTTTTACTTGTTACCGCCCCCTAAAGGGCTGGAAAAAGACGATTTTGCCCTTATGATATTTAAATTAATTTAAAAAGAATAAACTATAATAAACAATAAAAATTTCTATTTAAAGCTCTGTTCCAGACAACACTTTCCAAATCACACATCCAAATCTGACAAAAAACAAAAAAATACTGAAATCGCGATGGATCGCCGACAGGGACAAGGAAAGGGAAAGGGCCTATTTTCACAACTGGTAAGCAAATTAACGTAAAAATCATTTGTACGTAGATAGATTATCGAACACGGATCGAAATAGTTCAAAAAAACGGTCGATCCAACGAGATTTAGGGTCGGATTTCGGCACGACCGAAACATAATTTCGGTCGGCAAAGTAACGACCGAAACACAATTTCGATTGTGCATATGCCGACCGAAACATTGTTTCAGTCGGTACAGTACCGACCGAAATCATGTCTTGGTCCGTACTGTTCCGACCGAAATCATGTTTCGGTCGTTAAAGAATGGACCGAAATCATGTTTTGGTCGGTACACACCCGACCGAAATCATGTTTCGGTCGGAGTTTTTTTTTTAAAAAAACTTTTATATAAATAAATAATCCAAATAAATAATCCAAATAAATAATATAAATAAATAATCCAATTAAATAATCCGAATAAATAATATAAATAAATAATCCAATTAAATAATCCGAATAAATAATATAAATAAATAATCCAATTAAATAATTCAAATAAATAATATTTATAAAATATAAAAATAAATAATCCAAATAAATAATCCAAATAAATAATCCAAATAAATAATATAAATAAAATATACAAATAAATAATACAAATAAATAATCAAAAAAAAAATTTTAAAATAACACAGCCGAAGACTAATTTCGGCCTCATGAAGTGGCGGCCGAAACATAATTTCGGCCGCCGCAGTTCCGGCCGACTTTTCGGCCGGAACTATCTGGACCGAAAATTATTTTCGGTCATTTCTATCCGGACCGAAAAAAATTTTCGGCCACCTCCAGGCACGACTGAAATTATTTTTCGGTACGGTCTGGAGGTGGCCGAAAATCTTTTTCGGTCCGGACTGTTCCGGCCGAAATTGTGTTTCGATCCGGACTTTTTTGGAGCGATTCCGAATCAAGTTCGATCATTCATCTACGTACGGACGAATTTTACGAGAATTTGCTTACCAATCGTGCGAATAGACCCTTTCCCCTTTCGTCGATCCATTGCGATTTGAACGTTATTTTTGTTTTGTTTGAGTCTGATTTGAATGTTTGATTGCGATATGAAAATTGTTGTCTGAAAAGGGACTTTCAATACAAAATTTTATTCCAAAGGGCAAAATCGTCTTTTTTCAGCCCTTTAGGGGGCGGTGACTAGGAAAAAGGGGCGGTGAATATCAATCCAGTTTTTAAAAGGGGCTGACAATTAATAAAATAGAATAGATAGAATAGATAATTTAAAATAAGTCCTCTATTTTACGTATTTCCAGTCAAGACCCGATTACAGTTCTATTTTACTGTAAAGTCATTTAGGATTAGGGCTGAAAACTCCTATAAATACCCGATTTTCTAATAGAAAAATCACCAGCAGCAAATAACGTTAATCTCAAATCTCCTTTTAGATCCGACGAGCAAATCAGGTATGCTGAAATCAATAAAACTACATCTTTGTGCTTAACTCTTGATTCACCATATACATCTCGTTTGAAACGAGCTTGATTATGAATTTTGCGCATCAAATGGTCTGATCTGTTTTACCTTGTAAGAGATTTCATTTTTTCTTGGAATTTATGCTAGGATTTTGATGAGCGTTGGTAATTCAAAGAGAAGGAAGAAATGGTTGGTAGATACCAAGTGTAGGATTGAGGAAGAGTGTTTAAGTCGATGTTAGATCATTTTCATTTTGTTCCAGACTATGCTTATTTAGTATTCAATGAAAATAGCTAGGTGTAGCTTAGTTTCTCGTCTTTTCTGATAAATGATGCCAAACTCTGTTTCGATGTATGATTAATTGCCTGAACGAAGTCGGATTTGTGTGGTGATGAAAAATATCATTTTTATTGTTTTTTCCAGTGGTTTAGATTCTATTGTTGTTAGCCGTCAAACTTTCTTGTTGGTTCATCCCTTATAAAGCATGCAGCGAGAGAACACGCGTTGATTACGAAGCAGATATGCTCAGGTTCAAGTCGGGCGCACCCAATGGAACGAAGCCCATCGAGTATTTTCTTACGAAGGAAACATCAAAGCTTCGATGCTTCACAAGCACGGCCAAGCAAAGCCAAGGTCCTAAATACCCTCATGGGATTTTATCCAACAATCACCATGTTTTCCAATCTCCGAATCTTCAACATTGGTTCAAGAACTGGCAGCACCCGAGGAGAAACAAACTAACCGCAAGCACTTTCGGTTTGGCCGTAGGATTTTGGCCTCGGGGGCGAATCAGACTGTGGCTGGAAAAGCTCGGTATGATCGAACCCTTTGCGGGCAACATCGCTACTTGTTGGAGCAACATCAAAGAGCAAGAAGCCCTGGAAAGGTACAAACTGCTCACCGATAATTCTGTATCGTACCCTAATTTCCAAGTGTACGATACGAAGAACCCCAAAGAAAACTGGCTCGCAGCTTCGCCCGATGGCATTGTTGCCAGCGTTATCAGTGCAAACGCCTCTTATGGAGTTCTTGAGGTAAAGTGTCCCTACTTTGGCGGCAACGATAGGAGCGTTGACTTCCCTTGGAAAAGAGTGCCCGTGCATTATATCCCACAAGCCCAAGGTTTGATGGAGATAATGGACTGTGATTGGTTGGATTTTTACGTTTGGACAGTCAATGGGAGCAGTTTGTTTAGGATAAACAGAAACAGAGAGTACTGGGAACTGTTGAAGATGGCCTTGTCTGATTTTTGGTGGAACCATGTTGAGCCCGCTAAAGAGCTTTGTAACCGAAGGGTGATCACCGATCCTCTGATTGAGTTGGCTGAGTTTATGCCCAGCAAGAGGCACGAATCCTTTAGTACGATCATATATGCAAGCAAGCTCATGGCTGATGACTCGGGGCTGGTTATGCAGGAGATTCATGGGAGGTGCAGTAGGTTATAGCGGGACAATCGGTTTTTGCATTCAAGCTTCTGAGCTTAAGCCTTCAACTACCCTAGAGGAATCAGTTCGTTTGAACTATCAATCTCACTTGATAGGTGGCTGGCTAATCAAAGGTAGTAATAACTTATATATATTACTTAGTTGATGTTTTAGACTGCGAACCATAAGCTTAGTTAATAGTGCTTGTAAGGGAAAACAGAAGATATTCACTTCACATGCATCTGAAGGTGTAATTGTTTTCGTGGGAATGAATAACTAAAGAAAATAGGAAAAAAACAGTACTCATTTGTGGTCCAAATTCCATTACAGATGAACTAAAGATTCCGACCATTACCTATCATTGTCGTATTATATAGAATCTCGGGAAAAACAGGATTCAAAATGTTCAGAACTTTATCTACTTAGATCTCAACCCAGGAACATTCTTGAGCCCCATCTTGCCAAGGACAAGCTTATGTATAGCAGGAGGATTGTCGAGCCCCATGCTTCGGCTGAACTCGTTTGCAAGCTGTACAAGCCTGGCTTTGTCCCGTCCTATGTTCTTGTTCGAGTTGTAATAACCGAGCCATGCTTGGTATGCAGCTTCCTTGCTCTTCATCTCAGCATGGGATAGTGCCCGCTCGACCTATCATTCAATCAACAACCATAAAGTTGTGATCTTTTATGAAAATATCATCATTCGATGGAAACCCATGTAAGAAAAGATGGAAAATGGGCTTGCCTTTTTCGTGGTGTCGGGATCTAGTAAAGGTTCGTCTGCTTTGGAGATGGGCAAATCCTTGATGTTAGACAGAAAGTACTCTTCCCAAGGAGCCAACATAAGTACGCCTTGTCCTTCTTTTCCCTTTCGTCCAGTTCGACCCAGTCGATGTAT
Source organism: Craterostigma plantagineum (assembly GCA_027422505.1). NCBI lineage: Eukaryota > Viridiplantae > Streptophyta > Magnoliopsida > Lamiales > Linderniaceae > Craterostigma > Craterostigma plantagineum. The sequence goes on from JAPQWV010000120.1 coordinate 171,560, forward strand.
GTACTGTTGTTTATCGGATGGAACGCCGATCTACAGACATTTGACGAAAAAAATTAGCATAAATTGACAATTTTGGGATTATGGGAAAATTTCAACTCAAATGATATGATGTGCAATAAATAGGCTTGTAAAAGCAAGAGAAAGCAAAATTGTATCACCTGTACAACGAGCGTTACGTCTGGATAATCTACGCCGCGTGCAGACACGTCTGATGTTACGAGAATTAGCCCTTTTGACTTTCGAAACTCGTCGGAGACTCTAGTTCGGTAACTCTGAGGCTTTCGAGAATGAATTTCACGTACGTTCAGCTTAAGCTCGGCAAGAACCTCGGCGACAAGCTTCGTTACCATTGCAGTCGTGCAAAACACGATGATCTGTTTCATATTCGAAAGACGTCAATAGAATAGTATAGTTGAAGAAAGTTATCATTCCTTTCAGAACTAGTTATTGTTTCATCATAAATAAACCTTATAGTTGACATCGTCTGCGACATGCTCCTTTAGCAGAGAGTAAAGCAGGGGAAAGTGTTTGTCCAAAGGTGCAACTAGATGTGTTTGTCTGACCTGATAGATATTTTTATTAAGTTTTTCATTCTAACGGGGACAAAAATAACAAATATAAAGAAGATAATACTAAGAAATATATATAATATATATATACACATAATAGAGATACCTGTGCATGAGTATCTTCACTTCCTTCTTTTACTGTGTTTATAAACTCATGTTCTCTTTTCAAAGCAATATGGCAAATTTGACGAACCTGTGGGAACTCATACGTTTAATGATTTTATTTAACAAGCAAAAGATGATTTAAGAGTAAAATTCACCTCAGATGGAATTGTTGCGGAGAACAGAAGGGTCTGACGTTGTTTAGGTACAGCAGAGATTATTCTCTCTATTTCCTTGCGAAATCCCATGTCCAACAAATGATCAGCTTCGTCTAAGACTAACACTTTAACTCCCATCAACTTAGTTGCAAAACCAGCCGTGTTCTCTATATGATCTCTCAACCTTCCCGGCGTGGCCACAAGTATCTGGATTTCAATTAAAAACAGATTTATTAAGACCTAAACGAAACGTGACTTCTAAAGAGAATCAATAAAGAAAGCACATGGAAAGATATGTTCGAATAAAGTGCACACGAACTGATTGCACCTTCTAATTCAACAAATACTTCATACAAGCGAAAAAAACATCATTAGCAACGAAGGAAAGATCTACCTGGCATGGATTAGCTTGCATTCGCTTTTGTTCAAGTGCAAGCCGTGTGCCTCCTATGACGACTTGAACACCGATGGATGGATGATATTTCAACAGTTTATTCGCCTCTGCAGTGGCCTGAGATGCTAATTCTCGAGTAGGGCATATGACAAGCACATATATCGGAGGCCTTTTCTGATCGCGATCAGCGGGAGGTAGTTTTGCCACAAGTTCAATTGCAGGAAGCTGAATTGAACAACCATTAAGAGTGAGTAAAATATCAGTACAAAAAAGCTAGAGCTTTCTCTAACAGTGTGTGTAGCTAGCCATGGTTCACCAAACTAAGATAGAAACATGACGAAATGGAACAAATTGGAGTACAAATCACCAGAAGTATTTACCAAAAAGGCAACGGTTTTTCCAGTTCCAGTTTTGGCCTTGGCCATGACATCTTTGCCTGAATAACGCAATGATCATAAAAGGTCAACACAAGAACCACGGATAAAAAGAGTGAATCTCCATCTTAAAATCCAAAGAAGATAAGTTCAAGCGTTAAAAGACTTGAGACGCATCTACTTCGTTACCTTTCAAAATGAGAGGAAGGGTTGCTTCTTGCACCGTAGTCATCCTTTCGTACCCAGCATCTTTGATTGCTCTAAGTGACAATGGTGAGATGGGACATTGATCAAACCTGTGTTGACGTAAGTAAAGTTTCAGAAGCTCATTAGAGAGAACATTTCATCAATTAAGTCCAAATTTTGCACAAAAAAACGTGTCTGCAAATAACAAATAAAAGCAACCAACCTTCCACGAAAAACATAAGTCTTCAATACAACACACTATTTTCAGAAAATTACCTGCTTTCACTAAGATAGGAATCGCTCGCCTCTGAAGAACTTTGAGGTGGTCGTGGAAAATCACTCCTCGCCTCAGCTAACCCATCAGCTCCATTATCCAACTCATCCTCGTCTTCCTCATCCACTTCGTCCTCGCTATCGATCAACTCCTTAAAACTCCCGTATCCCTTCACCTGCTCCTCGTCTCCATCTTCAACATCATCATCATCATCATCCATTAAACTGAAGCCGCTTCTACCCGACCCATTCTTCGCTCTATCCACTCCCAAAACATCACGATTGCGATCGTACTCCCTCTCCTTCACATTACCGTACTCTGTTCTCAAACTCTTCCCATTCCTCCTTTGGTTCGAAAACCGATCACCATTCCCTCCCTTCATCTCCGACCCGCCTCCAAACTTCTCCCTCTTCTTAAAATCGCCAAACTCACGGCCCTTAACTCTAAGCCCACGGTCATAACCACTCCCACGTTCTCTCTCCGATCGATCCATCTCGCCTAGGCGCAGCAAAAGAGTCAGCACCTTTGTTCATACCTCGCCTAGGCGTAGCAGTAAAGTCACTATCTCTGTTCGTCGCACTCTCCCTTCTCCTCTTCCCCAATTTGCCCCTACCACCATCGCCGACATCATCCTCGCTATCGCTGTACACTCTCGTCTTCTTAAACGAGCTCGAACTCAGCCCGCTAACCCAGTCGCTCAGCTCCGCCTCGTCGTCAATCAAGCTCTTGGACGCCCCGACGCGCCCCTCGCGACCCGTGCCCATCCTTTCGCGACCCGACCGGGTCGACATCTTCACCGTCTGGGTCGGCGGAATCGCTAGCGTACGGCTCAAAAGAAGCCTCGTCTGCAGCTTCGAAGGGACCGAGGAATGGCACCTTAGCTCGTGAGGGAAGACGATTGAAACGATTGGCCTGAAGATTGGGCGGAGAGGGAGAAGCTTGGGATGCATAGCGGTTAATATGAGGGGCGAGGGCGGGCCGTGGGTGAGGGGTATTATGGTAAAATGCGCGAGAGGATAGGGTTTAGGGCTTTGAATTCATTCTCCCCCAACACAGAGAAGTGTACTGTGTAGGGTTTTAAACCAAGAACCATGAAACTGTTTTGAAGCAGAGATATTTTGTGCAATTTGTAGATGTATTTGGGCCCGATTCCTAATGTGCTGGGCCCATTTCACTCTATGGGCTTTTGTTTGCCCACTCAGTTGGAGAAAATGGGTATAAATAATTGAAAATAACGTCCAAATATCTTCATCTTTCCTAATCGTTATTACGAATTGTCAAAATCTAACTTCCATGAATTTCGAACACGTGTTAATAGGGGTGGTTCGATACGGTATACCGTACCAAAACTGTGATACCGTATACCGTACCGAAATTTCGATATCTAAAAAAATCATACCAATACCATACCAAAGTTTCGGTATACCTTAAATTTCGATACGGTATCATACCGAAATTTCGGTATGGTATCGGGTTTTACCATGCATGTCTCGTAACTCGTTAATTCGTTGTTTTGGAATTTTTAATCAATTCAAACTCCTTAGGCCCAAATAAGATAGATTATTAATACCAAATTTTTCAAAACAAAAAGATTTTTTAACCTTAAATAATTTACATATTTTAGTCAGTATTCTTAGTAAGGCAAAAAACTTTACTTAACCACAAAATACAACTTTATATACAGATTAATTAGAACGAAGCGGCTACATTTAAAAAATTAGTGAAGATTAACAAAAAGTAATTGCATTGCATTTTCACGCTTTCAAAATCCTGAAAAAAACACACAATAAAAAGGCAAAAATTAAACGGTACTTTAGTTACATAAGTGAAATATGGGAGGCCTGATCTTAGAAAGTTGTGTATAAGTTAATAATTTATGGGCTAAATAAGTTTATGAAGATCCTTAATTTTTCATTTTATATTTTTTGAGATAATATAATATATGTAGGTGTGTATATATATATGTGTAAATATTAAAAATTTTAGTATTTCGGTATTCGGTATAATCGGTATACCTAATTTTAAAAACTTTCATACCATTACCGTACCAGAAATTTTCGGTATGTATCATACCTTACCAAAAACTTCGGTATACCAAAATTTTCGATATTTTCGATACGATTTGATACGATAAGGACGGTATTTCGGTACTTCGGTATTTTTCCCCAACCCTACGTGTTATATCATTTTTGCAATGCAATAAGTAGAATCGAAGCCATCAAAACAAGCAATCCATCGAAACTTAAATACGAAGATAGTCAAGGAAAAGCTAAAGAAAAAACAAACCGCCACGTACACAAAGGCCAAGTTGTGTAATACGTACGTATATAAGATATTAAAATCTTTAGCTTCATTATTTCCAAATTAAAGAAATAAATAATTTATTATAACAGAGACCCCACGTAACCTTTTTCATTATTTCAATTGTTATATAATTAATATACGCAGTTTTAGAACGAGCCCCATCCATACCACCAACCATGTTTTAATGCCTATCAACTCCTCCCAATTCCCTTATTCTTAGCCAGAAATAAATACGATGACGACCCTTATAATATCATGCAGCAATTAATTTTTTAATATATCATATGAATTGATCAATTTACCATTTTCCATTACGGTTGAACGTACAACCTTTTTATTTATTTATTTATTTTTTCTTTCTCTGTGATGGCTGCCGACTTACGGCGGCTACTATTTCCCCGGTCGTGTTAGAAATAATCCAACTCCTATCTCTAAACACATGTGTATTATTTTGAAATTCTTTACCGAAACTTATTTACCAAATCCAACTCTTGTTCTAATCGCAATGTGACAAATAAGACCAAATCTATCATATTATTTTATTAGCCGAATATTGTTTGGTAAACGAGTACCAAATCAACAAAAATAAACTAATAGCTCATTTGCGAAGCAACCTCCTTTTTCTAATTTAATCTCAAAATGAAACCCCATATATTATTATTATGCATTTTATTAAAATTAAAAGATTCTACAACCTTTAAATCTACCAGTAAACCGAGCCTATAATTAATTAAGGGAACGTATTAGTATTGTCTTTAAATTGAATAAATAGAAGATAATGTCTTGGTGAGGTAGCAAGTAGGGATGGCAACGGGTCGGGTTTGGCCGGACCCGGGACCCGACACGATTATTTTTTAGCAAACCCGGGATCCGCCCCGCCCCGCCTCGGGTCTGGACCCGCCCCGCCCCGCCCCGGGCTAGACCCGAGCGAACCGGGTCTGACCCGTCGGACCCGATTATATTATTTTTTCTTTTTTTTTTAAAAAACTTTTTCTTTTTTTATTTTTAAAAGATAAAATGTATAAATGTATTGATTGAGATTCGAACCCACAACCTCATCTTTGACCAAACCTCTACCACTAGACCAACAACTCTTTTTATTTATAATGTTAACAATAATACTATATAACTTTAATTACAAAATGAATTATAATATAGATATATTATCGGGGCGGATTTCGGGCCGGGTCTCGGGGCAGGTTTGGCCGGACCCGGGACCCGCCCCAGACCCGGCTGGGTAGAAAAATTTTAAACCATTACCCGCCCCATACCCGATTATTTAAAAAATACCCGGCCCATTAGGGGCGGGTCCGGGGCGGGTTCGGATCCGGACCCGCCCCATTGCCATCCCTAGTAGCAAGTAGCATATATCAATATTATCATAGAAATTGTTGTGACATAGAAAAATACCTAATTGAATAAAAAATTTACAAATCAGTATCTATGTCATAAATTTTTACAGATAGGTACTCGTTTATTGTTTGTACCAATTCTCTCAGTCTTGACGTACTTTTTCATGTGTGTTGTGTACCACGTCACTCGTTTATACGGTACACAATAAGATTTCTATATGGTACCTTAATGGTATATGACATACGTTTTCTCAACGTATTACGTACCACAATACGTTGCTATATGGTACCTAAACGTGTCATATGGCGTATGTGCGGCGGATCACGTATCCATGTGCACAAAATTTGTTCTAATATGTACCTACATATAAAAAATTACTGATAGAAAGTGTTTATACAAAGGGTTTGTGTAAAATCCCCTAGTATATTCAATTATTTATTGTTTATTTATTTTAATTTTGGTCACCTTTCTTAGGGGATATAAAAATGAACTTTAGACGACGCGCATCTTAGTTCGGTTGGCTACCATTTCACAGCTCATACTTTTGATTGTTAAAAGAAGAAAGAGAAAAGAAAGGTCTTTCTCAAAGCATTATTATTCATAACTCCTCACCTGTCCATTTCTCATCGATCTAAACGTTTTTAGGAATTTCTTCATTGATTTGTTGTTTTTCTACGATTTTTTTGAACTATTGGCGTTGACAATCGCCGGCGGTGTATGGCGGTGTCCGACGATAATTTCCCGGCGAGAAAGCGGCGGCCGTCGGCCGGAGCATCTACGTCCTCCAACATCTCCGATCAAAAGCTTATCCAATCGCTGGTTAATCTCTCGCGGGAAATCTCCTCTTATGAGCCGAGTAAGATCCTCTTGAAGAAGACCTCGGCTTCAGTAATCAGGAAATCGGGGTTAATTTCGGTACTGTTCGAAGAGCTCCTCCGTTTGGAGCCGACGAGCAAGTTCCCAGCTTCTGCCGCCTTGTGCTTCGAAGAGTTGTACATAGTTTTGCAGAGAATCAAAGTTTTGCTCGACGATTGCCGCAGCTGCAGCAGGATTTGGCTGTTGACTCAAGTTCCGACCGTTGCGAGCTCGTTTCGTCAGCTGATCGGCGAATTGGCTACGGTTTTGGATATTTTCCCGGCGAAGGAGATGAATCTGGCCGACGACGTGGTTGAATTCTTCGATTTGACGAGAAAACAGTGCCTGGCGGCTGATTTCACGGACGTCGCCGACGAGATTCTCAGAAACGAGGTTTTGGGGATTTTGGATAACATCAAGCGTGAAATCGTCCCCAATCACAAGATCTTATCTGCGATTTTCGAGACGTTGGGTTTAAGCGATTCAGCGAGCTGTACTGCCGAGATCGAAAACCTAGAAGACGAAGTCAAGATCCAAAGCGACGGCGAGTCCAAGGCCACCGCCGTCTCTCTCATCGGACTCGTACGCTACGCAAAGTGCGTGCTGTACGGCGCCTCGTCAGCTCCGGCCGTCTGCCCAAAGAAGACCAGTCACCACAGAACGACGTCGCTCGAAGCCACCGCCGTCCCCTCAGATTACCGCTGCCCAATCTCCCTCGAGCTGATGCGAGACCCCGTCGTAGTCGCCACCGGCCAGACCTACGACCGCCCGTCCATAACCATATGGATCGAATCGGGACGCGACACGTGTCCCAAGACGGGTCAAACCCTAGCCCATAAGGAGATGATTCCCAATTTAGCCCTGAAGAACCTAATCGCTCAGTGGTGCCGCGACCATCGCCTCCCCTTCGAGCCGACGGAGCCCACCCACGCCGCGCCAAGCCGCGCCGCCGCCCCAAACAAGACAGCCATGGAAGCCGTTCGAATGACGGTCGCTTTCCTCATCAACAAGCTATCATCTTTCGCACCTCCGTCGTCATCTTCCTCGGAAGAGGTCGATTGCGTGGTCCACGAGCTTCGAGTTCTGGCCAAGATGGACTCGGACAGCCGAAGCTACATCGGAGAAGGCGGCGCCTTCCCTCTTCTCCTCAACTTCCTAGGCTCGGATAACCCGAGCCTGCAGGTCAACGCCATCACCACAATCCTCAACCTCTCCATCCTCGAAGCGAACAAGAGGAGGATAATGGAGACAGAAGGCGTCTTGAACGGAGTGATCGACGTCCTAAAATCAGGCACGACCTGGGAGGCCAAGGGCAACGCCGCCGCCACCGTATTCAGCCTGAGCGGGGTCCACGCCTACCGTAGGAAGCTAGGCAGGAAAAAGCCCGTCGTCTCCTCCCTGGTCGAGCTCGCCGGGGGGGGACCCACGAGCGCCAGGCGGGACGCCATGGTGGCTATGCTGAGCCTCGCCGGAGACAGGGAGGCGGCGGCTAGGCTGGTGGAGGCCGGCGTCATCGGCCTCGCCGGAGGAGAGGTCATGGAGGTGCTGTCGGAGGAGGCCGCCGCGGTGGTGGAGGCGGTGGTGAAGCGGGGCGGGCTGCCGGCGGTGGCGGCGGTGTACCGCCACGGAGGGGTGGTGGGGAGGCTGGCGGAGGTTTTGAGGGAGGGTTCTGACAGGGCGAGGGAGAGCGCGGCGGCGACCTTGGTGAGCGTGTGCCGCCACGGCGGGGCGGAGGTGGTGGGACAGGTGGCGGCGGTGGCGGGAATAGAGAGGGTGGTGTGGGAGGTGATGGGGACGGGGACGGGGCGGGCGAGGAGGAAGGCGGCGTCTCTGCTTAGGATTTTGAGGAGGTGGGCGGCTGGGCTCATGGGTGAGAGGTTGGAGAGGGCCGCCGGCGTTGTTGGTGGTGGTGACGATTCTATTACTACTACTACGGCGGCGGCAGGTGTGAATATTGTAAGTTCGACGAGGATAGTGTTGCCAGCGTAAAAAAGCATATTTTTCTTCAACGAAAGAAAGAAGATACATATGTCGATTGGACTTTGGTGGACCAGCATGACTATTCATTGTTGCCTTTTAAGTTTTCATAGACAGAAATGCTGTACAAAACATACAATTGTTTTTTGTTCTTTTAATATTGGATTTTTGGGATTCGTGTTGTGAAATTGTACTTCAATCTTTGAAGACGAAAAGATCCATCATTTGTTCATTTGGATGATGTAGTTATTCAGACAGGGCAAGAAAATCACTCTGATAAGAATGCAAGACTATATTCAACGATGTAACTGTACAGTGCTTGTAATAATCGGCCCGGCCCGAAATATCGTGTCTAGGGGCTGTCCCCTAAGGTAGCGGCGGCTTTCTTTGATCAAATACACACATAGAAAAGAAAGTTCCTTTTGTCAAAAGACATGAATGAAATGGTATTATTGATAACAATAATGTAAAACCTAATGTTTCGTGACTGAAGAAAGGTCTTTGCTACCAAACGGCGATTTCATAATAATGATAATAATAAAAAATATTCGAATATTGTCGCCGCCGCAAACGATGCTGTTGGTTTCAAGAAGTTCGCCTGGATATTCATCCATCGGTTTACGTTCGTTGTACAATCTGGCAAATGGGACGATTGCTCCAAGGTAATTTATCAGATACAAGAAAATAATAACAATACAAAGTGTCATTTATTTATCAGATATGCTAATAAAGCAAACAACAAAGTCGTCGACGGTATCAATCACTCGTTATAAATCTACAACACAACAATTTAATCGTTCGATAACCACTATATTTCAAACAAGAAAAATCATCCTCTGCTCGGCTCATGCAAGAAAACTCTACCAACATCAGAACAAAACTGTTCCCTCGTATCATGATCACATCAATCACCCTTTTTTTTTTTCAAATTTCCCGTTCGTACTATTTGAACAGAGAGATTCTCCACCGTTTCTCCACCATATTATATACATACACATATACTGTGTTACTGATCATCTCTATATCTCTAGCTACCACAATATCTCTCCTTCAAAGAAAAACAGCATGAAGAAAATCTCAACTGGCCTCGCGGCGGCGGCGGCCATGGCGGTGGTGCTACTGGCGGCGACCACCGGCGCCGCCACGGTCAAGGACGACGACCCGCCGACGGTGGATTGCCTGACTCCCTTACTCCCTTGCCTCAACTACATTGGGTCGACGAACCCATCTCAAGATTGCCGTAATGCCATCAATTCCGAGGTCAGCAACAGCGCTGACCTGTCGTGCCTGTGTTATTACTATAATAACCCTGACGTGCTCGGAGGGTCTAATATAGCCCAGGCACTTTTGTTGCCTCAGTACTGCGGTATAAACCTTGATCCAGCAAGCACATGCCAAGGTAATAATAATAATAATAATAATAATAATAATAATAATAATAATAATAATAATAATAATAATAATAATAATAATGCAGTTATTTGTATTACGCAATTATTTGTTAAGCAATAAACTAAAGGTAATCTATAGAAAATTACTCATTTATATAAAAATTTGCAAGTTATAGAAGTGCGCGTTTGACTGTGTGTACCATTTTTTCAGTCTTGACGTACCTTTTTATGTATTTGTTACGTACCACGTCGCGCGTTTATATGGTACCTATCGTTTCTATACGCCATCTTAATGTGTTATGTAATGTATCATTCCTCACAATGTTATGTGCCACAATACGTTTCTCTATGGTAGTTAAGTGTGTTATATAACGTTATACCAATAGTCTAAAAAATTTATTCTAATAGATATAAAAAAAATTTATACCTACATATAAAAAATATTGATAGGGTACTTATTTGCAACTTTTTATATAATTAGGTACTTTTTTGTATATTTAAACTAAGACCAACTCCAATCGGTTCCAAAAGCCATTCGCATCCTGAAATCTTTCTCCAACGGAACTGCAAATTAAGACCTAAAATGAGTTTGACTCATTTTCTCTCTCCTTCAGACGCAAAAATGTGTTACTACTGTTCACCAACGCAAACTTTTAAGAAAATTATATTTATGCCTCAATTGTCTCTATATTCTTATATTTAAGAAGAGAATTGCGGATGGATGGTTTATTGAAGAGTTATTGCCTCAATTGACCTCAATTGCTAAAGCAGTTAATGGTGGGTTTGGTTGATTTGTCGAAAGAGTGAAGTAATTTAAATTAAATGTTGCTAAATGTGTAGAGGCGACGGTGGAAAATTATTATTTATACATTTTTCATTTTCAATTAATTTGTTCAACTAGATGTTAAATTAATATCAATTATTATTATTTTGTATAATTTAAAATTTCTATTAAATATGTTCTCAGTCGAAATTAAAATAATACGGGGTCTAATTTATAAATTGATAAAATAAGTGTATAATATTGCAAATTTGTGAAATTAGTTGAGAAAGGATATACTTTGAGAATATTCTTTTGAGTTTTAGTATGAGTTGTTCGGTTGGAGAAGAATTACTGTTTGATGTGATAGTTACTGCATTTTGGGTTCGAGAATGAGTTTTTCGGTTGGAAATGGCCTAAGAAGTTTTATATTTTGAAATTTGCAGGTATGGTGGCATGAGGTGGTTCCTCGGTGTCTCATGCAGGTAAAATTTAGCATATTTTCATTAGTTTTTTTCATTTTTTTGTCGTTCAAAAATTATATTTCATATGTTTTTTTATTTGTGTTCATTGAGATAGGAAATAAAGTATAGCAATGCTGATGGGATAAACTGATGTAAGGCACCACGTCTTGTTCTTGGCTCTCACGGCTCACTTGGCTTGTTAAAATTTTACTCAATAAAAAGTGTCTCGTAATATTGATGATATGACGATGGTGTGATCATCTCCACATTTTTATTTTTGTTCTTGTTTTTTGTGACGTTATGTTATGTGATGTGAATTGAATTTTCAAGAAGGGATCAATGATATACAAATGTTGTGGCAACTTCGTATTGATTTTACTTGATAATGAAAATCGAGGATTCCAGCCATTTAATCTTGTCTTAAACCTATATTCATAGCATTATACAAACTGTTAATACGGATTTTTTCCACATTTTATTGAAATTTAATTAATGAAATATTATTTATGATTAACCTATGTCGTCTACTTCATGATTTGTAGCTTATTCCCGCCGTCCCGCTAATTTTATCACATTTTTTTCCATTTCGAGCTTCCCAATAATTTTATCACATTTCCTTATGTAGCAAAAAAATTATCACAAACAATCAATATAATAATATTAAATATTATTAAAAGACGTGTTAAAATATACATTTTTTGCCTTTTCATTGTACTATATTATTATAATAATATTATCTTCATTTGCGTGTCCACCAATATATGTGATAAAGATAACGGCACGGAGAGAGTATGTAAGAACTGTACCTAACTAACAACAGCTGTCATGTCCAAGAATATGAAGCAAAAAAGAAAAGAAAAAAAAAGAAACTTATTGATTGCCGATTTTTCATTCAAAAATCAAAATCAAAACAACCATCATCATCATCAAAGGACATAGATGACGGTACATCAAATGGTTGTATCATCGTTCAATAGTTATACATTTTACATCAGCAGAATCGTGCATGTGGAGCTATAAGACAATAGTTATACATTTTACATCAAATGGTTGCTATTATGAGTCTTGCAAGACCTTACATATTACACCGTTGTGATCGGTCTTGCCAGTTTGCAATCTTACAAAGCTAGGGAACATACTTGACAAGCAATTTTGCAATTTTACACAAATTCGTCTTAAACTGGTGTAATTTTAGAAAGTCGCAAATCTCAGTCTTACATTGATGCAGCCTTACGAAGTAGCAACCTTGCAAATTCGCAAACTTACATTGTCCATAGGCTTTTGATAATGACACGTCGGAGTATATCAGGTCAATGGACGTGAATAATTTTGTTCATTGTGATGGACGTAATGCTACATGTATTTCTCCACGTATCATCCTGTCATGGCTGCAACACCCTCATCACATATAATCTACCATTGAGAGTACCTAACAACTGGATATAGCAGGTCTAGCCGGTCAATTCTGCTTATTCGGGGTTTGGCACGTCTAGGATGCTTTCTCCTGAGACGGAGCGAGGCCTGAGTCCGTTACAAAATAATAGGGAAGATTCCTAAGTCATGCCAAACCCACTTTAGACGGAAGCTAACTAATAATATTTTAATCAGATAATCATATTTCAATTCACAAAATATAACCCGAAAGCACAAACATATTTAACATTCTTCCACACAACTACATTCTTTTGCTTATAATTACGAAATAAATGATTGGCCCCTATGAAAGAAATGAGTTAATACATCCGAATTTGAACATTATATTTAAAATTCATGACAAAGTAGTCCCGGTGTATCGCACGGGGGCCACATCCAGTTATATATAAACTGTTAATAAGAATTTTTTCCACATTTTATCGTAATTTAATTAATGAAATATTATTTATGATTAAACTATGTCGTCTCGTTCATGATTTGTAGCTTATGAATAAAAAAGAGAAACTTATTGCCAGTTTTTCATTCAAAAAATCAAAATCAAACAACCATCATCATCATCATCATCAGTCCTCAACACATCAAAAGACCAAAAAGATTTACAACACAAAATTATTATAGACGAGAAAAGATTACACAAACAGATGCCAAAATAAGAAGTTTTAACCTCTTTAAAATGCTACTAAGATGATGTCTGACTTTGATCCACGGCGTCCGAGTCGATTAGGGCGGTCAACTTCTTCTGAAGTTCGGGCTTGTTCGCACCGACGAGCTTATCCAACTGCTGCCCATCTTTAAGGAAGAAAAAAGTCGGGGTTGCCTTGATATCCCATGTTGTGCTGAAATCCTGAGAATCATCCGTCGCATTAACGAATGTGATGTCTGAAGTTTTTCGAAGGCTAAACTGCAGCAGATTACACTTCCATTGCATGCGATTTTAATGGTAGAAAACTCACTGTAAGTTCGTCGACGTCGACTGTGAGGAACATGATGGAAGGATGCTTTTCGGACAGCTCGGTATAGAAAGGTGCGATCATTCTACACGGGCCGCACCATGCTGCACTAAAATTGGCAATCACCTGGCGAATATATGCGTAAGTAAGGGCAATGTTGTAAGTACATAATTAGAAAAACGGGACAGTGCAGAAGCATCGTTTAGGACGAACAAACGTTGCAACAGTTTGCTTGTCTATGCTTCTTCAAAAGTTCCTTACCTTCACTGGTAAGTTTAGGACGGTAGCACCAGATATGCAAAAAGATTTTGTTTTGGTAACAGAGGAAACCATGTTTAAGACGAAGAACGGAATAAGAAGCAGCCATCTCAGTAAAATTCTTGAATATTCGCGCTAATCCGCTCAAAAGACTTAAACCCAAGAACCATATGAGTAACTAGATGACCGAAATCAAATGCTTCAATTGAAAGTGAACACAACACTACTGACATTTCAATACAAATCGCATGTCCAAAGGTAATATTCTATAATGAATGACTTGATCTCAAACCGAACGAAAAAAGACACATGTAAGCTGAAAAAAGATGGTTGTCAGTCCAATTATGTGCAAGGAAATTAAAGATACACTCACAAGCTTCCCATCTCTCTGAGCTTCAGCTATCTTACTTTCCCAACTCTCTGTAGTTGTAATGAGCTGAACATTTCCACCAGCAAATTCAAAGTGATGCTCAGAGTCATCTTTGTCTTTTCTTGGCTGCAATCACAAGGATGGATTTATAAATAAATGAAAAATAGATAACAAAAAATTAACACTTCATCAAGCTAGAGCGCATATCCATATACCCTGGCGAAGCAATTCCCCATTATAAGCTTAAACAAAGGATGATCAATTTTGTCCGCCGCAATTATGCCACCTTTACCAGCGAATTCTGCAATCAATCGACGAAAAAGGGAAACAGAAGATCAAAGACCCAAAATCTTCGATCGATTAAAATTTAAGAAAAATAGCATTGCCCAGCTGACAATCAACTCGAATCAGCTTTCCAATTCTGAACCCTTTGGCGCGAAAAAAACAATCCGCAAACTGAAACTAACTAATTACCAAGATAAGGATAGCTAGCTAGCTAGGAGAGAAAGATTCCCCAAAATCAAAAGTTTATCAGATTTAGAAAAACAACTTGACGAAATTCAGATAAAAAACAAGCCAGAAGAGGGAAGCTTTTTAACAACCTCGGATGCCTCGAGAAATCAAACGCTATGACTAATTTTTCCCCTCAATTGATTAGATTACACAAAAAGCGGATTTTTATTTATTTTTTTCTCAAATTCGATCAGATGCTTCGAAATTTCTCGTTTAATAGTTCGTTCGTCCTTCGGAATTTCAATGCTGAACTAAAATAATAAAGAAAAGAAAAACGCGCCTAAATACGGTAAAAGCGTGCTCCTATTTATCTAGTGTCCACATTATTTTCTTTTGATTCCCATTAATCCTTATCATAGTCTTCATTTCCGACCAAATTAACTTTGAGTTTGATCTAAATTAAATTATCGGCTATAAGAGATACCAATTTTCAATGGGACCAACCCTCTAATCTGAATAGTGTCACGAGTCTACATAGAATTACGATGGTCAAGAAATCCAAATAAAATTATCAGAAGAATCAACCGCTTGACCTAGAAATTTGTCATAACTTCATTATTTGTGTAAATCAACTTTTGGAACGAGTCAAGTGGGACAATAGCTTAGAATAACATGACCTTTATTATTCAAAAACGCGTGGAAGGTATAATAAAATAACGCATTAAAATACTTTTTAATTGATTCTCAAAGTGCATTCAACACGTCCAAGTGAAGAAGGTACGAAACGGTCAAGTCAAACACAAGCAAACAGTTCGCAAAAGACATAGCATAGCACAGGCAAACAGTGCCTTAGTAGAATATTTTATCTTAAGACATAGCATAAAGAAAAGATTCACTTTTTTCACCCCATGGCGTATTTCTGAGTCCAGCTTCGGGCAGTAGCCTCGTACTTTGCCTTGTCGGTTTTGTACATGTGGGCAATCTCGGGCACGAGTGGATCGTCGGGGTTTGGGTCGGTCAGCAATGAACAGATTGAGAGTAGAACCTAATACATATATGGGATTTAATGATACGTTAAGAGTAAGCAAAGAAGTGCCTCAACGACAAGTGATTAACGAACTGCATTTACGGTTACTGAAACTAAATGGGAACAATGGAAAAAGGGCGAAAGAAATGAGACGAACGAGGTTGAATCGTACCTTGGATATCGTGAGCGCGGGGCTCCATTGCTCCTTGAGTATGTCCAAGCATATGCTTCCGTTGCTGTTAATGTTTGGATGAAAAACTTTGGTCTTGAATGATACCTGAGAGTTCGATGTTAGTAGAGTTCTCAAGGCGAGAATGAAATGCTTGATGTAACCAAGAAAAATGGTGGAATCGTTGCGAAATAAAGACCGAATTCGATATTAGTCGAATCGCATATCGTTATATAGATAGAAAAGAAATAATTGAAGCAACTCGATTATATATAATTTTAACCCAAGTAATTAAAGGAGCAAGATCTATCTGCTTTATCTAAGCGAACTTGTCAACAAGAAACAAGTCCCGACGTAGAAGTTTAACCTGAGCAGAAGAACACAAGTAAGGTCATGATTTCAAATCGATCGACTAGTCCAAAAGTAACAGACATGGCTGTTCAAACAAACTGCCTCATCACGTCGATAAGTTCAATAATAAAATGCAAGACTCGTAAGAAGAACCTTTGGAGGCTTAAATGGATAGTCCGGGGGGAAGTGAATCGTAACAAGGAAAACCCCACCAGCATATGGGCTATCACTAGGCCCCATTAGAGTTGCTTGCCAATGGAACATATCTTCAGCAACAGGCCCTGAAACGTTTGAAAATTACAAGTTTCCATAAATAACTCCCTACGAAGTCATAGCAGCATATAACAGTTTGTTCTACGAACAGGAGACTGTCTTCAAGAACACAAACTCTTCTACACTAAATTGTTCAAAGACTGCAATTTCCCCCATACATCAACGTCATTGGATGAATTCAGCTGGACAGAGACCGTGTAAAGAGTGATCTTCCCAGAATTTCCAGTTTTGACAGGCCACACAGTTGATTCAGTAATGCCAAAAGAATAACCCTCGGACTTCAATTTCACGCATAAACAGTGGGCAAAACACACACACACACAAAAAAGAGTGTTACCAGCACTGCAAGAAGTAGGAGGATCCTTCTGAAGGTCCTTGAGCTCCTTGAGAATACGCTTTGAAGCCATCCCTTAAAAACGTATAAGCCTGACGGAGGAAAACAATTACGTCATCACGCACACGCACCACACTAATACAAGAAACGAAGCATTGAGTAATCTAATCCTCAGGTAAATCAGGTGAGAAACACCTGCAAAAAAGTTTTAACCCCGAAAAAAGGGGGGGGGGGGGAAAGCAAAAACAAAAAGCAGACAAAGAACACCAGGAAAAGCGAAGAATCGAGAAACACAAGAGGATCAAACGGATCGAAATTCAGCAAGGAAAAGCAATCGAAAAAGCAACCGAGGATCAAACCGTTCACAATCCCCAAAATCTCTTCGCCTAGCGTTTTGCCCTGATCAATGCCAACAATAATCCCATCCTTCGTCATGCGTCGAGTCATTTGAGGGCACGCCCTTGAAGTCAATTCTCCGTTTTGCCCTTGGAACTTTCTACCTGATTCCTCCTTCCCCTTCGTAATACTAGGTTTTCATGGATGGCAAATTAGTCTATTACGCGTCACTGTATATTGATCTTAATTTATTTTAAACAAATCACGATTTAATTACTTAATCTTTTATGAGGAAGTAAATAAAAATAATCTCACTTGCATTGCAATTTGTAGGAAGGTGAATCAGAAACGCAGAAGCTTTCGTTTTCACGCCTTACAAATTTCAGTTCTTTTGTCTGATTAAGAAGGAGCAAAGGGATTAAAATCCTGGATTTGAGGCGAACTGCTGTTGTAAGTTGTGAGTAAGATCGATCGAAAAATCAGTCAGTCTTGATTTCTTCCTCGATGTACGCCGTAATTTGATGGGCTGATTTTCCATGAAGGGACATTCATGCCAAAACGTTGTCTGCATTTTCGATTTCCCTTTGTTTCATTTTATATCAAATGCTAAAAATCATGTTGTTGAGTTTTGAGATTTGATTGTGTTCTGGGTTGTAAAAAAAATTGAATTTTTTCATTGTACGGAGTGTTTCTGTCTGATTTTATCTCCTTTAGTTTAGCTCATTTTTTAAAATTTCTGCGATGTTGCTTTTGCGTTATTACAGGAATCAAGTGTCTGATACATTGTACCCGAGGTTCTATTTGTTGATTGAGTGATGGAGGAAGAAAGGAATAAGAAGAAGAAAAACAAAAAGAAGAAGAATAAGCAACCAAATAAAGCAACTGAGACGATCCACGTTGAGGGATCAGCTTCTATTGATCAAAGCCATTCCGTAGAGACAGAACATTCTAGAAATGATATCGTCGAGGGCTCTATTACAGATGGGGACGAGCTTCATTCTAATGGCACAAATAGGGTACTTGTGTATTTGTTTAAAAAGTGTTCTTTTCTGCTTGCTAGTAATATTTCATGGTGTAGTTTCTAAATAGCAGTAACGCTGTTAGCAGAGAAAAACGGCTGATGATGATAGGCAGTATTGGCTGGATAGAGAGGTCTGGACATAATCAATTGTTGTAATATCTATTACAGTCAGAAGACTGAGTTCATTGTAGCAGTGATTTTCTAGATTTCTTATTTTTGTCTCCTCAATGCTCCAAATGTCGTACTTCTGTAGGCTAGCTATGAAGAGAAAATTAAAGAACTGAAGGCTGCCAAGGATGCACAGATTCGAAAGGAGGTGATTTGTTTATTACAGAATAGAACTTGTATTCGTCATCGAGTATTGTTTTTCTCTACATCTTCAAATTTACTGTAATGGTACTTTTTTGCTACAGTCAGCCCTTGAGGAGAAAATCAAACAGTTATTGGAGGAAAAGGAAGAACTCAATCAGTTGAATGAATACAATAATAAATTAGTTCAGAATGAGGTGATAATAGTTGTAGCTTTATACGTTTCATCTGCAGAAGAGTGTGTTTGTGGAAGCACTCTGAATGCGTTTTCTCCTTACCTGTATGATACCTTTTTAGGATGTCCTAAGGGAGAAACTGATTCAGCTGGAGAAGGAAAAGGAAGATCTCTTGCAGAAAGTGGTAAGAATAAATCACTAGGAGTTTGCTCATCGCCATCTTTCTTGAACTTTTATGGATCTACTAAGCATGTGATTTTCTCATCTCTCTGAGCATAGATGCTAAAGGAGCAGATAATTCAGCAATCAGAGAGCGAAAAGGCGACCCATTTGCAGAAAGGCGTAACGTTTTTAAAAATTTAAGACAGACGAGTCTGGTTCAATCAAAGTTTGTACGAATTTTGGTCATTATTTTTGTTGTTCTGTGCCAGGCAGCTTTAGAAAGGAATGTTCTTCAACTTGAAGAGGAAAGAAACACCTGGCTTCAGAAAGAGGTTGGGTTTCTATCGATTTTCTCGAATTTTCAAACGATTTGAAAAACGTTGAATTTTTGCGAGTTGTATTTATTGCATCATGTGTGAACACAGGCCAGCTTTCAGGAAAATATCAATGAGATGAAGCAAGAAAAGGATTTGTGGACTTCAAAAGAGGTAGAACTGTGCTTCTCTTTCCCAATCTTTCTGTTTTACTCTTGGCTGATTATGATTATTGTCCAAATGAACTATTCTTATAATATATGGTGCACATTTGATCTTTTCTAATGAGATCGTACGAATTTAGGCTTCCCTGGAGATGAAAATTGTACAGCTTGAAGGCGAAAGAGACTCTTCGATCCATAAACAGGTGAGCTTTTCATCAATTCTCAATCTTGTGACCATATAACTCAATGTTTGTTTTATTATTACATCCTTCGAACGCAGGCCATCTTACAGGAAACCATTAATCAGATGGAACGAGAAAGGGATTCCCTGATTAATGAACTGGTAAAAATAACCTTGGCATTCTTTGTCTGATTTTCTTTGGGTATCATGATATTATTATATGATTTGAGAAGATTTCAAAGATCTCACCGATAGAAACTCTCCGTTGACTGTTAAAGAACTCAGCCAAAGAATCAATCGCTCGTACTGAAGGTGACAACTCCAATCTAAGACAAAAGGTACACACATCATCTGAGCAATTATGCATTAGTGCGCTTGAATCTCATGTTTTTGAGTTAAGATCAGAACTCTTTCAGGTGTTAGAGTTGGAACAATCGAGGAACACTCTTCTAGAAGAAACAGTAAGGTTGTCTGAAACCATCTCCAATCTACAGCTCGAGGCCAAAAATCTCGAAAAGACAGCATGTCCTAATTGTAATCCATCTACAGCAGACGAACTTGTAAGAGCTGAACTCTTCTTAACAGCGTATCTACGATACTTATTCTTTGGTTGGCATTTGAAATTGTGGCTCAGATTCGTGAAGATGGGAACCACATAGAAGTTGCTTCGCATGGACCAATTGAGACTGTGAGAGAGACGATTCTAAATCCACTGATCCACCATCTCTGTCATGTTTATTGCATACGCCGTGACATGTAATAAAAAATAAATGCTTAATTTTCAGGCGAACAACTTACACGGCCAAGGAAATGTAGTAACAGACGATGTCTCTGCCCAATCTCCTGGCGATCGAAATCATGAAGAAGAAGAATCATCTGCTAATTCAAAAACCGAAGTTGCCAGCGAAACGTTATTACCAGCACCCGAAATCGCCCACCAGCCTTTCGAAGATATTGTCATTACTAAAGATGATCAGACGAACGGCGAGCTTGGAACAAATGAAGAAAACGTCCCTGAGATTATTACAAGCTCCTCGGAGATAGTCGAGGCAGTTGATGAAATAATGCAGATCCCATTGGAGGAAGAGGAGAATCTTACGCGGGAAATTACAGAAACTACCCAAGACAAGGAAGAAGGCGATGTCCCGATAACTGATGCTCCTTTGATCGGCGCACCGTTTAGGTTCATATCTTTCATCGCTCGATATGTTAGTGGTGACGATTTGGTCGGTAAGAATACTGGGAAATCGTAGGCTAGTGAAATTAGGCGATGATTTACAAAGGACATGTTCTTTTAAGTCCTAACCTTTTTTTTATGTTCTTTTTAAGATCTAAAATCTTAGGCAAGAGAGTTTTTGAAGGAGACAATAGAGCAAAGCAAAGTCTGTACTTACAATAGTACTTCAGACAGAAAGTTACAGATACAGACGTCATATTTTCCCTGCTTGCATTAGAACTATTGTTTATCCCAACTACCAAAACAATGGTAAGAACTCACATAACTAACTTCAGACACTCAGAAAAATCAATCAAATGAACAAATACAAATAAGTCAACCCAACTGACCACCACTTGATTCAGCTATTTTTGTCCCAGAAGATAGGTAAACAGAGATAAAATATGGAACAACGTCGAAGCTCAATTACCGAAAGCTCCGATTTTTAGCCATTTGCTATAGTAGCTTTGTAACATTACAGTCGTTATGTCGACGCTGGGATGTAAAGTGGCTCGCTTTTCCTTTATCCGAGGGGAGGTTTTTCCTCAAAATATTTTCACCGATCGAAAAAATTCAATCACTGCCCCGTTTTCGCACGCTTCATCCCGCTAGTATTGAAAGGAGAAACGCTGCCACCGCTGGGGCCCGGGCTATCTTCTCTTAGGTTCGAATTCAGCATTGCGAGCTCACGCAGTTGTTGTCTCTTTATAAAGTCCTGCGACTCATCCTAGAAAAAAAAAGGAAATAAAAATGATATATGATATAAAAGGATTTTGATATATAATGGAAAAATCCCATCAAGAACAAGAAATCAGAAACATGATATATATATATATATATATATATATATATATATATATATATTTACCACTGGCTTGAGCAGCTCTTCGATGATCTCCTGCGCCTGCTTTAATCTGAGGTCGACGATGTAAGCAGGCAAATCTGCTTCGATGAGTATGTGCAGAGGTTCGTTGAGGTGCTCATAGCCCGGCCTTCCTCGAAGCTTTTCTTCCTTAAAATACGATGGCAGAATATAGGTATAGAAAAAAAAATATTTGTTCCGTCTTTGTCATCTTTGGACAGCAAAAATTTCTTGCTTTTGCTTAATGAATTAGGCTTAAAGATTTTTCTTTTGCTCAGTAACTTAGGGGGTAGCATTATAGGGACAACAAAGTTAGGGGCGGATATTATAGGAAAAATAAGTTTCTTAAGCAATTTTAGCGACATTATTCACCGGAATCTTGATTTTGCCAAAAATTCTAGGGTTCCGACAGATTTAGGGGGTGAATCATACTAACAATTACTTTCAAAATCAAGCAATTTTGGGACAAAATCTAGGATTTCGGCGTCCTTAAATTGCTTAATTTTGAAAGTTTTCGTACGTATAATGTCACCCCTAAATTCTCCATCCCTATAATGTCAGGCCAGCGTCCTTCCTTAATTAATATTTCAAATATTTTTTGTCTTGTAATTTAGGGGGTAGCATTATAAGGACAACGAATTTAGAAGCTGATATTATAGGAACAATAACTTTCAAAATTAAGCAATTTAGAGACACATGCCAGCACCCTCGATTTTTCCGAAATTCTAGAGTTCCGGCAAATTTAGGGGGTTCCTTATACGGACGATACCTTACAAAATTAAGCATTTTGGGACATAATCTAGAATTCCACCGTATAGTGTCCCCAAGTTGCTTAATTTTAAATGTTATTGTCCGTATAATGTCACCCCTCTAAATTACTGGACTGATAATTAATTAACCAGATGAATTAGTTACCTTGTCGGGGTCCTTTATGGAGCCTTTTCCTCTGATGAATACACGGCAGCCAGTCGTAGCTTCGACTCTCTTCAACGAATTTCCTCTCGGCCCCAAAAGTCGACCGACGAAATTGAACTAACAAACACCGAAGAAACGCATATGCATTAAGGGTACGTTTGGTTTAAAGAATATAGTGAGGAAAGAAAAGAAATGGAAAAGAAAAATCATTTATGTGTTTGGTTGACTAGAGAAATAGATGAGGAAAAGAAAATCAAAGAGAACTTAAGTTAAGTTTACACCAAAAACCACGAAAAATCATTTTCCTGCCAAATGGTGTGGAAAAAAATGAGAGAAAAGCTAGTGGAAATCAATTTCTCTCTAGTTTTATTTTCCCCACCACTTTCACGATCCAAACACAGCCTAAAAGAAAAATGGATCATCAAAAGCGTAATTAAACAAAAAAGAGCATACGTTAGGATAGCTATCCACGGGAATGTCCAGTCGAAGAATCCTCTTCACCGTGTAAGAACTTGGGCTCGCCGGCGCGCCGTGCCAGTCCATCGCCATACCGTGGGGCCCGCTCAATCTCTGTTTCATTCAAGACAAAATTGTTCCATTCTAACTAACTCTGTTTTGACTTCAGTGGGAGTTTCCATCTTACGCGAAGTCACTTTAACATATCGATTATGATGGTAATAATAAGAGGAGAAAAAAACACAGAATACCTCTTGAGGAATACCGTTCCAGCTCGATAATCCCGTCCCTGAAACGCTCGAAAGGTTAGGGGAAGCCATAGGACTTGGACTTCTGTGCCTTAACCTCTCGAATTCGCCGAAGCTTTGATTTGGCATCATCGAAGTGAACCGTAGAATCTCTGAACGAAGAAGGAACAAATCTATGATATGCTAATGAATGGATAGTCTTCTTATTACACACAGAGAGACAGGGGAAGTTTTCAGCTCACTGCAAAAGCTATGATAAGAACCAATGCCAGGCGAATGAACTACCTACCATTCGAAGCTCACAAATTCCTTACAAAATCGAGGGCCCAAAAGGACAACGGAAAGAACTGAGTTCGAATTAAAAACAGAGAAACAAAAAAAAAAAAGACGTGCCTTGATTTAGGAGCCTGCTGCAAATCGGAAGAACTTGGACGAAAGGGCCAAGCTTTTGGTGCTCAGCCAAGAGTTCGGACAAGTATTGGTTGCTGCAAAACAACGACGAAGGTTATTGCTAGTTGAAACTCAAGTCATCCATAAATCATTCAAATCTTGGGGAAAAAAAACAGTTAAGAAAACCTATCGACATCTGGGGTGGCCCTAATCTGCGGCGAGGCAGCTCTCGCCGGCGAAAAGTTGGACTTGTATAGCCCCGACATACCTAAAAAAACAAATCTTTTTTACAAGGGTTTTTAGCAACAGTTACAGAGAGAGAGAGAGAGAGTTGAGGGAGGGTTTTGATTGAGCAAAGACTGATTACAAAGAGAGTATTAGAAGAAGGTTGTTGTCTATGAATGGAAATATACAGAAGGCGAGGCGAGATCTTTCTTTCCAGTTTTTCCTTGTAGTTTGAAAACGCCATTAATACACCAAAAAAAAAAGGCAATTATTATTGAAAGAACCATGAAAATACATTGGATTCAGGAGCTAATCATACGCGGTCATAAATAAATGTATATCCACATTCCGCACTAAATTATAACAGTGGCCTTCTTTTTCTTACTGTGTGTAATCACGTCTTGGATATCGTTTTCCTACTACACCTCTACTCTATATATAATCACATCTCTCACGTACCAAATTGAGTGGTAAATTAAAAAAAGAAAAGGAAAAACAAAACAGGTACTGCAGTTAATCGTTCATTTCAACCGCGGGGCACGTGTCATGCATGCAAGGTTCATCTGGGGCCACATCTACGTGGGTCCCACATGGCATTAAACTTAAATTCATGATTGTGCCAGCAAATGCTTATGTGGACGACCGAGTGGCCGACCGAAGGCGCCGTTTAGACTATAATTATCCATGACCCCGACAACCGGTCATCAGAATAAAATATTAATTTTTCTCTCCTCCATATACACAACCTACACCTCAACTCAACCTCAATAATTTTCAACTTTATCAACAACCCCACACAACCCATAATATTTATATTTTATGCTTATTTTAAATCGTATTTGAATGTTTGAAAAATAGATTACATTATATTATATAAAATTTAGATACTTTGGTCATTGGAGAAAAAAATTAATATGAATTATGATAGATTATAGAATGTGATAGAGAAATAAATAATTTGAAATTGTGTTCAAAATGTAATCAATAATAGTCTCTTTTTGTAGAGAAAAAAAAAATATATTTTTTGGTAAAAAAATAAAAATTAAATTTTAACAGATAACTAAATGTATCATAAAAATTCATTAAAACATATAGAATAGTTTATCGGAAAATGTGCACAACCGGTTGTGACCCTAAGGGTCACAACCGGTTGTGGGTATTATTAATATTTTTGATTTATTTTAATCACTTTTAATCAACAACCGGTCGTTCATGTCACCGATAAAGGTAGTCTTAGGGCAACGTAAGTACATATGAAAGGAAATTGTTAGAAATAAAATTATGTAAAATTAGAAAGTGTCATGGATCCCATGCTTGGGTACGAATCCCACGGTCACTCGTCTATGAGAGATACGTCTAAGGTTAGATATCAGTTAAGACGTGAGGAGGCGTGTTAAAAATAAATTATATAAAATTAAAAAATAATGCATTCCCTTAGTAGTTTATCTTTAGAAAAATGGTCACTTGACAAGAAAATTATATATGAATTTCTTATTTATTTCTTAATACCCTAAGGAAGGAAAATGAAACAAAAAAAGAAGTTATTTCATTTTTATAACTGTGAAGTCCAATCGGACGAATATTCCCCTATTTGGTGTGGCCTTGCAGCATAGGATTCCCTCTATAATTACACTTGAGGACAGGTTGAAAATGCTCCTCAAATCATATATAATTGATTTAAATTAAAATACATATATCTATACATAAAGAAAGTGGAGTGGAGTACTATTCTTGGAATTATTTTTACTGTAAGAGCTAAGAGCCCGCCCTTCCCTACACAACCTAGGATTCGTTTAATGTCGGACTAAACTGATGGGATCAATTTCAATATAATTCTATTTTGCAGTTGATAACATAAATTAGAAAAATAATACTATAAAACTTAATTATACGATGGTTCATATGATTCTCGAAACATTGTTTTTCAATGACGGATTAATTGATGCGACGGAGGACACAGTGATATTTATTACACACAATAATGCAGATAATGAATTGATCTCTTACTTAAAAGATGAGTCTTTAACCATAAAAACGAACAGTTAATCACAGAAACTGAAGCGTCAAATTGGTATCAAACCTATCAATCGAAGAAGAAGAAGAGCTCGATGGGCCGTACACGAAAGGGCTGATCATCATCCCTTTCGGTTCAACCTTTCCTTTGCCTGATAAATAATCCCTTCTCAACAACTCGCCGCCGCCGCCGGCGGCGGCTAAATGCATCCCAGTTCTCGGCGACCCTCCAAACCTCGTACTGCTGTTCATCTGACTCAGCTTCGCCTTCAAGAAAGTTATGTCGAATGTGAACTGGGAATTCGCCATCGGCATGGGAGGAGGATTATCGGCCTGAGATTTCGGCATAAACTGTATGGGAAGCTGACACGTGGCACCGTTCAGCTCTTCCCCGTTATCCCTTACTACCGCCGGGCACTTAACCGCCGCCGCCGTCGGCTCAGGCGCGTCCGTCTCCGCCGAGGTACGAGCGACGATGCTCTTCCTATTTCTTGGCTTGTACTCTGTCATCTTAAAATGGGCGTTCTCCAAAGCTAATATCACCGGCCTGGGATCGTCGTCCGATCTCCTCCCATCTCTGATTCTTCCGCGCTTGATCGACGGCGGAGAAAACCTCGTACAGATCCCTCCTTCTTCGTCAACGGTCTGAACCTCAAAATCGACCGTTTTCTTGATTTCTCGGCCGCCGTCGACGAGGACCATATCGTCTTTCTCGCCGCTCGTCCCTTCTTCTCCGGGCAAATCGATCGCTGAGTTCGCACCGTGAAAGGGTATGTCCGAAGGAGAAAAGTTGCTGAACCTTATCGAAGCTTCAGCTCTGTTATTGTCATCCATGGCTTCTGTCTCTTTCAACGATTGCTTTCCTAACAGCTTCCTTTTCGCCACGGCTTGAGCTGTTGGTCCCAATTCATTGACGAAAGACATTAAACTGTCTTCGTATGTGATCTTTCCCTTGTTCATCTAAGGCAAATAAAATAAACAATGTCTGAAATTCATCTTCTTCATTACAGCACGCACATGAAAAAAAAAAGAGAGAGAGATGTCTTTGTTTCATTACCAGAAAATAGGACTGTCTACTGCTGAATAAGATCGAGCCCGAGAATTCCCTTTCGTTCGTTAAGGACGAAGAATTCGACGACGGCCTTAAGTACGTCGATCGCCTTTCTTCTGCCTTCTCAAGCCCGCCATTTTCTTTCACTACATGATCAGAAATATTACAGCACTCTTGCAAGGAAAAAAAAAAGAAAAGAGGAATGCCGCAAAAAAAAAAAAAAAAGATCGAATCTTTACCGCGAATCGAATTGCAATTAGGGTTTCTCGTCCTGGCCGGCCTACGGCGGCTCGCGGGGCCCGCTTGGGACGGGTTTAGTAGCCTCTTGTTGTTCGTGTTGGAAATTTTCGCTTCTTTAGCCGCGTCGCTCAACGCCTTCCTCAGCGATCTTCGCCTCGTTCCCGAGAATTCAGACCCGAAATTCTCGGGATTTGTCCGGAGGACGTGGAACACTTTCTCGGCTAGCTCGTGTATGGCTCGAGCCTGTCTGAAGTGGACGCTCGAAGAGGAATTGAATCGCATTGCGTTCTCCGTTATGAGGATGCAATCGTTCTGCAAAAAAAAAAAAAAACATTTTCCCGGGAATAAGTATCAGTACGTTATATAAATGACCCGTTCATCTAAAAGCTTAAACTTGTAGGATAGTCTCCATTACAACACGTTTAAGCTGATTTCTTGTATCGAGCATTGGATTGTAACTCTCTTAGATGAGTGATAGTGAGGATTTGTACTCAACAGATTATGTATATATATCTATATATATATATATATATAATATTTCAATAGATTTATTTTACGACCTCGAAGTGGTCGAGATTTTCGTACATTCCCTCGTGGAGCTTAGCCCTCATGGTGCCGAAGTCCATGGGATCTTTGATGACCTCGTAGTAGTTCTCGACCTGAAAGAAAAGGAGAAGAGCAATAAAATTTGCACATTTTAAACGCCGAAAGATTTTTTTTTTTTTAAAAAAAGGTTACGACGAATAAGTATTCGAAAAAACATCAAAACCTCGTCTGGGTCGACTGGCTCGGCGAACATTTCGTTGGTGTCTTTCCTCTGAAGCATATCGAGCACGAGCTCCAACACATGCTTCGGAGGCGCGGGCGACGGCGGTTTGCCTTAAAACGAGTCGTACTTTCAAGAAAGAACTTCGAAAAAAAAAAGAAAAAATTAAAAAATAAAAAGCCCACCTCTCGATTTCCCGCGATCTTCGTTTTTCTGGCGTTTCCACTCGACTGATGATCGAAGAAAAATAAAAAAGAGAGAGAGAAGACAAGAAAATCAGTCAGCTTCATAGCAGCATATAATCAATGTCATGTGATGTACAACTCACCATGTTCGTTTTCGTTGCCTTCTCTGCCCTGTGTGAAATTAAGTTATTACTCTCTGCAACGAATAATATAATCGAAGATGTAAGAAATAATATGTACCTTCCAAACTTGTTTGGCGACGTTACCACCATTAGAGACGAGGTCATCGACTTTTCTCTTCATCTTCGCCTTCGTAAGCTTCCCTTCGACGTCCTCGTTATCATCGCCGCCGTCGAATACTTTGGCAGATGAGATCTGAGGATTTTCGATGGCTGAGATTCGCGGGCTTCGTCTCGTTGGCCCGTCAAGAATTTCTATCATTTTCTCTTGCACGGATGAGCTAACCTGGAAATTGATGTAAGAATAGCAGCTTATATATAAGCGAATATAAGTTATTACTTAGCTGTGGGCTTTCATGGAGAGAGTAATGATAATTATTCGGTTATTTCTCCTAACTTGGACAAGAAAGATTCAGCAATTAACTAAGAAAACGTTTAGACAGGTGTATGATCTTCTTGCATTCATGTCCTCCATCTTCATAATTTTTCTAGTTTCACAATCATGTGAATATCAGACATTTTAAATTCAGTTAATATCGACATTGATACATATACCATTGTTGCGCAAGAAACGCTTCTTGGGAAACAAGAATTAAATTCTGATGATTTCTTGAATCTTGATGTATCGTAACATTTTTTCTGCTACCCATCTTCTTCTTTCATCATTTTTAGCATTCCGTTAATATATTTACACACATATAGAGAGAGGGAGATCGAGAGATAGAGAGAGCTGTTTAAAGGGAATATAATATAATAGTAGTATCTTCGGATCGTGTAATTTACTGTAACTGTACCAAGCGTTGACCATCTCTGACCGACCGACCGTCGACCGTAAACGCAAACGCATTTTGCAGTAACAACCATAGTTTACAGTAACTGTTCTCCAACAGTCAACTGCAAACGCAAACGAAAAAGAATGTTCCTGTAATATTCCATTTCATACCAACTTTTATAACTTTTCAATATCACCCCCATGTTTTACTACTTACAAACTAACCGCAATATTCTTTAATTTTGAAGGCATATTAAAACAGAAAACAAAATTTTTATTAAAAATATCGAAATTACACAACATAAAAATTGAAATACATTGAGATACATGTCGTACAAATAATATATAAAAAATTATATTTGTGGTCAAATCTATATTTAATTATATCATATATAAATAAAATATAAAAAAATATTACTAAAAATCATAGTATATATTCTTTAATATATTTTTATATGTTCGATTTAATAATCAATACAAGTAAAAGGCTTATTTGCAATTTTGAAACATCAAACACATTTTACATTCAGATGCAAATTTGCGTTTGAAACATGAGAGAGAAAACAAAAAACGCATTTTGCGTTTGCATTTGCAGTAATGTTGGAGCAGTTTTACTGTATATTTGCATTTGCGTTTACGTTTTGCGGTACTATTGGAGATGGTCTTTCCGCTGTATCAAAAGCTATAGATGATGTTTGGGGTGCAACTCTAATCTTTAACCGCAGTCAGCCCCATGGTTCGACGACTACATTTACGTAGGTTTATGACTATAATACAAGACATTGTTTACACTTGAAACTTGAAAGTAATTTATAATTCATGTTCTTTTTTATTTGTATTTTGGACGATAGCTAACACATCTCAAATAAAAAGTGGAGCAAACACAAGCATAAACAACAATCCTGGACTGAAATGAAATAGGAAAAAAAAATTTTAAAGCTAAAAAGATGCACTACGATTTATAATAAGTAACTAAGAAGGGACGACGGCGTGCGATCGCATCATATCCTTAAACTCCACGAAATCGACGAACCCATCGCAATTCCGATCCACCGACGATATCATCATCTCCACCCTATCCATCTCACTCCCTTCCACCAGCCCTAATTTCCCCAGCACCGCCTGCAATTCCCTCGCCGATATGTACCCGTCGCCGTCCTCGTCGAACACCTTAAACGCCTCGCACAGATCCGATTCGTCGTCTCCCCCGCCGCCGCTGTCGCCGCTTCCGAATATGACGTCGTACAGCGAGCCGTGGAGGCCTTCGAAGTCGTCGTAGGTGAGTCCCTGATTCCCCGGCTGGATGTATCCCTGAACGGTGGCTCGGAGCTCCGCCGAATCGGCCTCAACGCCGAGGAGCGTCAGGGCCTGCTCGAGCTCCTCGACGGTGATGATGCTGTCGTGGTTCTTGTCGAACATGTCGAAGATCCGCCGGAGGCGGACGGAGTTCAGGCTAGGGCTACGGAGGCGGAAAGATCCGCCGGGCCGTACGGTGAGTTTCTTGCCGTCTAAAGCGTTTTCTGCCTTCGCCATTAGATTTGATGTGCCTTAGGTGTTTGTGATAATGTCTCAATGGTAAAAGATGATATATGCATATGCATTGCATAGCATTCCTTTTATATTTGTGCTGAGTTATTCAATACGCGGATTCAACGCTGTTAAATATGTTGGACCGACCATTCTTTTTATTGTTACATACGTTACGTATATTATTGAAAACGACTTACAAAAAAAATAAATGACTCAGATCTGAAGCAAGCCATGCTTTGCTTTTGTTCTATTTGACAATTATTATTATTATTATTGACTTTGTAAAACACTGTACTTGTTTGTGTGAATTCGAATTCGGGCAAGGCAAAGTTGGTGTATGATATGTTAATATAGTTGGCATCATTTATTTGAATTATTTTGTTAGTGTACTTCGAGAATCTTTAGCTATCTATATTCATTTGTCACATTTTTGAATATTACGACAAATTCGTCAAAAATGTACGCTGACCAACTCTCCTAGCTAATGTAGTCAACTAACTTAGGAAACTTCGTTTGTCCTTGCTTGGACCACAACTCGCCAAGACAAATTGCTATGTAAAAAAGATTCTATCGACTAAAACGAAATATTTGACGTGTAACGCGCAAAAATCATGTAAAATAGACCTTTGATTTTCTACGATTCATATATATACAATCAACACAAGTTTCATATATATACAATCAACACAAGTCTCTCTCTCTCTCTCTCTCTCTCTCTCTCTCTCTCTCTCCAAGTAGAAATATAATCAACCACGAACAATACAAAAGAAACCCTAATAAAACCCTAAATCTTGTTCCTATAGTGACACGCCTGCCGACTAACACTTCGATTAGCAAGGCTAACCTCAATATCGCAAGTCGAAGAACCAACAACACGAAGATCAAAGAAGAAAACCCTAACCTTCCCGCGCACCTTCACATAAGTCTGCAAAGGCAAAGCACCGTCCAACACTGCATCAGAAAAAAACGCCGAGTCCGAAAGCATTCGATCGGCCAACAACTCTAACCTAAGCTTCATGTTCTTTGTTTTTCGCGGGCCCACATAGCCGCCCGGGATTGGCACGTGGCCCACCTCTTCGCCTCGGTACCTTAGTAGGGCTGTGGTGTTTTCGTACTTAAACCCTAACCCATTAGGGTTTTTTAGAGAAATGTCGATTTCGAGGGTTATGTTTAGGTTTATTCGCACCCTCGGGGAGGTGTCTATGGAGAACCCTAAGTTCGATAGGGTTATCGAATTTATAGTTGTAACTGCGTGTTTTACCTTAAACACCGTTAGGGCAAGGATTGGGGTTAATAGGGCGGTTAGGGTTAGTAGTGCGATGGATATGAGGAATATGAAGAATCTTCGAGTTCTTACCCTTTCGTTCGTCGTCGTGGGTTCGTTTTCTCGCACCTTCTTCTTCGTTGGTGGTTGTTCGATGTCCATGAGAGAGGATATTTAGTATAGTATATGCTTGGAGTAATTGCTGTAAGAGCATAAACCCATCTTATATATTGATATATAATGGTGGTAGGTAGATGCATGAGGAGGAGGCAATGGTGAGATTTCATTACAATGGTGTAATGAAAGAGACCCTAATAAGCTATGTCTTGCATTATTGCAGATGAATAGATGATAATAAGGTATGTGGTGGCGTGCAAGAAGCCATGGAAAGGAAATATAATTGTATACATATGTGTTGTGTGATATTTGCTTTCCTCTCAAAGGGTCCCAAGCTTGTAATGATTGAATGTATATCCGACTTAACTAGTAAAAGATATTTTCCACATATTTCCTAATTCTAGAAAGAAGAGGTTTGTTTATCTAATGTAATGTGGGCTTCTCTCTCCGTTTTTGTCTTGATGGGCTCTTATCGTCTATCGGCATATGTATTTTGCGGATGAGAAAAAAAATTGGAACTTGGTGTCACTAAAATCATTCTATTTATTGATCTGACATATCAGATATCATGCCATCACTACTAATATTTTTGGGGGACTTTTCATTTCAGCCCCCAATAAGTATCATTTGGGACATGATTCAGGCCCTCATAGTGAAAAAATTTAGTTTTAAGGACTCATATTCTGCAGTACCACATCAATGCTCTTAAACACCAGTATGTTGAAATTATGTAACACAAAACGATCATCCGGTACCAGTTTACGATCATCTGATACTAGTTCGTTCTGTTGTACCACTTCATTGATCTAACATACCAGTATGTTGAAAGTTTGTAATACAAAACGATAATTCTATACCAGTTCATATATCTTTTATACCATTTAATTACACCATACAAAATGAGTACTTTAACCTAAAATCTTTTTAGAGATGGTCTGAAATCTATTTTAAACATCTAGGGGTTGGGCTGATTTCGAATTGACCCCTGTTTTACGATCATTTACTAATCCTATTATTTTGATGTCGTAGCGTAGTTAATTCTCATCAATCAATGGGCTTTGAAAGTTTTTTTTTTATTAAAAAGAAGTTCGGCTTTGAAACTTTCGATAAACGAATTATATTAGAAAAAAAGGTAAATATAGCAAGTTGCGAACTTTTAAGAAGTGGCTGAGCCAGAAAACGAGAAGACGTAATTAGCATTATTTTGTGTCCTCCTATGAGATATTCGTTTATATTAATATAGAGGTACAACTTTTATAGATTTTTTTTAAACTCGTTATGTGATAATTATTGAAGTTGGAAAGATCTCGCACTTTACAAATTACAAATACCTTAATGGGCAGTTTCCTTTTGATTAACCATTTTTAACTACGCCATTATCAGTGCAATTCACCTTTCTTGATTTGCACTTGTTCAAAACGGTACAATTTTTCATTTAATCTTACATTCACAAATTTATAGGAATCGAGTCCTATGCTCCTGTTTTTCATCTAATAATTATCTGTTGATCCGCTAAAATGAAAAAAAAAAAACCATAAATGAAGCCACTAACCAATAAATTTGGTGAATACGTTTTTTAAACAAAAATTGCAAAATCTAAACCCACTTGTGCAATTCTAAAGAAAATTGAGAGGGCAAGTGGGTCGATACTCGATAGTTACATAACTACAATTCCATTAAATACAAATTCTTTTATGAACACTAATGAAAGTCGAGCATATTATAAAGCAGCTCTAACACAAACTTTGATATTTGTAAAATTAAAACTACTTTGAGTTGAGGAGCGCAGACACACAAGTTGTTAAAAGTTAAAACCTTTTCATCGAGCAAATAAAAGTTGGCCACGTCAGCCAATCAAAATGATTTTTATTACAAGCTACGTTGTTTTCACTCTATTTGTTATACATCAAACACCTGTCTCCATGTTGAATCATTATTTATGGATGATCCTTTTTATAAAGGGATTGGATTTTATTATTGTATAATTATTGAACGATTATTGCTGCCATCAACATACAATCATATAACCCAAGAAACGATCCACATGCTGTCTTTAAACTTTTTTTTTTATGTAATGTTAATTTAATAAAGATGGTCCACATGTTACCAATTATCATAGCTTTGTGTGTGTGTATTATGACAGCGGCGATCCAACTTAGGACACTGTGTTTATTCATTACATAACTAATGTAGTAAATCATATCAATGTTTTTTTTTAAAGCAGATTTTTATTTATTTTTCTGTGATTCCATCCCTGGCTAGTGCCTCGTCACTTCTCACCATACTCACCTGATGATTGGTATTCATTAAGTAATATAGACATGATTATTTAAATTATATAATATATGCATTTGTGGAGCTCGACAAATCGTCTTTTTCCCTTTTTAGGTATGCTAATCAAGTTATTTTAATTCTGGAGATGCTGCTAGAAAACATTAGAATGGATATTATATATGTATGTATATATTTATATAGGTATATATGTATAAATATATATATATATATATATATATATATATAGAGAGAGAGAGAGAGAGAGAGAGAGACAGAGAGAGAGAGAGAGAGATTGGTTCCTAGTTCGACCTTATTGCATGATAGGACATAATTATACGATCGAAATGACAAGAATTATATATTGAACGAGGGAAACATGCAAAAGTAGTCATCAAGTTTTGAAAAATAGAGAAAAAAAAAGAAGAAGAAAAACAAGAAACGATTCTGTAATTATGAAATGACGCGAGCATGCACGTCGATGATGATGATTCATGCACTAGACAATGACCATATTATTGTCACTATCTAGTCTCATTATTATTATGATGATCATCGTCGTCATCTTTGTATTTTATGGGGCGTGGATGGAGGGTTATAAAAGAAAATTCACTTTGGCAAAAAGGAATGGATTTGATTAACGAGGAGTTTTAATAATATCACGATGATATTATTAATACCTAACTAGTAGGGCTTTAAAACCATGTCTCAATATGCCGTATTCGCATCATTCGTTCACATTATTGCATGTCTATGTGTGTGTGTGTATGTGTGTGTGTGTGAACGTGAACCTAATAAGTTAGTCTCTACTTTTATACATGAATAAACGTAATTAGAGCAATCACTTTCGCCCAAACTAAGGCGTAGACCAAAGGGAATGAATATGTGTGTGTGTGTGTGTGTGTGAGTGAGTGATTTGCGTAGAATCTTAATATTCATGTCTAAAGACATATTTATCGTGTTATAAATTATACAAAGGTTCTATATTCTATATTCGCCGCCACAGCCATAAACACACAAGACGACAATCTTAGGACAAAAGATCTAACAATAATTACTGCGAGATTTGGTCAACATTCATCGCTTTGCATTGGCTCTACATACATTTATAATATATAAATAAAATGTGGGGTTTGTAGATGTGATAATATTCAGAGAAGTGATAATCATTTTATATCGAAATCGCGAATTATTATATAGCATAGTTCGATATATTCCAAAGATAAGAAAACATGAGGAATTTCTCAAATTGTGACGTACTCCACTTCTCTAGATAATTATTGAAAGTCCGTTTGTAACTTTAAATCATTTCTAACATCAAAAATCCAAAGGATACGAAGTTCCATATATTGTATACTCCTCGATTCGATCTATTTTTATGTCCCACGATCATGAAGTATATATTCTCTCAAATAAAGTAAATTAGCAAATATCCTTTTAGTGTACTTGATGAATTGCGATCATCCATAACTCTAATGTTCAAATATAAATACGACAGGTAGGGTAATGAAAAAAAGGATGTGCCACGTTAGCAACCTTACCTTTAGTTTAATTTTCTACATATACTACTGCACATATATATAGCCGTTGTGGATATGGAAGATTGCATGAACTTCTCAACTTGACAAGTAGCCACCTAAAGAATCTAAGTCTCTTACACAAATTACTGAAGTAATAATCCAAAAACCATGTCTTCGAACAAAATAGCGGCCACCGTCGATGAGATTTATTACAAGTCCAATTTTCCGGCGATTGTGGTGGTGAGAGAATACGATGAAGAGAGAGACAAGGCTGACGTGGAAGAGCTCGAACGGAGGTGCGAAGTGGGCCCGCCCGGAAAACTAACCCTAGTTACCGACCTCATGGGCGACCCCATTGCTCGTGTTCGAAACTTCGCGTCCCATGTCATGCTGGTAAATAATTTTATTTTTTGACTTGGGTGTATCAAAATAATAACAGTCCCTTGCATTTATATGTAGTGTATATATACATATATATTGCATCATTTTTAAATAAATCGTCTTAAGCCCACACCAAATGGGTTATCTTTTTTTTATTACATATCACCACATAGAATTAGAATCCAACACTTTATAATCATCGTACGACCTACAATATTAAGATAATAGCCCATGGCATTTGTACAGTATAGATACCCCCATATACATTAATATTTTTCTACTAAAAAAAATTAAATTAAATATCGATCAACGTAAACATGGCCATCCATTGAAACCCACACAAATGGTATATCTTCATTCATTATATGTCACCACATCGAATTAGAATCAAACACCTTGTACATCATCATATTCTTATGAAAATTATGAAATTTTCCAAGCTAATTTTCCTTTTTTTTTTCAAATTTTAAAAGGTCGCCGAGCTCGAAAATTCGAGAGAAATCGTGGGAGTCGTCCGAGGATGCGTAAAAACCATGATGACGCACGGGAAAAAGTCGAAATCGTCCTCCGAGTACAAAAACTTAGCCTACGTACTCGGGCTTAGGGTTTCGTCCAACCACAGGCGCCTCGGCATAGCGACAAAACTCGTCCAAGAACTCGAAAAGTGGTGCGCAAAAAACGGGGCGGAGTACGCCTACATGGCCACCGAGGGCACGAACAAGCCCTCGATAAACCTATTCACCCGAAAGGGCAATTACGTAAAATTCCGAAACCCTACGGTCCTCGTCCAACCCGTCCACCTCCACCGAAAACCCTTAACCCCCGACGTAGAAATCGTCCAAATTTCTCCGAAGTTGGCTGAGAAAATATACCGCAAAGTACTCTCCCGCGCCGAATTCTTCCCTAAAGACATAATCGATTTGCTCGAAAACAAAATAAGCTTAGGCACTTTCATGGCCTTCCCTAAGAAAGACTCAATTGTCCATGAAACCCTAGATTTATTACAACTCCCGCCCTCCTATGCGGTCCTAAGCGTGTGGAACGCGATGGAGGTGTACCGAGTGCAGGTGAGGGGCATTTCGGGGATAAAAAATTTCGCCTCGCTAGGGACTCGGGCGATCGACGCTCTGTTTCCATGGCTTAGGGTTCCTTCCGTGCCCAATTTTGTGGAGAATTTCGGGTTTTATTTCTTGTACGGGCTTCACATGGAGGGCGGGGAAGGTAAGAAGTTGATGAGGAGTTTGTGTAGGTTCGTGCACAATATGGCTCGGGAAAGTCCCGAGTGTAGGGCCGTGGTGGCCGAGGTGGGGCCCGAGGACCCCGTTAGGGAGGCCGTGCCTCATTGGAAGAGGTTTTCTTGGGACGAGGATGTTTGGTGCATTAAGAAATTAGAAGGAGATTATGGTAGTGAAGATGGTAACATTGACGCTTGTAATAATTGTGATGATGATGATGATGAATGGTGTAGGTATGAGAATTCTTGTACGGCCATGTTTGTTGATCCAAGGGATCTTTGATTTTATGAGATGATATATGATATGATGTGTTTGTTTATTTGATATTGGACATTATATTTTATATCATATGTACAGCTTGTCAATTCAGCCTGCAGCCCGCGGGCCGGGCTGGGCCGGCCCCGTCTTGCCAAAGGGCGTGGCGGGCTGCGATTTTTTAGTCCCACCAGGCCGCCAGCTATGTAATTAATACTATTTATACAATATATACATTGTATTAAAAATATATATCAAAGTTAATAGTTAATATTCATTCATTATAATAAGTTAATGACATTCTTATTAATTAAAACATAATTAATGCAATTTTTATTTATAATCTGAATATCATAACAAATAAAAAAATTATCAGTTAATTAATTGAAATTTTCAAGAAGGACGGGCCTCAATTTCTAAGGCCCGCCATGCACATCGCGGGCCAACCCGCCCCACCAAATAGTGGGCTTTAGCGGGTAACAGGTCGCCTCGCCCCGCCAGCCCGTTTTGACACCTCTAATCATATGTGCTATTAAGAATTAATTTCTTCGCTTTAAATACTGAGTTCAAGTGGTTTGGTCATGATATCTCTGTATGGCCAGGGGCGGATCTAGGAATTTCTGAGAGGGGGCCGCAATATAAATAGAGTTGGTAGTTAGGTCAACGTAGAATAGAAATTTTCATTTACTATATTTGTTTGAAAGAGTTATCAATTGAAATATACTTTTCTAGCAAAACATATGAAATTGATTATAAAAAAACAACCACAACATGCCATAGTATTGATATTGCGTGGATTATAGTAAAACAATAATAATATGCTATAAGGAAATAGAGGAAAAAATAACACAAGTCATATATCGTACGGATATTAATTGCAATATTTATTTAAACTTTTTATTTGGTACTGTTTTTTATTTGGCAAGTGATTTTTAATAAAGGTTAGTAATTAAAATTTGTGTGAAGTTTTTATAATGGGTTTTGTATTGCAAGTGGAAAATAAAATTTTAAATGGACCATGAAGGAATTAGAAAAGGTGAAAAAGAATTAAATTAGAACTAAAACCAATATGAATTTAGTAGTTTTGTATAGCTAAAAAATAAAAAATAAAATAAAAAATGCTAAGAACTAGAAAGAAACAGTAAACTAAAAAAGAAAAAAAATGTCTTAAGCAATAAACATAGAATATAAAAGTGCGATAAGAAAAAGAAAAGTAAAAAGTGACAAGATAGTTGTTAGGATATGCGGAAATCCCCGATAATTATTTGCCCGAAAAATGACGATAAAAATAATTAAAACGAAAAATAAATTTGAACAGTGACACGAGATTTACGTGGTTCGGTCAGAATGACCTACGTCCACGGGCCGGAGGGTAGAACTTCTTTATTATGTGGAGATATTACAAACACGTACTCTGACGTGATATAAAAGCACTACAACAATATTAGGAGTAGGCTATACAAAGAATTATTCGGAGTAGACGAAGATCTGTGTGGTGTGTCTCCTCTTCATCGGCTGATGCCTATTTATAGGCGATGGCTTGGTTCGATCTACCATGTGAATAAGAAACAAAAAATTCAGCTCCTTTGAATACCAACTACGCCTGCAAAAAGAGAAATTAGTTTCTTCTCTTCACATGCTTCTTTGACCAACAAATTCGGCGTTTACATTGATTTTCTTCATTTTCCTTTGTCCCACGTTCCTTTACAGCTGTATTGGTTGATTGGTCAAAGACCACGTTTGCAAAGGTCACAACAAATCTCCACCTTGACCTTTGATTCCGTAAATAACTCCATCGTAATTAGTAACATCTTTACCTCCCTCCGACATTAGCCCCTGACGGGCTACTTCACCATTTCTGAAACACCAATCAAGTCCAAGCAATGCTTGAACTTGGAAACAGGAAGAGCTTTCGTAAACAAATCCGCAGGATTATCATTCGTGTTGATCTTCTTGATAAACACCTTCTTATCTGCAATGATCTCACGAATAAAA
Organism: Craterostigma plantagineum; assembly: GCA_027422505.1. Classification (NCBI taxonomy): domain Eukaryota; kingdom Viridiplantae; phylum Streptophyta; class Magnoliopsida; order Lamiales; family Linderniaceae; genus Craterostigma; species Craterostigma plantagineum. The sequence continues at coordinate 211,089 of JAPQWV010000120.1, forward strand.
TGATACTTAACATCAATGTGTTTAGTCCTTTCGTGATACATCTGATCCTTAGTCAAATGAATCGCACTTTGACTTCACAGAAAATAGTAATGACTCCCTGATTCTGGGTTAATTCGCTGAATAACCCTGTCAACCATAATGCTTCCTTTATCGCGTCAGTAATCGCCATGTATTCCGCTTCAGTAGTAGATAACGCCACTACATGCTGTAGAGTTGCTTTCCAGCTAACTGCACAACCTCCAATACAAAACACATAACCAGTAAGAGATCGTCGTTTATCGAGATCACCTGCGTAGTCTGAATCAACGAAGCCAACGAGAGTATCACTGTTTCTACCAAACTCCAAACAAAAGCTTAGAGTACCCTTCAAGTATCTGAGAATCCACTTCACTGCTTGCCAGTGCTTTTTTCCTGGATTAGCCATATACCTGCTAACAACACTAACAGCCTGTGAAATATCAGGACGTGTACATACCATTGCATACATAATACTGCCGACTGCACTCGAGTAAGGAACTCGTGCCATGTACGCTTCTTCCTCATCTGATGATGGTGACTGAGCAGCGCTTAGCCTAAAATGGCTAGCAAGAGGAGTGCTGACTGGTTTGGCATCGTTCATGCCAAATCTCTCCAAAATCTTTTTGAGGTAACTTTCCTGGGTCAGGTGCAACTTACCAGCTCCTCTATCACATCTAATCTCCATACCAAGAATCTTCTTAGCTGCTCCTAAATCCTTCATCTCAAATTCACCATTCAATAATGCCTTCAACTGGTGAATTTCTGCAAGATTCTTAGCCGCAATGAGCATGTCATCAACATATAACAATAGATAAATGAACGAACTGTCATTTAACTTCCGGAAGTAAACACAACTATCATACTTGCTCCTGGAGAAACCATGACCCAACATGAAAGAATCAAAACGTTTGTACCACTGTCTTGGAGATTGCTTTAATCCATATAAGGATTTCTTCAACAAACAAACTTGGTCTTCTTTACCTTCAACTATGAAGCCTTCAGGTTGCTTCATATAAATCTGTTCATCTAAATCACCATGTAAGAACGCCGTCTTGACGTCAAGTTGTTCTAACTCCAAATCATACATGGCAACGAATGCAAGTAATACACGAATAGAGCTATGTCTAACAACATGTGAGAATACGTCATTAAAATCAACACCTTGTACCTGACTATAGCCTTTCGCGACTAATCGTGCCTTATACCTTGCATCGTCAGAACTAGATAAACCTTCTTTCTTCTTGAAGACCCACTTACATCCGACTATTTTCTTTTTCTTCGGCGGCACAAGAATCCATGTACCATTCTTGTGCAGAGATTCCATTTCTTCATTCATAGCTACCAGCCACTTATCAGAATTATCATCGTTTATTGCCTCTGAATAGGTAGAAGGTTCGCCGCCTCCACCTGTTTCTTGCGCCACTGATAAAGCGTACGAAACTAAATTTACGTACCGCTGTGGTAGTCGAATCTCCCGTCTCTCCCTATCTATGGCTAAAGAATATTCCTGCTCGACACTTTCATCCTCAACAGGATCTGAATCACGTTCTATCTCATCCTCTTGATCTGTTGAACTCGTAGCAGGATCATCTGAAACTTTGTTGATCTCGAGCTCCACCTCGCTCTGTACACTATCCTTCATTTCTTGACTAGAATTAGTAGACTCTTTTGAATGTAACATAGAAGACTCGTCAAATGTAACATCTCTGCTAATTATGAATTTGGGTGACTTGGGATCGGGATTATATAATCTATATCCTTTCACCCCTGAAGCGTAACCGAGAAAAATACATTTCTTAGCTCTAGGCTCTAACTTTCCCTCGTTTACGTGCATATAAGCTGGGCATCCAAATATTCTTAAGTCTGAGTAATCAGCAGGAGTACCTGACCATATTTCCTCAGGAGTCTTGAAATTGATCGGTGAACACGGTGAAAGGTTGACAATATAACATGCTGCGGCGATAGCTTCAGCCCAAAAATCATTTGTCAACCCAACGTTGGAGATCATACATCGAGCTCTCTCTAAAAGCGTACGGTTCATGCACTCGGCAACACCATTTTGTTGAGGCGTCATTCGAACAGTGTGATGTCGAGCAATTCCTTCATTCTTGCAGAACTCATTGAACTCGCTTCCGCAAAATTCTAAGCCATTATCTGTCCGCAACCGCTTGATCTGTTTTCCTGTCTGCTTTTCAATCAAAACCTTCCATTGTTTAAACGTTAGGAAAACATCACTTTTCTGCTTAAGAAAATAGATCCAGACTTTCCTTGAAAAATCATCAATGAAAGTCAACATATATCTTGCACCACCTTTGGACGGAACACGAGAAGGACCCCATACATCAGAATGAATATAGTCCAAAGTACCTTTCGTCCTGTGGACTGCTGGCGAATTGAAGCTGACTCGTTTCTGCTTCCCAAAAATACAGTGTTCGCAAAAGTCCATCTTACCAGTACTTTGACCGCAAAGTAGGCCCCGCTTGCTTAAAATCGTCAAGCCTTTTTCTCCCATGTGTCCAAGTCTCATATGCCATAATCTCGTGGTATCAACCTCCGGGGATGTCGAAACTGCAGCGGAACCTGTAATTGTAGTTCCCTGCAAAACATATAAATTTCCAGACCTGCAAGCTTTCATTACGACGAGGGCACCTCTGGCAATTTTCAAAACTCCACCTTCACCTGAGAACCTGCACCCTTGAGATTCAAGTGTGCCTAAAGAGATAAGATTTCTCTTCATATCTGGAACATGTCTGACTTCTGTAAGCGTTCGGATGATTCCGTCGAACATCTTGATCCTAACTGTGCCTTTACCAACAACTTTACACGGAGCATCATTTCCCATCAACACATATCCACCATCAAAATTTTCATATGTGCAAAAGCAATCCCGACTCCGACTTATGTGGTAAGAACAACCCGAATCTAAGATCCACTCATTATCAGACCTAATAATATTTGCAGTTGCTACAAATATAGTTCCATCGCTCTCATCAGCAGCTAAACTAGCTTCGGCGGGTTTATTAAATTGCTGATTATCTTTCTCCTCATTTTTTAATTTAAAACAATCAGCTTTAATCTGACCCCTTTTCTTGCAAAAATTACAGACTTTATTTCTGTACCTGGATTTTGACCTTTCTTTAGATCTGCTACTTTCAGCGTCTCTACTTTCTGGTCTTCCCCGTGCAAACAGGCCTTCTGCCTGGCTACCACTTGTTTCTCCCGTAATATCCCTGTCTATCTGTTCTTTCGATTGTAAAGCGGATTTGACACTAGAATACGATATCGTATCTTTCCCATATACTATAGTGTCACGAAAATGCTTTAAAGACGAGGGAAGGGAATACAACAATATTATGGCCTGATCTTCGTCCGTCACTTTGACTTCTACGTTCGCCAAATCAATAATGATAGAATCGAATTTATCGAGATGCGAGAGTATAGAAGTACCTTCCGTCATTTTCATACTGTATAGCTTCTGCTTTAAATAAAGCTGATTCTCCTTAGTCTTCTTCATGTAGATAGCTTTTAACGCATCCCACATACCCATGGCCGTCGTCTCCGTGGCAACTTCTTGTAAAACCTCGTAAGAGAGATTTAATATAATAGCCGATCTGGCTTTCTTGTCCAATTCACTAAATTGATCGTCCTTCATTTCGGTCGGTTTCTTCTTTGCGCCTTCAAGCGCCACCTCGCAACCGTCTTGAATGAGTATGGCCTCCATTTTGAAACTCCACATTGCAAAGTTGACATTTCTGTCGAACTTTTCAATTGACATCTTTGTTATCGTCATGGTGGCTAAAAAATAAATCGGGTTGGCTCTGATACCAATTTGTTAGGATATGCGGAAATCCCCGATAATTATTTGCCCGAAAAATGACGATAAAAATAATTAAAACGAATAATAAATTTGGACAGTGACACGAGATTTACGTGGTTCGGTCAGAATGACCTACGTCCACGGGCCGGAAGGTAGAACTTCTTTATTATGTGGAGATATTACAAACACGTACTCTGACGTGATATAAAAGCACTACAACAATATTAGGAGTAGGCTATACAAAGAATTATTCGGAGTAGACGAAGATCTGTGTGGTGTGTCTCCTCTTCATCGGCTGATGCCTATTTATAGGCGATGGCTTGGTTCGATCTACCATGTGAATAAGAAACAAAAAATTCAGCTCCTTTGAATACCAACTACGCCTGCAAAAAGAGAAATTAGTTTCTTCTCTTCACATGCTTCTTTGACCAACAAATTCGGCGTTTACATTGATTTTCTTCATTTTCCTTTGTCCCACGTTCCTTTACAGCTGTATTGGTTGATTGGTCAAAGACCACGTTTGCAAAGGTCACAACAATAGTTTAGTTCCCACACCACCATGCTACTTAGACGTTTAAGTAAATTTAATTAGGACATGATACCGATCGTTTCATAGGCCACAGAAAGTTATAAATTCACTTCGGAGTGAACTGAACTTAGTTAATTCGCATCAAACTAAGCAAGTAAAAAAACACACATGCATTTACTGCTCAAATTTCAGCATTAATAACCTCCCATCCATAAATGCAGCTCTAAATTAATGACACAGTGTCGAAACCGTTACTAATTTTATTTTTTTTAAATAAGCATCACGTATCATTTTTCACCTCCCATCAACTACAAAGAAAACAAAAAGACGATTAAGAATGAAGAAGAATTCATCGAGTGTTGCCCCTTTAGTCGTCCTCCTAGTGGCTCTTTTGCCTCTGGCTTCTGCTATATGGAACCCATTCTACAAACCTGGTAATAATTATAATAAAAATTTCATTTCATGCAAGAAATATCATCATCCCATATGTTCTTTATATACAATATAATACGAATGGATAAAAAAAATTATAGGAAGGTACAAATTGCCGAACGGGCCGGGAAATTGCTACGAAAGCGAGGATTTCGGGTCGATGAGTTACGTGGACGACGAAAGATGTTTAGGGCTTTGCAAAGCTTACTACGGCTCGGACGCGACCGGGCACTGTGCTTTCACTTACCAAGTGCTTAAATTCAATTTTACCAAACCTTGCGAGTGCTGGCGAACTGATGCTCCACAAATACTGTAAAGTATTTTAATTTTATATTTTACCAAAATAAAATGCGATGAAGTTTGAGAATTTGAGTACGTGACAGATAATTTTCATGAATTTATGCTGTTAATTACATGCGTTTCTAAATTATAAGGGTTGGGCTGTACCTTCAGAATAAGCCCAATATTACTCGGCCTGAATGGGCCTCGGCCTATTACTCTGTGAACAACTAAAATTTCATTTTGTTTTCCAAATTACATTTTACAACTTCAGTTTGATGTTAATACTCCCTCTCTCTCTCTCTCTCTCTCTCTCTCTCTCTCTCTCTCTCTCTCTCGCTATCTATTTAATAGGTGAGCTACATATGTCTTGATTCTCGAATTGGAATAACCATAGATAGGTCATTTTTTTTTTTATCTCGTAACGTGTAGTAGCCATAAGCTTTTTAGGATTCTTTTATATGTAGAGAAAAAAGATGACTTCCACAAGTCAAGTTAGGGCATAACCTCAATTAAATAATATTTACCAACTTCTCGAAAAGCCCCATGGCATCGACGCACTATCCAATACAATATATAAATATACATTTGTGGAAGAAAAAAAGGAAGAAAAGAAAAGGAGAGAGATATAATAATTGCCAAAGATGGAAACTTACCTAAAAATAAGTTGACTTGTGCATTCCATTGCTCCCTAAATCTGGTCGAATATAATATAGGCGAGAGAATAAGTAGCACAACAATTTATCTATCTTTCTTTCTTTTTTTTTGGTTAAATTGAGCATTTTTAAATAGTCCTTACCCTTATTTATTGTCGTAGAATATAAAAAGGATATATATCTTGTAAAAATGATAATTTTTTTTCTTAGCTCAATCTTAAACGTACGTACATAACATATTGAATTAAATTAGTGCAATCCCCGCTAAATCTCAACATATTCTATTTTTGTATTTAATGTTTTATTTCTTCTGGACTACTCTTTCATCTTACCAAGTTACCCATTCCCTCTTTTATGCTTTGCTCAACCACCATTCATAATGCCTACAATTAGAAATATATTACAATATATTTTAAGAATTTTAAAAGTCGCTAATTCAGGCTTTAATTTTGGTCCCCTACCACGTTAATCCTCAAAGCTTGTCTTAATATTCGAACCCAAAACTCTTAAAAATTCCACTAAAAGGCCAAAAAACTATGCCCCACCCATCCACGCCCGACAGGTGTCGGCATTGCAACTTTGATTCTTTTAAGCGCCTCTTGTCTCAATATTATAGACATAAATACTGTTTTTACCCCTCTTTTCCCGTTATTTTTATATTTTAATCCTCTTTTTAAAGATCTAATGGTACTATAATTACTATAAATATCTACTTGAGAATCAATTTCACGGGTTTTTGTAGCCATTTGCTTAATTGCTTGACTTGTGTTCTTTCTCTCACCGGGACCATTAAGATTTTAGTTATATTTTTTGGAAAATTTCAAATAAATTTAATGAATTTTTTTTTGAAGTGTTTCTTTTGCAAGTTCAAGTTAGCTTGAGTGTCAATGAAAAAAGTTAAGATAGTTGATTGGCTAGCCAAAAATATATTAATGGATAGCCGTTCCGAACGAAATAATTTTATCTGGTGGGTGGATTACAGGTGACTGACAGATACGCACGCAACATTTAAAAATGGATCTTAACGCTGGGTTCTGTGATAGATGCGTTTTTTTTTTTTTTTGCGAACGATTCGAATATTTCATATTATTTAACAGGATGCGATAACACGGACCGTTATCGTTGAAATCGAATAATTTTGGATATGATAATTGGTAATAGATTATACATATCAACATTATGTAGCTAGAGCTAGCTAGCATCATGAACTTTAATCCTTGAATAATTTAATTTTAAGGACCCGATTTCTGCAGTACCACTTCATTGTTCAACAGTACCACTACATTGTTCCGCAGTACCACAAAACGATCATCCGATACGAGTTCATATACATTTTATAACATTTTTTGAAGTTTAGGCCCTTAACTCTAAATTTTACAGAAAATGTATCTCTTTAAACAATATTTTTTTTTGATATGGTCTGAAAATTATTTTAAAACTTTAAATGGGTCCGCTTTCAAATATATCCGGGATTTCTCAAAAAAGAACAGTCGATACATTAGTGTAAGAAATAATTATATACGGAAATTTACTTCCCAAAGTTACTAACACTCATTATTGTCTTTAACCTTAATCTTCTTCCTTTTTATCTTTCCTAGCACTAAACTGAATATGACAAAATAGTCATTTTTTACTCAAGCGAAAATCGAACTCCCTATCAAACCCTAGATCGCGTCAACATTTAACCCGAAAACTTTTTATCTTTAGTCTATTTATCAAATTTTCGCTGCTAATTATCCGTCCTACACCATGTTACATAATGGGAAAATGAAAATTTATTTAATAGTGTATTTGGTCCCACGTCAAAATGAAAAAACCCCGTCCTTCAATCGTTTCCGTATATATTCAACATCACTTCACTGAAAAAAAAAAATCTTTGTAAAAAAGTTAATGTGTGTTTTCGTAGCCTCATTGGCTCGTTTCCTTTCGCATCGTACTAAAAAAAATACAGAAAAACCCCAAACATCGTACAGCTTCTCCTTTTGATTATAATTGCTTCTTCCCTCTCAAATCAATGTAATGAGATTAGAGTTTTCTGTTTGCCATGGATTAATGACACGCATGTAAGCTTTTATTTTATTTCTATGTTTAGAAGGTATTTCGAAACAAACGCACATGAATTAGAAAAAACCATTAGGCTTTGATGTTTTTTGGTATAGAGTAAAAGACTGCCTATATACAAAACAATTATTAGATTGGACATTCGAAGCACTCTCTCTCTCTCTCTCTCTCTCTCTCTCTCGCTCTCTCTCTCTCTCTTACATACGCAGAGAGAGAGAAAGGCACACGCAATAGCACACAGAGAGAGACACATACAATACAATCAGATTTGTTGCTTCCCTTATATAGGGCCTCTTTCCATTTCCTACCTGCAAGTAAAAAGTTTCTCTGGCTTTTGCTATATTTGTGTTTTGTCTTCAAATCTTGGAAGTCTTTTGATATCAAATCTTTCGTATTCGTATCGCATAAACCCTCTTTTGGCAAATTACCAAGACAAAAGGATCACAAACCGCAGGTAATAATAACTACAACTATCGTTGAAGTATCACAAGAAAGATTGTATATGTGTGCTGAGATTGAGATTCATATAATCCTCGGGCGTGCCGACTTCTCATCTACTGTTTATATTCATTCTCTTCGAACAATCGAACCCTTTTTTTTTTATTTTGTCTTTTTCCGTCTTTCTTTCGTTACTTTCTGGGGTTTTATTACCCGAATTTAATTTCTTGCAAGGAAAATATGGTGAGAGGAAAGACCCAAATGAGGCGTATAGAGAACGCGACGAGCAGGCAAGTGACTTTCTCCAAGAGAAGGAACGGTTTGCTGAAAAAAGCGTTTGAGCTTTCTGTTCTTTGTGATGCTGAAGTTGCTCTCATAATCTTCTCTCCTAGAGGCAGACTCTATGAATATGCAAGCTCAAGGTTAGTTAGTTCTTTGATAAAATGAAAGTTCGTCTGTTCTAACATGTCTTCTTTCTTAAAAATCTGATCTTTTTGCTACTTATTTTTCTGGGGCTTCTCGAACATGATCGTCTCCAAGTCCAGTCTTCGACTAACTTCTGAATCTGTATATATGTCTTTCTTCTACCTTGCAAGAAGAACAAAGTTTCGATTTTTATTTATTCTCTTCTTGATCGGTATGTTTCACACAGAAGACACACTCCTTATGGGGTTTTTTTTTTCGTGAATGTTAATGAACAAGTGAAATTAGGTCAAACAAGGGCCTTCTTCTTCGAGTACTTATGAAAGGTTTAGTTTTTTATCAGACCCTTTTAAATCAAAGTGATTTTCTTAACTGTTATGAACCTTGTCTATACTTCGATTTAAGAACTGTATGCTCTCTCTCTCTCTCTCTCTCTCGATGGATCTTGAGATTGACTTGGCTTGATGTCGATCAGATCCCAAGCAAGAGAAAGAATTGTTAGGTAAATTAGGCACACACTGAGTTCGTGTCAGAACCACTAAGTTTTGCTGTAATAACTAAAAACCAACATCAAATAAAACAAAACCTGCAATAGTAAATCTTAAGTAGAACACCACACTCATTCCTCTGCATAGCAGTTAAGTCTTGAAATAGTTGCCTGATTCCCACTAAACTTACTAGTTGAAAAAAAGTGCGATCATTTGTCACAATCCAAAAAAGGGCTTCATACATTAGCCGCCTTTTCTTTTAATTGTCTCCCTTTTAATCTCTTGGGGACTAATATTAAGCTAAGTTTAAGCATGAAGTAAGGAGACAGTTGTCGTCATTAGTAACCAGTTATTACATACATGTTTATGCTTTGTCTGACTTTTTGATCACCAAGTTCATGCTATTGATGATATGCTCCCCTAATTACATCACACTTGAAACGAATCTTTTCTGCCAATAAGTGCTTGTACGGACTGTTGCTTTTAATAATTGCCTTACATAAATTAGCACACGAATAATCAATCCCATGTGCTTCCCTTTTAGTACTCTATACTTACTTTTTTTGTGAATTCATGAACATAGGATAAATCTGTACATGCCATGATCTTAACAATTATTACATTGTGCTCTCTCATTCTATCACTACATGTGAGAGATCTTAACGCACGCATGGGATCTTAGTAATAACTACACATTGCATACTTTGGAAGACCTAAATTAGGATATATATATATATATATATTGTATATATACATTATACATACATATATTTCTACAGCATCCAAGAGATAATTCATCGCTACCAAAGCCACGCTAGAGAGATTCAAGCTAGCAAGCCTCAAGAGGAAGAGATAGCGAGTAATGTGCAGGTTAGGTTTTCTCTTTTTTTTTTTTCTTCATGATCTTTGAATCACTTCTCTTTCCATTTATTTCTTCCAATTGCATTTCACGTATGACTAAATTCAATGAGAACACAGCACTTGAAGCTCGAAACGGCGAGTATGATGAAGAAGATCGAGCAGCTCGAAGCTTCGAAAAGGTAAAATTTGAAAAAGAAAAAAAAAAAGAAGCTAAATTTTGGTTTGCCCTAACTTTATTTATAAGATTATATAATTCGATCGAAAAATTAGGAAGCTGCTGGGAGAAGGGTTAGGCTCATGCACCATTGAAGAACTTCAAGATCTTGAGAAACAGTTGGAGCGTAGCGTAGGCGTAATTCGAGCAAGAAAGGTATGTAATAAGCGAACACGAAGCTACGATGATTAATGCTAAATTTAACTTAATTACATATGACGATAACTTCGATCACGATTTGTTGTGTGCTCAGATGCAAGTGTTCAAGCAACAGATGGATCAACTAAAAGAAAAGGTAGCATCTATCTTCCAATGTAGTACAAATCGAAACGATTATTTAAAAAAAAAATTCTTTTTCTTTTCATCAGGAAAAAGCCCTAGCTGAAGAAAATGCCAATCTAGTTAAGAAGGTGAGGCTCTTCTCAGGCAATAATAATTTCATAAATACACCTACGTTTTCTTGCAATGGGCCAACCTGAAAATTTATTTATTTGTTTTTCTGACATAAAAATATATGCCTCGTTCGTAGCTTGGAGGAGTTGAAGAAATGAGAAAAGGAGTAATAAGGGTATTAGAGGGAGTGAATGGTTCTTCTTCTTCACTTGCATTATCAGCTTCTGCAGAAACGACGACTACCAATAGTGAAATATCAGACGACGACGTTGAGACTGATCTTTTCATCGGACTCCCCGAAAGTAGGAGCAAACGACCTCTTCACAAGTGATAATCTTTTAATATTATATAAATAAAATACTATTTTATGTTTCGACTTGTGGAAACGATCGATCAAATTAAAACTTGTTTTTTCGATTGGAAATGTGTTGTTTACGCAAGCAAATAGATGCATGCAACGCAATCGTGTGATATCGATGGAAAAGGGTATCAGATATTTCATAAACCAATAGATGAAACACGAACTATAATGTCGTGGGATTAATATTTGGGGACTTTTTCATTTCAGACCTCCCATAAGTATCATTTAGGATTCAGATTCTCCTAGCAAAAAATTTAGTTTAAGGACCATTTTCTACAGTAACACTTCATTGCTCTGGCATACCAGTATGCTGAAATTTTGTAATACAAAACGATCATCCGGTACCAGTTTACGATCATCTGAGACCAGCTCATTTCTGCACTACCACTCATTGCTCTGACATACCAGCATGTTGAAAGTTTGTAACACAAAACGATTATTCTATACCAGTTCATATATATTTTATACCACTTTTTTACACCACACAAAATGGGTCCATTAATCTAAAATTTTTTCAGACATGATCTGGAATCTGTTTTAAACATCGGGGCCTGATTTCGAATTGACCCCTGATATTTTCAATCACCGTAAAACTAATCCTCTTGGTTTTAAAAAATTTATCTTTTCAATTTTGTTTCGTGCATATTTTCTCTTGATTGTGAGGATGAATAATTTATTTATTTTTGTAATTTATATATTTATCGTTTTTTTTTCTCTTTATCAAGATATTTCTCAAAACAAACAACCAACCAAAACGCCTTTTAAACTCCCAAATTACGCGCCATTGAAGAGCTCGATAACTACCATTCGTCAGAGCTTCATTTCATCGTCGTTGCCAAAATCCCTTCAATTGCGAAGCAAAATCATCTCAGAGTGATGGCGAATTGCAGCGCTCCAAGCGCCTCCAAGCTTCAAACGCACATAGAGATCAAGCCTAGGATCTCAGTGGACCTTACTGCGGAGGAGCTCCGTAAGGAGCAGAGGATCCCCTTTCCATTCTTCAGGCCGCTTTCTGAGAGGAAGGAGAACACCTGGATCGTTTCAGTGTTTGTGATTCTTCACTTGATAGCCTTCGCGGCCACGATGGTCGTAAATGATTGCTGGCGTAATTCTCACGAGCAGTGCGTGCTTAAGCAGCTGGGGAGGTTTTCGTTTCAGCCGCTCGATGAGAATCCTTTCCTTGGTCCTTCTGCTTCTGCGTGAGTTTACATATGAATACTTTCCTTGGCCTCTCTGTGCGTTTGGGTGCTTGATTTTGGGCTGGGTTTATGTTGAATCTGTGTTCGAGTCTCTAATTTTTTTACGATTGTCGTGATTGCCTTTTCTGTTCGGGTTGATGATTTGGAGCAAAAATTAGGGTTTGCAATTAGGTTTTAGGTGTCTGCATTGAACTCTCTTGAAGAAAAATGATTTTTGTCGAAATCTATTGAAAGGCATCCGTCAATTTTGATCGAGAAAGATGCATTTAGGAGAAAAAACAGCTGCCGATCTCTAGTGCTAGACATTGTTATCAGATTCTTTTTTCATTTTATAACAATCTCGTACCACAATCTCTGCTTTCTTCTTCACTGTCATAATACAGACTCGATGCAATGGGAGCTCTTCGCTTGAAGCATTCATCAAACGCTCGTCAGCTGTGGCGTCTCTTCACAAGCCCGTGCTTACACGCAGGACTTTTCCACCTCGTCATCAGCCTATCGAGTGTAATTTTCGTAGGGATTCACCTTGAGCAAGAGTTTGGCTCAGGTAATAATTAATCACTTTCACTAGTAGTGCTTTCCTGAAATAACTACTTTGCTGATATTCCCCTGAATTTTAGTGAGAATAGGGCTCATCTACATAATCTCAGCACTCAGTGGTAGCTCTTTGGCCGCATTATTTCTGCAAGACAGGCCATCCATTGCATCCTCAGGAGCGTTATTTGGATTGCTCGGTGCTGCATTATCTGGGCTCGTCCAAAACTGGAAACTCTACACCAAAAAGGTTCTTAAAACCTTATTTCTTCACCACCCACCTTCACTTTCCACTCGTGTCATTTCTTTATTTACTTGCAAATATGCATATATGGTCGGTCATATTGCAGTGTGCAGCACTCGTAGTCCTTCTCTTCATCTTCACATTAAACGCATCCCTTGGCTTCATGCCTTTGGTAAGCACCTTCTCGAACATAGGAGGATTTGTAGCGGGCTTACTCACTGCTCTCATGCTCTTGTCCGAGCCCAAAGTGAGGAAAGTGTATCAGAACAAAAGAGGCATCTTTGAGTACGACGTCAAGCGTTCTGTGAAAATTCACAAGAAACTGGACAAACCTGCATTAAGGAGTGCTTCTCTAGTCATCTTCAGTCTTTTGTGAGTTCATCATTATTACTTCTAACATATTGTACGCTAACTCACATAACCATCACGTCCCATGTGCTGTGAAATTTTGTTTTCTTTTTCTTCTCTGTTTCTGATTCAGGCTTGCAGGAGTTGTAGTAGCAGTTATGCAAGGCGTAAATGTGAACAAATACTGCAACTCATGTCAGTACATCGAATGTGTTCCATTGAAATGGTGGAACTGTAATGGCAAAACAATGGGGTGTGAGGTTAGTATGCTTACATTTAGTTGTATTATAAACATTCCCTGGATAAGTACAAGGATGGAGTAGTCTTCCCCGTCTTTTACCGTGCAGATGATGGCAAGCTCGGAGGAGTTAACCTTAACTTGTAATGATAACGGCAAGTTTCGAGTGTTCCCATATTCTAACGTATCGCAGGCGAGGCTGGACGATCTTTGCTATCTCACATGCTCGTGAAGATTCGCAGAGGAGCATAAATCCATGAGGGGTAACCATACACAGAACAGAGCAGCAAAAAGTGTATCTTTTTTCGTTCAAATGCTTCGAACATGATTCCTTTTATCAGCTTCTTTTCCAGGAAACATGTTGAGTTGTACGATAAATTTCAAAGGTTGATGAACTGATGATGAAAGTTATACAAAGAAGGTAACTAGTGAAAACCAAGATAATCATCCAATTAATGATTGACGATACCATTTCATACGAAACGACGACGACTAGTTTGGTCTATACTCGAGCGATAATACATCAGTTCACCGCAGGTACCTTCACTTGGGTGGACAAATGTGAGTTGAACTCCAAGTCTTTCCACAGCCATAGCAGAATTGGTGTTCACACCTGTATTATGGTAAATTCATGAAGTTGTCAAGATATTTAATCGATACAAATATAACCAATCATAATTACTAATATACCTGCAAGTAATGTGCAGACATCCATCCTTCCTCTCAACAACGAACCTGCAATTGGGACACCTCTGCCACTCCTTGGCCTTTGCAAGGCTGAGGACTAAAAGATCTTCCCTTCCCTTTCCACCGCCGTCATTCAAGCTCGTAAACTCCTCGCAAGACCGAAATTCGTAGTGCCATGGGACTTTGCAGTTGGCGCAGAACAATCTGTTGCAGTAAGGGCACTCTGCTTCTCTGATGATGGTGGTCCCTCGGCCATCGTCGTTCACCAGCAGGCCAGAGCAGTCTCCGTAAGGACAGTAGAATTTCTGGGAGGGATCGATCGAGGACTCGCCAATCATCTTGTCCCACATCGAAATAACTTCCCCAGGTATGATTTCCCTGCACTTTTCTACCTCGATCGTTCCTAGGCAGCCCATGCCGGGGCAAGAAAAGGAATGGGCTTGGGTGGTGTTAGCGTTTGATTTCTGTACCCTAATGGATATGTGCTTTGAGATGCAGGCGTTGCAGAAACTGTGCGAGCATATGTTCTTGTCGGCCGGGAATATCTCGGCCCTGTCCTTAGTTTCTGCGCATATTTCGCACGTTGTCGTCGATGACTCTGCTGGGAAAACACCCGACGATGGTGAGCCCAACTCTCGAGAAGAAACGGACACCAGTTTTGGGGTTAGGGTTTGAATGTTGGTGAGTGAAGCAGCTATGGCTTCTTGGAGCTGCAGTTCTTCTGCGTACTTGGAATCCGATACTGGGTTGTCTTCGTTTTCGTGATGATCTGAGGTTTCTTCGTTGTTTCTGAGGATTAAGGAGAAGTAAGTGTCGTCGCACGAAAGGGGGATTAGCAGTGCATTGATAGCATCCATATTCTTTCTTCTTCTTTGTTACGAACCCTAGTGTGATCTTTCGATTTTGTATTGGCTTTCCTTCGTTTCCTTTCAAGGTAAGTCTCTAGTTCGCGGTATTATTATCCTCTGTACACTGCCTTTTTGACTTCATTTCTCTCAATGAATATGATTCTTGGTAATCATAAGCTTAAATAAATCACCACTACTATTTACAATTACAACACACATGGAGACTTTTCAGAGCCTTACATTAATGGTATGGTAATCGAGCCGTCGAAAATAGTAATATAGGGCAAATTAATGGGCTGAGCCCAAAAATTACTATTGGTCTCAGCATGATGGGCCTAATTGTAAGTTCGAAAATCCGTCATGAATTTTGAAGAGAAAAGAGGTTTAAGAACAAATAGTACGTAGAATTAGAGATCACGAAAAATTTAGGAAAGAGGAATGGCGAAATCTTGCAAAGGTTTGGCTGCAGAGCTCGTCAAGTGTCTCAGTGAATCTGAATGCGTTAAGGTATGCGATTGTCTGTTTCCTTTTTCGCTTTGCAGGAACTTGTAAGTTTAATTTTTTCCCCCATTGTTTGATCGATTGTATTTGATTTAGGTGGAGAACAGGCCATTCAGGGAGTGTGCGAAGGAGAAGAGCCCTAAAATCCCGAGTGAGTGTGTGGGGCTCAGAGAAACGTACTTCAATTGCAAGAGAGGACAGGCAAGTTTCTAATTCCTGCTCCTTTGTTGTATTCGTTTGAATTTGCTAATTGGAAACGTAGTTCGCAACCTTCAATCGCTGTGCATAAAACTTTGATTATTTGACCATGTTCGCAGCCTTCTGTTAATGCTATTCGAATCGTAATGTGTATTTCTTGTTTCGTGGTTTGAGCTTTAGATTAAAATAACATAGTGTGTACATTGTTAGTGATTCATTCTCGTATTGTCTAACATGTCATAGTTAAAAATTTGACATAGAAACTAGCAGAGTGACTTGTCGTTGCTTAATTCTTGTGTTCTTTCCGTTATTCAAGGTTGATATGAGAGCGAGAATTCGTGGAAACAAAGGTTATTAGCTATGTTTTACGGAGGACATTCCTTTGTTTTCTTCGAACGTTATTGTGTAAGTAAAAGCCAGCCATACCTTCAACCGACCCCACACGTTCAAAACTAGCTCTGTGCTGCAGATATGCTCTAAAAGACTCACCTTTTTCAGTTGTCAATTTACGGAACCTTCCTTCTGTACGCTTGATTATTGCATCTTAGATGGTTTTCACTTTTGCGTGACAGTTTCTGTTATATATTTATTGCTGTTCATCAGATGTTTCACTTTTGTCTTTCTCCTGGAGATCATATATAAATTCTGCATCTTTTTTTTTTCACATTCTTGCGCACATGATCCTCTTACTGTCATAAAAACTTTTCTTACATTCATAGTAGACCAGAAAAGTAAATTACAAAGAAAGCTCCGAAAAAAAATCGCTCATAGAAACACCCAAGAAACCTCTAATCAGCTTTGGTGCTCGAAAGAAACCCTCTTTCGATCGACCAAATCCATAACACTAACCCCGTTCAAATCCTCCCTAGCCAAATCCTTCATCTTCTTCTTCATCATCATCCCAATACCATCCTCATCATCCCCCATACCAAACATAGCATCGGAAACACTAACAACCCCAGGATTTTGGCTGTTCAACACCGAAAAAACAGTCGCCCGGTTGAACCCTCCGTTGAAGCAAAAGTGAAGCAACCCTTTCGGAAAAACAAAAACTTCCCCTTCCCTCAACCTCTTCTGAAAAATCCTACCGTTCGAATCTAAGAAGCCAGCCACCACAACGCCTTCCTTGACGAACATCACCTCTGAAGCCCTCGGGTGAGAATGGGGCATCACCGTTCCATCGACTTCTATATCAGTCCTCGCAGCTGAAAGCCCGAGGGTGTTGAGGCCGGGAAAAGTCGAAGCTGTGGCTATCACCGTGGATGAGAGGTAAAAGTTCGAAGTGTCTCCACTTTCGTTTAAGATTGAGGATTTGAAGTCTGAGGATGTTATGTTAGATGGGCTCTTGCAGGGAAGGCCGTTGATGAAGATTTTGTGCTGTTGGGAGGTGTCGGTTGGACATGTGTCGTAGAGGTTATCGCCGTCCGAGGCGAATGCGAAGGTGGTTATTAGGGTTGTGATTGTGATTATGAGTATGTTGCTTTTCATTTTTTCTTTTCTTGGGAAATTTGGGGTTTTCAGAGTTTTTGGGGATTGAGTGATTTGTGTTGAGGTTTTAAAGCTTTTCTTGCAGTGAAAAAGGATGTTGGGAAGGGTTTTTTTTTTTGGAGTGGAGTTTACTTCACTGTTTTGTTTGTTTAATGGTTTTGCTTAGCTTAGGTTGTAATTTGGGAATAAGTGGAGGTAAAGCTCATTAGACAGCTGAAATGCAGTTTTCCTACTAAGCCTAAAGAGTCCCCACTTGAAATGATCAGAAAATCTTGTTCTTACATTTTCTTGATTACAAGGAAAGCTAAGCTTTGGATTCTGAATCGATTTTATCCAAATGAAAACATATTTCTTATATGATGAATTGATGAGGAAAGTAAATTAAATGATATAACGCATAGCATGGACTCCTATATTTATATATAACACGCACCATTATTTTTGAACATATGGGAAATATTGGCCAGCCGATGCATGCATTTTATCATAGACTTGATAGTTCCATCCATGTTATTTCAACACTTAATTTTGCTTTTAAGACGTGCCCCGTTCCCATTGGCAAATAAGGCTGACGTGTACAAACCCATCAACATTACCCAAAAAAATATAAATAATTTAAAATAACTAACGGGCAAGGAGAAAAAAAAAGTGACATCTATACATAAATAAATATCTACTTGAATAAAATTTTTACAAATAGGTACCCATGTCAGAAATTTTTACAGAAAAGTATTCGATTTAATGTTACCAGTTTCTTCAGTTACGTCGTACCTTCCTGTGTGTATGGCGTACCATAACACGTTGATATAGGGTACCTAAATGTGTTTGTACGGCGTACCTTATGTGTTAAAGATGGCGTACTTAAATGTGTTAATACGGCGTATCATTTTCTCAACGTATGACGTACGACAATACGTTGATATAGGGTACCTAAATGTTGTATGGCGTAACTGCGGTGAATCGGGTACCTATCTGCAAAAAAATTAATCTATTATGTACCTACATATAAAAAAAACCTGACAGGGTACTAAATTACAACTTTTTTGTAAATTGGTATTTATGTGCAAAGACAAAAAAATGATTTTTTTGCACAAAAAGCGTCCATAAAACCGCATTGCGGTATCATAGTTTTTTTTTCAGACCACTTTTAATGAAAAAATAATATAATCATACAAGCAAATAATCATTTGCAGGGGCGGATCCAGAATCTTCTGGGGGGGGGGGCATATGGCGTAGTAAGGAGGTCGTTGATTTTAAACTTTCATTTGCTATCTTTTTTTTTTGAAAAAAAATTATCACTGAAATGGTCGTGGCCCCCCATCGGGTCCTACTGTAGATATGCCGCTGATCATTTGAAATGATCTTTAATTATAAAATATTAATATTAATATAAATAAATAACACTTGGATATTAATTGTCACAAATAACTCAAAGACGTAAACTTTAGACTCAAAATGCGAAAAGAATCGTTGTCAGTAAATTATATTTGAACTCACGATAGTAATTGTTTTGATTCTTATGCCCATTTTAATGAATGAATTTGAGAAATGTTCGTTGTTCCTGAGCATTAGTCTCGCCCTCAAAGTACGTGGTATAAGTATATAGTCAATTGAGTGTATTAATGGCTAAGATCATAAAAAGGGAAAAAAATGATATGCTATATGAGCAATTTCGCGCCATTTGTGTTTTACTAAAATACTTGCGTTATTCAGGACAGAACGCTATTTTTTTGCACTGTAACGCGTTTTCTTGCTAAAATGCGCTATACCGCGTTACGAAACGCGCTATTTTACGCTTTTTAAAACACTACTTGAAATACACCCAATTGCTATTACCATCTGCAAACATTGCCTTGTCGTTTTTGTATTTCTTCTTCAGAGTGTCAATGCGGTTTTTGCATTGTGTCTCGGTTCGTACGATCCTGGACTCTTCGTTGACCTTTTCGGTCACCTCTTTCCATCGTTCGGAGCGAAGGCTTTTCCTGCCCTACTTCAGGAAACAATAGGCCAAGCGTTCAACAAGACAAAAGTCTCGGATAATCATCAATTTAAGTATTGATGAATATTTTGTTTTCTTGAACCATTACATAAATAGCGCGACGCGTAGCTTAGTGTACTCATCAATTTATCCAATTAAAAATATGGGCTAGTTTGGTTCCGCTTTGAATCATAAGTGGATCTGGTAAATAAACCTTTCGAGATGTAGTTTTTCTAATGTAAATTTTTTTTTGGTAATGTTTGGTGAGAACGGACTTTCGAAAAAGTGGGAGGAAGTGATTCTTGATTAAAAGTTGCTTTAATCAAATTGACTTTTAGATAACTAACTTATTTTAAAATGACCATCTCATATCTTTTATCAAACGTGTTTACTTCTTCTAACAATGGACTTTTGATTAAAAGTCCATTTCAAAAGTGCTTCCGAACACCCGCTATATTTTTTATATGATGAATTGATGAGGAAGCTAGGGCTTCCCGGGGGGCGAGGGGCGAATTCGTAATTTTCCAGAAGAGCCTTCATCTTTCGCTTCTTCTGATGCCTTCGGGGATCAATGTCTTCCTCTTCGTCTGAGGAGGAGTCGTCTATTCCTATCCTCTACACACCATCGTCATCTGTGTTCATCATCGACGAATTTTAGCATCAATAGAAAAAACGCACGCCCTTTGTTTTGCGCCAAAGTCCTGCCTTAAGATGGTCGTTGAAAGGCGTTATATCTCTCGAGTAGTGCGTCGAATATATGCGCTGGATCTGCAATCTTTATTCTAAAGTTTTGCGCACTTTGTGCGTATTCTTTTGCGTTAGCCTTTTGCGTGGGAAAGCAAAGGGAGTTTTTTTTTTAAGGAAACTTCGCATTGGTAACAATACTCTATTAGGCTATTAATTCGTATTATGATGGTTTCGTTACGCTGTCTTTTCTTCTATATTTAGGAAGTCAAATTCAGAGTCGACCGACTACACCCTTCCATTCCATAAAAATAGGGAATTCGGCTCCGTTTTGATTTGGAGGTGAAGAGAATGTGTGGCGTTGGCTTTTAATTGTCGTTATAGCGCGCATATATATACATATATACATATATATAGATAGATATATGTAGCTTTTATGCATATCCACGCTTGAGAATCCATAAATGCATGCATGTATATCAGACATCAATTTCTGCTTGTTTTATTGCCTTATAATGCTTGTTATCAGGGACAAGTTATCCGTGTGGTTTTCTGGTTTTTTTTTTTTTTTTTTAAATCGAGAGTTTGATTTGGCTTTTGGATTTTGATGTGAGACAATTCTGACTAATAGCCCGTGTTTCTTTCTTGTTATTTATGACATCGTGGATACTAATTACGGATAAATCTTATGGTAGAGCATTAATTGGTGTCACGTCGGCATGCCAAATCAACATAGGAGATAACGTAGCATTGATTTACACATTTTACATGGAATTAGTTGAAACATCTATGCTGATGTTGCACCAATTAATGCTACATTAAGGGCGTGTTTTGTTTAAAGGATTTCAGTGAGGAAAAGGAAAAGAACTGGTAAAGGAAAATTACTTTTTTTGTTTGATTGATTATAGAAATAGCCGAGGGAAGAAAAAGAAAACTTAAGTTAATCAGCAAAAACAACGGAAAACTATTTTCCTCACCAGATAGCGAGGAAAATAGAGGAAAAAGCTAGTGATTCTTTTTCCATCTAGTTTTCTTTTCCTCACCGTTTTTTCTCGATCCGAACACAGCCTGAAGGTGCCCGCATAAAAGTGCTCAAATAAGGTGATCAAGCACCTTAAGATTTCTCATTATTTGCATATACAGTGTATTAAATATGCATTCTTAAAGAGTTAATATAATCGATCTTTTTCAAAGGACAGGCTCGTAGTAGCCGTTTTGGGTATTATTATTCCATCCTCTTTGCAGCATTATCATCATCAAGAAGATGGCGCCCACAAGAACAGCTGCTGCTCCGAACAAGCCAATCATTGCCCCGTAAAGTTTCATCCTCGTCACAAACTCATCACTCACCTGAAAAAAAAAAAAAAAAAATCACAAGCATTTTTAGATTAAAAAAAAATCCAGCATTATTTTCTCTTAATAATTTCATTCTTCCTTTTTTTACCGGAAAGGGGGCGGAATTGCGCCCGACGGCGACGTACTTAGCGTACTCAGCCGCCGGCGTGTCGGCCACTAGCAGATAGAATAGCCCCATGACTCCGACGTGACCCCTACTGTTGTTGTAGTTTGACGTCAGAGTCAGAGTTTCTCCGTAGGCTATTCTGACCGATCCGGGAAGAGGGTAGCACGCAGACATCCCCACGACGTAGCCCGACTCGTTCCCCGCCTCGACTCCCTCACCGTAAGTCGGGAAAGAAGCGCATATCTCCCTCCCTCCCTGTCGAAGAACAAATAATTACAAAAAAGCCATTGCGCGTTTCAGTTTTTGAGAACCAGCGCCTACAGTGCCGTCGCACATAACAGTTTATGTTATACTAGTAAGAGGCGGACATTTAGAAGATTGTTGAGGTATCAAACTCAATCCCACATCGTATGTGTGTATATATATAGAGGAATTTTATGGCACTCACTGAGCACCTTACGTGGGCAGCTGTCGATAGGCAATGATTCGTGCCATGTCGACATACCACATCAACATTAGATGACGTGATACTAATTAACATCCTAGGTGTTATTGGTCGACATTCCGGACGATGATGTAACATTTTTACGCTTTTTACCTGTTATGTGCCATTGATCTGTGTGCATAAACATATCAATCACATCACCGTTCGAGATATCGACCAATAACACCTAAGATGTGTTAGTTAGTGTCACGTCATCTAATGTTGATGTGATATGTCAGCATGACACGATCAATGCCACATCGACAGATGCCCACGTAAAGTGCTCACATCAGGTGAGCACCATAAAATTCATATATAATATATATCAAACTCAAACTCTGTACCTGACCGCGGAGAGTTATGCTGACGGCACCAGCGTGCTGGTGGCCGACGGCGTAGATCACGTCGCCGTCGATCGGAGAACTCAGCTCCAGCGTTTTCGTGTGCTCGCAGAAGCGCTCCCCGTCGGCCCCCAAATTAGGACAAGATTCGACGTCGTACTCCATCTGAACAATATTCGAACGAAAGGCTTTCAACGATGTTCGAAAAGCTTAGGGCAAATACGGTATCGAGAACGAAAAAAACCCTAATCATCTACCCGACAAGGATGCCTCTTTTCGACTCCTTCGCCTTTCTTCCACGCATCCGTTACGTCGAGCACGTAAATCCTAACGGGGACAACGGTCGAATCCTCCCACTCGACGTACTTCACCGTATATCGAAGGTAAAGATTCCTCCTCGGGCCGTAAAATCCCTTTCTAACCCTACACCTCGACCCGTCGACGCAGCACCTAAGCCCGCCCACGTAATCCTCGGGCAACGGTTTCGATTTCTTCCATCCAAAATCATCGTACAGATCGCACCTACACTCAGCACATCCCATCACATCCTCTGCTCCACGAGCATCTATGGCGTGAACGTTGAGCATCCATCTCTCTTCGAAGCCCTTGGGAACGTCCGCCCCGCGGCCCACTTCGAGCCCGTACGGGTCGGGTATATCCGTGGGCGTCTTACGGGTCTCCGCCCCTAACCCAAAGTACTGAGTCAGCCCAAATTCGCAAACTCCACTGTTCTTTACCAATATGCGATCAGAATCAGAACTATCTGAAGAAGTGCCTATGCGCTGATAGTATCTGAAGACGAGCCAGTGATGGAGGTAGGCTTCGTGGAGGGGAATAGGGTTCTGTTCCTCGTCGACTAATTCGGCGTCGAAGCTCTTTATGCCTATGTGGCCTTTGGGGAAATCGATGTTGTAGTAGAATTTGTTTGTGACTGAGCCTGGCTCGGACAAGAACTTTGGGGATCGATGAACCTCGGTTTTGATTGGAGAAGATTGGAGGAGTAGGAGTATTGATGGAGATAGAGCTGCTGCTGCTAGTAGGAATGATAATACTAGAGAAGCCATTTTTTGTTTTCTTTCTTCGCAACCTCGGAAAGAACTGCGAAGGGAAACCGAGCTTGAATTTCTTACAGAAAAAGTTATCAGTTTAACGTCCCCATCGAAAGCGAGCGACTTGGGACGAAGAATGAAGATTCAATCTTTCAAGGAATTTGCGCAGTGCAGTGTGATAATCGATCTATGGCCAAGATTTCATCGAAGATGTGTGAAGCTGAGGTTATCTACGACGTGCGACTCTCTTCGAACACGTGGGGAGTTGTTTAATGTTTCATTCGTGATTTGTGTTGTGAAAGTGAAGCTGTGTAATTTTTTGGGGTTTATTGCTTTTGGGGCCCCTGTAATCTAGAAATATCATACTAGTCCTTTAGTTCTGTTATTATTATAATTGCATTTTAGGTTCTAATTACAATTTAGGACTTACCGACTTAACGTCATCGAGTGGGGGCAGAAGTGGAATTCCAGAAGGATCTGTCTCTGGAAATATAAATATTTGTCTGGCGTTAATTTTCACTACTAGCATAGCAAAGCAAGGCATAATTTAGGAAGGATCATATTGGGAGCCCTAATTACGCAAGCTGCCGTGTAATTATTATACACCTGACACGAGGAAAGAACGTTGCTTTCAACCATTTTGCTGATTGTTTTGGCGATTCCTGGTAAGTTTTCTTCATTGCTTGTGAATTTCTTCTGATTTTGGTTGTCCTTGTTGCGTATTGGCTCGATTCTCTTTAAGCTTTCGGGAGACTTTTTTTATTAGCTTATTTCGTTTGGGTGGTAGGCTGTATTTGATGATTTTCTGTGCCGTCTTTTTCTACGGAGTTGCGAGGATTTTTTTTCATGTAAATCATATGTTACATTGATCGTTTTAAAACTCCGAAGCTGAAATTTGTCGTTCATCTTCGAGTGACTTGTTTTAGGCACACGATCTTAAAATTTTTTCCTTTTGTTGATTGCGTTGACATAAACTTTCGAAGCGTTTTTTTATACATTATATTTTCTGAGGTAGCTTGATGTTAGACCAATATATGTTTTCAAATGCATTGATATAATTGAGCCTATGTTTCGAATTGAATGCTTGTATTGAGCACATTGGAGTAAACTACTATCTTCGATCTTGGTCGGTCATTCTGTTGTAATCTTATTGTAAAAACAAAAAAGATTGCATGGTTTACTGGCATGAGTTTCACTAGATCATTCATTCATGTTGCAGGTCTTCCGTAAGTGGGATCTCGTTGCTCGTTTATTCATCTACAGAAATGGTATTTTTCTTATAATTTGATCTCCTATGTTGTAGCTGAGAATTATGTCAGCAGAAGCTAAAAGTCCAATCTTGAATTTTCAATCTCATCTATCTTAAACTCTTCTCGTATTTGATAGGCTGCCAGGATTATAGCACAATTAATAGTCGTGGGCTCTGGTATAGTAGCAAGAGCATTCGTACAAGCATATCGTCAGGCACTAGCAAGTGAGATTTCGACACTATTTTAATATTTCGTAGCTTAAGCTAATGTTTCTCTATGTAAACAAGACTCATTTTCTGTCGGATTTGATTGGTCAGCAACCAATTCATTATGTGGTTGATCTTGTTTCTCATGGAAATACAATTGAGCTGACTTATGAAGCTTTTTTCCCCTCCTAAGTTGTTCTATATGTTATATGTCCTTAATATTTTTGTGTTATCTTAAAGATGCTTCGAAGAGTGGAGTAGCTCAAGAAGCAGTACAAAACATTAAAAAAGGGAGTAAAACGATGACGGAGGCAGAAGCAAGGCAAATCCTCGGCGTTACCGAGAATTCATCATGGGAAGAAATTATGCAGGTTCTGCTATTTATGACAGAGAATTCACATTTTAAAATTTTAGAATTTAATCGCAATTTTCATCTTCTTACTCCATCTTGTTTTTCTGTTCATCTTCAGAGGTACAACAATTTATTCGAGCGTAACGCACAGAGTGGGAGCTTTTATCTTCAGTCAAAAGTTCATAGAGCCAAAGAATGTCTCGAAACAGTTCACAAACCAAAAGAGGATAGCACAAATTCAAACTGAAGAATCTCAGTTTCACAAGTACAGTGATGTTTAGCCTGAGCTGATGATACATCTTACCTTTTAAGGGAAATTTATCACCTGAGTGAGTACATTGTGTTTTGTGACAACTGAAGATTAATGTTCTTTACCTTTGGATCACTCGAGTCCCTGCGGTTTTTGAGTTTGAGCTTAACCATTTCGCTGTTTTACTCCAAAAAAAATATTCATAGTATGAACATTCAATGACCATATTGTGTACGTAAAATGTGGAGGATCCTATTTTCATTCTCCCATTATGCTAACAGCAGCATTGGAAATGAATAACTTGTCATGACTAAGAGACAACTGATCTATGATGACAACCAAAGACAAGAGACAAGAAAAAGTGACCGAAAACTCGGCCCATATCCTCCATGGGCAGGTCTTACGTAATTTTGTGCAGTCCAATGTTGAGATCAGATGAAATTGAGATCAGTATAGGGAGAGCTT
Organism: Craterostigma plantagineum; assembly: GCA_027422505.1. Classification (NCBI taxonomy): domain Eukaryota; kingdom Viridiplantae; phylum Streptophyta; class Magnoliopsida; order Lamiales; family Linderniaceae; genus Craterostigma; species Craterostigma plantagineum. Next base: position 236,865 of record JAPQWV010000120.1, read on the forward strand.
GGTGCCAAGCTGCTTTAAAGACGCGTTTGTGATGCGCCCTTATCGACTGAGACGGGTTTTGAGATTTGTATCTGATATCAAAAATGTGAAAAGATGGATCAGCAGAGCCAGAAGTCAGGTATAGCCCATCGGGCGACCAAGATTGCCCTATGAGTGCGGATTGTGTTTCGCTGCTTTGTTGCATCCATCCAAACGAGTGTATCTCTTTCGGGCTTGAACGAAGATCGAATAGTTTCAGCTGGCGATCAGGCGTACTGCAAATAAACACATTTGAAACAGATTTGCTTGTGACATTGACAATCAATATGGACATTGATTTGCTTAGAAAGCTCCTTTTTCAGAGAGTTTGTGGAATACAAAGCAATTGGGAACATATCAGTCAGACAAAAGTAAGAAATGCAAAACAGAGGTTGAAGACTGACTTACCCAGTGTGAACCATGAAGAGGTTGAAATCACATGGATTAGGTAGAACTTTCATGCATTTGCTTTCTATTTGATGCTTAAAATCTACTGTTCCATTGGTTACATCGAACCCCACAATTCGCTTGTCGACGCCAGCAGATAACACAACTTCCTTATGCCTCATTGCAGCGAGTCCCATTACAGCAGATGAGTGGCAGTTATGCAGAATTTTAGATTTCCACGAGTCTTTTCCACCCTTTTCATTCCATAAAACTACAGCATGGTCGCTGCCACCAGTGAAAAAATGCTTGCTATCCCAAGGAGTAAAGGTTATGCAGTTGATGAGCCCTTTTACATGAGGCTTGTCTTCAAGAAACCTTACACATGGTTTCTGTAAATTTTGGATAAAGGGTCAGATTCATAAGTTGACGTGCTTCAGAAAGCAAGATGCTGTAAAAATTGCATAATTTAGTTCTTGACCAATCAATAAATGAATGAATACCTAAGCAGGAATAGTAGAAGTTACATGAAAAGGTTTCAGATTTAGAACGAAACATTACCTTTTTACCTTTATTTAAAGTTGTAATTGATATCTGAGAATCTTCACCATCTGCACTATATACGGAAAATATTTCACCCCCGTCTGGATGCCATGCTATATCTTCAGGCCATCTCCGTTGCTTGTCCGATAGGCAACTTGTCGTACTAAGAAGTTCAGCATAGGAACTGCAATATGTTTGGTGAGAAAAATATAAATATAAGTCATGGAATTCATAAATAGCCAAGCTTTAACTGGTTTCTATTTCACACACGGGTTGAGAATAGAGGCAATATTTGATCTTGATTACACAAAATATGCATTCCAAGATACTCACCCTCTTTGCTGAAGTTGCCAAAGGTTGACAGCTCCGTCCAATGAACTGTGAAAGAGATCAAGCATATTAGAATGACAAGAGCGGTAGAAGCAATCGACAGTCATTTCTGGTAAAGGATGAAGCACATGATAATATTTCCTACCGACCATTGTAATAACAGAAAAATCAACAAATATCCTGCTATATAGAACAGTCCCTTACTAAGGTTGGTACCAAAATACGACCAGTTTTATGATCCGAAAAAAAATAGTGACTCAAGCCCAACACACCTAGTAATAAATAACTGATCATTGGTTGGGCTGAGCACAAGATTTCTGAGCTTTCTCTTGTGCTGACTAGGTAAAAGACTGGTGGACTGGCAGCTGATTGGCTGTGCCGAAGAGGATTTGGTTACTAATGAAATCAAACTTTTAGACTCGGTACAATCTGTCATAGAAAAGAAAAACAGTCAGAACAAAGTATCTTGATTGAGAAATGTCGTACGAAACACGGTGATAGGAAGACAATGTGAATAGAGGAAAAGCCAATGCACCTAATACTAATGGAAGTAGGAAAAAGTCATACCAGCCTTTCTTTTTGTTCTTTTAGGTTCAATTTCCATGATGTCTTGCTTAGGCAACGGAGTACAGATTCTGTTCGGTTCCGTATCAATATTTTTATCCACGCAAAGGGCTTCTGATTCAGTGGCCTTTGAATCAGAAACAGCATTTCCAAGCCCTTTCCTCTTCAGGGTGAGCGGTATAGAAGGAATTATAAGTTTCATCTTAGCCTTCCCTAGTTGCTGTGAGGAAGTTTCCTTTTCATGACCAAGAACATCAGTTGAATTTTCAACTTTCACGTTCAGCTTCTTTTGATGCAGTGGTGCAACTTGTGGTGGGGTTTTGGAACCAGATGATGCTTCGCTAACGCAAGCGAGACTTTCAGAAGAATCATCGCTGATCTGAATAGGACTCCCAGATGCTTCCTCAACTTTTATACTATTTTTCTGACCCATGAACTGCTTCGTACCTTCGGTGGCATTGTTCTCACGGAGAAGGGATAATGATCTTTTTGTATCCTCCAACCTCTTCACCGCTTCATCAAGCTGCAAGCTCATAAATAAACTTAATTCGGTAATATCCCAAAAGCCATAAAGCCACGGATGCATAAAAGGACAGCAATTGAGCAGTCAGTTTCCCAGAAAAATCCGCAACTTCGACCTCAATATAGGTAAGTTTAGATCATATGTTCAATACCCTACATTTCTTGGAAATCAAGGAGTTTGGAAATTAAGATGCTCTAACCAAGGAAAATTTTCCAAAGCAATCTACACAATAAGATATCTGGAATCTGAAAACCCATGGCGGGAGTTGAAAACTCAAGAAGTAAATCATTGAGAACACAAATGTATCTAAAACCAAGATAAAACCTCACAAGCACCATGTGAAATCCAAATCTAAGACCCCACAAGTCAAGAATGTTGGTTGGTGTTCATATTAAACACCCACAAAAGAAAAATAGAAATTAAACGGATTAAAGACCATAAGCAACCTGAGACTTATAGAACGAGATACGCTCTCGTAGGTTCTCAACTTCCTTAGTTCGACAAGCGACGAGTTCTTCGAGTGCTGCTTCTTCCCCTCGCTTACTCGTCCTTCGCTCTTCTCCTTCGTCTACTTCAATTTTCGGCTTCTTCATATCTGCTTTCGTCGATCTGATTCTGGTTTCTGAACTGAAGAAGATATCCGAAAGACGCAGAGCGGCTAGAATCGCAAAGCTCCCGCCTTTAAGCAGCAATTGAGGGGCAAAAATGACGGTATATATGTTTCCAATTATTCATTGCTAAAGTATCGTACATATTTATTTTCGATTGAATTATATTATTTTCAATTAATGTCTTTATTCGTAGATGAATCTATAGTAAAATACCCAATTGTATAAAAATTTTACACCAGTATCCATGTCAGAATTTTTTTTATATAACTACCCGTTCGACTGTGTTGCTGACTATATGATGGTACCATTTACTAGCTGTACTACGTACCACAATACGTTTCTCTATATTACGTAAATGTGTGATATGATATACCTTGCAGCGGGTAGGTACTATTGTGCAGAAAATTTATTCTGACAGTACCTCCATATAAAAAATTCTGACAAGGTAACTCTGAATTGCGAATTTTTTTTATACTAATGGGTATTTTTATGTAAAATACCCTTATTCCTAATGACTTGTTTTAGAGATAATACCTAATTGAAGATCTTGTCATATATATCCTTCTAATTTAAATTTTATATTTTTCATAATTAAATTTTAAATGCATACTTGCAAAACTCAAAATAGAATACATTTACTTGGATTCTTCCATTTACCTTTGTTAAATACACGCTCCACAAGTCTATACTGATGTTACTACATAGCACTAGAAATAATTTTTTCACTTACAGTGTCGTGATTAGTGAGATTTATACCCATCATAACTTTTTAGTATGAACTCCACCTACTACATTACCTTAAAGATCACCATCTTCAATCACCATGGCAACATTTAAGCTCAAAGTATCTATCAATCAATGATAAACCAGCAAAAAATTACAAGCATATCCCTACTACATACACCTTTAAAGGGCACTCTCTCTCTCTCTCTCTCCCTCTCTATTGACGTACAATCAAGAAAATCACAACACATACATAAATACATATCTAACCTTTTTTCGTTCTTTCTCCTCATCGCTTACGCTGGGACAGCCTCGACAATCCTCGAGAAGTAAAACTGAGTTGTGATCAAACCCCTCTTTCTTATCCTCCAACCGACTTTTTTCAGAGCCCTTTCCACGTCGGCCTCGGCGTGAAGGTAAGCCCTCGTAGCCTTCGATGGCCCGGGAAATAGCTCTCCAATCCTCTTCAGAACATCATAGTACAACGTTTTCGGGGCGAAGCTCAGTATCAGTCGATTCTCGGCCAGAGAAGCTAAGTGGGCTATCATGCCATCAGCTTTGCCTTGTGGGTAGTGTATCAATACGTCTAAGCATACTACGGTGTCGTATTTCCCATTCAAGCTCTCTAAATCTTTCGCCTCGAATTTCGGCAGCACTATCCCTGGCGGGAGCTCCGCGCTTCCCTTGAGAAGCTCTTCTCTGGCCTGAGATTGGCCAAGAAAACATCACTCAGAGCAAAGACATGTTTGAGCAAGAAAATCTACTTTAGTCTATGCTCTGTTTGAATTGGCATTCAATCAAACAGTTTGCAGGCGTGATATGAAATCAGTAGAATCGATCAAACAAAGGCATATGCAAGGACCTGTTTCTCAGCCTCGGCAACCATGGACTCCGATATGTCGCTGGCCGCCACCACCGCGCCTTCCTTGGCCAGGGGAATCGACAAGCAGCCAGTCCCGCAGCCGGCGTCGCACACTGTTACGCCCTTCAAGCTACCTTCGTCCAAAAGCATCTTCATCACGTTCTCCACCGTCTTGGAATGGCCCAGCCTAATGTCCTTCTGCACCTTATTCACGTCGTCGCCGTCGCCGTAGATCCTCCTCCACCGCTGGAATCCGTCGTTGTTGAAGTAGTCCTTGACGACCTCCTTGTCCCCGCCTCGGATCTGCTCGGCCTGCTCTCGCCTCCGCTTGTCCGGGTCGGAGAGGCTGATGACGGCGGCGATGGCGGAGGCTCCGCCGATTACGGCTAGGGTCGTGGTCGGGTCGGAGAGAGTGTCGGCCACGGCGGAAACGACGGTGAGGGGCCGTCGGAGTCGGTGAGCTTGGTGGGGCTTAGGTGGTGCGAAATTGAGCGGAGAGTGAGAGTAGTTGAGTAGCGTGGAAGATAATGACATCTTTCTTCTTAAACGATTCCTTCGATTTCTCTGCTCTGTGTTTGTATGGCTGAGCTGAGCTTAGTTGCTTCGCAGTAGTGACTGAAGACGAAGAGCTATCTATGGTTGATGATGTACTCTGTGGATGAGGATAGGATTTGATTTTGCCACGTGTCATGTTCTGTGGGTCCCCCAAAACTTTCCGATTGAAAATTGAAAAATGGAGACGAATAAAGTTTATTTTTATTTTTATAATTTGATAATGAAAATTAAGTTGAAATTGTGAGAAACATTGAACAGTTAGCTGCCCAGGAGCTGTCCCCATTCTGAAAATGCAATCATCCTTAAACCCTAATTTCTGCTCAATCCGATCAAGCATCATAAAACCGAGCTTCGTCTTTCCTTTTTCGAATTGTTCAGCTGCTCTAAGGTTAAGAAGTTTGGGATTTTCGGCTGCGATTGTCCAAAATTTCGGTTCCATATCCAAGGATAAGTTTAGTCGCAGGAGACGTCGTTGTTTTGCTCCGTGTATTGCGGCTAAAGGGGGTTCGGGTTCTGATTACTATTCCGTGCTCAACGTCGGCAGAAATGCGAGTTTGCAGGAGATAAAGTCTGCTTATCGCTCGCTTGCTCGCAAGGTGTTGCCTTTAGTGCTTGTCGTGGAGAATAGATAATTTTTTATCTAGTGATGGTTCTTTGATTGCGTTGTTTGGTGTTTTGACGGCATGTTGTATTCATAGTCTTATTTTTATTAATTTGCTTATATCCTCTGGCTACAGTATCATCCTGATATGAATAAGGGTCCTGGTGCTGAAGAAAAGTTTAAAGAAATTGCTGCTGCGTATGAGGTATAATACTGTCATGTGTCAAGCATTGTTCTTGGAACATCGCTGTGATAGCAGACTTGAGAGTGACTTTCGCACTTATAGAGTGTGGCGTATTGCCGTATTCCGAGTGCGTATGCAATTACATTAGTTCGAGCACTTTGAGTTTAGTTCTAGGAATTGCTTCGTTTAGATCCTACTGTGTCACAGGTGTTATCAGATAACGAGAAAAGATCCTTATATGATCAATTTGGCGAGGAAGGTATGCGTGGGGAGTTCGATACTGCATGGGCTGGTCCACAAGGGGTAGGGTCATGTGCATTTCAACGACCATTTTTTCTCCTTAACGTAAATTTAATCTGATTTTTGTCTCTGACTTTAATCCAGTTTTTGCTATCTAAACTGCTTTCCTAATATCAGGTTGATCCATTTCAAGTATTTGCTGAATATTTTGGAGAGTCAAATGGCTTTTTTGGAGGAAGTGGTGAACCACCAAAAGGCTTCAACTTTAGTTTTAGTCAGCGGAGCAGACAGAATCTTGACATGCGGTAACATTGCTCTGTATTAATGTACTCTTACCTTTAAGCAAGATCATAGGCTTATCAATGTACAGCGTTGTAAATATCGTAGTGTTTCAATCATTCACTGAGCAGTCGTTTCATATTTTGATCATTTGATTGTTGAATTTATATCACATCACAGATATGATCTGTATTTGAGTTTTGAAGAAGCAATATTTGGAGCTAAACGTGACATCGATGTACCATGTATAGAGTCATGTGAGCTTTGTGGTGGAACGGGTGCGAAGTCCAGTGATTCTCTAAAACCTTGCCAGGATTGTGGAGGTAATGGCAGGTCAATAAAGACACAGAAGACACCATTTGGAATAATGTCTGAGGTACATATTTAGTACTTACGTTTTTATTATACGTTTTATTGTTGTTTGTACAAGGCTGTAGTTACTGAAACTGCATCACCCGAGTATGAGTAATAAGCTGGAACATGTGACTTGTCCATCTTGCTCACTCTTCTTACATTGAAGTCCTCTCTTTTTGCCTTGACTATCAAATCATAAATTGCTTTTGTACCGTCATTCATTGTGTTTATGCACTTCACCTCTCAGTCAGGGAATTCCACCCAGTCCGCTGCATTACTCACGAGTTCCCAGCAGGGTTGAGAGAAATATCAGTTGCCTCTAGTTTTGCTTTCTTTGAATGTAAACATTTCCTGATTGTCAAATTGTTTAGCCCAGTGCCTTTATGATAAGTGCATTTTTCAATCTTCGTTTGATTTGGATTCGTCAGGTATTATTATTATCTCAATTGACATTCTCTATAGATGGTTGTGCGTATAATCTAGGTCGCTTCCTGCTCGAAATGTAACGGTGACGGGAAGATAATTACTGATCGTTGCCGCAGATGCAATGGTGATGGTCAAATTAAATCAAAAAGAAATATAAAGGTTGTTGTCCCACCTGGTGCTGATGATGGAGCCACTATGCAAATTCGAGGGGAAGGAAATTCTGACAAAACAAGGTACGTTTGAAGAGTAAATTTCCGTCTCTAGTTTTCTCTTGCTTTTGGTTAGGAAGAACTTAATTCTTTCAGAGAACGATATACTCTTTGAGTACTTGCTCATTGTCTACTTTCTGCTCGTTGTAATGGATCTATATATTTAATAACTGTTTCCTCATATGTTTAATACTTCGTATATGAATAACGTCCTCGAAAAATACTTTATTTTCCGCTGTCACTGTGCAGGGGTATAGCTGGAGACCTTTACCTGATCCTCCACATCGAGGAGAAAAGAGGAATTCAGAGAGATGGTTTGAATTTATACTCAAAAGTAGACATCGATTTTACACAAGCCATTTTGGGTACTGTTGTTAAGGTAAAACTCCTGGTGGGTTTTGGCGATTAGGCTTTTATATTATTTTATTGTGGGGTGGCACTTCACCTTGCTTTTGTTATCATTTCATAACATCATTTTCAAATTTTTACTCCATTTCCTTACTAAACTAACCTTCACAGTCTTCTTCCAATTCCAAAAATTACAGGTGACCACCGTCGAAGGTGTGAAAGATCTTCGTATTCCTTCGGGGACTTCACCAGGGCATGTACTAAAACTATCGCACATGGGTGTGCCAAAGATGAACAAACCTTCTGTACGAGGTGATCATTATTTCACTGTGGGTGTGCATATACCTAAACACATCAGGTTTGTATCCCTGGTCATAAATTTTTTTGCACAGTTCGATAAATGTAATTTACTAATAATTGGTACCTACCCTTTGCCTCAATCATTTTAGCAACGAAGAGCGTGTCCTGGTCGAAAAGTTGGCTTCTCTCAGGGAAGTCAAAGGCCAACCTTCAGAGCATAATCAAGGTTTGTTGGATTAATAATTAGCAAGCATTTATTCGTGAGCGTGTGCGTATGTGCGACCGTGTGTGTACATATATTGCTACATTCATGGTTCCGTTACGCACACTTCGCAGGGAAACCTGAGAAAGACAACACAGATCAAAGTTCGAGCCATACAAGTAAAAATGACAATCGTTGGTGGGATTCAATCAAAGACTTCGTTAGGTTTGTTTATATCTGTACTTTGCTTTTCTAGTCTTCCACTAAGAAATATGTCTTCTTGCAAACATCTGCGATACATTCTTAAACAACAATCTTCTTGTCTTCAAGAATTATATGAAGTAAGTGAACAGTTAATGCAATTCTAACATTGGAGAATCAATTTCTTCATAGGAGGAAGGAACCTGGAGAAAGATTTGCATCGATACGCATATATAACACCACAATGCCATTGAAGTACAGCTCGAAGCCTCCTCACCTGCTTGCTGTTAGTTCTATCTTTGTTTCAGCATTCATTTTCGTAGTTTTGAGCAAGTGGCCTCTGTTGTGGAAAAGAAGAAAATGTCTAAAAACTCAAATTAGGTAAGGAGAAAGAAAACCTTGGTGATTTATCATTTCATTAACTTATACCAATGGATCTTTGTGCCAAACATTGTTACTTTTTATCATGCTTATGAGGTCATAAAATAAGATTTTTCTTTATTTTCAAGTTTATACGTACATTTATGTATATTGACATTGTATGCATATAGACCACATGAAATAGAATATGATATTCCCAGGACTTGCTTGGGGGACACTAGTTAATATTAAAATATGACAAGAGAAACAAAAAAAATAAGAAACGTGATCGAGTGTCCACATACAACAGCCAAACTAATATAGACTCATTTCGAGCGATGATCTTACAACCCCACAAACACATGCGAGTTGTCGTTTTGACGATTGATCGACCAAAGCAGTACAAAAATCTCAGCTATCATTAAGAGAAGAGAGCACTATCAATATTGTGTCAAAGCAGTACACAAAGTTTTGCAGTTCATCAAGGAGAAATAGGAGCCGTTGGATCAATCTTGAACTGGGATTACAATCTTCGTGAGCCACACATTTTACTTCATTTGGACATTTCATTACTTATAGTCATAGCAAAGTCTCTCTAAGAACTGTACTTCCTATTACCTTGTATTGCGATCTATGTTATCAAAATCATGCGAGAATGCTTTTAGATTATTATGGGAGTTCTATGTAATAAGAAGTGGCCAACTTTATTCTATATTTTGATCGTACTACAGCAACTCCTTTGATTTGACAAAAGATCAAAGACGACGACTTTTCTATTAGCTGTTTGAATCAAGATTTTGGGCAGTGATGATTGTCATGAAAATACCTTAAATACACTTAAGGACTGTGATCGACACTTGTCATAGATCACACTACGAAATAGTTTGCATTATGGTTAATTATTCTTCAATGTATAACTTCCATGGCGAATGCACGCGAGTCATTAAGACGTTTGAGCCTATTCAAATACATATATACACGCACACACAATAAGACATGAAAATCGAAATAAGAAAGCAAAAATGGTCAAAACCGATATATTATAGCTGCATGTTTCTGAATGAAATTATGTATTGAAAAAAATGAACCTTACATTTCATTATCTATCTTTTCCGTTATCTCTTTCTTTACTGAGTGAAATCTTATCTCCTACGACAGACTCATGACAAGAACGATTTTTTGTCCAAAAGTAATAAATGGCTCGTATGGGTCTGTTAGGATCGGTTTACGCGTTTAGAGGGGGGGTGAATAAACGCTTGTCTCTTTTTCGGTTTGTCTTGTCAAGGACAGGTACTCAATCAGTGACCAGTCAGTATAAGTGCGGAAAGTGATACTGAGCGGTTGAAACCAATATGTAATGAGTAAGTGTGTGTGTGAGTGTATGTATGAGACCGGTTTGTTTCTGGAAGTTCGGAGTTAAAGTCTCCTACGTCTCCCCTTCTTCCTCGTAAGGAAGGATCACTAGATCTTCAGTTATACAATCTTGTACAACCTACCCAGCTGAAACACAGCTCTAATCTAGTGACTCCCTAGGCAGTTGTTTACAACAATCCACCTACTTCAACAGCTTTTTACAGTCCATTGGAGATAATTACAACAAACTCAAATCTAATGAAGAAGTGTCTTTGAACTTCACTTTTGTTTTTGTGCTCTCACCACAGCTCGTTGAATAGCTCTAACTTCGTCCTTTTTTAGAGTGAGATTTCAAAGTAGTAGGAATGTTTGAGTTCAGTGAAGTTAGTAATCTTCTTCTTGTCTCTCTTCTTTTATACTTGAGGTTTGAAATTCAAACCGTTGTGAGATAGACTCTTCACTCTGATCGGTGCATTAATTGGCTTTCCCAAAATGGGTCTGTCCGGTTTCAGCTGCAGTCTATCCTGTCACTAGCTTTATTCCTTATTTGCGTTAGTTGACCTTGTCTAAACTCTGGACTCGCAGCATTGCATTGAATGTCTGAAATTTCCTTTTTGTTTCAGCATGCACTTGTCTCGATTGTCCAATCTGTCATTTGTCCGATATCGCATACTGTCGTGCCTTCCTGAATCCTTTGTCAATACCAGTATCTTTAATCGGTATTAATCATAGTCTCCCATGCTTGCCCAGACCGGTCACTTATATATATACCGCTTTTAGTCCTTAGCATAGACGATACTTTAGATCTCCGGTTTTCTCATTATTAATCAGTTGCGTCAATTCACCAAAACCGATAGTCCGAATGTCTGAATTCGTGTTGCTAACAATTTCCCCCTTTTTGGTGATTGACAAAACTAGTCAGCAGAAAACCAGTTTTCATTCATATCAAAAGAGATTGATACAGACAACACTTTAATTGTACCCCTTGCTCTTGACTATCCGCTCTATCTCCTTCCACTTGTTATCATCCTTGTATGCGTCTTCCTTTATGTCATGTAGTCTCCGAAGGTCCGCCAGCTGTTCCTTTGTTAGATTGCAGGCAAGATGCCGTAGACTACTGCCATCATACTGGACTTCAACTGGACCAGTTTCGCTGACTGGTACAGCCGCAGTCTGGCTTTGTAAGACTGCATCCGGGATGAGTGCAGCTTCGATTGCAGCTCGTTTTGGATCCTTGGTTTTGACATAAAGTTTGGAGATAAACCTCTGAGGATCTGATGAGCTAGAGCTGGGCGGTTGCTGTTGTTTTCTGCTGTCGCTGGACGTACTTTCCCCCTTTTTGGCAATAACCGGGGTGATGAGCCTAGTCAAGGCCGTCAGTTGCCCTTTAATAACCTCCAGATCTGCACAAACATCTGAGCGGAGACCGATGATATCTTCCTTAAGCGCCTGAAACTGCTCATTGTTGTGCTGTCGATCACTGTTGACAGTCTTGCTCAGAACCGAGACCGAACGATAAGTCTGCTTGATCAAGGAGACTTCTCTCGGGGAGCTGATGATATCGACCGGTATGGATACGCTTGTTGGAGGTTCCGTTGGTTGCGACTGATGAGGGATGAAAGACTGAGTGTTTTCCGGCAATGCAGCAGTGGAGACAACGACAGATTCAGTCAAAATAGCAGAGACAGAGATGCCTTGCTTCGTCGATGTGGGGACTTCGAGAGCAGTTTCTTGCTCAGATTGAACCTCTAACGGTTGGGGTTCTACCAAAGTAGCTGAAATATCCTGAGCGTTGTCTGGAGAAGTGGAAGACAAGGAGGATCCAGATGCACCAGCAGAGGTGAGAAGTAGAGGCAGGGGAGGAAGTGACTGTGCATGAGAAAATCCACTGGCTAGGATGGGAATCGGTAGAGAAAATGGTGGAGATAGCCAAGGGAACGATGGAATAGGTTGCCTAAATAGCAAGTATTCCTCAGAGACCGGTTCTGGTGAGGAATGGAGAACTGGACCCTGTACCAGTTGAGATGTATGCTCAGGTGGAACGAAAGATGAAGGCGTGGGGGCGAGCACTAAAGCCGTTGTCATGAGAGAGACGTCCTGCGGCTCATCAAAAGAGGCAGAGATTGAGGCAGGTGGCACAGCTGATGCAGCGGCGGAGGATGACGCATCCGGGTGAAGTTTTGCCCAAACTGCAGCATGGTAGACCTGCATACTCTGCAGTTCTGCCTCCAGCCTAGATAGAATTTGGAGCTCATGCACTGCATCTCTTCCTTCAGGCTGAAAGTTATCTCGGCGCTGCTCAATATAACCCGTCAGTTGCCCCATTTGAAGTGTAGCCCGGTATAGCTCTCGCGCATTTACTAGGCGCTTGATGGATTCAATGCCTAGTGCCTTTATGAGCTTCCCTTCAGTTTGTCTGGCCTGTTTGAGTCGGTCAGAGAGACCTTTGGACTTCCAGATCTTCTCACTGTATGGAGTAAACCGGAAGTCAACCCATTCGTCATAGGCGCGCAGATCGTCCGCAATTGTCTCCTTGATTTCTTCCCGAATGAGAGTCCAGGCAGTTTCATCGATGGACTCGTGTCCTTCAGGGATCGCAATGGCTTTGCCCTTGCCTTTGTCAGTCGAGATACCTCGGACCGGTTCTTGAATCCTCACTCCACCCTGTGGTGGCGCAGTCCTGATCACCGAACCAGTTGTCTCCGAGAATGGAGTGACAGTGATGGTTGGTGTTACTGTAGAAACCGTCTGGACAGGTTGTGTAGGTTTTGTCGGTTTCTTTGAAGGGACTGACCCGGTTGTGAGATTCTTGATCGGCGTCATGGTCCTTTTCTTGGTAAGAACTTTCCGAAGCGGCTGAGTATCTTCAGAAGAGGAGGAAGACTCCAAGACCAGTTTCTTCTTGGAGAGTTTTGATGAAACTTGCTTGTCATCAGTCTTCTTCTTTTGAGTCGGCGAGGGTCTGGGTCGGGAGATAGTCTTCGACGTTCCCAGAGAGTGGTCAACTGCAGACTTCTTAGTTGGCTTGAGGGTGGGCAGATCGTCAGCGGCTTTTCTCTTCACCGGTTTCTTAGTGAGCGAGGCTGTGCTCACCATCTGACGAATGGTGTCATCAGAGATGTAGTTTACAAACCCAATCCCTGCAACAGGGCCAACATCTGCAACCTTGCGCTTGAGAAGGAAAGACAGTTGAGGCGCAAAGTTCTTGATCTGCCTGTCACGTACCGGCAGTATTCCTTTGAGGACAGAGAAAATTACAGAAGACCAGTTGATCTTCATCCCAATCAGAATGGCCACCATGGCCTGAACCTTATCGCTGGTGAGCATATCAAAGGATCCTGCCTTCCCCAAGATGGATTTTGCAACAATATCGTGAAGCAGTCTATACTCTGGTTTAAGAACTACTCGTTTATCTGAGTCTTTAAATGTTCCCCCAGTTAAGGACATCGTTGGCTTGAGACGTTCCTTAACGTCATCAGAAACACTGATAATAGCGTCTCCAGAGGTTGGTAGGTTAAACAGCTTTGCGAAGTACTCTTCAGTGATGTCGAACTGATGTCCGTTGATCACACACTGGAAGCGGTCTCCAACTATAAGTACTGTGTTGAAGAACTGATGCAGAGCCTCTGGGTAGAGTTCGGCAGTGCAGTCGAAGAAGGTTTGAAGGCCGGTTTGAATTAGGGCTTCGAATATAGGGACAAATTCCTTGTGTGCGGTCTCTTTGCAGCTAGCAAAGTAGATTTGAAGCGCCGTCCTTGTGAATTCTTTGTGTGCTGGGGCCATTTTGTTCTAAGGATTGGATAGGGTTTCTGTAAAGAGGGTTAAGAATTTTTTTTTTTTTGAAGAAAGATGATGAATCGGCTGGAGAGAGAGAAGGATAATGATGGACTGTTTTAATTTGAGTATGAGTACGAAGTTTATTCAGCGGGAGAGAGCGTGTATTTGCATTAAATGCATAGGACGTCTTGTCGCTTAGCTTTCCTCTCTCATAGACTGTGCTATTTTCCTGCAGTGTTGTCAGATTTCCTGCGAAAGTGTTATGATAAAATGTGTGCAATTGATGACGTATATTTAATAAAAACGATTTCGGTCAGTCACTGATCTAGGCAGGGTCCGGTATGAATACCGTTTTTGTAAAAAGGTGTCCAGGTTTCGAAGAAGGTGGCCTGGTATAAGAAGTTTTCCCGGTATTAATACTCCGGTATATATAAAAAAAATTGTATATATGTATATATATATAGGTGAAGAGAATCAGTTTTGGACGAAACTGTTAGAATAGTAGGTTTTGATCAGTATGAAAGAATTGACTGATAAGGAATAGATGGTTTAATACGATCATCACTTTGCACCATTTGGTGTAGTGTCTAGGTCACCAGTCATACCAATTAATTTGTTATAACGAGGTTCCCCCTGACTCTATGCTTAGGTATTTAGGATAAATCCAATAGACCTAAAGCATTTCGGAAAAAGAGAAACTTAGCTTCTGGTAGTGGCTTGGTTAGGATGTCGGCAACTTGTAGATCGGTTGATATGTGTTCCAGGCGCACATTTTTCTTCAGCACATGATCTCGTATGAAGTGATGTCTTATTTCGATGTGCTTTGTCCGAGAGTGAAATACCGGATTCTGTGTGATTGCGATTGCGCTTGTATTGTCACAGAAGATAGGCGTGTCGGTTTCTTGTATTCCATAATCTTCCAGTTGATGCTGTATCCAGAGAATCTGCGAGCAACAGCTTCCAGCCGCAAGATATTCTGCCTCAGCTGTGGATGTGGCTATAGATGTTTGTTTCTTGCTGAACCAGGAAATAAGTCTGTCGCCAAGAAACTGACATGTGCCACTGGTACTTCGTCGATCAATTTTGCAGCCAGCATAGTCAGCATCTGTGTATCCATGCAGTGATAAGCTTGAGTCTTTGGGATACCATAGACCAACATTTACAGTCCCTTTGAGGTACTTCAAGATGCGCTTTGCTGCTGAGAAGTGACTTTCTTTTGGATCAGACTGGAACCGGGCGCACAAACACACTGTACATAATGTCCGGTCTGCTAGCAGTAAGATATAGCAGTGATCCGATCAGCCCCCTATACTTGGTAACTTCAATTGATATTCCAGTTTCATCTTTATCCAGCTTGATTGATGAACTCATAGGCGTTGTAGCTTGTGAGCAGTTTTCCATACCGAATCTTTTAAGTAATTCCCTTGTATATTTGGCTTGATTTATGAATATCCCCTGCTCCGTTTGTCTTACTTGAAGTCCCAAAAAGAATGTGAGTTCACCCATCATACTCATCTCAAACTGATCCTGCATCATTTTAGAGAATCGCTTGCACCAGTTGATCCAAAGATGATGTCATCGACATAGATCTGGACGATCAATAGATGCTCTCCTTTAGTGAACCTGAATAGTGTTTTATCAACACTTCCAATTATGAACTGATGATCAGTTAGGAACTTCGATAGCGTTTCATACCACGCTCTTGGAGCTTGTTTTAGTCCATAGAGAGCCTTCTTTAGACGGTAGACATGATTCGGGTACTCATGATTTTCGAAACCGGGTGGTTGAGCAACGTATACTTCCTCAGAAATTGTACCATTCAGAAATGCACTCTTGACATCCATTTGATATACTTTGAAGTCCTTATAAGCTGCATATGCCAAGAAAATCCGTATGGCCTCCAGTCTTGCTACCGGTGCGAATGTCTCATCATAGTCTATTCCTTCTTCTTGTCTGTACCCTTGAGCAACCAGTCTTGCCTTATTTCTGGTGACAAGTCCATTTTCATTTAGCTTGTTCTTGAAAACCCATTTTGTACCGATTACAGTTTGTGTTGGCTTTGGAACAAGTGTCCAGACTTGATTTCGCTCGAACTGGTTTAGTTCTTCCTGCATGGCTTCTATCCAGTTGTCATCCTTGAGAGCTTCATCAACCTTTGTTGGTTGAATTTGTGAAATGAATGCATGACTAAATAGATTGGGGTTCGTCTGTCGCCTTGTTTTCATAGGTGCAGCAGGATCTCCTACGATCAATTGCTGAGGATGATTTAATTTTGTGCGGTTCCATTTGATGCGTTCCCCCTCAATTGATTCCTCCGGTGTTTCTTGAGTTTCTGTGTGAGTTTCACATTCTGATCCAGCTTCGTTACCGGTATTGTGTGGACTGATTGTTTCCACAGGTTCCATCTGTATCTCAGTGGTTGTATCTTGAATACTGGTTTCTTCTACAATAGGTGTTTCTGTCAGCTCCAATACTGGTTGATTTCTTTCTTCATCACTTTCATCCTCAAGATGAGATCTTTCCAATTGATTGCTCAGTCGATTGATATCACTTGGAGTATGGTTATCAGTCTCTGACTCTTCAAAGACTACATGTGCTGATTCTTCTATAGACAGAGTTTTTGTGTTGAAGACTCGATAAGCTTTGCTGACTGAAGAATACCCAAGGAATATTCCCTTTTCGGCCCTTGTGTCAAATGCTGAGAGTTGATTCTTCCCATTGTTGTGGATAAAACATTTGCTTCCAAAGGTCTTGAAGTAACTGATTGTGGGAACATTTCCGGTCCATACTTCGTACGGTGTTTTGCCCTGTTTCTTGCAAATCATGGACCGGTTCTGTGTATAGCATGCAGTATTAATGGCTTCTGCCCAGAATTTATGAGAGATATCCGCATCTGCTAACATTGTCCTGGCTGCTTCCTTGAGAGTTCTGTTCCTCCTCTCAGCAACTCCATTCTGCTGAGGTGTCCTGGCAGCAGACAACTCATGGCGTATACCATGGTTCTCAAGAAAATCGGTTACCGTTATGTTCACAAACTCAGTACCCCGGTCACTGCGGATCCGGTTTATGTTACCATTTTGTTCATTCGCTATTCTTCTGAAAAGCTTTATTAAGTTGTCTGGTGTTTGGTCCTTAGATTTTAAAAATACTACCCAGGTGTACCTAGAGAAATCGTCTACGACTACGAGTGTGTATTTAGCACCACCAAGACTGACTATTGGTATTGGTCCGAATAAATCCATATGGAGTAAATCTAGACACCGGTTTGACTCTATACTTCCTTTATTCTTAAACGTTGACCTAATTTGTTTACCTAACTGACAAGCTGTGCAGTGTTTATCTTTTGAGAACCTTAGATTAGGTAGACCTCTAACTAGATTGTTATCCCTAAGGGCTGAAATGGTCTTAAAATTTAAGTGACTGAGACGTTTATGCCACAGCCAACTTTTGGGTTATGAGCTATTAGACAGGTTTGGGTAGCAACTGATTGGTCTCCCCAGTGAACCCTATATGTACCCCCAACCCTATGCCCAGTTATCAGTATGCGTTTCTCTTTATCTTTGACAAGGCATTTATCTTTTTCAAATGATATTAGGTAGTTATTCCTACATAGCTGACTTACACTTATTAGGTTATAATGGAGATTTTGTACTAGGTGTACATCTTTTAGGGTAAGGTTTCTGTGAGTAATCACCCCCTTCCCTATTGTTCTACCTTTACCGTTATCTCCGAAGGTGATTGTCGGTCCGGTATGTGCCCTAAGCTCCTTTAGTAGTCTTCCGTTTCCAGTCATGTGCTGACAGCATCCACTATCCAGATACCATACTGATCGGTTCAGTTCCTCAATGTATTCCTGAAAAACAAAATATATATATATATATATATATACATACATTGGTACCCAGTTTCACTTGGGTCCGGTATAGATTAGATTCTTAGGAACCCAGATCTGGAAGACTCTAACAGTCCGACCAGTTTGAGGGTCTATGAGATATTTGATGTTTCTATTCCTAGTCATTCCATATCTAGGTGCATGGTGTTGTCTAGCCTGGTTTCTGTACTTATATTCATATCTCCTGTTCCCCTTATGCTCATGCCCGCTTGATATAGATCTGTTTTGTAGAGGCGCTGTTTTTGGTAATCTTCTATTATGTTGAGCTTCTCTCTCTATCCTAACTGGGGATACAGGTATATTACTGGTGTTATTTCCTTGCGAAGAACTGGCTGGAATAAACCTAATCCAGCTAGTATTCTTTTCTCTCGCTGTTGGTTCACTCGATCCGGTTCCACTAAATCCTAGTCCAGTTCTGTCATTGCTAACCTTCAGACTATTCTGGATATTCTCTACTGTTTTCTTGGACTGACTCCAAGTCTTTACGATCGTATTTAGCCTACCGTTATCAGTCCTTAACTGCACTATTTCGTTTCTAAGTTCTCTAACTTCCTCATTTAACACTTTTGTTTGACTAAAATCACTATCAGTTTGTTCGACTGAGGTGATTTTCCCTTTCTGTTTAATCCTAGTAGAAAGTTTCTGATATTCTTCAGCCATTTCTTGAAGGGCCTGAAGAAGCTCTTCCTTAGTAAAATCATCCGGTACAGAATCACATACCTCATTGTCAGTCATATTTGCCATGAGACATTCATGAGATTCCTGATCACTTTCGGTATCTGACTCATCGCTGTCTGATTCTTCAGAGTCAGAGTCATCCCATGTCTTTCCACTCTTGGCCACAAATGCCTTTTGATGCTTCTTTGACTTGGTACCGGCTTTCTCCTTCTCTTTCTTTGAGATCCGACAGTCGATTGCAAAATGTCCTTTCCTGCCACATTTAAAACACGAAACATCAGTTCTCTCTGTTTTATTCTTTATGAAATTTTTACCTTCAGAACTGTTGCTTCGATTTTTCTTCATGAACTTTCCGATTCTCTTTACAAAGAGTGCCATGACTTCATCAGTCAGTTCTTCTGATGTTTTAGAGTTTGAAGTTTCTGGTGCTACGAGTGCCTTGACAGGTTGTTCTGTGACTGACTCTTCCATTCTTGTCTGTAGCTCGAACTCATAAGCTTTGAGGTCAGCAAATAAGTCGTGAACTTGTATCTTGCTGAGATCCTTTGATTCCCTCATAGCCATGGTCTTAACATCCCATTCACGGGGAAGGGCCTTCATGATTTTGATGGCTACATCTCGGTTCTCTAGCGTTCTTCCAAGAGCAGTGAGATCATTGATGATGTTCATGAACCGGCTCTCGAAATCAGCCATTGATTCTCCCGGCTTCATCTTTGCGCTGTCGTACTTTTGTATGGCAACAATGAGCTTGTTTTCCCGTGTAGACTCGTTTCCTTCGCAGATTTGACATAGTTTTGTCCAGACCTCCTTTGCTGTTTTGCATAGCATCACCTGTCTGAATGTTCCGGTATCCAGTGTTTTGAACAGAATGTCTTTTGCAACATTATCTAGATTCATTAGTTTCTTCTCTGCCTCTGTCCAATCACTTTTCACCTTTGCAATCATTTGTGGCTGTGTGTTGTCTTGCGTATGCAGTGGATTGATCTTTTCTAACTTTGGAGGTCCATCTGTAATGACATCCCACATATCTTCGTTCTGGGCAGCTAGATGGGTCATCATGCGAACTTTCCATTCCATGAAGTTTTCACGGGAGAACATCGGCAGCTTGCTTGATGTATTCATCTTTATCGGTTGATGGTTGATGATTGAGTAAAACCCGCTCTGATACCACTTGTTAGGATCGGTTTACGCGTTTAGAGGGGGGGTGAATAAACGCTTGTCTCTTTTTCGGTTTGTCTTGTCAAGGACAGGTACTCAATCAGTGACCAGTCAGTATAAGTGCGGAAAGTGATACTGAGCGGTTGAAACCAATATGTAATGAGTAAGTGTGTGTGTGAGTGTATGTATGAGACCGGTTTGTTTCTGGAAGTTCGGAGTTAAAGTCTCCTACGTCTCCCCTTCTTCCTCGTAAGGAAGGATCACTAGATCTTCAGTTATACAATCTTGTACAACCTACCCAGCTGAAACACAGCTCTAATCTAGTGACTCCCTAGGCAGTTGTTTACAACAATCCACCTACTTCAACAGCTTTTTACAGTCCGTTGGAGATAATTACAACAAACTCAAATCTAATGAAGAAGTGTCTTTGAACTTCACTTTTTGTTTTTGTGCTCTCACCACAGCTCGTTGAATAGCTCTAACTTCGTCCTTTTTTAGAGTGAGATTTCAAAGTAGTAGGAATGTTTGAGTTCAGTGAAGTTAGTAATCTTCTTCTTGTCTCTCTTCTTTTATACTTGAGGTTTGAAATTCAAACCGTTGTGAGATAGACTCTTCACTCTGATCGGTGCATTAATTGGCTTTCCCAAAATGGGTCTGTCCGGTTTCAGCTGCAGTCTATCCTGTCACTAGCTTTATTCCTTATTTGCGTTAGTTGACCTTGTCTAAACTCTGGACTCGCAGCATTGCATTGAATGTCTGAAATTTCCTTTTTGTTTCAGCATGCACTTGTCTCGATTGTCCAATCTGTCATTTGTCCGATATCGCATACTGTCGTGCCTTCCTGAATCCTTTGTCAAGACCAGTATCTTTAATCGGTATTAATCATAGTCTCCCATGCTTGCCCAGACCGGTCACTTATATATATACCGCTTTTAGTCCTTAGCATAGACGATACTTTAGATCTCCGGTTTTCTCATTATTAATCAGTTGCGTCAATTCACCAAAACCGATAGTCCGAATGTCTGAATTCGTGTTGCTAACAGGGTCAGAATCATAAATGCCATGATTTGTTCAACTGTGTGGCTCTGAATAATTCCTTGTTCTCAGTCATTAGTTCCAATGCAGTGTTCATCAATCATAATTCATAGCAGATATATCATTATGTTGTACTTTCGTCGTCGATCCACTCTGTGAAGCCAAGCAAGCCAACACATACTATGATATTTGATCCATCGATGGACCACATTAAAAAAAAATTTGCAATTCCAATGCGCTGTAATTCATGGATATCAACCACCATATCTCAGCTATATAAGGAACTTGAGAGGGGCTTAAAGAAGATTAACATATCCTTATTAACTTGATCAACCATTGTATAGATATAAGAATAATAATGGGTCTGAAAGGTAAGCTAATCTACCAAACTAATGTAAAGTGCCATGGAGATGTCTTCCACGAACTCTTCAGTTTCAAACCACACAAGTCTTCAGATGTCGCGCCTGAACACATACAACGCTGTGCCGTTCACCAAGGAGAAATCGGAGCCGTTGGAACAATCTTGAACTGGGATTACACTCTTGGTAAACTACTTCGATATCGATCATATATATCAGTTCCTTTTCTATTGCATGACTTGATTAGTTACGGTAATAACTAGACCGAGGTGATCTTTATTATTAATGCGTACGAACGTTAAGATGGAGAGAAGCAGGTGATCAAAACTGTAATCGAAGAGCTGAACGAAGAGAAGAAGTCGATCGCTGTCAAAGCTCTCGAGGGTTCCACGGTTCTTGAAGTTTTCAAGGAGTATAAGCTTTCCCTCCACGTGGACACTCATGGCGATGACCACGTGGTGACGTGGACTATTGATTATGAGAAGCTCCATGAAGACAAGCCAAACCTTGCTGCGTACGTAAATTGGTGCATCACTATAACTAAAGCAATTGAAGATCATCACGGCGCCAAGTAATAATATATATGATAATCCATACACTACATATGTAAACACAGGCACAAGTGTGTGTGTGTGTGTGTTCAAGTTTAAATAAACGTGTATGTGTGGTTCTTTCTTACCAAATAATGGGTCGGCTCCATCATATTGCCTTGGACTACGTAATGACAATTCTTTGTCAATGCATTGTCGTCTTCATATATGCTAGCTATATTCACGACAGTTGACGGATGATAATGTTAAATAATAGGGTTAATTCGAATTCAGGACGCTTTAAAATTTTAAAACGGAAAAACTATTGTTTGAAGGACCAATTTTTTTGTCAAATTTAGAGATAATGGCCAAAAAACTGTTATAAAGCGTATATTAACTGGTGACGAATGATCGTTCGGTGTTATTTCAGAACAATGAAGTGGTACGGTAGAACAATGAAACGGTACTGCAGAAATCGGGTCCTTAAAACTAATTTTTTTCCTGACAGGGCCTGAATCTTAAGTGAAGTTTTCGACGGTGCCTGAAATGAAAAGTTGCTAAATAATATGCAGATGTTTAACTGATGCGTGGCTGTTATAAAATCGGAGACATAATGGCAGGGTTCTAACATGTTAATTCTATAATATATACTGTTCAACAATCTATAATCGGAGATATGTAGCTGGTAAATACACAAGAAATACACGACTTTGATTATTCACCAAATATATATATATATATATAAAACCAAATAGTGAAATATCTTACGTACATTATCCCACAAACTCATATTGGCCATATATATAGTACGAATCTTGAATTTTCAATGGACGAAATTTATGGATCATTAGTACCAAAGCTTTAGTATATAAGGAGCATGAGCAGATAGGGCTCAAGCAAGATTTTCGTCCTATCACTCACACTAACTTGGATATATTTTCCACCTTAACTTTATTGAGACGCTATACTGCAATAATAACAACCCCTTTGACAAAGATGAAAGACTCTCTATATTGTATTCATTATTTCTTTTTCCTGATCTCTTAGTGAATCTTAAATCGCTCTTACGACACAATGACAGACTAATTAATAATGCTATCCACATTTAAATGCAGGGTATTAATTTCCATATTGGTCCAACTTTGGTGGCTGTATGTATGTATATGTATTAATTGCTGAGATGATCTCAATCAATATTAAAGCCATGGTAGGGTTTCTTTGCCCCTCAATAATAGTCTTCAGCAATCAATATTAACAAAGACATACGAAAAATGGACCTCATCATTCCTTATATTATATGGTTACTATTGAAGATCGTCGGCAGTTGGCCGTCAATTCTTGATTTTCATTTAGCGAACGATAAACATGATTACACATACTAACATTAAAATCGCAGATAGAGCGAGGAAATAAAAACTAGAATGAAAAGAAAAACGTGTGTATCAATTTCACTGCATATATGTGAAAGTGAAACCATAATAACGTACGTTCTTACAACCCCCACAGACACTCATCAAGTGGTTGCCATTGAATATATGGACCACATTAAAAGTCTCAAATTATCGATCAAACAACATATACCAAATCTTTTCTATCTAAGAAACGCAAGGGCAACAAGTATACAGTATATTCAAAAAACATCACTACTTGGATATTTCTGTATTAACATACAAGTTTATAGCTAGCTTAAACTTTTCGAACTAGGGAATGATCGATATATAATAATATGGGTCTGAAAAAAGGTAAGCTAATCTACCAAACTAATGTAAAGTGCCACGGAGATGTCTTCCACGAACTCTTCCTCAAAAAGCCACATGAATCGCCAGATATTGCGCCTGAACACATATAAGGTTTTGCAGTTCACCAAGGAGAAATTGGAGCAGTTGGATCAATCTGTTGGGCCAGCCGCCTAAAAAAAATAATAATAATAATAAAATAATATTATGTAATATTGTAATATTATTGTATATATATAAAAGAAAAACCATCAAGTGGTTCGTGGTGTTGGAATTGTGAAGATCAAAATGACGGACCAGTGCGAGCTTTGGGTGGTGTGATCTTTGTCCCAAAGTTACGAAAGAATTTAATATCCTTGAGCCAGTTAGATTCCAAGGGCTATGGGAGTTTCATAGCAGGGGGAGTCTGTATAATCACACGTGGCGGAAAAGTCCTACTGAAGGGAGAAGAGCGTGGTGGTTTGTATCGTCTGGACGGGAGTGTGGTACAAAACACTCTGACTTCGATGGGTTCACGAAAGTCGCGCGCGCGTGGTGGAAAGGCAGACGATGGTGAGAAGGAAATTCCTGCTGGAGAAGGGGTTGCGTCGAAGTCCTTCTTCAGAATCGACGGGTAGAGTCGGTTCGGCAGCTGCACATATGATTGGCCGCGGGTGAATCAAGTTGGTAGGACCTGCATTTTTTATTCGGATATGTGTAGCTGGTACAAGGAAGGCCAATGGACGTTCGTGGTAATTATGAACATGTTACTCTCAGACAGACTCGCTGGGATGAGTGCTTGACGGTGCTGAAGACGATGCTCGGGTAGGTGTCGTTGCGGCTGGCGGGGGAGAATTGTTGGGCCAGCCACCTAAAAGAAAAAAATAATAATAAAATAATATTATATAATATTATAATATTATTTTATATATATAAAAGAAAAAAAAATCTTAAAGATAAAGAATGAGCGGCTCATATCAACTGGCGACGCGGAAGATTCCTGGCCACCGGTTTTGAGTGGTCCAGAAGAGCTGAAGACATCTATAAATAGGCTGATGATTCTTCAGTTATTATCATCTCAAATCAAATGAAAGTTCAGTGAGAGAAAAATAGTGAGAAGGAAACTTATCCGGGTGAATGCTAAATATGTAATGACAATTCTTTGATATACGATGTTGTCTCTATATATATTTATATATATATATATATATAAAGGAAACAAATATATTACACTAATACCAATATTATATATTGAATGATATATATGTAATTATCCGTAATCATGCCCATTATTTATATATTATTATATATATACTCCCTCCGTCCCACTAAGTTTATCACATTTTGCCATTTCGGGCACAAGTGGTTCTTGATCTAACCAAATTATAGTTTTTCACTGGGCAATAGGACTTTAGGAGTAGTAATAACACACATGCATTTTCATTTCACAGCAGGTTTTAATTTTACATAAAAATGTAATTTATCACTGACAACGTTGTTATCAAAAGGTTATGTACTTTAAAACACTTGCAACATCTAACGCAATCAATGAATATTGAAATTACGTGGTTTGAATTGTGTACCCACTCCATACATAGTATTTATTGAGATTTATTGAGCGTTGTACGAATATCAAACGTGTTTCATTTAACTTGATATCTCAGATATAGACTACAGTAATACTGAAATAAAAATGAAAATGATCGATGGATTACCAAGAAATTCGATGACCTATAAATTTCTCGATGTGATTAATGGCACGTATGGTAATGAATACAATCACGTGGGCTCTCGGATGGCATAAATTTTTTAGAAAAAAATACTCGAATTCATAGCAAGATATCAAGGTCCATTATTTATTGTGACTAGATAGCGATGATCATCTTGTCGCTTCAAATTTGATTTTCCTTGCAGATGAGAGCGATGACTATGATAATATATTATTACCAGCAGTAGTAAAATAAATTAAAGAAAGAAAATCATAATAGCTACAATTATGAGATGGATTGAAACTGATAAATCAACAAGCAATTGCCAACGATAATGCAAAGAACTTCACTATAATTCATCGCAATTTCCTCAAACCATCAAAAAGTGCAATTTTGCCACTCAATACCATATCTCCATAATAAATGTTCATGAATCGCATGGCCCTCTACCATAATCATTTAATTTAACATTTTACCAAAAAAAATATTAAAAATGCTTACTCACTCAAGCCATTTTACTCTGGATTTGTCGATGGAGATGTATAAGAAATTCCACATATGAAAGCCCGCTTTGAGACTTGTCTTCCACCATGTAAGAAAAGAACATCGTCCCTAGGGAAAAAAAAAAAAAAAAAATATTACAACGGTTAGAATATTTAATGAAATCATCTAAAACATATCTATATGTAATTCCAACATTTCTGTAATTTCTTTCATACACTCACCAGATGGTTCTCCCTTCTTGCACAATCTCATGCTACATAGAAGAGGGAAAAAAAAGAAGGAAATAAGACGCTAAGATTGTGCAGAATAAAATGTTATCAGGTTCTTGGGGTTATATTACCGTAGGTAAGAACATCGCTGGCGCCTCATTTCATTAACGATAGCATTCAATTTCTTGGATAATGGATTGTTGAGTTGCTGCAGTACAAACTGAAGGAGGGCAGGCAATGGATTGTTATTAAGCATATTCCTCGGTTAGAAACATAACATTTCCAGTCGTAAGAGGGTTGAAAAGTACCTGAAGAGAAGCTTCCTCAGGCGACGAGATATCGAATAACTGCTTCAAGATTTCTGGTTTAGCAGAACTCCCAATGTATATCAAGCAATCCACTCCATTCTCAAGAAGATAAATCCCTTCATCTGAGACGTGTTCGCTCGAAAGAGGAATAGATTCGGGAATCGTCGTTTTATCCAGGTCCTAAGGATTAAGCAAAATTCATGAGGCAATAAGATGCAAGGACATAATATTTGTTAGGAAAAGCAGATTATAGTAGCTTGATCAGTTTCATAATGCGTGGAGAACTATTTCATATCTTTCAGAATCGTAGTTCTAATTGTTGACAATATTATGTTTCTATGTAAAAGGTGGAATATATGTTATCTGCATTTTCATTATTTGCAGCAGTATCGCAGTACTCTTATTGCAATGAAAAAAAATAGCTCCTTACCGTCTCGTCAAGGTTGTGAATTGCAATCATCCTAGGATACACCAAAGGGATTACCAAAGGAGTAGGTAAAGGGGAAACGTAATTAATCCAATGGGACCTATCATCAATTCTTCCATCTGAGCGCAAGCCGGGACTTTTAAGTAAAGCTGGGAAAGGAAAAATGTTAAAAACATAGTTTATGAAAGAAAATTAAATGTAAAACACAGATACTATTACAATATATCTCTGAGAAATATCATCAACAATAAGTTGATACTCACTACAATATTTCAGCTATGGACAAGACTTGTGAAAGGTTAAGATCATACCAAGTATATATAGGGGCAACAACTTAAGTGCCTCAGGCAGAATGAGCTGTCCAGAAGATGATACCGAAGCACAAAACTTGCGATATGAGTATAAGACGTTAGTGCAGGCATTCATGGCTTGATCCCTGACTTGTGGTAGAGGAGAGGAAGGGATTTCACCAGCCACTGTCAAGTGCGTGAAAAACGAAATATAGCAAATGAATTAGTGGGTTATAATCACACAATACACACCAAAGCTAGATATTACATTTACAATATTCTGAATTACTAGCCAGAGAGGAAATACAAACTACGAAGAGCAATAATTACCATGTTTTAGTATACAAGCAAACTGAGTGTCCATGTCAGCAGAGCGGAAGAGATTGCTAAGCAAGTTTGTGGAAGGAAGAGATAAGGTTGAGACACGAATTCTTCTTTGTCCATGTATCGTGGTGTAAAGAAGAGCACACTGTACAGACATGGATTAGACAGTACTTAGAAGACTCGTGATCCCCATATACAGCAAGTAAAACACAATTCAGAGGAAGGCAGAAACAAACATGGTGATTGCCTATACATGAAATGCATGAGTGAGGATGATGCAAAACACCATCTGAGAGTGGCTTCATAGATAATGTATACCTGAAAGGAACACTCCGAACCTTCCTGCAACTTATCATCATGTTTCAGAGTCACCATAATTGTTTTGTCACAGTCGATCTGCAAAGGTGTGAAATTTACCTTAGGAGAGAACTCTATATCAGACACTCACACTGCTTAAAATGGAAAGACCAGAGAGCAACAGCACAAAATGTAGAACAGAACAGTCTTAGAAAAGAAAAATAAAAGCTAAATAGAAAATGCATTGACAAATCATAGGGACTTGCTCGTGAGATAAACACCAAATGGAATCAGGCTCAAATAGGATTGATCTTATCGCCCTATGCTCAAAATCAAATAATAATTCTTGGCTAAATTAAGTGACTGATTTCAGAAGCTCAACTCAGATTCCAATCTACAATTGGAGTCAACATATGGCAAATCCTAGAAAGTAATTGAAGAAGTCGTATATTAGCAAGTTCGTTCGATAATATACTAAAATGACTGTTGACCAAAAGTAGGATCAGCACCTGTAAGTTGCAACACTTGATATGTATAAGAGAAAGAGTTGAAGAGAAAGACATACTGAAGGTAGATCCACATCTGTCGGTATACGCTTACAGAAGTTTCCAGAATATTCCTGAACTTGAATACCCTGCTCATGCAAATTTAAGATGATATGAAATGTCATCATCACGACTCAAAACAATGTTTCCAGTTAAATTTCATGATGTAAACAATTACTACAAAATAAATCAAAATACAGACACCTGGCTGCATCTAATGCGCATCACTGCTTCAAATCCCTGAGGTCTTGTTACATTCCATCGAAGATCATTGTAGAGCTTAGCAGGATCAGAAATGACCGAGAAAGGATAGTAATAATACACCTGGATAATTGAATATTTATACCATTGAGGTCCGGAATTTTGAACAAGGCAACTTGATAATGCTAACCAGGGAGAACTCGGGGAAGATATAAATTCATTTGAGGTGAAAAATTAGGAATGGCAACTATTAATCAGCAGTGAATCAACTTCTAAATTAATTACCTGTCCACCAGTAGTTCTTGGAAGGACGGAGAGGGAAGCAATATCCACATATGTTTGTGCTGTGATGAACAAGTCAACACAGACCTGAAGATTTTGTCAAGTAATACGAAACAACAAAATAAATAATAAACATCAGGACAGAAATAAAGCAAATTTATAGATGTTCAGAAATGTGGAACTTGCAATTCAATGTGACCTGATATTCTGCCAATTCGATTGCCATCGTTTTTAGTGTCTTGTCAGCCGGTTGGAGTAACCTGTGAGCCTCCTAAAATCAAACACAAACCAATTAAAACTAAAACAATGGACATCATAACACAACATAGAGGGTAATACAAGCGCAAAAATAATGTCAAGAACTTTGACATATATGTGTGACCTCAACTAATAACTTACAAGAAACATAAGTGAACAGATAAGATACAAATGATTTATCAACCAGTCTAATACCTTTTCTCCAGCTGATATATTGCTTCTACCTTCCGCTTCTCTAGCAGAGAGTGATCCAATGCCAACAGATGGCAATCCTGCAATAAAAACTTATCAAGAAATCCTAGCATAGAATAATTCTTTACTTTGAATCGGAGAAAGATCCAACAAAAAAGGTAAACCAGATTTACAAGGAACTCGATCCAATAAGGTCCACCAAAGAAAATGTCAATCGCTGAAAAAAGTTGAAGTGAATGAGATGGAGAGATATCTTAACTAACGCCTAAGCCAACACAAAATGAATTCAAACTAGCTTTAAGATGTTATATTTTCATTTACTTTTCTGTAATTCATAACGAAGATTTTCAGCTTACCCGATTGGAAAACCAAGAGCTTGCCACCAGTACTTTTAATTGCCAAAAACGCAGCCTGAAGTAAGAAAGAGCGAATAAATCCTTGCGTTCAAACAATGTTTCACTAGTTAACTACCATGATTCCTATAAAGGGCACGACACAGCTACAGAATGTTAAATGAACTAGCATCTTCGAAAAACGGGATGAAAATTATTGCAGCTCCATACCATGACTGCAGCGCCAAAAGCAGAATCAGCAGTCCTGTTATTTTGGAACATAGTAGGAATACTTTCCAGCAATATCTCTAAGTGTTCTCTGCACTGTTATTACAAAAATAAAGCAATCACATGAAACAAATGCAAGAACTGATGCCGCTTGTTCAAAGAGAGGAAGATTGTGACAGCGTGAGCCAACATGTTAGAGACGTGTTACTAGAAATTTATTTTTTGAGAAAAACAGTAATAACCAACCTCATCAAGTTGAACAACAACGTCACTTTCCAGAGGAGTGTAGACATCTTGGATGTCAGGGACAATAAGCATTAAAGGCTGCAAGGAAAGAGAAAAAAAAAACAAGTAATTTAACTGTGCTAGGAGGTTTCTCGGAAAGCTTTGAGCCTATTAGAGTAGTAGAGATCCTTGAGTATATTATATTTATATCATCTTCTCGATCTCGGTAATAAAAAGGGAAAGACGAAGGACAGATGAGCAGCATTAACATTCAATCTTATATAGTCCAATCATGTCTAACCTGCTGTAGGGCTCTTTTTAAGTTGTAAAAGTGGATTGTGGAGTCAAATGTAGCAATGCCCACCATTGTCCGAGGCCCCACCTGAAACAAATTTTCCATAATCATGGTAAGTCCATGAACAGACTACTCCAATCTAGTTAATTATCTAAGCATAACATCCCAGATGCTAGAACACAGGAAAATAAGTAGATTATTAGCTTACAGGAAGATCAGCAAGGACTTGGCTGATTGCACTGCAAGCTGCAGCAGTTGCACCAGTTTGAATGGCATTCATGGACACGTCAATAAGGAAGAAAAGTACCAAAGGCATTGGGTCCCGCACCTGAAGTACCACAATATTATATCCAATACTTTTCCAGTAACTTGTAGGATGTTAACTACATCCAAATCAGGACACAATGCACGCTCAGCAGTACTAACCATGTATTCCTTCGAAGCAATGAATTCAACAGTTCCTCTGCATAGCTCGGGCCTTTCATCTGCGTCTCTGCGTCGACCATCTGGACCTAAGTTGCATTGGTAATCACGCGGTGTTTCATCCGTAAAACCTGAAAAATATAGTCGAACGCAGAAAACAGTTAAGCATAAATGAATGCCACCCATCAATAGTTAAACAAACTCTCAATCCAAGAATGATATGGTAAAAATCGAAGAATCAAGGCTTACCACACAAATTACATACAAAACGTCGGCCTTGATCAATAAACTTCATAAAAGGATTGATATAACCTTTGCAACGAGAACACCGAACAGGTCCACTATCTCCAAAATCGACGACCTACCAGATATAATGACTAAGTAAAATAATGGCATATAACACAAGAAAACTTCTAAGCGATGACAACTAATATGATTGAATTCCAGGTATATCGTGTGATGCAAAACGACATAATGTTAGCCTTACTTGGACGGGCTCCTCAGATGGATGTTGAAGAGCTAACGGCTGAACCAACAACGCCAACTGCATGGCAGATGTTGACAGAAGGTCTACAGTACATGGAATCTGTAAAACAGGAAAGATTGTCATTTGCAGTTCAACAAAATATGAAACACATCAACGTAAGACTACAAGACCTCGGCAATTTAAAAAGCAAATACAAACTCCAGAGAGACGGTAACCTGATTT
This sequence comes from Craterostigma plantagineum, assembly GCA_027422505.1. Lineage (NCBI taxonomy): Eukaryota > Viridiplantae > Streptophyta > Magnoliopsida > Lamiales > Linderniaceae > Craterostigma > Craterostigma plantagineum. The sequence continues at coordinate 267,937 of JAPQWV010000120.1, forward strand.
ATAGTACACCTCATATAGCGTGGACTGCAGTTCCCAGTGTCCTTGACTATATAGTCACTTGTTGCAGGCTTAAAATTTAAAAATCAAAGATAAACCAGAAGAATCAATAAACTTCCAAATGAGATAATAACAATGAATATGACACAGCCAATAATAAAAATAAAAACATACTATTACTTACTGGGGGAGCGATAGCTTGATTCTGGCGTGTTTCATACAAAGTCACAGCAGAAGCAGAGGTGAAGCGAGGAATCTGGTTGGGGTCAATTCTCCCGGTTTGACTCAAATCGGTAGATTGATTTGGAAATTGTGAAGCATTTGGTGGCATGCCAAATCTTGGAGGCTGCTGCATAGGACCAGGGATGGGAGGAGGCGGACCAAACTACACTTAAACAGTTAGTTCAGTGTGTACTTACGAAACGTATCATTATGCAAATTTCAATTATTACTCAACTACAAAGGGAAACTAGAAACGTAATCTGCTGGACCTGTGGTGGATATGCAGATGCTTGAATCCCATAGGGTGAAGACGGTGATTGAGGCACGCCCATCGGTTGATTGGAGAATGGAGAAGGCCCCATCTGGGGCGGCATGCTTGGTGGTTGTGAGGTGGAGAAGGGTGGCCCTGGCGGTGAAGCACTAGCTGGTGATCCAACAAAGCCTGGCCTCATTTGAGCGGGCTGAGGAGGTGGTGGCCCGGCTGTCATCATCATAGGTGTCTGTGGCCTAGACATAACACCCACTGGAGGTGGGAATCCTGACCCAGCCTGAGCCATATGTGGCGAGCCAGAGGACAAGGGCGGCCCGTTACTAACTGGTCTTGGCCCACCCATTTGTGGCAGACCGGACGATGTCACAGGACCAGTGGAGAGAGGCCTGGGGCCCCATTGTGCTTGGCCGGTTGCTCCACCGACTGATGATGGTAGCACACCTGGTGGCGGTGGTCTTGAAGCGAAAGCACTTGGCTGAGAGGCCGGCGGTGGTGGTGGTGGTGGACCCATTGGTGGAAAAGCAGATTGACGTGGCACGTGTGGCGGTGGAGCCCTTCTTGCAAAAGCACCGGGAGGTGGTGGACCAGGCTGGGCACCGGGAATAGGCCGTGGCTGTTGGCTAAAAGGGGTTGTGTTGGGTCTAGGGCCAACATTATTCGGTTGTGGCTGATTAGGTTGACTGATTTGCAGGTTCTGCATGTTATTAGCAAGTGCATTAGGGATGTAATTTGGTGGGAGATTTCCTGGCCTAGGTCCTCCCTGATTCGACATAATTCAACCAATCAGAGAGAAGAAATCTCGATGATATCTTCGCCCCAAAATTCACTCCAATCCAAATCTACATATCAGCAAAATCCCATTAGAACAAGCAATCCGAGAAACGATCATTTCGCTAATCAAAACCCAGAATGTACACAAATATCAATGAGCACACAGAAACTTGCATCTGCATCCCACGCCTAAAATGACGATATCAGTGTTCTGCAATGACTTCGATCCGACCAAGCAACACAAGAATTGGAGAATGAATGCGAAAAAATAAAAATCGATCCAAACTTAAAACAAAATTCAAGGGCAGAAACAAATAAACAAGCAGCTTACCAACAGAAACGGAGTTGACAACTTGATTCAACCTCTGTGGAAGAAAGGCTTTCGGAATAATCAAAACGGATCAAAATTGAATTGAATCGGAAGAACTACACTAACTTTCAAGGACCTGAGTTTTCTCTTAATTAACGGTACGGTACTGACTAAATAGTAATTTACAGAAATCGTCACTATTTTTTCTGTATTGTTATTGTTTTACTTCCCATATTTAACAGTCATGCCCAACAGCCAATAGGAATTGAGCGATGATGCATGCGCACGTGATACGCCCTAACAAGGCACGTGACTCCGCCTTAAATACTTACATTTTATTTTCCTTCTAAAATTTTTTTAGCTCGTTACAATTTCTCATATAAAAAAAAGGTTGGAGATCATTTCAAAAAAACATGGTTATGTTTATTTTAAAAATAATAGACAGTATCATAATAATTCTTTCGTTATTGTCATACAAACTGGTCAAATAGATCATTGACGATACAATACATGAAATACTTATATGCAAGAATATGAACCTAATAAGAATTGAAATGAGCTTTTTCCTTGTACTGGTCTCGTCTTCCAGGAGAAATATAGAAGATCATTACATAATAAATTAGCTAAACAAGCATAACTTTTAACTAACAAACTCATTTCGAGAATTCAATGGACCTGGAATAATATATGCAGACCAAGGATATTAGTTTTCGTGGACAACAAGATTTTTGATTCGACTAAAATTGAACTCAATCCATCGAATATATAAGAAAGAAAGAAAGGAGACTTATACTTGCAAAAATTGACACGCAAAACAGAATGGTCAACTTGCCCACCACCCAAACTTCTATAATGATAGCCTCCACATAGACACAAGGTAGAATATTCTCATATATATATACATATATATAGACAAAGCAAGAAAATCATTCAATCAAATTTTCAATTCCACCTAATTACCACGTGTTGACATTTCTCACCATTTCTCTGTTTTCTCCTTCCTTCCACCCCACCACCCAAGAACTGAAAAAAAAGATGGCTTTGTCAGAGAGCAATCATCACAACAGCAGTACAAAGTCTCTGATCCCAAGTTACCTATATAACACGAAGCTGGAACAGAAGTCCAAGACGGCGGCGAACCTCCGATCACGGCCGTCGGCTCCGCCGGAGCCAACGACGGCGGGGGGCATCTTGATCCCCGCGCCTGGAGAGAACAGCAGCAAAAGAATAGAGATGCACTCGCCGGCCTACTACGCCACGTGCGCCGTGGCTGGGATCCTCAGCTGCGGCCCGACCCACACCGGCGTGACCCCACTCGACGTCCTCAAGTGCAACATGCAGATCGACCCTGCGAAGTACAAGAGCATCACCGGCGGCTACAGAATCATCCTCAAGGAGCAGGGAATAAGGGGTTTTTTCAAGGGGTGGGCGCCCACTATGTTCGGCTACAGTGCCCAGGGAGCGTTTAAGTACGGCCTGTACGAGGTATTCAAGAAGAAGTATTCCGACATGGTTGGCCCTGAGTATGCCGACAAGTACAAGACTTTGATCTACCTCGCTGGGTCAGCTTCGAGTGAGTTCTTCGCCGACATAGCTCTCTGTCCCATGGAGGCCGTCAAGGTCCGTGTTCAGACTCAGCCTGGCTTTGCTCGAGGTTTGGCCGATGGGCTGCCGAAGATCGTACGGGCCGAAGGCTTTTCTGGGTATGTATGTTAGAACTTTCGCAAGCTCTGAATTTGATTGATGAAAGTGATTGTCATGGATAATTTTTCCCTGCCCAATCCAACTGCAGGTTATACAAAGGGATCGTTCCGCTATGGGGACGACAGATTCCATGTAATACGCTTTTTCCCCTAAAATCAGCTCACGAACAAGATATTTTTCTTAACCTAAATCGAAATCGTACCGTGATTTAATCCCTCCGCAGACACGATGATGAAGTTCGCGACGTTCGAGAACATCGTGGAGGGAATCTACAAGCACGTGATTCCGACGCCTAAGGATCAGTGCGGGCAGCCGCTGCAGCTAGCCGTCAGCTTCACCGGCGGGTACATCGCCGGAGTTTTCTGCGCCGTGGTCTCTCACCCGGCGGATAATTTGGTCTCCTTCCTGAACAACGCCAAAGGCGCAACGATCGGCGACGTGAGTAGCGAGCAAATATTGCCGACAATGTATCTTTCCATCAATTCTCCGCTCATCTTCGATTGAAATCTGAGCTTTGACTGTGGAATTCATTAGGCTGTGAACAAGCTGGGATTGATGGGACTGTTCACCCGCGGCCTACCTCTGAGGATAGTGATGATCGGAACCCTAACGGGAACTCAGTGGGGAATTTACGACGCCGTCAAAGTTTTTGCCGGGCTGTAAGCTCTATATATATTTTCTATTTTTTTAAATTAATATAAAAATATATATACAATATATTACTAGTATTATTTTTCTGGTTTAGGCCAACAACCGGCGGGAAATCGCCTGCAGAGGAGCAAATGCAAAAGTGAGGAAATTTTATACAAATTTTATTCCATTATTGGGAGGATTTTCAATTTTATTCTGTATCAAATATAGTTTTCAATGTATCTTTTCCTTTTTTGTGATTTTCGCAATAATCTATACTATTAGGTAAGTGGTGATTGGGGAAAAAGAACTTCCCCAATTTGGTCTGTAGATTATTTCCAATTTAGTCCCTTATTTATAATTCAATTAATTAAGTAATTTTTATATCACTCTTAATTTTTTTTATTTACTGGACTTATGCCTTTAAAATTAAGTTTGTTTTATATATTTAAAATTTATATTTCATCTTAAACCATAGAAAATTATGATTTTAAAATTTAAAATAATGTAGATAATGTAGAGAGTGTTATGGATTGACCTTACTAATTAAGGTGGTAGCTATGTATCGACATTCGATAAACACCTGGCGATTTTCAATAAACCAAGATTCACATTATTGATAAATTCGAACCCGTAAATAGGAGATAAATGCTCGAAAGATTATTACAGTCGAAATAGTTCGCTCGAAGAACGCCGCGACGACGAACAGCTCCTTTTATACAAAAAAAGAAACACGTCGAGAAAAAAAAAAATCCAATCTTTATTTTTCCGTAACAAGGGACGATCGAGAGCTCGACCATCGACATACCATATGCGCAAATAAGTTAAAAAAAAAAGGCACGAAGAAGTTCGAAAAGCTGCGCTTTGCCTTCGAACTATATGAGATTTATCGTGAAGGAGACGTAAGGATGTGCGTCTGCTTCACCCGTAAAACCTGCCATGCCTGCTTCGTCCTCGGCTTTCCAGTATGTGCTGTAATAAAATTAAGAAAAAGAAAAAAAAAAAACATAAAGCAACAAATTTGGGCAACTGATTTTTAACTGACGTAACTGCTCGAAAGCAGGTTTGACCTGTTTGCGCTGTCGCTGAGCCCCTCGAGAATGGAGCGCACTTTCTTCTCGTGTTTCACGGAAGGCGAGAGTACGACAGACTGAAGTTGAAAAAGAACAAATGTAAGATTTCCTCGGCGTAAAGATTTAGTTCGACTTACGGCAGGGAATTTTTCTTACCAGAAACTGTGGAGGTAAGCCGTATCGCAGAATGCTTTCGCTGAAGACACGTACCGCACAGAAGTGCATCCACGAGCTGAAAACCTATCGAACCAAAACGACGGGGAAAAAAACAAGATCCATTAATTCCCAGAATAATTCCAAGCAAATAACCCTACGATGGATAATAAAAATGAAATATTAAGAGCTAATGCTGCAGTTTTCGCGAGTTTAACCTTCGACTGCTCTCTGCTCAATGTTCTCTGATCACATTTTATGATTCCTTTCATCATTTACGTATCACTAGTGTCTGTGTGTACGCGTGTGTGTGAAAATACATATTCTAACATCGTGGGAATGTTTTAAAACGAAGATTGATATGCTATGCTACCTCTCCGTAGCTTGCGTAACACCATAGCAACAAAGAGCTCCGCATGGCGTCTTGATCTTGCACGAGCTTCTCAATCTCTTGCTTCCTAGTCTCTTGTGTCTCGGGGTTATACTCAAAATCACGTACCTAAAGCAAAACCCAATAACAAACAGCACATATGTAGTGAATCTTTTCTATTGAAATGATTAAAAGAAAAAAGGAAAAAAAAACGGTCCATAAATCACCTGAAAGCTTCTTTCCCGCGCCTTAATTCTGAAATTATCAGCATCACGAGTAAATACAGTCACTGTGTATAGTGCGTATTCGTTGTCCTCGTGCAACTTCTTAGCAGATCTAGGAACCTAAAAATATTCGATGAAGATTCACGAACTTAATCTATACACATAACAGTCCACAAAAACAAGTTTTTTAAATCGAAAATATTATCCACTTCAATAGGAAGTGAAGATGAGTTCTTTCTTACAACATAAGTTGTCAGTGTCTCATAGGAAGATAGCCAATCTTTCTGGGAATACTTTGGAACGACCGCAAGGAGTGTGGTTAAGTGTTCCGAAATGATGATGTCATCGGGCTTCACTAAACTCGATAGATCGCGGACCGCTAAGCTGTATCATTCAATCATCAGAATAATTTTTCGATCATTTTTTCAAATGATGAATTTCATGAGTAGATCTTTATATGATTCCTCTGCAATAATGAATCGATCACGAACCTCCCAGTCTGTTTTCGATTTATGGCATTAAGCTGGCTGCGAACGTTGTTGTACTCAGAAACACGAACCTAGAAGATTGAGTTCAAGTCCAAGGATTTGTAAGAAGTCCAAAATCAAGGTGGATTTTGTTTGGACGCTGAATTTCAGACAAACTACGTTTTTATTACCTTAAGATCATCCTCGATTTTGGCGACTTGTACATGAATTCCATCCACAATTTCGCGGAGTGGTGACATTGTTGGATACTTTGCCTCATCCCACACAAACCTACATTAGTCTCACACGAAAAATTCAATACAATTTATACTAAGTACAAATGTATAGAGGAAGTGCCTATCAACATTCAGCAAAGTACCTTGTGAGGTAAGAGTCGACTGGGACTCCATCTACGGTAAGAGAGCTGCTCACAACGCCTGAAACCCTTTCCAATTCCTCAATTTGTCGCCTGATTTTGTGCGAAACTCCTTCGATGAAACTGTTCGACTGAAAACAAAGAGAAAAACCAATAAATGAAAAAAAAAAAAAAAAAAACAGAAGCAAAACATTGAGAAGCAAATCAAAGTCCCTTTGGTCTTTCCAATCACAGAAGAAAGCTAAAATGATCAAAATGCAGATTCGTGGTAATCGAAGACAATGAGACATTGTGGCTCACTAGCTATCAAGAAATACTGGCAAGAAATGAAATCAAGGCAAAAAAAATTTAGGGATTTACTACCATAAACACTTCATACCCAAACCAAACACGATCCAAGGTATTCAAATCATCGTACCTTCAGAAGATCGTCGCTTAGTGCCAGCAATGAATCCAACGTCCCCACGCGTAGATTCGGTATATTGAACTGAATTGAAAAATCCCAGATCAATTATCCCCAAAAGAACCCATTTTTCGCAATCGACTAGCAAATCAAAGTCAAATTCAACAAAAGGAGCTGCAATTGATAGCAGATCTGAAACAGATACCACAGCAACCTCAGCTTAAAAAAAAATTACCCTGTATAACGACGTGTCGAAAGCTTGCTTGGAGATTGATTCTTGAAGACGGCTCCACAGAGATGAAGCTGACGAGCCCTGTCCAGTCGATAGAGAAGCCACCCAATAACGCGTAGCCATTGCTCCTCCGTTTGTTAGTTATCTTTGAACTAAATTGGACTTCTTCGTGTCGAAATTGAGGTTTTCGAAGGGCCTCGTAAGTTGTAAGGCAGAGATTCGCAGGCACTGTTGAGTTTTATTACATACACCTCAGCGTCAATGATCTGATGATGATTGTCAGTTCTTGAATCTTTGATTTATCTCTTCTATTTTAATTAATGTAATATACACGTTACCCTCTACACATTTATATTTCATTGGAAATCAACCAAATGCTGCGTTGCAAAAATCACTTAATTTCATTTTCCTTTAAAATAGAGAGCATTTTTTTTTTGTATAAAAAGAGTACATATATTGATTGTTTGTTTATCTGCTCTTTTTTTTTTTTCTAGAACTCAATGTTTTTTCTTGTTAGCAGCAGCTGACTTCGATGGAGCAGAGATGATGTTAGCAAACAGCACAACGAGGAGAATCACCTGAGACATGCGAACCATAGCGAGCTAATAACCTCTGCAGATTTACAGAAGAAAGAAAATAAATATTAACCGGTCGTAAGAGACGGACCATGTAAGAAATTCTACGTAGAGCGACGTAAAATGATAATGCATCGAAACGCTCATTGGGATCTCCAGAAAGAAAGGGAGTTCTACCTTCGCCTGGAAATATGATTGTGGAGATGATGATTGATAGCCCAGAGACAGATGAAAGGATTAAAAGAGACATCTTTGGTCAGTCTTGTAATGAAAATGAACCAATATAAAGCACCATATAAAATGTTGGTGGTATCAAGACTATAAAAGTACAAGAATCTTAACGATTTCTAAATTTTCTGAAGAAGGTGAATCTGAGAGAAGTTTCAGAGGTTGAATTGGGGTCGAATATGCTTCCTGGATTGTTCAGAGAGAGAGAGATTAGCATGATATGAAATCGCATGTGCATATTGATGATGATCAAAGCTTAGAATTGGTGGGCATTCGGTAAGTTATCAAGGCAGATGCTCCATACTATACAGTTCTCACTTTAGACTCCAACTCGAATGAATGAATGAATGGGGCAGGGCAGAACCACTAAGAGATCAAAGGAAACAAAATTCATCAGAAAATCCCCGACATATAACAATCAAATGGCGAGTTTCAGAAATAAGCGAAAACTCTGAGATACTCACGGTTCGAGTTTTTCCCAGGACGTAGATATGTTGCCAATTATATCATCGAAAACCTCTGATTCCCAATGTTCGTCGGTAAGCGTTATATCATAAGCAGCTCTGTCGAGGAAAATAAGCAACTGTTGCCAATTGTGAAACAGTTAGACAAGTGAATATCATCACTCGACTCAAGCTTATTGCAATCTTGACATCAGAGCTGTACAAGCAAAAATTCATAAGAACGGATCGAGTTTTTCCCATAGATGTGTTGCCAATATATTATCGAAAACCTCTGATTCCCAATGTTCGTCGATAAGCGTTAAATCATAAGCAGCTCTGTCGAGGAAAAGAAGCAACTGTTGCCAATGTGAAACAGTTAGACAAGTGAATATCAACACTCGTCTCAAGCTTATTGCAATCTTGACAACAGAGCTATACAAGCAAAAATTCATAAGAAGAGATCGACCGAGAAAAAAACTCAGCTAATAAATCCATCAAATCAGTATCATCAGAATGAAAGAATTATAGTCTAAACCACAAAACTCTGGATAACAAATGAAGCCCAAACAGGCAAACAACAAGCAGATAATCGAAGAAGTCCAAAAGCATTCGATGAAAAAAATAAAACTAAAACATAAAAGTGCTTACTCGGATCCACTATTGTAAACGTCGATCGAAACAGAAGTGGATGTTCGAACTCCGCTTCCCACGAGAAACCTTTTTGTGTGCGACGATGAACGGCGATTGAGCATCAGAACACGATAAAATAGTGCACAAAACGACAACGAATGACAAGCAAAACGCGTCCGCCATCGAAAGATTGAGCTATGGCCAAGCAGCAATCTTAGAGCTTGTGCAGGGAAGACGAGGGAGAGCGAAACGTTTCTGCTTAAATATGGGAGAAGATCCTTAATGGGCTAAGTAGGCCTCTCAATTAGGCCCATTAAATTTTACGGCCCAACTTCAGCTGGTAAAGCGAACAGATAAAAAGTAAAATTATAACTTTGGACCACTAAAGATATCGATTTTCGATTTAGTCTCTATATTAATAATTGTAATAAAATGGAGTCAATTCATACCCTCAGAATAAATTTAAAGGCCTGGTCTTTTTCTCCAAGAAAATAAGCCGAAACCTTGTATCCCATCACAACTTCAGGGTGCGTTTGGTCCGCGAATTCATTGCGGAAAAAAAACAAAAGAAATAAAAGTGTGGCACACGCATTGAGTTGTTGTACATCACGCTTCACGTGCGTATCATTCTACTTTTCTTTTTCTTTTCCACGTCAAAATCCGTAAACCAAACGCAGCCTTAGGGTTTCAGTCACATCCAAATAGGATTCTTGGCTTATTTTATGGAGAAACGAATAAAAAAGTTCAAATTTACTCCAACAAAATGTAGTTAGTGACTTACTTTCATAATTAAGTGACAAAAACAGTTTCTTTGAGATACAATATACGAGTTATTATTACTAATTCGAAACAATAGAAGAAAAATATTGAATGAGACCAATAAATATAAACCTTTCCCATGCAATGCAAGCAACACTTGGTCACAAAAGGTCACAAACTCACAACCATAATACACATCAAAGGTCTTTCTTTTTCATGGCGTACATGAAACATTATAACTTCACATATAATAAACCTTAAAAACACTTCATAACTCATTACACCACCGAAAACCCTTTCTTCCTACTCGCGAAAACCTAATATGTGTGCAGAAGAGATTGTGAGGACGAAAGAGAGAACGCATCCCAAGTAAGACAAAACCGTAGAAATCGTCGCTCTATCGCAAAACTTCCCAAAATGTTCGCAAATCGCCATCCAGCTGGCGTGCGAATTTCCATATTTGCCCACGTAGCCTATCGCAGTCGCCGCCGCGCACGCCGACGTCAGCAAAACCGTGATCGCCTTCGCACGAATTTTTCCACCCCGTTAAAAAAAAATTGACGTATATAATAATTTTATCATCCAGCAAGAAAAAAATCGAAACGAGAATTAAAAAACATACCAAGTCGTGCACGAAAAAATAGAAGGCGTGCGACGAATTCTTCTTCGAATTAGCCTTATTCCCACGAGCGCAAAGGAGGCTGACGAGGAGGGCGGTAATGGAGGAAGCTGACGACACGGTATTTGCAATAGCGAAGAACCTTCATTTTATGAAAACGAAAAGATGAATAGTTATATACATTTAAAGAAAAGTAATTGAAATTTGATTACTTGAAAGCGGGCGAATAGCTGTAGCGTGCGTCTATTTTGATGCCAAAAACGACGGCGGTTTCTTTTGTAGTGAACATAAGCACGGCGGCTGCGAGGGCAGAAGTACTAATGAAAACCCTAATGAGAATCTGAGATCTTTGAAAGCTTTGGTGAGATAGGCTATGAATGTTTTTCTGATCCATTGGTAATTAGTATATGTTAGGAAGAATTGTTTTTGTTCTTGGTGTAGATGTGATGAGAGTGTGGGGAGAGGTCTTATATAGAGAGATTTTTGGGGAAAATAGTCAAAGTCAAAGAATGATATAACTGTAATAATAAATGTCTCATTTGATGAAAGAGATTTGACGTAATCTGTTAAGGGTCGTTTTTCCGAGGATTGAGAATGATGGGTATTCCTAATTAGGGTTTGGAAGGTTTTTTTCTGAGGAAGCTTTTTAAGAATGGCATTAAAAAGAAATAAGTGTGAATATGATAGGGCTTTGACTACGGTGTATTAATTCGACAAGCTTATCCTATGTCATGAGAGCAACGTGGTAACCTTAAAAGCATGTTCTAATTTATTTTGATTGTAATATTTAGGGTTGGGTTTTGTATATCTTTGACCACAATTGGCATATGCAGAAGTCAAACATAACAAAATCTTAAGGAAGGTGGAAGTCGAGAAACAATGTATTTCCTTTAATAGTTCATAGAATAAAATTCGATATGCATTCTTGTAGTATAATAATTATTACAATCTACGTGTATAATCAATGTGGATTACTCCAGATCAATCGTCAATTATACCAGCCTAAATTATTAGCGACCGAATTCTATAATTATATCAAAACCCGTGTTGAAGAAATTAAAAAGTGTGCCTTCAAAATAGAATTTATTTCTATCTTCGTTATGACAACAAAGCATATGTTCGAATTTGGTTATGTTTGATTATATTTGTAAGATCGGCATTTACAAGGAGGAAGCCTATGTTCAATCATCCCTTATAGTCCCTACACCCAACCACGTTGGTCCTTTACAAGGAAAAAGCGTATCATCGCTTTTGGGACAAGTCTTTTTATTTCAAGATCCATGAAAATATGTTATTGAAGTATTTTTCTAACAGATATCTTCCAATAATTTAATCATAAATAATTTCATCAAAAAACCTAAAGGCAAGAGAGTTCTCTCTACCTTACTTGGCTATAGAAACCGTGGACTGAAGAAAAGCAAGTCTGTTTTTAGTTAAGTTCAACTTCTCTTCAGCTTCTGCTGCTTTTTCTCGAACCCCACGAACAATATCCTCAGGCGCTTTATCTACGAACTGTAAATATATATTTCTCGGACTAAGATCGTATCGTTTGCTAATAATGTATTATAGGATATGGGATTTTGTAAACTACTTACATTGCGAGAACTCAAACGAGCCATAAGCCCATCGTACTCACTCTGCATCTTCTCCACACGCTTTGTAAGGCGTTGTACTTCAGCAGAGATGTCAACCATATCGGCGAGGGGAAGGTAAGCTTCTAAGCCTTCGCTTGCAACGAGGTGCACTGATTGATTTGCATCTCCTGGAGATTTTTAGTCGTGTTTTTTGAAATTTAGACGGATAAAATTAAGATGAAATGAAGGGCTTCTCTGTATGATAATTATCGAAGAAAAAGCAATGGTAAGTGCCTGGAGGAGATTCCATGAATCTGATGTTTTGCAAATCTAGTCTGGAAAGTAGAGCCAAAACTTCTTTTTCTTTCTGCAGTATGATTGATGAATGTAAATAAAATAAGATTCTTTCGCTGAGCGAAAACCTCTGCATTCTTCAATAGAGATATATTAGCACTTACTGAGATGTAATGGATCACTTCTGTATTTGCAACAATTGAGGTAGAGATGCGTTTTGCTGGTTCGACGGAGTACTCTGCTCGTGCATTTCGAATGGCTCTTGTCTGGAATAAGACGGAAAAAATGGATAATATATATGAAAAAAGTTATATTTACTATAGGTCGGTTCTACTGTAGAAGTTTAAACAAGGAAAAGAAAAAAACTAATAGAAATTACCAAGGCTTGTAAATTCTCAAACTTTTTTATAGATTCAGCATGCCTCGGTAATGAAGTATGTGGCCAAGCCGATACTATGAGAGCATCTTTACGATTGGGCAATGACTGCAGCAGCATTGAATGGAAGTCAAATCAAGAGTTTCATCGACGAGCTAGTTCTCCATATAATTTTAGGGTCGATTCTGAAAAAAAAATTCATGATGTACTTACTTGCCAGAGTTCTTCGGTAACAAAAGGCATGAATGGGTGAAGGAGTTTGAGTACGTTTTCGAAGACGTATAACAAAGTTGCCTGTGCCACAGAAGCTACTGAATCACTCCCAGGGTGATGATACAAACGGGCTTTACTTGCTTCTATATACCTGTAACCAGAAAAGAGGGCCTAAAAATCATGAAAATCGGGAAAACAATTTAATCAACATAATAATAATTTTAAATGTACCAGTCAGCAAAATCAGCCCAGAAGAAATCATATACTTCTCTTGCAACATCTCCAAAGAAGAGTTTGTCGTAGCTTGTGGTAACTGCATCTATCAACATGTGAAGTTTTGATACCTGCATTGAAGTTCGTTAACTAACTGTAATAAAAAAGGATACTTGCATAGCACGGGCATATACATGATACAACATCTGTCTCTTACCACCCAACATTCTGCTAAGGGTAGACTTAATAGAGATTCTTCTGTTTCAAACTGCAAGAGGACGGAAAATAAGCAAAAGAGTATTTCAAGGATCGGATTATATAAGAATTACGTGTGCATGACCATTTCTATCAACTTAAGGTCTTTACAGGTATGTTACAGCTCAGGATGCAGACACGATTATCACGAAATGATAAGATGAATAAGATGTTAGAGACAACCTTGACATCTTGTACAGCTCCGAAAGCAGATATGTCACTTTGAAGAGGCAAATTCTGCAACACGAACTTTCCAGCATTCCATAACTTATTAGTGAATGCTTTGGTAGAACTCAACCTCTCGAGTGATAGGTTAAGATCCTGCATCAAGAAGAGACAAAAAAGGTATACAAAACCATATGATTGATAAACAATGAAATATGAAATGGGATTGTCAATATGTTGTGTTCATGTGCAATACTCTTTTATTACAAGTGGTTCATACACTATTAATGAATACGAGGAAATGCCCAAAGTAAAAGAAACTTACCTGACCAGCCGTTCCCAGAGAGAGAGTAAATCGTAGAGCATCAGTGCCATATTCTTTGATCGTATCGAGGGGATCAATGACATTTCCAAGAGTTTTAGACATTTTTCGGCCCTAATAAAAATAATGGATTAGTAAAATAGTTACAAATTTTGTGCCTAGATGTACTTTTCTAGTAGGCCCTATAATCGTCATTGCCTTTCACCTGTGCATCTCTAATAAGTCCATGGAGGTAAACAGTTGAAAATGGAACCTTTCCAGTGAACTCTATACCCATCATCACCATTCGTGCGACCCAGAAAAATAAAATGTCGTGCCTGATTAAAGAAGTATGAAGCACTCTGTTATCTTTAGCCACAATAAAGTGTTTAGATGCTAACTGTAAAGTGTAAAGAATATTGTATAAATACATTTTGACAAAAGCATGTCACTTCAGCCTCTATGTGGAATACTGCTAATAGTTAATAGGCATGAGTAACTAAACCAAGACATCATAACATACATACAAGATTGAAAACTATGTACAAACAGTAACAGACGTACGTACCCGGTCTCCATAACTGACGTTGGATAAAAGTTCTTTAAATCCTCTGCAGACTCGTCCGGCCAACCAAGAGTGCTGAAAGGCCACAGGGCACTAGAAGAAGCAGAAAATCAAAAATAGAAAAGATAAATCAATTAATCCCAACATAATATCTAGACTAGACACGTTTGTAGTTTGAGTTGAACATACCATATTAATTTATTTATGTTCGTTCTTTTCATAATGTTCTAAAGACTTCATAATATAGCTCAACCACTACTAAAATCAAAGGGAACTGCTGAAGATTGAAAGATACCTCGAGAACCACGTGTCTAGAACATCAGGGTCCTGATAAATCTCGACATTTTTTCCATATTTTGTCTGAGCTTTTTCAAGAGCTTCTTCATTGCTCCTAGCTACTATGTAGTCCTCTTCGGGGTCCTTGCCAACTACATACCAAACTGGTATACGATGACCCCACCACAGCTGTCTACTTATACACCAATCCTTGATATTGGAAAGCCAGTGATTGTATATCTACTCAACACATATAAGAATAAGAAAACAATAAATTCAAGACCATCTTAAGGCTGGTAAAAACATAAGTCAAGAAAATATATAAATTCGGTATAATGAAATAATTTGGTTACTTTTTCAAACCGGTCAGGCATGATCTTAAGTTCTCCTGTTTTCACTGCTTGTAGTGCCTTCTCTGCTAATGGTTCCATTGTGACAAACCATTGCTTGCTTACAAGGGGCTCAATGATCTAATTACAAGAAGCTATACGTAAGAACAAGACAAATCATAAAGGTTGCATCTAGAAGCAAAACAGTGGATGTAAATAAAAGCACCTCTCCACCGCGTTGAGATCTTGGAACTCGTAAGGTATAAGGCTCCTTTTTGACTGCTAATCCCGTCTCTTCGAGCTCCGTCCAAAGTTTCTTACGAGCCTCAAACCGATCGAGACCACTGCATATATATATATATATATATATATATATATATATAAGCAAGTATTTAAGTTTGTTATAAGTTCTACTGTTTCTGAAACAAGATCAATACACCAAGATTCAGCAACTACCAGTATATGCCAGCTACATCATTTAGTGTTCCATCTTTGTTCATGACAGTGAGAATAGGGAGGCCGAGTTTCCGTGCAAGAAGGTAATCGTTGTGATCATGCCCGGGACTTATCTTTAGGACACCAGTTCCGAAGTCTTTATCAACATACTGTGTCACCGCAACAAGGCACACATGATACACATACGCGGAAAACGCACTCAAAGCTTTAACACAAATGACTCATCCAGAGAAAAGGGATAATCGTTGTTAAATAGTACGACGCTTACTCAAAGTACACTTGCCTGCAGCAATCTAAAATATGGCGACAAACTTTTTACCTTATCAGAGATGATGGGAACATGTCGACCATAAGTCTGTGGAACAATCGCCATCTTACCAATATATTTTGCATAGCGTTCGTCCTAAGAAGACATCAAATTTGTGAATGATGCGATAATAATTTATAAAATCAATAATTTTAAACTAATTGATAAGAATAGGTGCTAAACGACAGCTTAAACTCTTTGAAATGTCCACAGAAAAAAATAAGAGAGGGAGAAAAGAAAAGAACAGAAAAGCACATCACACTAAAAATGCAGATTGAACAAGCAATATATGTATACCAAAAGAATCATACATACAAAACGTATTACCTCGGGATTCACTGCCACTGCTGTGTCACCAAACAACGTCTCAGGCCTCGTTGTTGCAATTGTCAAAAAGTCATTCCTGTGATGAAGAGGAAATAATTTTACTTAACAGGTAACGTAGCTGTAGAAGCAACTTACTTCTGCAGATATAGGAATAACAAATGAATAAATAACTATAAGCCTTTTGAGACATGACTGCAAGATCTAATAATTTCACTGAAGTTGCTAAAGCACAGATTAAGGTACTTTGTGCCACCAGCAACACGATACTTAATGTGGTATAAAAAGCCCGGTTCCTCAGTGTACTCCACTTCCTAAAGAAAGACGAATTAATTCAGTAATTTTAAAAACTAAATTAAACGGGAACAAGATATACGATGACCAAGAACTAGTCCTTATTACCAAGTCAGAAACTGCAGTCTGTAGATTCGGGGACCAGTTTACCATATAAGAACCTGAAATAATTTACTTGTTACTGCACACTGCAGGAAAAAAAAACAAACTGAAGCTATATATAAGATATATATATATATATAATATTATATTATATATACATACATATACATATCAGTTCCATACATCCAAGAAGTAACGATAAACTGGAATTTCATGAACAAAAACTTAACCTAGAATATCTGAATCATCAGGTACAGAGACTAGAGAGAATTTTGTACAACCAACCCAGGAAACAAATGGGATTATCTTATAAGTTATAGGGTGTGTTAAGATTAAGAAATGGAATAAGAAGATGCCAGCATCTGAGAATAAGGTTCAGAAAAGGTAATAAACTCCATACCTTGATATATTAGTCCTTTCTCATGAAGCCTAACAAAGGCCTCATGTACTGCTCCTGCATGACGAGAGCACCATGCTTAGTAAAAGTGGATGCTGTTTATAGACAATAACTTAGATTGGCCATTCTCGTTAAGCCTAACAACAGCCTCACATACTGATCCAGATTACCATTGCACCATACTTACTAAACTGGAATTGTTGTATAAACAAACTTTATCGAACTTTGGACAAGCCTAAAATTATGTAATTTCGATGCACTTATGCATAATGCAACACAACGTAGAAGTGAGATTACTGGATGATAAACTGCCTTACGGCTCAGCTGAGAATCTAACGTAAAACGTTCTCTGGTCCAATCACAAGAAGCACCAAGTCTCTTGATTTGGTTTGTTATTGTCCCACCGTACCTTTACAAGTAATAAGGTCGATGAGCATTTATGTACATAAAATTGGAATGTGGTGGTATGAAATAATAGGCAGAGATCATTACAACATAAGTGAAGAGGAAGTAGCTATATTACTTTTCCTTCCACTCCCATACTCGTTTGGTAAATTCTTCTCTACCCAAGTCTACTCTTTTTATTCCTTCTTCAGCCAGCATTCTTTCAACTACGAGCTGAAACAATTTGTTGTTGTTTTTCATTTACAACATCTAACAGAGATTTAGAGAAAAAGAAAAAAAGAAAAAAAAAAACAATTCAATATAACTAATAGGACCAAAACAAGTGCAGTTGTTCTTCCAATTTACATGATTAAACTTGATCGAGTTAATTTACAGAGTAAGATTAAAAAAAAATCTCCTACAACGAGCGTAATGGTTCACTAAAAATATATTTATCCTTTACAAATAGCGATATTAACAAGAAATATCTCAGGCATAGAAAAACCTGGGTCGCAATACCAGCATGATCAGTCCCAGGAAGCCAAAGGGTTGGTTGGCCTTTCATTCTATGATATCTTACCATAATATCCTAATATCATAAGAAAGAAGATCAATAACTGGCGTGCATGCGCGTGCGCCAATGTAGGAAAGAGCTTCTTATCGGCACACAAACCTCAAGAGTCACAAACATAGCATGCCCCATGTGCAAGGATCCAGTGACATTAGGAGGCGGCATTGAAACAACAAATGGCTCACTTCCCCGCTCAAAACTCGGCTTAAAATATCCTTGAGATTCCCACCTAAGGTGCATTATACGCTTTTAATCAGCAATACTCGCTAAACAATGAAACAAATATCAGCTCAACACTCATATAACACCATGTATTTCTCTTCAACCTCATTATTCCTATGACAACCTCATAGATGGTTCTGAAAAATAACACCAGAAACATATCACAAAATTGAGGAAACGAATTACCATTTGTATATCCTCTCTTCGACAGTAAAATCAAAGACTTTCGCCGTCTCCGGGGAAGTAAAGACGCCACTACTCTCCGAAACAGCCACTAAAATACACAAAAAAAAAATGCATTATCAGCAATACATTCAAATTATAGAGCTCGACTACAAAAGGTTTCTCCCGCCGGAACCTTCCAATCACAACGAAACTAAACAGCGACAATTGACAAAAAAATTTTCCAAATTCATCTTTTACCGCAACACAACGCAACGCATACCCGTAGCAAAGTGTCTGGTTCCGAAACGCACGAAGCGAGCGCGTGAGAGGCAGACGCGCCGGCATCGTAGCTTCGTGGAGAAGAGCAATGGGTTTAGTATACTGCAAGATGAAGATAAGAGTGAGGCGTTTGAGAGCGCCATTGTGCTGTTGTTCAGCTGCCGCTCAACTTCAGCTAATTCTAGCGATTTATGATTATGTATCCATTTTATTTTTATTATTAATTGGGCCCTCTGGGCCTACTGTGTCCGTATGTTTTGTTGGGCTTGAAGCCCAAATAAAACCAACGCGTACTCTTCTTCTTTAGGGTTGTCAAACTACTTCAGTCAGTACTCAGTAGTAGCTTTCAGCTCCTTGATCGATCGATTCTCCTTTGCCTGAAAGAAGAATTGCTAGGCGAGGAATGGATCCGTCATCGTTGAACTCTCCTGAATTGGAGAGGTTTCTCAACGTAAGTTCTTTTGAATCAATGTTTTTTTTTTCGTTGTTCGATTTGTGCTTGGTATAATTGGGTAGGTTTTCTTCTTCGTCGATTGGTTGTTGACGTATTTTCACTTTGAAGAGATAATCAACGCTCTAAGGAACTGACGTACTATTTGGATTTTATCTATTCATGCTTATCTACGCTCAAGTTTGGAGCTTTTTGTAGCAAAAAATTGCCGTACTATTTTCCTGTAATTTTCTGTTCAACCCACAAGCTTCAACGTTGATGAATTTGATTTCTGTATCTTTGCCCTCCCTGAGATTTCATCTAGGAAGAAAAACATGTATATTTAAACTAGTGAATGTATCACTTGGAAGTTGGACAAAGTCATAGCCAAACTGCTCCTTTGGCAAATCAATCAAAATGGGGATTTGTACTACTGATATCTGATGTATATGTTTCTCTCTTCCTTTTTAAAGTTGGACAAAGCCAAACTGCTCCTTTGGCAAATCAATCAACGTTTCAGTGATGAATTTGATTTATCTCTGCCCTCCTTGAGTGAGATTTCATCTAGGAAGAGAAACATGTATAATTTAGCTAGTGAATGTATCACTTGGAAGTTGGACAAAGTTATAGCCATACTGCTCCTTTGGCAAATCAATCAAAATGGGGATTTGTACTACTGACATCTGATGCGTATGTTTCTTTCTGCCTTTTTAAATTTGTTGTGCAGCAAGAGAAACAAAAGGCTATGGTGAATGAAATGATTGGTAAGCTGACATCTGTGTGTTGGGACAAATGCATCAGTGGAAGTCCAGGAAGCAAACTCAGTTCTAGCGAGTCGAACTGCCTCACTAACTGTGCTCAGCGATACATGGATATGTCTATGCTCATCATGAAACGCCTTCAGCAGCAGTAAATATCTTTATATGTAGAAGAGGCAGTTTTGTTGCTCTGTTAGATAAGATTTTTTCTGAGAAAATTTTAACCTTGATGTTTGGAGTGCACTGCTCTTGTTTATGTTGAAATGACTCTCTTGTTAGTTTATGAATTCATTTTCACTGCGTGGTTTTATAGAATGAAGCCAGTCAGTCATTCTTGAGAACAATTTACACTAAAGATTCGATTTTGTCGAGTCTAAAAGGGGTAGAAGGATCTTCAGAATCTTAATAAAAGCTCATAAATTTTATTTAACAAAAAATCCACCTTAGTGGGATCTTGGGATCCTTTCTTATATTCTTTTGTATATTCTTTACGACAAATAAACTGTTTCATAGATAATATATTGCGTCCTCTCCTAAGTCCTATCACCGTGAATATCTTTTGTATAATAATCAGAATTAAATAGTAATAACCCACATTATCATCATCATCATCGTACTTAGGGATTATCCACTGCTCAAAGCGCATAAACAACACAGTCTTGTTTTGAAGATTGAGGTCAAATCTGCGTTTGCTTGCTGAATTTCTGGAATCTTTATAATGGTAAATACAATCAAAGCTCGTAGCTTTTCACAGTATAATCAATTAAAAATCTTTTCTTTGTGATTCCGATTTTTCGTATTTATGAACCTGGCTTTGTGGGCTATCTTAATCTAGGATGGGTCGAAGCAGCTAAAGCTCTATTCCTATTGGAGAAGCTCGTGTTCTTGCCGTGTCCGTATTGCTCTGAATTTGAAAGGTATCTCTTTTATGGGTTTTAATTTCTGAACTTCCTTTTTAATTTTCTCAAGAATCCATATTTTATGATTAGTCCTCTGATGTAATTTGGGAAGGAAATTGTTGACAGGGCTGGATTATGAATACATAGCCGTCAACTTGCTCAAAGGAGAGCAGAAATCTCCTGGTGTGATTCATTTCTTGGATGTTATTTTCTTACACAGCTATAGTCGAATCGATCCCATGATTATTACAACGAAGAATGATTAATGGGTTTGTATTTTGCAATAGAGTTTCTGAAACTTAATCCGCTCGGGCTCGTGCCAGTGCTCGTCGACGGTGATACTGTAATCTCCGACTCTTTTGCTATCTTATTGGTAAGTTTTACGTCAGACACTTCTGTATTTAGGGCTGTAAAAGTGTTGAATGATTACTCATTACGATGGTTTAATGTGCAGTATTTAGAAGAGAAGTATCCTCAACATCCTATACTGCCTAAGGACCTATCGAAGAAAGCCTTAAATTACCAGGTACAATCTATGTCTGAAAATTAGCATCACATGAAAATTTGCTGAAAACTGCTTTGGGAGAATTCATTTTCAAGATATAATATAGAACAGAAAAGCATATGAAACTGATGTCGAAAAGCCTTGAGTTGCAGGCAGCAAATATTGTTGGTGCTAGCATACAGCCGTATCAGAACATACCAATCATAGTGAGTTCCTCTTTTCGAAGCGTATGTTCTCTATTAGTTGGCCGATTATTCTTGATATATCTTTTTTCTTATACATTTCGACAGTCGACCATAAAGGAAAAACTTGGCCCCGATGAGATGCTTGCATGGGTTCAGCTTCACATAAGAAATGGATTTGCCGGTAAATTCATGGACTCTGTTGTTTCCAACACAGCAGCGAGAAATTTTCGACGCTGTAGTGACATGTTCTTTACAAACAACGTAAGTGACTGCATTTTGTTCGTTCTTACAGCTCTTGAGAAGCTTCTAGAGAGCCATGCTGGGAAGTATGCCATCGGAGACGAAGCTTTTCTTGTACTATCACTAAACTCTACACAAATTGCATTTTTTCATCTTTTGGAATACCGTATTGTGAAGTCGTTCTCTATCGATAGATCCCATATTTCAGTTCCATTAGACGTTCAGAATCATATGATCATTAGCTATAAATTTTCAGGCTGATTTGTACTTGGCGCCTCAGATCGATGGTGCAGTGAGAAGGTTCAGCATTGATATGGTATGCGTTCAATGTTGGATTACTACCTATATCGATGCTAAATTTTTTTTCTCAAAACAGTAACACTTGTTTCAGATTCAGGTTTTGAGATTAAAGAAAAAAAAACTTCATCTTTACCATCGTTCGTGCGTAAATTGCAGGGCGAGTTTCCTCTTCTTTCGAGGCTTCAAGATTCGTACAAAGAGAATCCATCTTTTGTGAACGCCATGCCTGGAAAGCAGCTCGATACACCAGCTGAGCATCGAGGCTGAGGTTAATATTCTTTACCTTCGTTATATCCGCCGTTTATTACAAACGAAACACTTCTTTCTTTTCTTTTTTCAAACAGCTGTTTCGGAGAGAGGCGATTTGGATTTGGGGAAGAGTTCATCTTGAACTTTGAATAATGTTTGGAATAAAAGGAAGAAGGCATTTGAATGTTTGTTTTTATTGCCAGTTTCTGTGTGAAGGAGAATATCAGTCCAGTTTCAGTCAGAGAATAGTATGTCAAGAATACAATTTGCAGAAACTTTCACAAGAATTCTTAGCAAATCCCACTTGGGGAAACTAATAAAACGAAATAAAATCCTAAAGATACAAATATGATATTAGTAAATCCTAAAGATGTTAGCTACTTGGACTTCTTAATTATTCCTGCCACTCAATTAACACACCTGTTTCAGCAAATAACAGAATCCCTAGGAGAGATGCTAAGATTACAAGAAACATCAACAACTATGAGTTCACCAAACAACAGTACAGATAGATTAGGGAGTAATGTAAGAAAACCATAATGTAAAAACTAAAATGAGATAAGATGAAAAGCCAATAATCAATCCACATAGTTCATTCATAAGGATGAGAGAGTATTAGAGAGATTTGAGTAGCATGGGCTCCCAAACCCTTAAGTTTTAACAGCAGCTAAACACAATTTGTTTCTTCCGTTATTTATTCAAAAAAGAAAGGCAAATCTCTCTCTCTCTCTCTCTCTCTCTCTCTCTCTCTCTTTCTCTCTCTCTCTCTCCCCATAGCAACCATCCTATGAACCTCCATCACTCTTGTCCAGAACGTCGCTCAGGAAATCGTTCATACCTGTTATAGCCTGATGACGAATATATCAACCATGTCAATAACTAAGATGTTTTTAAATTCTTTTAAATCTTGCAAAATATTTCATATGCCCCACACAGGCAGAACACGTAGAGACCAAGCCCTTTCTTTACCTTCCTTTCGGCCCTGAGTTGCTCCATTTCGAGGGCGTTTTTATGCGTCTCTTCTAAATATGCTTCCATGAGAATAGCTGTCTCCTTCTTTATATCCTCACACTCGGCTGTTAATTTCTGAATCTGTGCTCAGTTGATTGAGAGAATGGAACAAAGTCTCAACTTAATTTCTCATATATAATCCTTAATGGCCTAAGTCTTGATATTTAAGTTATTATTACCTCAGCTTCAGCGGCAGCACGCCTTCTCTTTTCTTTGTCCAGCTCGTCAAGGAGTAGTTCTCGTAAACCATCACGAGCTTCAGTTGGAATACTTGGATCCAACGAAATACATTAAAATCAGCCAACAATAAAAGTCTGCTAAAGTACATAAATTAAGCAAGAATAAGTACTCCGTAAGCAGGGACTTCACTTCTGTCAAAAAGGCATGAGTCATGCATTCGTGAGATGGTTGCACAGACGTTCCACCGTTATCCTGCCAAATACAAGGGAAACCAAAACGAATTCATCAACCAACCGTACATCATATATTCAAGTAGCATCAGAAAATCAACCATAAACACCACCTGATTCAAAAAATGGATCTGATAACCACACTTAACAGCAAAGAAATAGATGATGTTTAAAAGTCTAGATTAGCAGAAAACACCAAAGGCCGGTACAATTTGGCTATTTACCTACACACAAGCTGAAATAAAAAAAAAAAATGCCCACAAAATCATGAAAACTCCACATCATCAATCATGTACAAACTAAAAGAATGTAAGATGATTTCAGGGTCTAAATAGATATGCCATCAAGCAGTTCTATTTTGCAGCAAACAAATCATGAACACAAATATAACCAATAAACAATCATACAAAAACTCAAATCTACATTTATGTCCACATAAGAACACCCACTCCTTCCATCTCCTAAGTCCTACCATTCTTCTTCAAATAGGCTTAGAGCAGCTCTGGCCGCAGCGAGGTTTGGTTGTAACAGCTAGAGTTATTTAGGGTCTAATGTAATAGAATAAGGGGGCGGGACGTATATATAATAGCTATCAGAAGCCCACGAAGCCCAAGAAGTGCAACAAACCTAGGGTTTCCGATTATGGTATGTTTTCAAATTGGAGCCTGCCCAACTATGGTATATTTTCGAATTGGATCGCCCCTTTATTACCCCTAGGTTCATCTAACTTAGACCTGCTTATCGAACTAGGTCAGACAGGTAGGCTACATTCACCTAACTTAGGCATGCTTATCGAACTGGGTCGACCAGGTGGAATTCAGTAAAAATCGCTGAGAAAATAAAATACTACAATTCTTCACCATTTTACCCACCACTTTAAATTTTCACAAATGGATCCATTTCTACAGAATAGATTGTCTTGAGACGATCAAAGACATAATTCTACATGAATTGAAGAACACCAATAGTATTTTCGACTGCAACATACCTTCCAATGGTAACATCGATACCATACTGTGACTGAAAAACTGGTAATAACATTCTTTTAGTTATTTACCGAGGTTTTTGTCATTAACAATCAATTAGAGATCGACTTGTTTCATGAAAATGCCTGCAGAAGCAGATGTTTTAACAAATATAAACTTATCACAAAAAAACTGATGTCTTTACCTTGTTCGTGAGACTTCTTATTGTTTGGGGAGCATAGCCAATTTTATGACAGTTAGTAGACCTGATATCCAAGAAGTACAAAACTCATCAACGGAGATTTCAAACAAATACTGAGAACTATGAATAAAATCAAATAAATTAAAAGCCAAAAGAACAGAACCAGTATGTTTTTGGCATTTGAATCAATCGTGACTCAAGTCCAGAAAGAACGTAGTTTGCTCAAACCCTTGCTTGTCATGAGCGACTTCGATGGAATTTGCTAGTCGCACACCTTCAAGATGAAAAAAAGCAGACACAAATGCTTCTACTCGTTTATTTATTTATATCAACACAAGAAACTTGTCAATGAGGAAAAAGATCATATTTACCTATTACACCACAGCCATCACTACCAGGAGGAGGCTAAAGTCTCCAAAATGGCTGGAAGCAAAAAATTTCAATCAACGCGGATTACGAAAATAATTATCGAGCTTAGACAATCAAAGTCATTAACTAATATACACGAAAGTACTCATTTCAAATTGTCATAATGCAGAGGTTTGTTTACAAGTTAAAATTTTCACCTAACAGAGACTCATACGGACAAATAGGTTAACATTGGCATTATCAGCACAAGAATCAAAGCGAAGCCATACGATGCGACAAGCACACGGACAAAAATCACTTATCCGTAGTCTCTTTCAAATACAAAAGGGAGAATAATTGATCATTAAATACGAAGCCATATGGATATTGCGCCGTCATTGGCCATGGCACGCAACCCAAGCAGAAAACGAAGAAATCTGCTCAAGAGTTAACGACTAGATAGTCACGCCATGGTTGATCGTAGCGAAGCAGCAATGCCACGGGTTAAAGCTCTCCTCGTGTCGCCGCGAGGATCTAGGTCAAAATAAGGTAACTTGTTTACGACGCCGTTTAATGGGATTTCTTTCAAATAAGACCGAATATTACAAATTTATTTGTAAAAACAGATAAATTTAATTTTGGAGAAATAATCTCACCTAGCCTCTAGGAAAAAAAATAATTCACTTTCATTGGATAAAGGCCAAATTATTATTTTAAGTCACTAACTATACATGTTTTCATTTTGGGTCACTATGTTTGATAATTGTAAAAGTATGTCACTAGCTATATAGTCAAAACAAATTTGTGTCACTCTTTCATTTTTGGGTCACTAAATATACATGTTTTCGATTTTGGGTCACTATGTTTTTATGAATGCGAAAATAGGTTTAATATAGCGATCCAAAAACTTAAAACATATATACTTAGTGACCGAAAATTGAAAACAGGTATACTTAGTGACCGAAAAATGAGAGGATGACCCGAATTTATTTTAACATACATACTAGTGACCTATTTTTGCAATTATCAAACGTAATGACCCAAAAATGAAAACATGTGAACTTAGTGACTTAAAATTATATTTTGACCTTCGATAAATTTAGGGCGAACGACATTTTTAGTCTCCGATGTTTGGGCATGGGCGTTTTTTGTACCCATATTCCGAGGTGACACTTTTAGTCGTCAATATTACCGATTTTGGACAGTTTTGGTCCATCGATTAATTTAATCGCTTATTTAGACGAAATATAACACGTCAGCGTCTATGATCTCCTTTTACTCGACATAAAACCACATAACACATCTTCTTCGACTTAAACGCACATGAACATCATTATATATCACATTTAGGAAATGATCGACAACCTTGAAAATGAGTTAAATACGATTTTCATGTACTAAGTCGTTCGAAAACGCAAAATTTAGGCAAAAATTATAAAATCGCCGAGATTGATTATACATGAAAATCAGTCGAATGTAATAATCGGTACATACGAAATCCATCACGACTTACGAGTTGTAAAGAGAAAAAAAGAATCAGCGATACCTTGTTTTTTTTTTCGGATGGTATACTCAACAACAAAATTAATTCCATTTCGTAAAGATACCGCAATAACCATCCAATGATAAATTCTTGATATCACAATATAGCACCAACTTCCCACATTACGTGAACGAAAGACCCAAAGATTATGCAATGAAATAAAACATTAACGTAGACAAAGTACCTTAAAATAC
Source organism: Craterostigma plantagineum (assembly GCA_027422505.1). Classification (NCBI taxonomy): domain Eukaryota; kingdom Viridiplantae; phylum Streptophyta; class Magnoliopsida; order Lamiales; family Linderniaceae; genus Craterostigma; species Craterostigma plantagineum. The sequence goes on from JAPQWV010000120.1 coordinate 294,695, forward strand.
TCGGAATATAATAATAATATAGTCGATGATCTATCTCCCTAAAACTTTCGAAATCAAATTACAACCACAATCTTCATTACTTCATCATCACCATCCAATAACGATGGAACCATCATTACAAACCCTTCATCACTGTTAGAAGAGTTGACCCAACATGATCCGTACGCTGCCTTTCTCCCTCCATTAAAGCTTATGCTATCCAATCCAAGCTCATCCCATTTTCTGCTACTAAAGCCCACGGTTAATAATCCATGGAATTCTTCATCACCTTTTAATAAACCATCTCTCAAGAACTTCTCCACCTTCACATCCTCAGAACAACCACCATTAGCACCACTGTAATAAAACACTGAGTAATAAGCTTCTGAAGAAGCCATTGTCAGGCCAAGGTCTTGCTCAGTCTTCGATACGCATGATGCTATAAGGGTTTTATTTGTTCGATTATTTCCATCATCGTCTGAAGATTTGCTTGCTGGGATTTTGAATACTATTCTTTTCGCTGGAGTATTGTGAGTGCTTGGCTTCGTTAGTGCAGATAGAGATATGGAAGAGTTGGGCTTGTTTTTAATGCTAGGGAAGTAAAACGTTGGAGTTTTGGACATATTTGAGGTTGAAATAATCACTTCGTCGTTGTGAAGTTCAGCCCATTTCTTGAAGAAGGTCGTTAGGGTAAATGGATCTGTAAGAAGAAGGCTGCAACTTATGCCTATCGAATATCCTCCGCAACTGAAATTTGTGACCTGAAAATGTTGAGAGAGGAAGATAACATAATCAAACGAAAGACATGAATTATATATATAAGATATGTGTAGGAAAAAATGGCTGTAATATACATTATACCTGGACATAGAACAAAGGAGAGTGATGAGGGTTTTGCTCATCGACGTCCTCCCAAAAGACGAGCTCATTTTCTTCGTCTTCTCCGCTAATACGTTCAACGTTCTCAAGAAAATCGTTTAAACTTACATCGATTCTTGCCTCGATCATGCGAACGCCCGAATCGTTGGAAACTACAACCATATTATCATTATTGTCGCCTTCGTCGAACGGCCTAAGCCTTCCAGCAAATATTGGATTTTCCACTAATGCCCTTCCGAGGGATTCTCTTATGAAGCCAGCCATCAGCCATCCCGAGCATTCGTCGTCGTCCTCGGGGTACGTTTCGTAGCAGAGAATCGTTTGCAGACGCCTTCGTAGAATTAGGGTTTTCGAGGCGATGTTTTGATTTTCGGGGGCTAATTGAACTTTGTGGGATTTTCTTGGATCGGTTTGTTTTGATGGCACTATACTATGCATTGCTACTATGTTTGCTTTGAAGGGCTTGGAATCATAGTTTTTTTCAGTTGGGAAAGCCATTTTCATTTGGTTTGTAGTATGTCAAGTGATATATATGATTATGATTACAACTCCATGGATGAAAGTTATATATATCTAACGTGTATAGGTAAATTATATTAAATTGATTGAGTGGGTAATTTTTGTTGCACCAACTTGGTATACAATAGATAGAGGTAGATAAATAATATATATGTATAAATATATTGTTGGTGGGGAGTAGGTGAAATATACCTATTGGAATTCACAGACACACACGACGTATGAGGAATTATTATAGGGGTAGTTAAAGGTAAGGACCATACTTGATTTTCATTTAGAGTTTAAGATCTTGTCAGAAAATTTTTTAGGGTTAAGGACTCGATACACGTAAGTGTTTTTTGAGTACCACTTCATGGACCTGTAGTAACACTTCGTGGGTCTGTAGTACCATTTCATCGTTATGCAATACCACTTAATTGTTTCGCATTTATTCATCGTTTTGCAGCACCATTTCTGTGTTTTGAGATAACACAAAACCATCGTCCAATACCAATTCATATACATTGGATAACACCAGGTCCTTATCTCTAAATTTCGTCTAAATTGGGTCCTGAACCCAAAAAAAATTCTGACAGGATCCTGATCCTAACTTAAAACATCCTTTGGGCCATGAGTTTGCACATTATTGTATTCAAGAAAACGGAAATAGTCGAAGTTAATGAGGGTCGCCCAACACTTACGACCATATTGAAGACCTAACATCGCATATGATTTGTCTGTTGAACTTAAATTAGTACGACATAAAAACTAAGGTAAATCAGCTAAATCTAACAAAAAAACTTGATAGCAAAGTTTCCGTGATACACTCTCTAAATACAGTGACATTTCTTCAATTGTAGTTGTACAATAGCATTATGCATAAAGTGAAATAGGTGAATAGCAAATGAAACGTTATAAAAGCGATGGATCAATTAATATCTCCCAACATTATTGTCCAACAGATAAATAAAGTCGAGGGAGGCTCGCAAGGTTAGGACATAATCATTAGTATCAACAACAATCTCATGAAGCAGTTATAATCCAAGTACTAAAAATTTTATAACCCAAAGAGAATCTAAACTCAACCGCAAACATTTCAGCATCTAAATCAAGTTATGATTTTTGAAGCCAAACCTCATTCGACAGAAGATGATGTTAGAAGAATCTAACTGTCATCTTCTTCTTCATTACCCGAGTTATCTCCACGCTCGTTCTCTTCTTCCTCTTCGTCGTCGGACATGCTGTTTATTACATCTGTAATGATGTCTTTGATCTCAGATTTTCTGTGCATCAAATCCACCTTGAAGTGTTCGCCTGATCAACATCGTCATAGCATGCATTAAAGATTGTCAAGAAATAGGTATAAAGCAACATTAATAAACCCAGATTTGTAAATTATAGTACAGGTTTCGAAACGACTAAGACCAAAAGTAAACAGAGGTATGACTTACCCAGTTGTCTGAGGATATCAGATAATGTAGCCTGCATTATCAGTAGAATCAGGTATTAGATGATATTTTCCAACATAAATGTATACATTAATAAGCAACCTAGGGGTTACATTTACGACTTACAGTGTTGAAATCGACTTCTTTCAGTATGCCGGCAACCACAGCATGCATCTCTTCTCTAGTGGGCTCTTTAGTCTTTTTAACCTTCTTGGTACTTGTTCCTTCCCCTGGTAAGAAAAAGGTGATGTAACTGAGATACAACAACGTGTGATTATGAAGTTTCCATGACACTTTTCTTGAGAACTAAATATATCACTGTTACTGATTACAACTTAGATGTTAAAATGAACTTCTACAAGGCGTCATCTCAAGTTATAAATAACGCATTGTAAGTGATAAGTCACTAAGTCGAGCTAAAGCTTCACAAACATAATAGATTTTGTTCACAAACCTTTGTTCGACGACTTGCTTGATTTCTTTTTGCTTGAAGTCGAGCCCTTTGCTGGTGAACTTGGATGCTTCTCGGTTTCCTTCTCAACTTTTTGTCTTTTACCTGGAGGAGCCTCTGTTTTACCCTTTGGTCCAGCTTCAGGGACTCGCTTCTTGGATGCTGAACCCACGTTTTTACTGGATTTTGCGCTTGCTTTGCTAGTAGCCTTAGACTTTGCATTACTGACATCAGTGCCTTCTTTCGGATTTTTCTTTGAAGATGAAGTAATTTTCTTTGAAGAACCCTTCTTCTCAACAATCTTCTTTCCAGATGCATCGTTATCTGCATCAGCCTCTTTCTCGGAGTCATTTTTTTCATGTTCACTCTCTGATCTATTACCAGTGCTGTCATCATCCTTGTCATCTTCACTTTTTGAAGGCTCAATTTGATGATTGCTTTCTTCATCATCTGAATTCTTTTCCTTCTTTCCAGATTCGGAATCCAATTTTTGTTTCTACATGACAGAGAAAAGAGAGTGGATTGGAACTACAGATAATTGACATGGTGGTAAACCATTGCATGTCTAACCAACCTCAGTGTTATGTTCTAGCACAGCTATCTGCAACAGATTTATATCATAATAATATGCTTAAAAAACTGAAAGAAGTTCTCTAGAATCTAAAGTTCAGGCTATGGCCGGGCAGACTACTGAAAAAAAGAGAATAGAGATATGCCAAATTCGAACCTTCGTAGACTTCCCTGCCGATGCATTGGAACTTAAGCTTGAGCCCTTACTCATACGCTTCTTACCCTTTACGTGTTGAAAAAAAAGAATATCATGATGTTAACCAATTCAACAATGTAGTTGTCAAGAACGACCGAAATTTCAAATTCAACAAGCAGATGAAAATGAGAAACTTTACCTTCTCCTTGTCAGCAAGTAAATTATCTGTTGTAGCATATGGAGATTCCAAGAACTCTAGTAACTTCGAAGTGAGCTCTTCCTGGACCACATAATTATGGAGATTAATAGTCAATAATTGAGTGCATAATAGGATCAACAGGGGGGTCTTACTTTCTTCGTTGTCGTTTTATTGATTGGAATATTGAGTATATCGCAGAAATCCAACAACTTTTCTTTCACACATTTGTCGATCTTCTCCCTGACCTTATTCCTCTGTTTTTCCTTCTGCCGACATCAAAGTAAAAAAGCTGTGAGCGAACGGATTCAAAATAAAGATTCCTAGGCACACAGTTGGAATTTGCTGTTCTAGAGTTCTGATGCAATAAAACAGTTGTCTTTCCAACATCACAACATTTGAAGTTGAACGTGATCAAGCACCTAGTTAAGATTGAACAAATAGAAGAGAAAGCATATGAAGAAAGCAACACATACCTCACTCTCAGTCTCAGCCCAGACGAAACCACAAAAGAGACCTAGATGTTTTTTCAAAGTTTGCACCTGAACAAGAAAATTCATGATTATTTTCACAAAAAATGCTTGAAATCGAACAAACCAATTGGCAGAGTAAAAAATAAAGTATCATATCAAACCTTAGCTTTCTTGCCAAAAAGTATACTGTGAAGAATCTGCAGGTTCTCATCAGCCTTTCTCTTAGACAACTTGAACGCCACTGACAAATGCAAAACACACGGCAGTGGAATAAGTGAAACAATTTATCGTAAAATGTCCAAATGACGAAAAAAAATCTCAATGAAGCAGATTCAGAAATTCAAAAACATTAGAGATAGACAAATAGATTGGTTTTATCCATTTTTACTTAGCATTCAGATGAAAGAAACTTGGCCTATCCGATTCATAACTAGAAAGTTTCTCCGGTCCTTTCCTAATCGGGGTTAAAATACTGGCCAGGGATCGGTTAAAAAATGTAGGAAAAGGTAGATGAATAACGCCGCCAACCCGCCAACACTTTTCGAAGTTGAGCAGAGCACAACTGCTGCGTATCTGATAAGACATTAAACTATAGTACCATTTACTAAAGTTATTGGGTGAGCTCAGCATCGTACTATAAGCTGCTTCAACAGAACAATATACCTACTGTCAGAGAGAGATTTCTGTACAGACATGTTAAATTAAACTCATAACTCACAACATTATACACACGTCGGTAGATTGGATTTTGGAATAACAAAAAAAAATAAAAATAAACACCTTACTTCCAGATCATATAATTGATGATATTAATATGCAACCCCAACGCTAAAGGGAGATCTTGACAAGATAAGATCGGTACAAGCAACAAGGGGAACAGCCAATTCCAGGATACAAACATTTTCAAACAGACAGCCCATCTAAGCGCAGAAAAGAAAAAAAAAACTGTACCATTTGGGATATCCTTCAGCTGTGTACCTTGACCCTGAACCACAGAAGTGATAGTATTAGTGGCACGCAACAATACAAAACTTTGTATAATCCCTGAACAGGCCGAGCCATCAATGAAATAATAAAGGCAAAAAATAAATGTTAAAACAAAAAATAAAGAGTTCACCACAAAATCAAACACACAACATAAAGTCCGGTGCTAAGTGATTGCTCAGTTACAACCATATATCATTAAAAAAAAACAGTGCAATAGTATCAACGTGATGAACAACTAAGATGTTTTAGCTTTCAATCATCACAGAAAACCAGAACCCTTGAAACTCAATGTATCTGTTAGTAGGTATCCAGCCACAAAACAATTATATTCTACAACTTCAATTCAAATCCAATCAATCCCCATTGAATAATGACAACACATCAAGAATCACAAGAAAATCAGATGTATAGAATTCTATCTCACCGATCTACCCACAGCCGGAAGATTATAAAAATTTAACAAAGAAAAAAAGAACGGAAAGTGTGTACCTTTTCAATCGTAAAGGGCTTGGGTGAGGAGGACTTGGGTGTCTCATCCACCATGAACCTTTCCACAGTCTTCCTCACCCTCGTTGGCCTTGGAGAGGAAAACTGCCCAACCTCCCCTCCCTTCTCATTCTCTGGCTCCTTTTCTTTGATCTCATCCCCACTTTCTTCACCTTCGCTTTTCTCATCTTCGACACCATCTTCTTCCATTAACTCTTCTTCCTTAGATTCCTCTTCAGGTCTATCTTCCTCATTCTTTTCCTCTTCCCCATCTTTATCCCCGCTCTTAATTCCCTCTTCTTTTACTTCCTCTTCTTTCCCGCCTTCTTCAAATTCCCCTGTTTTACCTTCGTTTTCTTTATCCGGTGCTTCATTCTTCTCATCTTTAACTTCAACTGGATCTTCCTCGAGCTTCTCTTTCTCCCCAATCGTTTCTCCCTCCGCAGCCATTATATCAGCAACTGTTTATTATTCCAAGAAACTGTCGCTCGAAAAACCGCGACTTGAAATTCAGCGTTTCGTTTGTTGGTTCCGATTGCAAGGACGGTGGCCGAGAATCTTATCACAGACAACGAACAGTGATTGAATATAAATCAGAGGGCTAATCGAGAGAAAATGAACTGTGATTGAACAGAGAAATTAGGGCTCAGCTCAATTTTGTTGTTTTAGGGTCTAAAAGGCGGGCACAAATTTTGGGGTTTGAAAAATTTTGGTTCGATGCGAGGGTGTACTTAGCGGGCATATTTTTTTCAGGAATTTTCTGTTTTTTTCTTTCAGTAACAACAATTAAATGATGTGCATAACACTATACTTGCCCGTGGATTTTATTAATTCTCAAACATACATTTTTCAATTAGGATTTGTGCCATAATATGGCGTTATTTTTATGTTCTTTTTTCTTTTATTCCATGTGATGTTGTTCTTAGCTACAATTTTAATGAAAAAGAATGTCTACCTCTTCCATAGCGAGCCACAACATATAAATAATGCGAACTATCTGCTGTTTCTCGGACTCTTATTTTGAATTGGTAACTTCAAAATTTTACGGGGCTCAACTTACCTTACGTGGGCACCTGTCGAGTGGCATTGATCCGTGCCATGTCGACATGTCACATCAACATAAGATGATATGCGACATTAATTGGCACATTCTAAGTACCATTGGTCGACCCCCGGACGCTAATGTATCATGTTTACGCACACAAAATCAATGCCACATAACATGTGCCACATAAAGCCGCAAACATGCCACATTAGCGAACGAATCAATGCATGTCGACATGGCACGGATTGCCACTCGACAGGTGCCCACGTAAGGTAAGGTGAGCACGTGAGCTGAGCACCATAAAGTCTCTCCTTTAAAGCTATTTGTATTATTTATCATACAAATTCGTGACTATGTTATCGTACAATAACGTCTTTTGTAAATGCACTTTCGTAATGTTTTAGCCCAATTAAGTCACCAATTAAAATCTCAAAAATAAAAGGACGTTCTCTCTCTGTCCTCTCCAGGAAAAGTGGACTATTTATTACATTTAACTCGAAAAAGTGAAACGGAAATATATAATAACAAAAAAGAAACGAAGCTATCCTCCCTTTGACCCGCCAAAATCGTCATTTCTTGGCGCTAGATACACCGTAATCAAACCAGGTAATGGCTGTATTTTTGTATTCGTTGTTGTTTTTTTCCATGTTGTAGGAAATTATTTCCCTGATTTGTGTGAATGTTTGATACGTAGAAAATGACGACGAGTCAAGGAGGTGGATCATCGTCTCGGAGGAGCATGTCGTCGGCCAATTTAACCAACAGGAAATCTGAAAACGCCGCTGATTCGTTGTCCCATCGGAAATCTCTGTCCAATTCTCGCTCGATGTGCGTTAACTTTTCTTTCTGCATTTAGAGTTTTTATGTGTTTGGTTTCAGACGTGTTATTAGATAGATCTAGCTAGGTGATTAATATTCAACCGAGAGCCAGCTTATCTATCATGCTAGAAATGTTTCAATTATGGAGTGCTTGCATATACCGTATAGAAGTCGAGCTTTTATGCATTTGTTGTTGTTTGAGTCGTGGGTCGAATATAAATTTATATAGCTATCTACTTGTGGATTAGCATGAGATTCTTGTGTTCTACTGGTCATGAATATGAACATTGAAATAAATCTTCTGACTTAAAAAAGAGGATGTGATAGATACGTCATCTGCAAGTTAATTAGGCCTGCTTTTACTGAAGTTTGTAAAGAATGAGAAAATTGTGCAACCGAATTTCTTGTGCTGATACTGATACATTGTGTTTGATATGCTTTCTCCATCATTATTATAGGGGAGACCGTACAGTGAAGAGGTTAAGGCTCTCGAGAGCTTTGACGGTACCTGAGACTACAAGTATCAGTGAAGCGTGTCGGAGGATGGCCGCACGTAGGGTCGACGCCTTGTTGCTGACCGATTCGAATGCATTGTTATGTGGAATCCTAACGGATAAGGTATATCGTGATATTAATTGCACAACTATTTATATATTGTCCAAATTCGTCATGTCTACTTACGTTCCATGTTCTTTTTGAAGTTCAGGATATAGCCTTAAGAGTCATTGCTCGTGAAGTAAATCTCGAGGAAACAACTGTTTCGAAGGTTATGACAAGAAACCCAGTATTTGTACTCTCCGACTCTCTTGCAGTGGAAGCCCTGCAAAAGATGGTTCAAGGTTATCCACATTTGTATGAACCCTGTACTTGTTTTTTCAGATGATTTCTCTACTAACATCGTACTCATACGCAGGGAAATTTAGACACTTACCTGTTGTCGAGAATGGAGAGGTTATTTCTCTACTTGACATAACAAAGTGCTTGTACGATGCTATCGCTCGCATGGAGAGGGCGGCTGAGAAGGGTAAGGCTATTGCTGCAGCTGTTGAAGGTGTTGAGAAGCACTGGGGCGCATCAGTCTCTGGTTTGTGGATTACTTGCTTCTAAATATTTTCCCCCTAGAATCTAGGCTGTTTTCTTCCCACAATTTTCTGCCTTTGCATCCCCGTCCCCGTGATTGGCGAGTTAAAATGGATGGTGTTTCAGGCCCTAACTCATTCATCGAGACACTTAAAGACCGGATGTTCAGGCCATGCTTGTCTACCATCGTCACAGAGAATTCAAAGTAGGTAATATCTTTCACTTGCTCTTGCATGCATTGTTATATATGAGTGTGGTGTTCGCGTAAAGGTTATTTCTCTAAAATAAGATTGCAATCAGCCTCATGCCCCCGTCTTCATTAGAATTGTAACAGTGGATCCAAGTGACACAGTCCTAGTTGCTGCAAAAAAGATGCTCGAGTATCGGGCAAGCTGTGCAATTGTAACAGTAGAAAATAAACCTCGGGGAATTCTAACGTAAGCTTCTGTAATGGTTTAGATTTCTGTTTTATGAAAAAAATTATGTAATGAAGTTCTGACTCATACACTTCTCCAGTTCAAAGGATATGTTGATGAGAGTCATAGCTCAAGACCTTCCTCCAGATTCTACACTTGTTGAGAAAGTATGTCTTGCCACTCTTTCTCTACTTAGATATACATCCTCTCCTGAAATGGGTCACACTTTCTATTTAACAACGTAATTTGCTCGAACTAGTTTCTTTAGTTGCTTTAGAGAATAGAATCACCTTCCTTAGCTTAGGCATATTCTTTTTCCATAAGTTATTGCATATAATTCGACATTAAATCTTTTCATTACGATCAGGTGATGACTCCAAATCCAGAATGTGGTACAATTGATGCCCCAATTGTTGATGCTCTTCATATCATGCATGATGGAAAATTCTTACACCTTCCTGTTGTTGATAGAGGTAGTAATACCTCTATATGGACCTTCCTATGAACAGTTCTGTTTTTTCACCGAACATACTACACTTACTATTGCGTGGTTTAGATGGACTCGTTGTAGCTGTTGTGGATGTGCTTCATATCACTCATGCTGCTATTGCAACGGTGAGTGATTCATCTCAACGGCTGGAAGAATTAAAATAGTGTAAATGGTTGAATTTTAAGTATTTATAATATGTACACGAATTTGATCTATGCTTCACTAGTTGCCATACTTCATTCCGATTCATCTTCTAACTGATTTTAGTTTCACAGGTTGGTAACACTACTGGAGTTAGCAGTGAAGCTGCAAACAGTTTGATGCAAACTTTCTGGGATTCAGCAATGGCGTTAACTCCAGATGATGAAGAAGACACTCGAAGGTTGCGACTGAAACATGGATACGATAATTTAGTTTTCGTTCTATTGCTAATTTTCATGATTCTGCGACTCCCCAGTGATAATTCCTTGAAGTTGGTTTCTGATGGTGGGGAAACTGGCCTATCTCTTCCTTATCCCTCTTCGAACATGCCTAATGCTTTTGCATTCAAGATTCAAGACAGGAAAGGAAGAATGCATAGGTTTATATGCGGTGCGTTCTTACAATGTTCCCATAACACTATTAAAACACCTTCACCTTGCTGTCACGAACTGCAAATTCCAGGTCCTAACCGTTTTTTGCCGTTTTTCTTTGCTTTTGGATTCAGAAACACAAAATATATCAAGTCTCATTACATCAGTTCTTCAGAGGTTGGGAAGTGAGATTGACCGCAACAACGTTCCACAAATTCTGGTAAATAATTTGATCTCCTAACTGCTTTCACTTGCTTGTTACTCCTTTATTTTCTTGCAAATTTAAAAACACATACAGTACGAAGATGAAGACAACGATAAGGTCGTCCTAGCTACAGACAGTGATCTCCAAGCAGCTGTGGAACATGCAAAGCAAGCTGGTTGGAAGGTATTTCATAAGTTTTCCTATATATATCTCTCTCTCTCACAGTAGTATATGTAGAGAGGTATATATTTGAATAAGTGTATAAGTGAATTAATGATATATATTATGGATTCATTGCAAAAGACCTAAAACAGGGACTAAGATTACATCTAGATTATTCGGGAACTCCACGACGAAGAGGCTCGGGCTCGGGAAATTTGGACTATGCTCAAGCCGATGATTGGGCTTCGGCTTACAGCGCAGTAGCTGCTGGGGCTGCACTAGTCGCCGGTCTAGGCGTGTACGCCTTCTTAAGACGAACTGGAAATTGAGTATATATCAGGTAAATGGTGGAAATTGATTTTATATGTAACATGTTTTCTATCTTCTTGAGATGATGATGATGATGAAGCAAAAGAAAAACAATAAGACGTGTTGATTCATCAATGCAAGGGACTTGAAACAGTTGATGATCTATCTATTCTTTTGTTGAGTTGTATTGTAATAGTATTGTAATAGATATGACAATGTGGGACTTTCGATATTGTACCAACCATCATATTACGATGTGAACTCTAAAATAGATCTTTAATAATATTCAGGTTTTAGGTTTGGTGATCTATTTTGTCGGTGCGTCAATCTTTGGTCAAAAGGGAAAAAAAAGAGAGATTAGAAAAAAGAAAAAAGAAAAAAGAAAAAAGAAAGAGAAAGAATACAACGCAAAGTAACCTGTCTAGTCTTTTGGCAAAGTGCTTTTAAACCTTATGCTTTAGTATCTTTTTCTTTTTCCTTTGAGTGATATATGATCACGAGGCCCTTCTTTGATTATATTAATCGCTAATTAGCGTAACTATCATAGGTGCTTTGTTTGTCGGAAATAAAAGAAAAAAATGTCCCTAACTAAACGTGGGACATAAAGTAAGATTAGTCATCACAAACAGACGGAGTAATCTAATATATCATACTTGCAATAAAAAAAAAAAAAGACGTGGGCATTTCTTTCTCCATAGCTGAAGAAAAGTATATCTTCTGAGAACTAAAGTCATAAAATATTACATCAGCGGACAAAATTCTGCGAGTGGGCTTGTGGGGAAATGAATACAGCACAAAACAGTTGTCGTCCTAAAATCACGTGGTGCGCCACACACTTACACACACTGCATTCAATTCAATTACTCTTCTTTTTCTTTCTTACACTATTCATTTCTGTAATCAAGAGATAACAACGTCGGTTTCTTCATACACTGAACTTTACCCAACATTACATTGCATGCATAGACAGAACTAATAACCAACAAAAATGGCAGCGAATCCTCACCACCATCGCAAATCACACTACACACAGACACGTTTCACCACAAACCATCACACCAAAATCAAAATGGAATCACCACTCAATACATATATATATAAATATATATATAATAAACATATAACAATATCATTCCCTTGTCTCCATAGTACAGTCACTTTCCACCACAAAAAGAAAAAGAAGGAAAAGAGAAAGCACTGAACTGAGCTGAGCTAACCTCACCACTCTTCTTCTTCTTCTTCTTCGATCAAAGCTTCCAAAATGAAGACGATTCTTCTCCTTCTTCTCTTCACCTCCATTTTCTTACAAGCCCATCAAAATCCCATCAAAACCATCGTCGTCTTAGTCCTAGAGAACAGATCCTTCGACCACATGCTGGGGTGGATGAAGAAATCCGTCAACCCATCCATCGACGGCGTCACCGGCGAAGAATGCAACTACTTCTCCTCCGACCGGACCTCGCCGGGAATATGCTTCACCGACGGCGCCGACTACGTCGACTCCGACCCGGCCCACTCCTTCGAGGCCGTCGAGGAGCAGGTCTTCGGCGGCGCAAACCTCACCGTCCCCACCATGTCGGGCTTCGTCCGGCAGGCCCTCACCGTGTCCCCCAACATGTCCGAAACCGTCATGAGGGGCTTCAAGCCCGAGAGCGTGCCCGTCTACGCTCGCCTCGTCGGCGAGTTCGCCGTCTTCGACAGGTGGTTCAGCTCAATCCCCGGGCCCACGCAGCCCAATCGCCTCTTCGTCTACTCGGCGACCTCCCACGGCTCGACGAGCCACGTCAAGCGGCAGCTCGCCGGCGGATACCCTCAGAGGACCATCTTCGACTCCGTCCACGAAAACGGCCTCGATTTTGGGATCTACTTTCAGAACATACCCACGACGCTGTTCTACAGGAATCTGAGGAAGCTCAAGTACGTGTCCAAGTTCCGACCGTACGATCTGAGGTTCAAGAGGGATGCTAGAAGTGGGAAGCTGCCCAACCTGACCGTGATCGAGCCCAGGTACTTCGATCTGATGGGTTTTCCGGCGAACGACGACCACCCATCGCACGACGTGGCAAACGGGCAGAAGCTGGTGAAGGAGGTGTACGAAGCCTTGAGGGCTGGCCCGCAGTGGAATGAGACGCTTTTGGTCATTACGTACGACGAACATGGTGGATTCTACGACCATGTTCGGACGCCGTACGTCGGTGTTCCTAACCCAGATGGAAATACGGGCCCTTCGCCTTACTTCTTCAAGTTCGATCGCCTGGGCGTTCGCGTGCCGACGATCATGGCGTCTCCTTGGATCAAGAAAGGGACTGGTAATTAACAGCTAATAAGCTTGGAAGATCTTCTTCTTTCTCGTGCTTAATTGATGACTGCTGTTTCTAACGTCCGAAGTTATTGAGTGAAAGATCGGATTTTGGATGCTTGAATGCTCATTATTACAGCACTATGATTGCGTGCAGTAATGACAAAGCCCGAGGGTCCAACGCCAGAATCGGAGTACGAGCACTCGTCAATCCCGGCGACTATAAAGAAGATATTCAACCTTCCGTCGAATTTCCTGACGCATAGAGACGCCTGGGCTGGGACGTTCGAGGAAGTCATCTCTCTGACATCTCCAAGAACAGATTGCCCAGGTAGTTGTTAAAAAGAGCTTCGAAAACACATCGCTTTGCCAAATGAGAAATCACTGTTAGAATGAGGTGATTCGTTTTCTTTGGCAGAGGTACTGCCCGACGTAGCTCCGTTGAGAAGCTCCACGGCAGATGAAAACAGAGAATTGTCTGAGTTTCAGAGCGAAGTGGTTCAGTTGGCTGCTGTTCTGAACGGCGACCATCTTCGAAGCAGTTTCTTGCCAGAAGATGATGTTGGGAAGAAGAACAAGATGAATGTAAGAGAAGGTTACGAGTACGTAAGGGGCGCTGTTTCGAGGTTCTTACAAGCGGGCAAAGAGGCTGTAAAGTTGGGAGCTGATCCTTCGGCTATCGTCGATATGAGGTCTTCTCTCACGACAAGGTCGAGCTCGGCCAACGACTAATTCCTTATCCTTCACATGTTCAATTCTTACAATTTATTTCCTCACATAAATCCTTGTAAATTACTATTGAACTAATACATCAAATTACATGGCTCATGTATTTTAAACTTGGAGAAGAAACATCAAGAAAACTACAACATATCATCCCATCATGAAAAAGTCAGGCAACAACTCAACAGAGTACATATATAATACACCAACAAACACTAGTACAAGAAAAGTTCTTGCAAGAGAGAAACAACCAACTAAAACTGGTAATAAAAAAAAAAAAAAAGAAAGAAGACTCACTCTATCTCCATCATCCTCTCTAGTACTTAGTCCTCCCATCTCCATCTGTAATAACATCATTGAACCCACCGCCGGCGGGAATCATAGGCAAGACATGCTCTTGATGAGGCACGATAACGTCAAGCAAGTAAGGCCCAGGCGTATCGAGCATCTTTCGTATCGCCTCCCTCAAACCCTCCTTCCTCGCCACACGGGCGCTCGGTATATCGCACGCCTCGGCGAACTTCAACATGTCGGGAAAAATCTCAGATTCCCTAGCCGGGTTTCCCAGGTATGTGTGGGCCCTATTCGCCTTGTAGAAACGATCCTCCCACTGAACCACCATTCCCAAGTGCTGGTTGTTCAGAAGCATGATCTTCACTGGGAGGTTCTCAACCCTAACGGTGGCCAATTCCTGGACGTTCATGATGAAGCTTCCGTCGCCGTCGATGTCCACCACCACCGAATCGGGCCGGGCCACAGCCGCCCCTATGGCGGCCGGAAGCCCGAAGCCCATCGCCCCGAGCCCGCCCGAGGTCAGCCACTGCCTTGGCTTGTTGTACTTGTAGAACTGTGCGGCCCACATCTGATGCTGGCCCACACCAGTGCTAATAATCGCGTTCCCATTGGTCAGCTCGTCGAGCACTCGAATGGCGTATTGGGGCGGAATGGCTTCTCCGAAAGTCTTGAAACTCAATGGGTGCTTTCTCCTCTGCTCCTTCAGTTCGGCTCTCCAATCGGAGAAGTCGAAGGAGCTCTTTCCCTTATTACCGCCGACTTTCTTCGCCAACATTCTGTTCAGATCTTTCAGAGCCAACTTAACGTCTGCGCAGACAGCTACGTGGGGCTGCTTGTTCTTACCAATCTCAGCCGAGTCGATGTCTATGTGGACGATCTTAGCACGGCTGGCGAACACCTCTAACTTCCCAGTCACACGATCGTCGAATCGTACGCCGAAGGCCAGCAAAAGATCGCTCTTATCGACGGCGTAGTTGGCATATACGGTCCCATGCATTCCCAGCATTTGCAGTGAGTACTCTTCGTCTGAACAAGGGTACGAGCCCAAGCCCATCAATGTGCTAGTTACCGGGATCCCAGTGAGCTCGACGAACTTTTTCAACTCCTCGCTGGAATTTAAGCATCCACCGCCCACGTAAAGGACGGGCCTTTTTGACTCTGAGATCAGCCTAATCACTTGTTCTAACAATGGTTCGTTCGGCGGGCGAGGCAATCTCGATAGGTATCCTCCTAGTCTCATCTCTTGGTTCCAATCGGGCACTACCATTTGTTGTTGAATGTCTTTTGGGATATCGATTAAGACAGGCCCTGGCCTGCCCGAGGTTGCGATGAAGAATGCTTCTTTTACAACCCTCGGGATATCGTTTACGTCGAGGACGAGGTAGTTGTGCTTGGTGATTGACCTAGTTACCTGTTAATGGAGATGATTTAGTGGTAAAATTCATGTCAGATTGACCATGTTTGTGCCCAAAAGGAGAGAAAACGACTTCCCAAATCAGCATGATTTTAGCCGAGCAAAACCTAATCCGAGCTTGATTTTAGCTCGATTTTGATTCAATCAGCTGATGAAGCCCAATTGGACAAAATCGGAGGGGAAAAAATGAAAGAAAACTACTTCACAAATCAGCTTGGTTTAGCAAGCAAAACCTAATCTGAGCTTGATTTTAGCTCGGATTCAGATTCAATCAGCTGATGGAAGCCCAACTATACACAATCGGAGGAAAAAATGAGAATTTTTCAGGAAATAATATCACCTCAACGATTGGCGTTTCCTGGAAAGCGTCGGTCCCAATCATCCGGCGAGGCACCTGGCCGGTAATCGCCACGAGCGGCACGCTGTCGAGCATGGCGTCGGCCAGGCCGGAGACCAAATTGGTGGCGCCAGGCCCCGAAGTCGCAATGCAAACGCCGGGATTTCCCGACGCGCGGGCGTATCCCTCCGCCGCGAAGACGCCGCCCTGCTCGTGCCTGGGCAGGACGTTTCGGATCACCCGTGAGCGCGTCAGCGCCTGGTGGATCTCCATGGACGCGCCGCCTGGGTACGCGAACACGTCCGTCACGCCCTCGCGCTCCAGCGCTTCCACCAAGACGTCGCACCCCTTCCGCGGCTCGTCGGCGGCGTAGCGGGAGACGAAGGGCTCGGCTGAAGGTTCCTCGATTTTGGTTAGGGTTTGGGTTTGCTGCTTGTTCGGGGAAGGCGAAGAGAGGACATTGGAGATGCGGAGGGGACGGCGGCGGCGCTGGTTGTGGTAATGGTGAGGAAATGGTAGGGTTAATTTGGGAAACGAGTGATTGGGGTGGTGGTGGGCGGAAGAGATGGTGGTGGCCGGCGATGGACGGGCGGCGGTAGCCATGACTGCGACGGCGGAGATATGGCGGCGGAGAGTATCGTTTGTGAATTAGTTTTTTAAGGGTTAGTTTTCTTTAGTATATGGACAGAATGCACGGAGCAATCATCCTTATAGAGCAGGGCCACAGTGAAAAGTCGGAAATACCCTTTGTTTTAAATAAGATTAAAAAAAGTAAGTTTTCATGTTAATATTTGCATAGGTTATTGGAATATTAGTTGCACAGTTAGTCTTTTCTTTAGTTATGTACTAGCGATTAATCAAATTTTAATTATACGAAACACATACGATGATATTATTTTGCCTCTTCCTATCTTTCTGACGTGGAATTTTGAATGGTTGGCCATAATGCGAGTGGATGTTCAGTGATGATAAATGAAAGGAACAAAAAAAATAAGGAGAAAAAAAGTTGTGGTCCTCCAAGATTTATGATATTTAATTTATTTATGCACTCCTAGTTGCTAGACTTTAAATTCTCGTTATAGTCGTTTTTCTCTATTTAGTTCGAATTTCAATCGACCAAATAACGTTATATCACCGAAGAATCTATGGGCGAAAAGCCACTTATACTTAGTTTGTTAGAGTATTAAAATATTCAATGTTACGTATCAAACTTAGAGTGTAATGAGAATTGTTCGTATATGACAACAATTTAGAAAGGTCATACATATATTATATTGGACATAGCAAAGGTAAATAAAATAGGGGCATTTACGTTTCAGACCATGCCAGAAAATTCATAGTTTTAAGGACCCAGTTTTTCAGAAACACTTCATCATTCCCAATTAGGGTTGGCAATGGGGCGGGGAATCCCCGAGATTTTATCCCCGTGGGGCGGGGACGGGGAATGATGTCTCCTCGTGGGATCCCCGTGGGGATCCCCGCCCCGTCCCCGAACCCTTTTTATATATTATAATATATATAATATTACATTATGATTTAAATAATAGTAAAATAATATCAAAATATAGACTAAAAAATATTAAATTAATACAAATAATATATAAAATTATAATTTATATAATATTTATAACAAAATATATTCAAATTTATATATTATATTAAAGATATTATTTTTTTAAAGAAAATTAAGGGGCGGAGAATCCCTGTGGGGAATCCCCGCCCCGGGTGGATCCCCGCGGGGACGGGGACGGGGACGATTTCGTCCCCGAATGTATCGCGGGGACGGGGATTAGATCCCCGCCCCGCCCCATTGCCATCCCTAGTCCCAATACCACTTCATGGTAGGGGTGTTAAACAGGTCGGGTTGGGTCACCTTCGGGTTCAACTCGTTTAATAAACGGGTTGAAAACTTCAACCCTGACCTGACCTGTTTACTTAAACAGGTTGAAAAATCAAACTCAAACCCAACCTGCTTTAACCCTAGCCTAACCCGCCAACCCGTTCAAAATTACAAAAAGAAAAGAAAGAAAATAACAAAATTGACATATATTAAAAAAAAGGAGAACTAATCAATTTTTTTTCTAAAAAATCATCATAAATCATAATACAGTTAAAGTTTCAAATAACAAAAGTCTCAATACTTAAATACTAAGCAAATTATTTCATGGTCATCAGGTATTAACCGAAGCCGATGATATTTGACTCGAACTCTCAATCATACTCTCTTCCATTTGATCTCCCACCCTTATATTCTTGACATCTTTGCATAATTTATCGAGTATAGGAATAGGATCCATTTTTGCTAAAAAGTCAAATAAAATCAAATGATTATATAGGGAACAAGGCAAAAACATAAATTAACACCTCATAAACTAATCCTTTTTATTATAACTATATTAATAATATTTTAATAATATATTATTCGTTTAAATGGTTGATAAACGGGTTGATTTCGGGTTGAAAATCCGAACCCTAACCTGACCCATTTAATAATTGGTTGGGTTCGAGTTTACCTAACAAGTCAAAAATGCTAATTCGAACCTACTATTTTCGGGTGCAGTTCGTGTCGGGTTGGCAGGTCGGGTCGATTTTTAACCGCCCTACTTCATGGGTCTTTGGTAACGCTTCATGAGTCTGTGGTAACACTTCATGGGTCTGTCGTGGCACTTCACGGGTCTGTGGTACCACTTCATGGGTTTGTGATAACACTTCATGGGTCTATGGTAACACTTAGGGTTGGCAATGGGGCGGGGATCCGCCCCGAACGGGGCGGGGAATCCCGAGATTTTATCCCCGTGGGGCGGGGACGGGGAATGATGTCTCCCCGTGGGACCTGGGGATCCCCGCCCCGTCCTTGAACCATCTTTTATATATTATAATATATATAATATTACATTATAATTTAGATAATAGTAAAATAATATCAAAATATAGACTAAAAAATATTAAATTAATACAAATAATATACAAAATTATAATTTATATAATATTTATAACAAAAATACATTCAAATTTATATATTATATTAAAGATATTATTTTTTAAAGAAAATTAAGGGGCGGAGAATCCCCGTGGGGAATCCCCGCCCCGCGTGGATCCCCGTGGGGACGGGGACGATTTCGTCCCCGAATGTATCACGGGGACGGGGACGGGGATTAGATCACCGCCCCCGCTCCGCCCCATTGCCATCCCTAGTAACACTTCATGGTCTGTGGTCATTGGTCTCTTTCACTAAATGAAACTTCAATTGGGTCCTTATCTATAAATGAAAATTTCGTGGGTTCTTATCTCTAATTTAAAGTATGAATTGAGACTGACTCGTAATTTGCACTCCTAGTTGCTAGACTTTAAATTCTCGTTATAGTCGTTTTTCTCTATTTAGTTCGAATTTCAATCGACCAAATAACGTTATATCACCGAAGAATCTATGGGCGAAAAGCCACTTATAAGTTATAGCTACTTAGTTTGTTAGAGTATTAAAACATTCAATGTTACGTATCAAACTTAGAGTGTAATGAGAATTGTTCGTATATGACAACAATTTAGAAAGGTCATACATATTGGACATAGCAAAGGTAAGTAAAATAGGGCATTTACGTCTCAGGCCCATTTAAGTTTCAATTAGAGTTCAGACCCATGTCAGAAAATTCATAGTTTTAGGGACCCAGTTTTTTCAGAAACATTTCATGAGTCTCAATACCACTTCATGGTAGGCGTGTTAAACAGGTCGGGTTGGGTCACCTTCGGGTTCAACCCGTTTAATAAACGGGTTGAAAACTTCAACCTTGACATGACCTGTTTACTTAAACAGGTTGAAAAATCAAACTCAAACTCAACCTGCTTTAACCCTAACCTAACCCGCCAACCCGTTTAAAATTACAAAAAGAAAAGAAAGAAAATAACAAAATTGACAGATATTAAAAAAAAAGAACTAATCAATTTTTTTTCTAAAAAATCATCATAAATCATAACTAAGAGACAATTAAAGTTCCAAATAACAAAAGTCTCAATACTTAAATACTAAGCAAATTATTTCATGGTCATCAGGTATTGACCGAAGCCGATGATATTTGACTCGAACCCTCAACCATACTCTCTTCCATTTGATCTCCCACCCTTATGTTCTTGACATCTTTGCATAATTTATCGAGTATAGGAATAAGATCCATTTTGCTAAGAAGTCAAATAAAATCAAATGATTATATAGGGAAAAAGCCGAAAACATAAATTAACACCTCATAAACTAATCCTTTTTATTTTAACTATATTAATAATATTTTAATAATATATTATTCGTGTTAAATGGATTTATAAATTGGTTGATTTCGGGTTGAAAATCCGAACCCTAACCTGACCCACTTAATAATTGGTTGGATTCGAGTTTATCCATTTACGTAAACAGGTCAAAAATGCTAATTCGAACCTGCTATTTTCGGGTGCGGTTCGCGTCGTGTCGATTTTTAACCGCCCTACTTCATGGGTCTTTGGTAACGTTTCATGGGTTTGTGGTAACACTTCATGGGTCTGTCGTGGCACTTCACGATCTGTGGTACCAATTCATGGGTTTGTGATAACACTTCATGGCTCTATGGTAACACTTCATGGTCTGTGGTAACATATGGGTCTCTTTCGCTAAATGAAACTTCAATTGGGTCTATATCTATAAATGAAAGTTTCCTGGGTTCTTATCTCTAATTTAAAATATGAATTGAGACTGACTCGTAATTTGCACGGTACAATATTAGAATGCGAAACTATCGCATCCAACCCGCACCGACCCGACCCGTACGGTAGGGAAGTAGTTACTGTACTGCTTCGGTTTAACCGACAAGAAATTGCCAAATTGAGAATCAATTAAAATCAGTTCGCAAAACTACGGAAGTGATCGAAAAACAGCTTCCCAACTCGCAAATTTCTGGCCGAAAGATGGTAAACAGATCTTTCGAAAGATGATTTTCCAATCAAGTGTCTCAGTTTTCTATTGTTATTCGTCGTGTTTTCGACTCGTTGATTTCGATTACTGTGCAGTCGATGATTGATTTCAAGACGCCGATGGGGATCGATCAGTAATTGATGAAATTCTTCATTTCGTTAAATTTGGGCGAAATAAGTTCGCTTTCGATTGGTAATCTCATGAATCATGTTCGTACGCCATCTATGGGTGCTTATTCTACTTCGTAGTCTACGCTTGAAATATGATATTTTAGCTGTTTAACATGAAACTGAGAAGAAGTGAAGTTTCTTCGCTGCTGTTAATCAAGCTGTAATACTGTTGACAAAGCTGTTACTGGAAAGGGAACAAATCGATGTTCTTAGTCTATACTTGTTTATTATGTGACTATCACTATTAAGTACTGAGGTTGATCTTTCAATGGTTTAGAAGTGCTGAACAACTACAGCAGGTTATTCATTTTTCCTTTAAGCAGCAATGCAAAAAGTCGATATCGTTTTCTTTTGGGTTTTTCAGACGACCTCAAAACGTTTGGCCGATAAGAAGGTGATGAAGTTCGAAAAGAACTCAAACAGGAGAGGCGAATCAACGAAGAAGAAAGGAAGTTCGTATCCCGTGGGGCCCATAGTGCTCGGGTTCTTCGTATTCGTTGTTGTCGGATCTTGTAAGTACCCTTCACCCTTCATCTCATTTGATTAGTTTTATTCTCAGCTAGCTAATAACAATCCGATTTCGCTTTCAGTTGCTTATGGCTATTTGCTGTGCTTTTCTCTTCTTGTCTTCAGTTATATTCCAGATTATTCGAACAGCAACAAGTGGAGGCATGGCCTGAATTCACAAACATCTTTAAATGAGACTTGAGAATACATCAATAGGCAATGCTATCCTTGTTTATTAAGCTCCTCTTCATGGTCTTAAATATGCTCTGTAATGGTAGCAGTACTTGCTAATCAATCTTGAAAAACAGCCCTTAAACCGTTTTTTTTTGTTTGGGTTTAGTTTGTGTTGAAGATCTGTTACCTATAGGCCGATTACACATCAATTATTACATGAGATGTCCCATGTTAATGGTTTGGTTTGCAGTCCAATTTAAGGCCGAAAGGCCCAATTTTCCCCGACAGGGGTAATCAAGACAATTCACATAACGTGGTAGAGTGTCTTCTTTTTGCTGTTCGTTAAACAACTTGAAACGAAAATGTAGTTCAACTCCCATCGACACTGATGAACAACCATAAGAAAATGAAAGCTATGCACATCTATTTCTCTTATTCACACACATATATATAGCATATCTCATCTCCCTTCGTAATTCACATACTTCTCTGTAACATTACGATCGAACCCAAAAGAATTTCCCAGAAAAAAGATTACTACAATGTCCGCAGCCGTCGAAGAACGAGCGAACGCAGAGATAGTCCACGGCCCAGAAAACTGCTACAACCACTCCTTAAAATTACTGCAAGAACTCGGCTTCCCAAAAGGCGTTCTGCCATTGAAGGACCTCGAAGAATGCGGACTCGTATGGGAGACCGGCTTCGTATGGATGAAGCAGAAAGCGCCATACGAACACTTCTTCGTAAAGACGAAAACGCTGGTTAAGTACGACGCTGAGGTCACGGCGTACGTAGAGAAGGGAAAGATGAAGAAGGTGACCGGCATCAGGACAAAGCAGCTCATGATGTGGGTCCCACTAGTCGAGATGTCCGTGGAGGAAAAGGAAAAGAAGAAGAAGAAGAGTATTTATTTCAAGACGCCGATGGGGATCGGAAGGTCTTTTCCCGCTAGTGCTTTTACGGACGACGACGAGGGCGACGAATGAATGGTGATGGGAATTATTTCAAACTGCTTACATGTGTAGTTTCATTTCGCTCATGAAAATTTAAGAAAGTCCCACTGATATACATGTCAAATGAGGACAATCCATTTCAGTAAATTTCCAAAAGAGAAGCATTTCAGACAATTCAGTTCAAGTCAGAATCAAAAGCATGATATCATACATCACATACAATAGCTATTGTATGTGTGGATCCCAAATGTCCAAACAGCATTTAGCCTTCCGATCTCAGGCGGGCAATCAGCTCGTCCTGACAAATACGAAACGAAATTGCTGCATTTCAGAAACTCGAAGAACGAGGTGAAGAACGCGTGTGGCATGTCTAGGAATCTTGACATTCGCAATGACGTTTTAAGTTAAAAATGGGATGAAGACTAAGGTAAGGACATATTTTCGAGTTGAATGTGGAATCACATATTGTAATGGAGAACTTGCCTTTCTTCCTCTCACGGGTAGACCCTTTTCCCTGAGCATGGTGCGGAGTCTCTCTACAGTCAAGAGAGAAAGATCTATGTCTTGCATGCAAGATGATGCTTCTGCATGAATTAATCAAAATCAAATTGAACGAAGCTATGCGTAAAGAGTCAGTAGCGTGCGAGTTTGTTGAGTATCCAAGTATGATGAAAACCGAACAAGATAAAGGTTGTATATTGAACCTTCAGAAGAAGCAAGCTTTGTGCCTACCATGGCTTTTTTTCCAGCGGCCTTATCCAGAGTTTTCTCAGCAGCCCTGAAAGTAATTAACGTAAGCAGGAGGAAATATAGAAACCGCAGTAAATTATTCAATAAAAACCAACAGTGATGCATTTATTACCGATGACAAAGAGAAGAAGCAAGGTAGTTATATTACCGTTTCCTAGCACCTTGATTTGCACTGCGTTCCTTTTGATTTTGAAGCAAAAGGGACCTGATCAGTATATTTTTCTGGTTTGTCCTTATATACTGATCCTCTGATATGGAAAGTTTCACGGAGAAAAGAACTTACTAAGTCTGACGAGGATGAAGAACACATACAACAAGCATATCAAGAAAGTACAACACAATACAATCCGTATACTGCCAAACATCTTCAAAGCAGTGTAAACTGACGAGAAAAGAAATCAAAATGATCGTCATGAGTCAAATACGATCATTCCATCATATCCATGCCGAGAATCAATATTCTTCGTTTAAAACGTGCGGACAAATCAACTGTGTAAAATTTATCCAGTACACATCTCAAGTGGAGGAAGACGATTGAGCAAAACACGGAGTAGATACCTGGAGGACACCTATCGTGGTCACATATGTAAACTCGCATTGACCCCTGCATAAAGTAGAAACTGAGTGCGAATAGACAGGTGCTGCATTTCGAAGGAGATTATTGACCAAAACCAAGTGAAAGCATCCCACCAAACAAGACAATGAATTTATTAAGCTCACATTACAAATAGACAAAACCCCAAAATCTTCATCAGAACTGAAAAGTGAAAACTTTGAACGTCCAATAACAAATCATTTCGCCACTTGACATCACTGTGTTAGTCATCATCGACAAACACATCAGAGCAGTGACCACAGGACACCTTGCCGAAAAAATGAACTCGTCTAAAATAGTACCAATAACAAATGCCCAGCAAGATAGTTCTTTGTTCCTTTTAAAGATCAAATGCAAGATTCTCAGATAAATGGCTGTAACAACCTTTAAAAGGTTTCTTCTAAACTACGAAAAAAGATATGCTTTTGCTGTGCCGTCAGGTCTTGTTCACGAAAAGCAATTCAATAATAAATAGAACACATTACAACCAAAGAAGTTTACTCCACTTCATTCTTCCAATTTTCTTAACCACTCAGGTCACAGGTAAAATAACCTCACCAAAATCCCATTCTTCACCTTATTTCTCATGATCACTATTATTCAGAGAGAACCCACAAAAAAATTCCAACAACCAACAAAAGCTTCCACGCCTCAAAAGGATGACACAAAACCCTCCAAATTCTCCTCAATTACCAAATGCGTTCCAACAACACGCAAGAGAAAATCCCAGCACTCTCAACTCAGAGACACAGAAAAACAACTCTTGAGAAAACAAGCTACAAATGTCGATAACCAAGGCTGTTAGTGCAAATGTGACAACTTAATCACATGCCTGATTCGTGGAGATGGTGGACGAGGAGAAGAAGCCACGAGAGGGAAGGTTCTCGAGTAACTTGGATGTTTCGCTGGCCGTCGTCTGATTCGTAGAACCGCTCGGCGAAGATTCGGCGCAGCCACTTTCCATGGCCCTTCGATTTTCTTCTTTAGTTTTCTCTCAGTATTTTCTCAACTTCATTCCGTTTCGCTCTCAACACTGATATATTTAATAGCCCCCTTCGACGATAATTACAATTTGGTACCTTATGTTTGCATACTTCTCGTAGTGACCCTTACACTGTTTATTCGCACCCAAAATACATTTTCACCATCAATGGTATGATATTGGTCTCAAATAAATGTCTTCTACTGACCCACAATTGAGTAAGAATACCTCGATATAAAATCAAATCTTTTAAATTTCAAGGAACAATGATCATTATTATCTCTTGATAACCAATCAAATAACCAATCAAGTGAAAGAAAGGCCATTCAACTTAGAAAAGAAATCTTATTGTGTAGGTGACACAGCAACAACGTAAGAATGGTACAAAAGAACCTATTATAACGTCGTCATCACTTTCTAATGCAGCAAAAAAACATTACTCATTCTGCTATTCCAAAACTTTACAACACCACCTCCGAAGTTCAAACAAGAATCGGAAAATTTGGGAAGGAAAAAAAGAAAACTCAAATTTTACATACTAGTTTTGAGGGAGGCTCTTTTTCTCCCCTCTTTTTATTTTTTACAGCTTGAGAAGCTTGGCTTTTACATGAAGTAGCTGAGTGATTTCTTTTTTCTTGAGCCACCTTCTCCGTATAGATCATTCCATTGCGTAAGCTCGTTCATGTTTATAGACTCCGATGAAACGCTGGCACAAACCTTATGAAAGCAAGAGAACGAATACTAAATTAAATTACTGGTCAATGAAAAAGGAAAGAGCTCTGCTTTCAGTTAACTCTATTTCTTACCTTTTCATGAGCAAATTTGAAGTCATCCATGTTAAGTGCGCGAATATCAGCACTACCACTCAAAGCTGGTGGACTTTTACCTTGAGCACTAGCAGCTTCTTGTGCCTGTGTAATAAATTTGGGCAAAGGTTAACTTTCTTACAAGTCATTAGTACGCTCGTCATATGTCTGCTTTTCATTTATATATCAAAATTTAAGTAACGACCCAAAACGAGGTTTCACCTGTTTCTCTTTCTGCAAGATCTCTCTTATCGGGCAATGGGCAGCCGTCACACACAGATTCTGGGAAGGTGTGAAATCGAAAAAAAATTTATTACACAGCAAAAAGCCGCAAAATGAGGTAAATAACACCAAGTAAACTAAAATCAAACCTTGAGATCACTTCCCGAGTAACCTTCAGTCATACTAGCAACTGAATCAATATCTACATCAGGGGACAGTTCCTCTTTGGCAAGAATCACTTTAAGGATCTTAGCTCTATTAGGAGCATCGGGCAAGTTGACCATTAGCCTACAAGAAACGCGAAACACAGAGCAAGAAAATCAACAACGGATGATTGAAACTTCAAAAAAAAGAAAAACCATAAACCCTAGTTTACCTTCTCGGTAGCCTCCTTATTACAGCTTCATCTAGATCGAAGGGCCTGTTTGTAGCAGCAAGCACAAGAACACGCTCTTTCTCTTTTGTTCTGAGCCCGTCCCAATTTACCATGAACTCATTTTTCATTTTACGCATGGCCTCATGTTCTCCGGGGTTTTCTCTTCGACCAAGCATGCTATCAACCTTTCAGAGATTTAAGGGATGAAAAGACATAATATAATGCATAAGTAATGTGGAAGATGTTAAAGCAAAAGAAATGTATGGCGGAGGCTTACTTCATCAACAAATATGACACTTGGTGCGATTTTGCTGGCTAGAGAGAAAACGGCTTTGACATACTTCTCCCCCTCACCGAACCACTACAAGAGATAATAAAGGATACGCATAAACCTCAAAATTACAAGACACGTCGTAAAAATTTGGCGTATTGGTCGTTTGAGTGTATAAAAGAGTGGAGAAAGAGGACCTTCGAAGTTATGCTGGACATCGAAATATTGATGAAGTTCGCACCAGCCTCCGTAGCAACAGCCTTTGCAAGCATCGTTTTTCCAGTTCCAGGGGGGCCAAACAGAAGTATACCCTTGCAGGGCTGCAAGACAAACATATTGATGACACTTTTTCATTTAACCAAAAACTGCAACAAAATATTAAAGCTGTTATCAAACATCAAAGTCGTACTGGGCTTTTGCGCAACTGACATATCTTTGATATGAATCTTTATCCGTATGCACATAACTTACTCATATTAAGGCTCAGTATTTGACAATGAGCTATAAATACTGAGAGGAAATTAACCTTAGTCAATTGACCCTTGCCGAAAAGTTCTGGTCTCTGTAAAGGAAGCATCACCAATTCCTTCAACGTGTCTTTAACATTCTCCAACGCTCCTATATCATCAAACGATACACCGATGTCACTAGGAGGAATCACATCTTGAAGAAGCCTCTTCTCAAACTCATTATCAGTCACAATATCCTGCAAAAAGAAAAAATAAGACAAACAATTAGTTGATTTATAATTATGCAGAACGTATGATGACTCAGAAAACAAACGGCGGCCTTTTTAATGTAAGAAGGTACAAAATATCGCTGACCTTTAGGGACTTCTTTGAACTCTTGGAGTCGTTTTGGATTGCACTTAGAATGTCAATACCGTATTGAATGCTGTCCAACAAGAGATTTTTTGTTAGCTTGTCAATAACTGCTATCAAAATCAAACCATGAATCACCAGAGGCTCGGGGTAACCTATTTGTACCTTTCTGTAGACAAGACAAGCCTTGCATTTGCATCGGGTTCAACTTCAGGATTTGACATTAGATGATGGCTTACAGCCCATCCAACAATTTTTTCAGCACCTTCAAAATACATTTGGAAACGGCTTACATTCAACTTCTGTGCTCAAATTGTGGGGTTAGGTTTCTGTTTTAGCAAAATATAAAATCTGATGAATGGAGTACAGAAAATGCTCACTCTCATTTGTTAGTGTTTGATCTTTAATGTCCAAAGACTCAAGACCTTCACACTCCATGCTGCTACGATTCAAGACCTTCAATTTAAAGCATGGAAAAGTCAAATGAAGTATTACCTCCTATAGCAAAAAGCATAAGCTTCTTCTAGTACGTCATGGATATAACCACGCCTATCATACATATAACTGGTTATTGGTGTTCATAAAACGAATAGCACAGATGTAGGAGTTGTGTCCCATTTTCATGCATACAGGAATCATTAACCAAATAAATGCAATTTTACGAAGTTATTGAGAGAACAGCTAATTTGTGCCTGTTTTCCCAAATTTATTTTTCGAGAAGCAATAATCATTTCAACTTGAGAGATCAGTCAACCTGCTTCCTGATTTTTTAATATGGTGGAGAAAGACGACTATGGGACCTCCCTTATGATTATAAAAAGAAGTCACTCACATTGCGCAGGTTATAGAGATTTGCTTTCAACTTTAGGGTTTCGGCATCTCGATCCAATTGCTGCTTCCAACTGACCAAAAGGGCTTCATCCTGAGTCATGCTGCAGCATCAGTACCCTTTTTTTATTGACACTAAACTGAGGCACAAAAGCGATTCCAATAACAAACCTGAGGCATGTGAATTGTCACTTTGTTAGGAAATAGCTTTGACAGAAGCTTTGTTGCCTTGGTAACATCCTTGGTTCGATCATGCAACCTACCAAAACTTTCCTGAGATAAATAATGATAAATCATGTCATGTCAGCCACTTAAAGAAATGGTTTATGTTTTGTAACACACGGGCTGGTGACTGAAAAGGTATCAGATAAAGAAGACAACACAAGGGAAAAACAATACTAAGAAGTCATATTTTGCATTTCTGGGTGTTATCTTGGATGATTGCAAAGACAGCTGAGATAGTGAAAATAGTCAACATGAAGAACCTAGTAACTTGCTCTTGCTTAATGAAACTTTCTGTATGTGAATGGTTCCGTAAGAAAGACGTAAAAGTTCATTCCTGACATCTAATAACATCAGTGATTTCGAAACAAAAATTTGCTCGCATGACAGGTGCTTCCTAAAAACAGAATACAATCCATATATGTTCCGCTGTAGATGATAATCCTAGGCTCTCAGCAAATGTTTTAAGTGCCAGGATAGGATAATAGAAAAATGCTAAGTCCCGACACTCTTTCCATTTATAGTACCTAACAAAAAAATAACTGGACAACAATAGATGCATCGGAGAGTTTTTCTTACAGGGAAAGCCAAGTCAAGCAAAGCTGTCTGGTTACCACCAAACTTCGTGAAAAGCAAGCCACCTGGATGAGACTGAAAGAAAAAAACTATTAATTGGATCATAAGACGATACAAACAAGCACAGGTGAAAAGGTCACTAATTCATGAATCAAATGTGTACGGAAATAGACATCAATTCAACCTTTTCCTTTCGGTTGTCTGATTGAGCTTGCGACCCAATAATTACGACGTTATTAGGAAGCTTATCCAGTTTGACCTTAAACATAGCGTATGCCTCAGAACTTCCTGCCATTAACTTCTCAGCATCTTTTATATAGAGGATGAAAGGAGAATCCCGGCTCTGATCATATACAGTCTGTTCATTCTACACATTAGCCTCACATCGCAGACCTATATAGAGCCTAATGATTTTATCGTACCTCAAACATCACATTAATAAGTAGCCTGTCCTGGTCCTCCAAGCCCGAGGATTCAAGGCGAAGATCAGTAGCTAGACAGAGAGACAGAAAGTATGAAAAAGATGGGATTCAAAGGATCAACGAACTTGGAATAGATCTTGAAAAGAAGCTGAATATTACCATTACAAAAGAATCCATGACCACTGTCGCAGAGACCGCCTAAATCAACTCCATCTTGCACAGCTTTGTCAAACCTTACTCCAACTTTTGATAAATGGTTCTCTTCGAATGACAAAAGAATCTTGCCTCGCATTCCATGAGACGGTCCCCTAAAGATTTAACAGAAAAAGGTAATGCATGGTGCCTCACGAAAAATGAAGTATGCAAGGAAATGCCAAGGACCAGCAATTACAATTATTTTCCCTAACATAAGGTGCATATGAATCAAAGATCAGGTCGAAATGTGGACAAAATCCTAGGTGTAAAAATCAACAGGCCGAAAGGTGGACAATGTCCTAGGTTGTAAAAATCGATGTGTAAATATGCAAGTCAGCATGTCAATCAGAAGGCAAGAGCTGACTATGACCATTGTCACTGGTCCATTATGACACACATCACTCTTGATTTGTGCATTGGTATACGCATTGAAATTCATAGGTGAAATGCAATCCAACTGTTAACAAAATTCTAAAACGTATGTTGTTTGTAGAATGCAAAAAATAATGATCCACTAGAGCATTATATTCACCAGAACACGAAAGAACCATGCAACTATTCATTCATATAAAAATAGAAGTTACCGGATTCCAGATTACCTTGGGGAAACACCATAAAAAGCAGCAACTGTACCAACGAATTTAACTCTATCACCTGTGAATTTAGACCATTAGAATTTATAATGAGAGAGTTAAATAACGTAGTGCGCATTTGTGATTTGGTTTGGAGTGCACATTTGTGATTTGATTGGACTATGAAGACATATAAACTTGACAAAGGAATGATTGTACCATTTTTAAGAGATTGGTTCTTAGAAGTATTGACCGGTAGCGAATCATTGTCAGTTTCCATCTTTGCCTGCACGTCTAAGTTTAACAAACTAGGGGAATTTGCTTCACCAGATGAAGGGCCCATGTCCTTGGCGAGATCAGATCCAAGATTTCGTTTGGCCACTTTTTGTGCATTAGCTACCTCCCTCATAACCTCAGCATCCTTTGAAGAACCCTATTTAGCAAACATAGTTATCAACAATAACACAGGTGCGGACAGAATCAAATATTGATACAGTAGCATAAACTGTTTACGACCACCTCTATTTTCTTTTCTTGAATCTAACAAAATGGGAAAAGAAACTTGAATGACACAACCAATATGATAATCTTACTCCCAGAAATGATTGGCTGTCAAAAATGAGCAGTTTAGCCCCGTAATAGTGCGCAAGAGCCTTTGCAAGCATCTCTTGATAAATTTCAGATCCTGCAAATGTATATTATAATCATGTCACAAAGCCGCTTATCGTAATAAAATCGCAAGTAAACTTCAGAAAAGTATGAGTTACGGAATAATAATTAACATAGAAAAAAATGACAACCTGCTGGACCCGAAAGCAAGATTCTTGGATTTATAGTTGGAAGCTCTGATGTAAATTTAACCTGTTCCTTCACCTTTAGTTGTATGTAAGCAGCAGAAATAAGCACACTCTTCGTATTCTCACTGCATTTCAAACAATGATACAGCTCAGACTTGGTAACAAATGTGTGAAACAAAGATTAGCATACCTCAAATAGTATGGGAAATTATCAAAGGAAACTTCAAGCTCACGTCCATCGAGGATCGCTTCAAGCATATCTTCTCTAAATGTTGAACTCCGTGCAGACGTTCCAGATGACGAAGCTGGAGTCAAATTCCTGACACAGTCTCTTTCATCCTGGTTAAGATAAACTACACATAAAGTCCTGAAACTTTATCATACTTAAACTATTTAAGGTTCCAGGTTACTTACCTCTACATCAAGAGGTGGTACCTTGCTTGTACTGGCAACATCTGCAGCTGGTTCCATAGCTACATCCGCAGCCGAATCAACCTCTTGGCCATCGAGCTCGTCTTCATTTGCAAGGGGTGCGGATGGTATTTCCGCTGCTTTGTAATTCTTACTGGTTTGAGACGTAGGCTTAATACATGGCATTTTTTTCCGTCTGTTAGAAAGTGATGCCAAAATCGAAGCACCAGCAACGGCTGAATCATCTCCAGCTCGTTTCCCAGCGTTTACCAACTTCCCTATACTGGTATGCATATCTGGCGGAGGAGTCTCAACTATACGTTCGTAAGGTAGTTTCTGGAATATCTATGCTGGGCATTAAGGGTGATCACTATCAGGAAAATATTGATTCATTAGAAACAAAATGTTAAGAAACATGGTACATAATTTACTAGGATACGTATGAGTGGTTTGCAAGAAAACCAAAAATCAATTCATCCCCTGAATTTAGATCGCAGGTGCTGTTTTTCCGAAACCCTTTTCCATTGAGTAGCAAAACTCCTTTGTGTCCACGGCTTTCAAGCACTGGAACATATTTGTCACCACGCTGATGATTCCAAAGGGAAAGTAAGTAATAGTTACTCAAATATCAAACAACGGAGAGATATATACTAAGACATACAGAATTCCAGGCAATGCTAAGTGAATCATGAGAAGAACAAAAAATTTCACAGCATCCAATGATAGACACTGTTTTCATCACAGCAATTTTAGGTTGTGTGAATAACTTCTTGTATAAAAAATTCAAATCCTCTTTAACTTAATCCCAACAGAATGCTTCTGACAAATCCCAAATCCATCAATCCAATAATATTCAGTTCTTGATCCAGACGTACTTCATCGCCAAGTTCACGAAGCAAGTTCCCTGAACATGCATTAGTGTAGATCATAGACAAAACTTGAGTTCACACAAATAATACCTCGATGAGCTTTATAGCACATAAACATCCACTAATCGTCTGATCTTTGATTGAAAGATCGGCATTTGCACCCGAACCAACCACGAACTTGGTCATATAAATGGAGACATTAGGATTCTGCAAACATAACCACCAGATCAAACCCACAGAGGAAAAAGGAATCAATCCAGCATTCACAAGCCTACAGCAAGTACGGCATAAAATAATTTTTCGAAATTTACAGAAAAAAAACCACCTGTGAAGATTCAGACAGAAGTCGGCACCAAGGCGTGTTGGTATAGTAAACCTGAGGCAACTTCAACGGACTAAAAAACGACGTTTTTGCCTTTTCAGCGGCAGCTGCCCCATCTGAAATTAAAGAAAGCAGGATAAAAGTACCGTCACCAGGCCGTAAAACATATGGCCTGAGATTGAATCTGAATTATATCAAAATTCTCGCAAGAACCAAACCTTCATTGGCCACGGGCGTCGAAACTGATGCAACTGGCTGGTCCGGCGGATCATTAGAGCTCACCCCCTTAGGATTCTCCTCCGGAGAATGACTCTCGCTTTTGTTATTGTCAGTATTACCACGGCTCTCGCCCTGAACAAGAAAAGTAACAAATGAAAAAAGAACGAAATTGAAGTCTTAGATTTCACATCCAAGAAATCATACAATAACAATTCGGCGGAACTTTGGTTTTAACTTAAGGCGTTTAGAGAGTAAAAGAGCGCCTTCTGAGTTGTCAAAAGTGCGTACCTTTTGACGTTTGGGAGACGAAGGTTTTCCGTCGCTATCGCCGGACGACGACGATTGCCTCTTATTGCCGTTCGCCGACAGAGATCCGCTCCTCCTTGTCGACACCATCTCTGCGTCTTCTTTGATTATCCCCCTTTAGAGAGAGAAGAGAAGAAGAGTGAGAGAAATAGAAATAGCAGTTGTGTAATGCGTGTATAATATAATTATTATATTTCACCTATATATATGTGTGCAAGAAAATCAAGAAAAACAAAGGAGAAACGTAAAGAAAATTGAGATTTTGGATTTATTCGCAGATTGTCATCAATATAGGCATTAAAAATTAATTAAGATCTTTGGGATTAGGAGAAGATGCTTCAAATTAGAGCTGATGTGTTGCTGCTTCCATTGTAAGATCAAGGTCAGCAGTGAATTTGAACCCCAAACTTTGAGCTAGAAATCGGTGAATAGTAATTAAGTTAATTTATTAGTCCATAAGTGTGTCATTTTCTTTACAATTAGACTAAAAAAACCAATTCATTAAAAAAAAAAAGGGAAATTTGATGTCGGGCAACATAAGTTTCTTTTAGGTTTCAGGTGCTGTAATAAAATTTTTAGTTTTAAGGACCCGATACACGTAAGTGTTTCTCAGTGCCACTTCGTGGACCTGCAGTACCACTTCATGGACCTGCAGTATCACTTCATCCTTCTGTAATAACACAAAACGAAAGTCCGATAGCAATTCATATACACTAACACTTGCGTAAATTTTTGGTCATTATCTCTAAATTTTACAAAAATATGATCCTTAACCCTAAAAATTTCCTGACCGAGAGCTGAAACCTAACTTAAAACATCTTTTGTGGCAAACTTAATTAGCACTAAAAAAATCCTGAGTTTTCGAAAGGTCGTGGCAAAGCTCGAAGTGTAGTCAGCATTCAATCGAATTCATAATGACTCATCTTTCACTATTATTTCGAGGAATAGTATAGAAAATTATTGCAATTGCATACATCATATTATTCTGAGATTAATCCGAAATTAAATTGTTTATTTATCCAAATGAAATACAAGCTGCGGTTTACAAAAACCCAAACCACGATGGAGTGAATGAAATCTAATAATTTCTCAGCTCAAATCTCAAAATGGCGACTGTAGTTGATCAGAACCACCGCAACCCACACTCGCCGCTTCCCAGATCCGCGGCGGATCTCTTCGGAGACCCCACCGACGACGACCACCCACTATGGCTCAACCCGAACAGATTCACCGACCCCGAATTCGACCCGGAGTCGTACATATCGGATCTGCGGACGTTCGTGCCGTTCGACACCTTGCGATCGGAGCTCCGATCTCATCTGTCCACCTTGAGGAACGAGCTAGTCGAGCTGATCAATCGAGATTATGCCGATTTCGTGAGCCTGAGTACGAAGCTCGTCGACGTGGATTCTGCGGTTGTTAGGATGAGAGCTCCTTTGCTCGAGGTGAAGGAGAATATTCTTAGCTTTCGCGGATCGCTGGATGGTTCGTTGACGGCATTGAAGAAGAAATTGGAGCAGCGGGAGAGTGCCAACGAGGCGAGGGAAGTTTTGGAGTTGTTGCTTGATACTTTCCACGTGGTTTCGAAGGTGAGTGATAGATTATTAGATAGTGTAGTGTATGTGATTGATTGAGCTCAGTTCTTGTGAAGCAGTTAAACGATCTTAAAAGAGCTTATCTTACCAAGAAAGTGAGAATGTGCCGGCGTTAAAATGGTTTCAAAGTGGAGAATTGCTTGCTTGTAACGTTTGCAAATGCCCTAAACTATAAGCGTCTCTCTTTGCTCATATATAGCCTGTGAATTTCTCCCATGGATTGTTGCCATTAGTTTTCTTGCTAAGTGTCTCTCTTTGCATTACGAACTGTATCTTCTGCTGTTTTCAGGTTGAAAAGCTGATACGAGAGCTGCCTAGTGTTCCATCTGACTTTTCCGCTGGAACACCAGCTCCTTCAGAGGCGGATCAATTAAGCAATGGCATTTCCGTTCATCATACTGAAAATGGATCAAATGTTAGGGAGACACAAAGCATGCTTTTGGAGAGGATTGCTAGTGAAATGAATCGGCTCAAGTTTTATATGAATCATGCCCAGGTCTTATCTTTCTACATCCTTATTAAAGGGTTTTATATTCGCATCTCAAGTTTATGTTCGATACTCCATTTTTTATGTCACTTAATGAAGATACCATTTTCTGCAATTTTGTGGCTGTCCTTATTCGTGTTTCCGCCCCATGTGTATATTTCCTTTAAAACTTGGAATGCATATACTGATTAACCTCTATCATGGAAATGCAGAGTATGCCCTTCATTGAGAACATGCAGAAGAGGATTCATAATGCTAGCTTGTTACTCGATACAAGCCTGGGCCATTGTTTCGTGGATGCGTTGGAGCACCGAGATGCGAATGCCATTTATAACTGTTTACGTGCATATGCTGCGATTGATAATACTACAAGTGCTGAAGAAATATTTCGATCGACAGTTGTTGCACCACTCCTCCAGAAAGTCGTGCCGTATGGCCCATCTGGTGTTGACCTTGGTTCATCAGGAGATGAGCTTGGGCTAGACTATGAAAAAATAAAGCAGTACATCAAAGACGAGTGTAAATTTCTATTGGATATATCATCAACAGGTGCTTGGCCATGTGCCTATTCCCTTTTTTTCTTTGGAAGTCATACTCTGATGAAGTCTGTAATTTCAAAATGCATACTTGACTTGATTGATAATTCATAACAAATTCAAATTCCTCGACTATTTTGCTTTGTGAAGCTGGGGCATTATGTGATCTCCTTTTTCGCGCATTCTTCACATATCATATTTACATTCTTGTACTTAATCCAAGCTGATTATTGGTTACCTGGGTTATCTGCAGAAAACTCAGGTCTGCATGTGTTTAGCTTTCTGGCTAATTCAATTCTCAGGGAGGTTCTAGTAGCCATCCAGAAAGGAAAACCAGGGGCGTTTTCTCCTGGAAGACCAGCAGAGTTCATTAGAAATTATAAGTCTAGCCTTGATTTTTTGGCCTATTTGGAAGGTACTGAAGGGACAACATAAACCTACACAATTTAGTTTAGAACTTCGTGATTCTTACTATTTCTGTTTGTCATGTTAGGCTACTGTTCCTCTAGATCTTTAGTTCTTAAATTTCGAGCGGAGGCAGTCTATGCAGAATTCATGAAGCAGTGGAATACTGGAGTTTATTTCTCGTTGAGGTATACATTCAACTTTTATTCAATGTACTTATCAGTGTTATCCTGGGGTGGAAATATTAGTAATGAAATAATATCTAGCTAATCAGCAGGGCTACTGATGATACTGTCTCAGGTTTCAGGAAATAGCTGGAGCTCTGGATTCTGCTCTTATGAGTAATACCCTTTCACCTTCGTCGCCCCATGATTCTCTTGGCTTGGTATTGAAGCAAAGTATATCTCTGATGGATTGCTTGAGATCATGCTGGAGAGATGATGTTGTGGTGCTCTCTTGTGCTGACAAGTTCCTGCGTCTATTTTTGCAACTTCTTTCAAGGTCACTACATTTTTGTGTATTTCTCACCACGGATGACTAGGTTTATAGAATGTTCAAAATATCTAATTTGTTTTCAATGTAGATACTCAGTATGGTTATCAGTTGGACTGAATGCTCGCAAATCTGGTGGTACAAGTGCGACCTTTGGATCTGAGTGGGCCTCTTCCGCTGCTTTGGAAGACTTTATCTTCGTGAGTTGTATTATTTTACAGATGCCAACTAACTTACGCGTGACCCTTGAACACTACCATGCTTGGATTCTCTTTCCTTTCTGCACATTACAGTATACTGCAAAGTAAAATGATTGTCAGGCCATGTAGTTCGTTAGAGCTTACTGTCTGTCTAATATATTACCTAGAAAATCAACAATGCCTTCGTGACAATCATATGTGGACAGTGGGGTTCGTTTACCTAATGTTTTACATATATTCTGCAGATAATTCACGATTTAGATTGCATAGTTGAGGAAGCGTGTGGGAATTACCTAGCTAAAGTGTTGGAGCTTCTCAAATCGTGCTCTCCTGAAGTACTCGACCTCGTGAAGCAAAGCATTCTACATGGCTCCAATTCACTCAAAGCTCTTCAGCCACTCGTGATAAACTCGATAGTCGAAACTCTAGTAGAGAGGTCAATGGAGGCAAGTTATTTTCTCTGGACTGAATTTCCTAGGAAGCTGTAACAATTAGATCTGGATTATTTCATGGATAAATCCCTTTCCATCCCCCAATTACATAGGACCTGAGACAACTGAAAGGAATAACTGCTACTTACCGCATGACAAACAAACCTCTTCCTGTTCGCCACTCACCTTATGTATCGGGCGTGTTACGCCATCTAAAGGTACGACCCCTTCTCTGACTTGATATCTTTCATTTAGGTTGGACAAAAACTTCAATGAATTTGGTTCTCTCTACAAATAAAGGGCCTCAACTTTTCACATTTTTAGGCGTTCCTTGACGGTGAGCGAGCTTCGACGTATCTGAAGAGTGACCAGCGCAAAGAGCTCTTACACAGCGCTGCGCACAAGATCACTCAGCAATATAATGAATTAGCGTCTGATGTTGTCAGCGTGGTACGTTACCACTGCTCGTATTGGTTTGTGATGAATTGACGATAGTCAGCTTCAATCATTGCTCATTGTAAGGATTCTGAATAGTAAGAAATCACCATTTTTTTCGCAATCTTAAACAGGCGAGAAAAACAGAATCCTCGCTTCAGAAAATACGTCTAACTGCTCAAAGGCGAGCTGGAGCTAGTTCAGACGTCTCAGACCAGAATGTGTCCGATACAGCCAAGATGTGCATGCAACTCTTTCTCGATATTCAGGTTTTATACTAATCTCTCATTTACTCCGAACAAAGTTCCTCGTTCCTCTACTCGGTTTATTCCGCGTTTTTTTTTTCAGGAGTACGGTCGTAGTCTTGCTTCTCTCGGGGTAGACGCTGCTGAAATCGCGGCATTTCGTTCTCTTTGGCAGTGTGTTGCACCTTCAGACAAGCAAAACACTATAAGCTTCTGAGTTTTGAAAATTCTTAACCATTATTCCAATTATATGTACTAGGGAGAACAAAATTCATTTGCTCTTTTTGGGACATAGATAGAGCTAGGAAGAGTGTTTGCATCTATTAACTATAACCTTATCGCGGGTTTGGGAAATTTTCAACTTGAGAAAAATTAATCAACTCCTTCGAGCTTCGGATATAAATGGTGACGGGTGTATAGTAACAATCTCCAATTATTTTTTAACGTCGCCATCTTTATTAGTGACATCTATAGAAAAATATCCAATTGAATAAAACATTTACAAATTAGTACCTATGTCAGGAAATTTTATAGAAAAATACCCAATTAAATAAAACATTTACAAATTAGTACCTATGTCGGGAAATTTTATAGATAGGTATCCGTTTTACTGTTTGTACCAATTTTTCAGTCTTGCCGTACCTTTTTATGTGTGTACTGCATTCCACGTCGGTTTTATACGGTATCTTCTCAACGTATTACACTAAATTACGGTGCTATATGGTACCTAATGTGTTATATGGCGTACCTGCGGCGGACCGGGTACCTATGTGCACAAAATTTATTCTATTAGGTACCTACATATAAAAAATACTGAAGGTATTGAATTATAAGTTTGTATGCAAATGGGTATTTATGTGTAAAGACACCTAATTATTATTTACCATCTCAATTAAATCATTTTCTTACATTTTAATCATAAATCATTGGAGAGCAAATGCAGTTGAAATAGCCACACTAGATAATTACGTGAAATGTTGTTCACCTATGCTATTATAAATTGAGCTTTAGTTTGCGGTCATAGATAATGAGTTTTGTTTTCTGTCGGTTTTTTTATCCCTTGTGGACTTTTTCTCCCCACGTGGGAGTGTCGTACCCCATTATGGGGTTGTGTTGCGATCGTTTGTGAGCCTTTGTTCTCCCGGTTGATGATGTATCGGTGAGACCTTTTGAACTATTTAGTCTTTGTATATTTGTTGACTTATACAAGCTTTCATTTCGGGAAAAAAAATATGATATTAAAATTGAGGGTCAAAAAGGTCTTTTAACTATTGAAAGGAAAGGAAAAAACTTACCTAGAAAGCGTTGAAGGGTCCGAAGTCTCCCAACTACCGAGGAAAGAGCTAAGTAAGAACAGAAATATTACAACCCTACAGTAGTACATCATCTAAAACACACACACACACACAATCGCACGTAGCAGAGATCAACGATAATGGCGGCGAATCTAGAGGATGTGCCATCGGTTGATATCATGAGCGAATTGCTCCGCCGTATGAAGTGCCAATCCAAGCCAGACAAGCGTCTTATCCTCGTCGGTATCGCTTCTTCCCCATTTTCAAGTTTCCTTTTTTTTTGGTCTGATTGATTTGCGTCAGCTGCGTTGTGGCGCGTGGGTGGGTTCTCTCGTTTGTTGGCTTGTTATTTCGTTTTAGTTAGGACTTTTGCAGCTGGGATCGGGCCTGTCGTTCAATTTTTTTAGGTTTCGTCTGTAGAAGAGGTCCACGATTTGACGTTGTTTTGAGGATGAAAAATTTCTTGGCGTTTGCCTGACCCAATAGATTTAATTGGGATGGTGAAAATCCAGTATAAATTATACTGTTGATGTAGTTGAGAAGTCATGTTCCAAGAGATCTTTTATTTTTACGCTCTTATGATCGAAGAACTGTTGAAGTAATTATTTTTCGACGGGTTTATTGATGAATTGTGACAGATAGTGTAACAGTCTAAAGAGAAAACTTGTGCTGTCTGTTAAAGGGGATTTTCTTTAATTATTTAAGTGAGAATGAGCAATTTGGGCATGCCTTCAGTTATAGACTATAACTTTCCTAGATTCATCTCCTTTACCTTCAGATCTATCGTTATAAAACGCTTCGAAGAGTCTGTTTGGTAACCTATGTATATTTGTTTCAGGTCCTCCCGGTTCGGGAAAGGGTACTCAATCGCCAATTATTAAAGATGAATATTGCCTCTGCCATTTGGCTACTGGGGACATGCTGAGAGCTGCTGTTGCTGCCAAAACTCCCCTCGGGTTAAAAGCTAAAGAAACAATGGAGAAGGTACGTGTTCGTTAGATCTGTTTCTTACATAATGTTCTACAAGCCGAAATTCTTTTGTGGGCCATACGTCACTAATACTTTGTTTCTACATCTTGAATTTTCTAGGGAGAACTCGTTTCTGATGATCTAGTCATTGGGATCATAGACGATGCTTTGAAGAAACCTTCCTGTCATAAAGGCTTTATTCTCGACGGTTTTCCAAGGACTGAAGTTCAAGCACAAAAGGTTGTATGTTTTCCCTGGAAATGTTTATGTTCCTTTGTCTTGCGACGGTCACTGTCCTAATGTCGTGACTCGTGCCTCTCTTACGCTGTATTCAGCTTGACGAAATGCTGGAAAAACGCGGAGTTAAGGTCGACAAAGTTCTCAACTTTGCCATCGACGATGCTGTCCTCGAGGAGAGAATCACCGGTCGTTGGATACACCCTTCAAGTGGACGTACTTACCACACCAAGTTCGCTCCTCCGAAAGTCCCTGGTGTTGATGATGTAATGATTATATCGAATCTTTCTTTACCAGTGCATCTTAGCAAACAATTTCAGATATTCTTTTCTTGATGGATAAAGTATATGTAATCTCCTCGCCATGGCCCTTTATGTATCGTTTATCTCCCTCATTTCATTTATGAAGGTAACTGGAGAACCTTTAATTCAACGTAAGGATGACACCGCAGCTGTTCTCAAGTCAAGGCTTGAAGCTTTCCACAGACAAACTGCACCTGTACGTACCTTGTTTTAGCTTTCAGTTTGCTCCTTTTTTTGCCAATCGCCGTGAAACTGAAATCATGATTTGGAATATAACATGTTCAAAGGTTGTCTTAAGATTTCATAGTGGTAATAAAGCGTTTTTCGACCTCTTTAGGTCATCGACTACTACAAGAAGAAGGGCATCGTTGCTAACCTCCCTGCTGAGAAACCTCCCCAGGAAGTCACATCTGAGGTTATGAAGACACTTTCCTGATCCATCCATGATTTGCATTTTGTTCTTTTTTGTCGAAGTAAACATTGATTTGCTTTCTTTAAGCTCAGTTTCTATCAACTATGGAGCTTGACTGTTTACTTTTTCCTTCGTTTTTTTTTTCTTTTTGGCGCTGAGCGAGAAAAATAATTTTATTTCGTCTCTACTGAGGCTAAACACATTTTTCATTGTACTTTGGTTGAGTCTTGACTGGGAGAAACTCACTTGGTGGGTTTTGGCTTATCATCCATTGGTTCACTGCATCTTGATTTCATACATTTGATCCCTTTGGAAAGTTAACTCACTCGAGCATGCTATGTGATGCATTCACTTGCTGATAATCGCTCGCAAACAATCAGAAGATCGAATTAATTCGAAGAGGAGATTGAAAAAAGATTGAATCTTTATCCTGCTTTTGTGTTTTACATTGCAAACATTAATGAGATAAAGACAATGTCACTCACTATCCTTGTGGAAAGTAAATCAATCCTATCTTCTTGTTTGTCTGAATCACAATGTTGCTTATAGAACTATGAAAGCTCATATCCTCTCTGGGCAAGAAGAAATCGTGCTCTCTTTTTACACTCGATCTTGCCCAGCCAATTTTATGACACGCCACACATCTCTAAAAGAAAGCCACGTGTCACCCTCAATCCTAATCACTGATTACACATTTCTCTAGGCATGGCACATATTTCAAGATTCCCAAGCCCATATCTATCCACTGACGATCACCTTTGCTCTGCCCATGCAATCTTATTTTGGATTTGTGATAAACACTGCTCACCCCCATAACCCCATCTTCGATATAAATAAGCAACCTTCTCAACTCCTTTCACTCACTCATCCCTTCAGAGCAAAATAAC
The DNA here is from genome assembly GCA_027422505.1 of Craterostigma plantagineum. Taxonomy (NCBI): domain Eukaryota; kingdom Viridiplantae; phylum Streptophyta; class Magnoliopsida; order Lamiales; family Linderniaceae; genus Craterostigma; species Craterostigma plantagineum. The sequence goes on from JAPQWV010000120.1 coordinate 337,190, forward strand.
AGAAGTAAAGCTAACAAAAATGGTCGGACTTGAGACATATCTCGACCAAGGAGAGAGAAAGCCGACGGTAATGGGCTACGACGCCCCCGAGGGAGTCGACGTAAGGGGAAGATTCGACCGAGACTTCGCCGAGATTCTGACCAGAGAAGCTCTTCAGTTCGTCGCCGGCCTGCAAAGAGAATTCAGGAATCACATAAGGTATGCCATGGACTGCAGAAAAGAGGCTAAGGGTAGGTACGACGCCGGCGCTTTGCCGGACTTCGACCCGGCGACGAGCCACGTCAGGGACGGCGATTGGGTCTGCGCCGCCGTGCCTCCGCCGGTGGCCGATCGGAGGGTCGAGATCACCGGCCCCGTCGAGAGGAAGATGATCATCAATGCCCTCAATTCCGGCGCCAGAGTCTTCATGGTACCGACGTTTCTTTCTCGGCTTTTAAAAAGATCGCATTTTTATTTTATTACACCGAACGAAAGCAAAGACAATCGTCGTCGCGTCAATCGACGCCTGCGCTTAGGCCGACTTCGAAGACTCGCTTTCGCCGACGTGGGAAAACCTAATGAGGGGACAAGTCAACCTAAGGGATGCAGTCGACGGCACCATAAGCTTCCACGACGAAGCTCGAAACAGAGTCTACAAACTCAACGACGGAGCCACGGGGAAGCTCTTCGTCCGGCCGAGGGGCTGGCACTTGCCCGAGGCCCACATCCTCGTCGACGGCGAACCCGCCGCCGGCTGCTTGGTCGACTTCGGACTATACTTCTTCCACAACTGGTCAACTTTCCGGCGAACCCAAGGCCAAGGCTTTGGACCCTTCTTCTACCTCCCCAAAATGGAACACTCTAGGTACTGTACTGTAATGAAAATATAAACACGCCTGAAGCTGAAAACTCACAACAGTGCTCAAAAGGCTGGCCCTTTCTCTTCCTATTATTACAGGGAAGCTAGGATATGGAACAGAGTGTTCGAAAGATCCGAGAAAAGCTTCGGCGTAGAAATCGGCAGCATAAGAGCAACAGCCCTGATAGAAACCTTACCAGCCGTTTTTCAAATGGATGAGATTCTATACGAACTCAGGGACCATTCCGTAGGCTTAAACTGCGGGCGATGGGATTACATCTTCAGCTACGTCAAGACTTTTCGGTCCCACGCCGACCGTTTGCTCCCCGACAGAGTTCAGGTCGGAATGGCCCAGCACTTCATGAGAAGCTACTCAGATCTCCTCATCAAGACTTGCCATAAGCGCGGCGTTCACGCCATGGGAGGAATGGTAAGTATTAAGTAATAACTCACCATCATCATCATCGTCACCGATTTTCTTCTGAGAAAAGAATCATCTTCCATGGTAATAGGCAGCTCAGATCCCTATAAGGGACGACCCCAAAGCCAACGAGGCGGCGCTGGAATTAGTAAAGAAGGACAAACTCAGGGAAGTCAAGGCCGGCCACGACGGCACATGGGCGGCGCACCCAGGCCTAATCCGAGCCATAGACGAAGTCTTTACGAGCCACATGGGCACCAAACCGAACCAAATCAAGCAGCCACCACTCCCAACCCCAGCCGCCGTAACCCGAGAGGACCTCCTTCAAATCCCTAGAGGCCAACGAACCATGGAAGGCCTGAGGCTCAACACTAGGGTCGGAATCCGATACCTGGAGGCTTGGCTGACTGGGACTGGCTCGGTTCCCCTTTACAACCTCATGGAAGACGCGGCTACGGCGGAGATCAGCCGCGTGCAGAACTGGCAGTGGATTAGGTACGGCGCCGAGCTCGACGGAGATGGGCTCGGAGTTAGGGTTGGTAGGGAACTGTTTGGTAGGGTCGTCGAGGAAGAGATGGCGAGGATCGAGAGGGAGGTTGGGAAGGAAAGGTTTGGGAAGGGGAAGTTCAGGGAAGCTTGTAAGATCTTCACCAAGCAGTGCACTGCTCAAACCTTGGACGATTTTCTCACGCTCGATGCTTATCACTACGTCGTCGTCCACCGTCCGATGATGATGAATGGGTCGAGGCTTTGAATTTCGATCGTCGGATTGTTCTGCGTGGGGAAGATGATGATGATAATAAGTTCTTTCGTTCGAACATTTTCTTGGCGTTCCTTTTATTTTTTGGGTTATGTATGTTTGTTAGTTGTGTTGTAATAATGTTTGATTGTAATGGACCTTTTTCTATGTTGTTGAATTAATATGTTTTTTGCATTGTTGTATTAGGTTTCTCTCTTTGGTTCTTTTCTTACCGTTGATAGTCTTGCGATGAGTTAGTTCTTTTATAAGGTGATGATATGAGTTTGTTTCTAGTTTGGGCTCTTTACAAGTAAATACCATTTGTATAAAAACTTATAATTCGGATGGGGAGGTGTGAGGTGGAGGGAAGTGGTGGTGGAGGGCGGTGGTGGAGGGCGGGGAGGGGGTAGGTGAGGTGGTGGGGAGAGGGGAGGGAGCCCTCATCCTCCCAACCACCGTCCCTATTCTTCCTCCCGTCCACCTCCCTACACCACCGCCCTCCACCACCACCCACACCGTCCTTCACCACCGCCCTCATCGCCCTCCACCACTTCCATCCACCTCACACCTCCCCACCCTCCACCAACGCCCTCCCCGCCTCGACCACTGCCCTCCCCACCACCACCCTCATCCTCGCCCTCATCTTCCCACCGTCCTCATTGAATAAACCCTAGAGAAAGGAAGAGCAGCTGCTACCCTTCTCTACTCCTTCACCCGGTCACCCACCGCCGTATCCGGCCACTATTAGGCCGACCGGTGGGTGCGGGCCACGCTATTTAATATGGCGACATCATCCATGATGTGTGGATCGATGATGAGTGGAGCTTCATCGTCGACAAAAAATGTTCTTTTAAATCTTTCGGATTTCGACAAATTGGGTAGAGATTACCCATCGTTTGCTGAGAAATTTGATGGTGAAGGATTTAAAGAATTGTTGAATCGTGTTGTTGGCAAGGACGTATGGCGCACTGTTGCCATGGATCAGGAGAAGAGTTGGACAGACTTGGCTTTGGAGCCTACTTCTGATAATAACGTCATGGTGATTGAAGATGAGGCTCACTTGAGCCGCTCGCAAGGTAAAGAACTGTTTCGGCGGGGCTTTCTTGACTCTAAGCATGGTTCGAGCTCTAAGCAAATATCGAATGAAGAGGCGGAAGGTGTTGATAGGGAGGGCAACGGTGAAGCTATGCAGCAGAAACGGCCCGCCTCTCAAGCATTAACGGGTGATGGGCCTTTGCTGTCGGACTCAGCGCCAATCACGGCCATAGATGTTGTCGAGAAACAACCTACACCATCGAAGGCGTTGATGAATTTGGAAGAGCCGCCTAGGGTTTTCTCTGCTGGGCCTAGGGCTCCTAGTGACGGGTCTCGACCCTTACCTGAGGCTGCGGCAAACGCAAACCCATCTGGGTCCGAACCTCAGCGAATGTTTGATAAGGAGGCGAATCCTTCTTTCGCTGCTGTTATTCAGGGTGCCATCACTAATCGCGAGCAGAAGCGACACTCCTCCCGGTGCGCCTTGAGTTATCCTATACGGCGCCGACGATGATTGATGGTGTGGCCGAGGCCTGCCCTCCATGGGATGTGATCCAAAAAGGGACGGCGAGATGGGATCATACCCTGGTTGGGTATTTTCTTGGGAAGAAACCATATTTTCCTCACGTTGAGCGGTTTGCTAAGGCTATGTGGAGGGATATTATCGAAATTCGAACGACGATAAATGGTTTTTTCAAATTTCGGTTTGCGACGTCCGATGCTGCTGCTGCGGTTTTGGAAGGTGGGCCTTGGCTCATGCAAGGGCAGCCCCTCTTTCTTAAAGCTTGGAGGATTGGCATGTCGTTCGAGAAAAAGCAGCACTTGGCTGTGCCACTATGGGTCAAGTTGCGTAATGTGCCAACGGAATTATGGACCCAAGAGGGGCTTGGAATTATTGGGAGCGTTCTTGGCAAACCATTATTTGCAGACGCCATGACGGCTAAGGTTGAAAGACTTGAATATGCGAGGATATGCGTCGAGAAACCACTGGAGGAGCCTTTCATCGAACGCTTCAATGTTAGAATCCCAGCTAAAGATGGAGGACTTTCGGCTCTAGTGCCTATAAGGGTTGAATATGAATGGCGACCCAGGAAATGCGCTACGTGTAACTCTTGGAACCATGGCGAGGGGGGCTGCCCCAAGAACACGGCCAATCAGCCAGGAAATGACTTGCCAAAACCGCCTAGTAAGAACATGAGGCAAGCTAACGCCCCAGCACCAAAACACACTAGTGCGACAGCCCCGCGACATCCAAGGCGACGTGCGCAGGAGAAAGGGAAGGCGAAGATGCATGATGAGCCTAATACTACTACACCTGTTGTGGTGCATCGGCAGGGGGGACAACACGAGAGTATTACCCACTCGTGGAGGATAAATCGATCATCTAATGATGGTTGTTCGACTAGCAACGACAATCATCGAAGTGCGGACCCAACGTTACATAATACATTTAGTGTTCTCGCTGATATTGAGGAAGCGGACATTCTTACCAAGGGTCCTACAGCAGCCCTTAATGGGTGATTTATGATGCCTATTGTATTTCAGATCTGTGCACTTAGGCGTGTATGGCGTATTGCTTGGTAGTTATCTGTCTTGAGCAGTTTGCTGATTTTTGATTGGTTGTTCATTGGTAGTCCGTTACCAGTTAGTGCTGCCGGACACGGTTTTTGTACTCTTTTCCATTTTTATTTAGTGACATTTTCCCAAAAAAACTTATAATTCAATACAGTATTTTTTTTATATTTATGTACCTAATAGAATAATTTTTTTGCACATGGGCACCCGATCCGCTACAGGTACGCCATATAACAACTTAGTTACCCTATACAAACGTATTGTGGGACGTAATACGTTGAGAAAATAGTACGTCATTAACGCATTAATGTACCATATAAAAAATGTATATGATACTGTAGAGCGTAGCGAGCCATAAACTCGCCGGAAACCGTCGGAAGTTGCCGGAGAAGAAGGTAGCTCGAACTGAAGTCGAACTGAAGCTGGAAATGGTGAAAGAAAGCTGAAGATGAGGACGAGCTACAGGAGCCGTTCGATTCAGCGCGCGTGATCTAAAGGATAAGATTTAAAGCTGGCATTTTAAATCTGGATCGTTGAATGGCGCGCGAAGGGAATCCAAGGCTGAGATTTGACGAGAAGCGATCTGAGTGATGAAGAATCTCATCCGCATGATCGAGATCAGACGGTGGACAACAAAGGTGTGATTTCACTTAAAGAATCGCATAGCAATTCTTGTGAAGTCACGCTCATCACATGAGTTGCATGGCTCGATCTGGGACGTCCGATGAGATTAGATCAAACGGCTTAGATCATTCGACACTTAGTTATTTCAGCTATATAAACACTATATTTCAGGTTCGACGCATCATCTTAGCGAGCTCATAAGTTTCTGTAGAGTGAAAATCTCAGAGTGGAGTGAACACGAAAGTTGTAGAGGGCCGTGAATGCGTGCTGTGAGTAATACGTAACGAGGCTCGGTTGATCCGTGGATGTAGGCTGAACAGGCCGAACCACGTTAAAAGAAGCTGTTAGAGTGTGTGCGTTTTCGATTGCGATTTCGAGCTGATTTGAGCATCCGATAGCTCAAATTGGTTAGATCGATTAGCATACATTAATAGTACATTGAAATAGGATCTCAACGGCAGCTCATTCACAACAAGTGGTGCGGTGTAGCGGCGGATCGAGGCGATCTTCAGAGGAATGGCTGCCACGAGGTTTGAGATGGAAATCTTTAATGGTTGCAACGACTTTGGGCTGTGGAAACTGAAGATGAGGGCGGTTCTGGTAGAGAAGGGGCTCGAGGAGGCTTTGAAGCCGGAAAATGAGATGGAGCCGAAAGATTTAACTGATGCTGCGAAGAAGAAAATGAGAGAAAAAGCATACTCAGCTCTCATTCTCTGTCTGAGTGACAGTGTGCTTCGCAGGGTGTCGACGGAGGTCTCGGCGGAAGCCTTATGGAAAAAGCTCGAAGCACTTTACCAGACCAAATCCTTAGCTCGCAGATTGTACCTAAAACAAGCACTGTATAAGTTCAGAATGGTGGATGAAGAGCTCCTAGAAAAGCAGATTGATCACTTTCAAAAACAGGTTTCTGATTTGCTGAATATTGGAGAGGTTTTGAAGGACGAGGATCAAGCGCTTTTGCTGCTGTGCTCTCTGCCTCCGAGCCACGAACACTTCAAGGAGGCTCTACTGTATGGGCGGGAGAAGATATCGATGGAAGATGTGCTCTCAGCACTGAGTTCAAAGCAACTAAACTCATTATCTTCACCTAAAACTGAAACTGATGTTTCTGCTGCAAATCTGTTGTATGTGCAGAAGAAGATGAGCTCGTGGAAGAAGAAAGGCAAGGAGAAGGAGAAGGTTGAGGCTCGGAGATGTTTCCACTGTGATGAGGTAGGTCACATCATAAGATTTTGCCCAGGCCTGCCCTCCAAGAGATCAAGAGAAAACACAAAAAAGCTCAAGTGAGCTCGGCTGTGTTGGAGGATGCAAACTTCGAGTATGCTGAAGTTCTAGCAGTCTCTAAGGGCAATGAGAGCGAAGGTTGGGTACTAGACTCGGGCTCAAGCATGCACATTACCTTCAACAAGGCTTGGTTGCGGGATTACAGGGAGTTAAAAGGCAGGAAAGTGCAGCTAGGAAATGGAAAAAGCTGTGAGGTGTTGGGCTGTGGTTCAGTCCAATTGAGGCTGCCGAATGGATCTGTGGGGCTTCTAAGGGATGTGAGATATGTCCCTGAGTTAAAGAGAAACCTAATTTCCATTGGAGCATTGGACGGGAAGGGTTACAACACAAGACTAGCTGCGGGAAGAGCTGAAGTGCTGAAGCAGGGTAGGCTGGTCCTGACAGGGACTTTAAAGCACGGTATCTACTTGCTCGATGAATGTTCTGTGATGGGAGGCACACAATATGAAACTAGGGAGTTTGGTGGTGAGATTGGTGTGCAAGCGCGACCCCAGAAAGCTCGAGAAGAGGTAGAAACAGGCGGCTCAAAAGTGAAGCTCGCGGCTGAAATTCTAAAACCTGCTGTTGAGAAAACTGACGTGGTCGAGATGGCGACTTTGGACGATGTTTCCGAGCCCGATATGGAACTATTTGTGCCAAGGGATGAAGGTACCTCAAGTCCACATGGCAGGGATGGATTTGAGGTGGAGAACGGCTCAAGCTATGGGGAAGAAAATGGCGGAAACTCGACGGAAAAGTCGACTGTCAAAACAGTTTCTGAAAATTCTGATTTGAATTGTTATGCAGAATTCGATGCAGCTGAGGTCTCGGCTGCGAGGAAGGGCAAGGCGAAGATGATTCCTAGCTGGGGAAGAGTTCATGAGGTAGCTCAAGAGGCTAGGGTGGAGGATTCTTCGAGCCGAACGACGGAAGTGAGCTCAAGAGTACGAGTCGATTCCAAGTGGGAAATTTCGATCCTACTTGGAGTCGGCAAGTTCACTCTTGAGGCTCGCAGCTCCTAGGGGAGCTGGTTGATCAACCGAGCAAGAAGGTATTACTCGAGGTGGAGTTTTGATGGGAGATCAAAGCTCGAAACAGAGATTCTCAGAAATAGGGACTGAAGTGAGGCTGGTTTCTGGTAAGACTTTGGGCGAAATTTCCGGGTGCGTTTGGGCAGCAGTGGAGAGTCTGGGAATTGGGACCGCGAGTTTGCTGTCTCGAGGTGGAGTTTGTAGAGCGTAGCGAGCCATAAACTCGCCGGAAACCGTCGGAAGTCGCCGGAGAAGAAGGTAGCTCGAACTGAAGTCGAACTGAAGCTGGAAATGGTGAAAGAAAGCTGAAGATGAGGACGAGCTACAGGAGCCGTTCGATTCAGCGCGCGTGATCTAAAGGATAAGATTTAAAGCTGGCATTTTAAATCTGGATCGTTGAATGGCGCGCGAAGGGAATCCAAGGCTGAGATTTGACGAGAAGCGATCTGAGTGATGAAAAATCTCGTCCGCATGATCGAGATCAGACGGTGGACAACAAAGGTGTGATTTCACTTAAAGAATCGCATAGCAATTCTTGTGAAGTCACGCTCATCACATGAGTTGCATGGCTCGATCTGGGACGTCCGATGAGATTAGATCAAACGGCTTAGATCATTCGACACTTAGTTATTTCAGCTATATAAACACTATAATTTCAGGTTCGACGCATCATCTTAGCGAGCTCATAAGTTTCTGTAGAGTGAAAATCTCAGAGTGGAGTGAACACGAAAGTTGAAGAGGGCCGTGAGTGCGTGTTGTGAGTAATACGTAACGAGGCTCGGTTGATTCGTGGATGTAGGCTGAACAGGCCGAACCACGTTAAAAGAAGCTGTTAGAGTGTGTGCGTTTTCGATTGCAATTTCGAGCTGATTTGAGCATCCGATAGCTCAAATTGGTTAGATCGATTAGCATACATTAATAGTACATTGAAATAGGATCTCAACGGCAGCTCATTCACAACAGATACCGTATAAACGCGTGACGTGGTATGCAATAAACACATAAAAAGGTACGGCAAGACTGTGAAAATTGGTTCAAACAGTAAAACTGGTACCTATTTGTAAAAATTTCTGACATAAGTGTAAGTTTTTTATCCAATTTCATCTCTCTTTATTTTTCTTTTTTCAATTCGTGTATGGATAAAGTGTGTGTGGCTCCTATATTACGTAGCGTAGCCATGAAACCTTAGATTAACATTTATGGTACAATCTTGAGAGAGATCATCAATTTTAGATAATTTATTGCTGTCATGGATGGCAACCTCAGTTACGTATAAGTTAAATAGGTTAATATATATATATATTATTTCCGTATCGATTGTCCCACCTTTTTCAGCTGCCCATGACTATACGTGGCACAAATCAATGATTGTGTTTCCATCTTAAAGCTAAGATTTAAACATGTTACAATAATTTAAGGTAATCGAGACAAGATAAAGACACTATTATATTATAGCATTTGAATTTTTATCTGCAGCTGTTGCTATGTTAGTGGATGAAATTGGACAAATCATTGAGCAGGTTGGATTACGTATCATTTTAAATTATATTTAATTATCTAATTATGAAAGCTTAAATGTTTTCAATCATCGAGGAATGGAGGTAATGCATTTTGATGGTCAATGATGACTGCTATTTCGGTTCTAATTAACTCATACTTTCGAGCCCGACAATATATATGATTTTATATTAGTCAATATTAATGGCTTGATAGTGACTAAAATACTATAATTTGGGAGATCGTGGTAGTAACAAGGGTATTATTATTTGTTACATATCTGCGCCGCATATGTATATAGATATGATTTTGTTTATGATGGAAGTGATCTCATATACTATATCGTGAGAGGGACGTGGAATTTCGCTGGGAAGAGTTAGCATCTCAATCTCTGTGATTGTTAATTTGTATTTGATTTAATGAAATTAATCCAATCTTATCATTAATCAAGTCCTCCACACAATGTCATCGTTATACTTCTCACAAGCGACTAATAATATCTAATACCGAACAACATGGACGAATGACCACACAAGTGATATGAGGATTTGAGATTGTTTAAATATCATATAATTTTAAATATACATTATAGTTTCATTGGTACATGTATTTGTTGGATTATGACGCGTGTCTTGTTAACTGTGGGGCTTAATCCTTAATTATTTAAACTCCAATCATGTCAGAGTTTCACTGTTGTTTTTTCTGCTTTGGTCCTTAATGAAGACACGTTTGGCCCCTGTAATAATATTCATGCCACAAATATATTCACACATCGAAAGCCACTAAATTGTACTACTACTTAAACAGATATTTTAATTAAATTCTAAAGAGAAGCATATACGTCAAAATTTGCCATGTTATATGCACATATATTAGGTTTTCATATGGATGTATAAGTACGTGTATAATTGAAATCGACATTCACGAATACCTCTTTAATTGTATACACATGCATATACGAATACTTATATTAATATATTTTTCTTTTCATGCATTAAACGTAACGTAAGATGTTAGAAAAATACAAGATATCCTATCGAACGTATGGTTACCAAAGCAAAGATACGCACGCCCTTAATATTCCAATACCGTCGTACAATTATTACTTATTTGTATAATAAACTGCTTTACTTTAAATATGGGCATCGTCATCATCATCATTATAATTTATAAGCTTAATCAGCTGTTTATTGGACCATGTGTTAACTAGCTCGTTATAAAGAATTATTGGCCTGAATTTCTTACAATATTGCTTTATTCTTTTTCCAATTTGTTGGATTGGAAGATAAAGGTCAAGGAACTAACTTCCCACCTTTTACTTTCCGACTAATAAATATTTTATATACCGTTGGATTCTTCTTACCATCAACGGATAAACTCGTTCTCAAACTAAAACTTATACTCAAACTAAAGATGCAGTAAATCTTCTCCGATCGTTAAACTCATTCTCATACTCAAAGACTATTTTTTTAATAACTCCACACCAACTTTTACAGCTTTTCAATACTGTCCACATATTTTACAACATTCCCAAAACAATATTTAACTATTATATAACAAATGTAAAAATAATTAAAAAAACTTTCTGTGAATTTAACATAAATAAAAACATATATATGGGCTTAAATACAAATAAACACAATTTTCTATATATTTTTATTTATTTGTTTTATATAAATTCTTTCACAAATAAAATTAAAATGATTTATATGCAACTATGAAAGTGCAAAGGCAATTTGGATTGGAAAACGCATAGATGCGTTTGGATGAGGAGAAAGAAACCCTAAGACGTACTTTCTATTTGAGTCGGTTGAACTAATTTTACAGCATTTTTGGGTTGTGCAGTATGATTGGAGATGCTCTCATATACACATATCCACAACCTAAAAATACACACCAATGATCCAATGATCATATTTTAATATACATAACTGATGCGGGTATGACACCGATCAAGAAGATTTAGTCCGAAAAATAAAGATTAAAGGATGAAACGGACTGTGTTAGGTATTTTAGTGCGTGTTTAGATCTGTGTCTTAGTGCTAGAAACGAAAGAGAAGCAATTTACGTGGTTCGGATTACGTCCACGGGTCCCGAAAACAGTATCACTACTCACAGTTAAGAAATACACACTCGAGCTCACTTCTCTCGTTACAGTGCGTTAATGGTGAGAGGTGTCTACAGGAAAATCTCCAAGTGTTTATGTGTATGGTTTGAATCTGATTCTTTCTTCCTTCCTTTCTTCCTCAATATACTGGTTGGTCTCTCCTTTCCAACTGGCTGTCCTTTGGGACCACTTGGCAGCGTTCCTGGTACAACCTAGGAGACACAGCAGTTTCAGGTGTATTATTGCCAGACTGGCGCCTCCCCTCTTTTGCTATAATGTTACCCACTCACTGCCTTCCACGTGTCTCCTGGTCGGCCATGTTCAATATTCCCCGTTCAAAACTATCGTGTTGTCAGAGCCATTTATACTTCTTCCGTCTCTGTTCTCCAGTTTTTTCCTCTTACCTGTCCCCACATCCTCAAAGTTACTCTTTGCGGGTAGTTAGGCTAAGAGGAATGCTGGATCAGAGATCACCCCTATCAATTAACATATAAAAGGAAACACAATAATAGATTGATTACAGCATACCTGATAATAAAAATAACCCTATATAAATTCTCAAATTTTATTAAATAAAAGGAACAAAAAATATCTCTCCCTCCCCAAAAGTCCAAGCAATGCCTGTTTAAAACCCGACATATTACTTAGTACCCATTCGTCAAGCGTTGAAAGAATCAACCTAACACTAAGTAATAGTCAGCCAACCATCTGGCGAAGTCTTATTCACTTGAATATTAATCGTAACGGTTACGCCATAGCCATAAATATATTATATTCTTCCTTTAGAAAAAATTTTTCTATATGGTTACGGTCACCTAGTGTAGTAATTCTTAAATCACCATCTTTCTATGTGTATTGTATTTCGAAAGATCAAATGTCTCCATTATACAATCTCAAACCGAATCCCATAAATACTCACACCTGTTGTCAACTGAACAATTATTCGGTTTTATTGTTTATGTATACGAAAAAAAAAAAATGTTTCTCTTTTTTAGATCCGTTTTCGTGATTGGACCACGTAAACGTGATTCTCGAACATGCATCACTAACATATTAGGACATTAGGTTTAATATATGGAGCTATACGTGCCCTAACACTACGACGATTCTGATTGGTCGGAGGTGGTCCCCACCAAATTCTTCACGATTTGGTTGGTCTAAACTTACTCGTGCGTGGGGCCCGCGCAACCACGTTCGCCAATCAGATTGGTTCGTTCACCATTATGGAGTAAAAGTGCAATTCTTACGGGAAAAAAAAGAAAAAAAACAACGGGAATTATTTAATAATAAAATAAATTTAAATAAATGAAATGTTGATAAAACGTAATTGAAAATGATGTTGATGCATCGATGAGTAAAAGGGTAGGTGTCTGTATATAATTGGAACAATAATTCATTTCTAAGCCTCACATGCTTGACACGTGCCCTTCCTAGTATATATTCATCACCATTGTTGTCTGAATTCTTTCGCAGCAGTGGAAAAAAAAATTAATCAAAACACAGAATAAATTCAGTTATGAATCAGAGGGGCGGCGGTTGTTGCATAGCGGCGAGGTACGCCGGCGCCGGCAATGGAGCGGCGGCGTACGATATGTCTAAGGTTGAAAGAGTGATGCTTAAGTTTAGGCCCATAGCTCCAAAACCAGTTAGTAACGACGGTAATAACAGTTCCGGCGGAGGAAGCGGCGGCTCCGGCGTGTCTCCGGTCACTCTTAGGAGGAGCACGCGTGGAAGAAGGAAGAGAGTTACAAAACCGAACAGCGACTGCAGTGGCAGGAGTGGAGTCGTCGGAAGCAAGAGAAAGAGGAAGGCGACGTCGCCGGCGACGTATTCGCCGGAAAATGCAGAGAGGAAGCCCACCGTCAAGACTCTGTCTTTCATCCCAGAAAAGCCAGACGTACTCAGCAGGCGGCAAAATTCTTCTTCTTCCTCTCCTTCCCCTTCGTCGTCTCCGACGTCGACTTCTTCCTCCTCGCCGCTCTGGCTGAGCTTCAGCGGCGGCGGAGGCGGCGCATCCGTCCTCCCTTCCGCCCTCCGCGCGGCGGTTGCCTCGTGGGTGAAGGTCGAGCGAGTGACGGACACGTGGACGACGGCGCACTGGGCAGACTCCGCCGGCGCCGCGTTTCCTCTTCAACGGCGGCCCACCGACGTCGAGAGGGTGGCGCTCCTAGACCGCGACGCGTGTCCGGCGTTCGTCACCGACGGCGGATGCAGCGTCGTGTGGGTGAACGACGCCTACAAGAAGACGGTGGCAGGCGGCGGCGACGATGCTTCTGTGGTGGCGTGGGTCGCCCTGGAGGAGGGAGTGGTGGTTCCGGCGGGCTGCGTGGGGTTCACGTGCCGGGTGAGGGTGGTCACGTGCGGCGGCGGCGGTGGTGGTGTGGACAAGAGTAATAGTAATAATATAAGCAACAAAACGGTGCCGTGCGACGTGTGGAAGATGGACGGCGGAGGATTTGCATGGAGGCTCGATACCACCGCCGCTCTATCACTATGGGTCGGTGGTAGTTGTTAAATTAATCAATAATAACAAATCTATAAATAATCCTATGTGATGATGATGATATTTCACTAAGAAATGATCTCTCTATCTATCTTATATTTCTGTTTGTAAGAATGCGGGCTAACTAGGGTTTTTGATATGAGGAGTTTGGCCGTGGCTGTTGCAAAAGGCATCTGTGCTAAATTTGTAAATTGTCTTATGTTCGATTACAATCTTTTTTTTTGGGATTCTCTCCTGAGTTTGGTTACCTTTCATTTAGTTCTCGCTCGATCTTCATCTATACGTAACAAATATGGTTGGTCGTCGCTAATATTTCTTATGCTTCATTTTCCATGAAAATGCTTTTGTGTTGATTTCCTTCTAAGTTATTACCATGATGATAGGGGTTTAGATTTGGGAAGTAGAGATATTTCATGTTCTTGGCGAGTGGGTTTTGAAAAATATTGTGTGATGTTTGTTTGATGTTGTAAATCACGGACAAGAAAATTAAAAAAGAGAAGAGGTGTGCGCGTAAATGTGATGTCTATAATGGAGATGGGAGAAATAAGGGATACGTGTATGGGACAGGTGGAACGACGTGCATGCGTTGTCTCTTCTTTTGTTTCTTTTTTGATATTTTTAATTTTTTGGATTCTAAAGCAAAAGAGAGGTGAATCCCTTTTCCCTTTCCTCAAGGAAAAATGATTTGTTTGAATAGAATAAATATATAAAAATTTATTTTTGATGTACTATTATATAAAAAGTCATGTACGGTTATAAACGGTTAAATTTGGTATGTCAATTTAATTAAACATTATTTACAAGGTCATGACTTACCTACCAAAGTGGGTATAACCCAACTCCTATTAAAACAATACGTGTAATTTTTATTTAGTAAAACACCTACGTGGTGTTTTAACATAGTGGGGGTAGGGACTAGGGTGTAATGTGTAACTTTTATTTAGTGAAACATGTATGTGGTGTTTTAACATAGTGGGGTAGGGATGGCAATGGGTGGGTTCGGGGCTGGTAATGAACATACCGTCCCCATACCAAATTCCCGTTTTTAATACCATCCCCACTAATTCACCGCTTATGATGAATTGGTTCGTTAATGGGTAATCACCGTTCGAGGATCGGGTTCCCTGTTGGGGATTCGAGTTCCCCATATTCATGTATATCCAATAAATTAATTTTTTTTTGCAAAAAATAAAATAAAGTAAACTTAGTAATATAGACAAATTAATATATAAAATATTATATTGGAGTATAAAAATTGATATAATATACTTTGAAATACGAGTGTATTGTGAAGAATATATATTGAGAGTATAATTTTTTTCTTTTAAATACAATCCTTAATATAAAATGATGGTCTTTGAAATTTTTTTGATTCAATTTAGTTTTTCATGGTATTTATTAATAAATCTAAACGGGGAATGGTTAATCACCATTTAATTCAAAAACGGGGCCGGGTGGGGCGGGGGATGGATGGGAAACAAGATTATCATCCCCATCCCGTCCCCGCTCATTCACTAACGGGGAATCACCGTCAACTCCCCATCCCCATTTTGACCGGGGATTCCCCGTCCCAATAGCCTCGGGTCCTGACGGGGATGGTTCACCGTGGGAATTTTGCCACCCATATAGTGAGGTAGGTAATAGGTTGAATGTGCCACATGTCATTTCCTTAGTGGAGTTGGGTTATACCAAAGTGGGTAACCTATTTACAATTTGACCCTCAAAATGGCTGGGTAGTGGGGCCATGGTTATACCACTTCCGATTCCGGGCCGGTTTCACGGGCCGGTTCCGGTTCTACCCGGCCCATTACCCACCTCTAACCTCTATACATTATTTTATAAATTTAAACATTATATTTCTGTCCTCGTTAAAACTTACAAATTTCAAAATTGAAAGTGATATTACAATTAATAGTTTGAGCACACGCATTGCAGAGAAGTACTTGTATATATTAATGTATTGATGAATTATGAAAGCAAAAAAGTTGTAACGAGCTTGTAAGAAGCCGAAGAGCAAGCGTGATTACCCACCCAATTACTATCACTACGTGGCTTTAGGCCATTATGTGTGCTTTATTAACTCTGTACCATCCAATATATATTACATGGATCTTTGGTCTTCATGAGTAGTTATCTCATTTATTAACAGCTGAAAAATATAGCTTCGAAAAAACAATTTGGAATTTCCTTAAATTGAGCCCAAAAAATGCATACATAGTTCTCAATATATTACTTGTATCTATTTTTCAGTCAGTACAGTAGAATGAACGAATATATACACACCTGAGCCAATGGAACAGAGAAGCTCAATAAAAGCCGCTGCTACAAAGCAATAGACCACCAGCAGATATTCTGTTTCTTTCCTTGTACATTTCGAACAGCAAATCCTCGGTTTTCTGAAGCTCGCAAAACTCCTCACCGTTCGCAAGGCTCGACTTTTTCCGATCAATCTGCCCTCGTCTCCTATCCGTAAGAGTTCTAGGAACATTAATACCGTACAGGCTAGGGCTGCAACTACCGTAACTACTGCTCGATGGATCGACCGTGGGATTCTTTACATCCTAAGAAGAAACAGCAATGCTCGTCAACAAATGCAAGGCTCGGATTGCAATAACAAGACACGTCACTAACCTTTTCTGGGTCCCATTGTAGTGTCTTTGGAGTCGCTGGGGTTTGTGAATTGTTTTTTACGGTGAGTGGACTATCTTGATTAGTTTCCCAGTTCAGCCAAGGCAAGGCAACTCCATCCATCTCAAGGGGATTATGAGACGAAAGCGATGGTGGTTCGGGCGTTCTATGTGATTCTTTGTCATGTTTTGCGGAACTTCTCGTCATAGTGCTGCCTCCAAAGCTAGAACTTCCATCACTTATTTCTCCGTCGAAAGATGTTAAGTCCATATCTTCGAGATTGCTGATGAATTCTTCTATGTCCTTCTCTGCCTCGTCAGTCAAATCATTTGAAAGTATACCTCTTCCGCTGTTTCTCTGCAGCATCAGTCAGTATATCGGCGGGGATATTAGGTTCATGGATCAATATAGCTATTACATGAAGACATGATGGTGAGATTTGCGTAAAGATACCTTTCTTGACCGTGAACGCCTCTCTGCTGTGGCGTAAGTTCTTGAGTTTGCTCGTTCTCTGTTATTAAACCTAGATCTCTCTCGACCTCTCTGCTCCTCGAGTAACATTTCTTTGAGAAGTTCTGCTTTGTGTGCTTCCAACTACAAGTTTTGGAGATCATAAAGAGATCATATTAAAGAATGAAAAACTACAGGCAGCAATCGAAATGGAGAAGTATATCTCATGTTTAGCGGCTGATTCAATCAACTAATGCCTAGCTGTAAATTATGTGATGATACTAAATACCTGTTCGAACTTAGCTGCATATCCTTCTCGGAAATCCTGATGCGAGTCGTAATTATCTAAGAGATCGTCACTTCTAAAAGTAGTTTGGTTTCTTGCAACTGCCTGTGCACAACAAAAGAAGATTGTAAAATGGAAAAACGTCTTTTCCTGCACTAGTAGAGACTGTCTATTATCAAATAAGGACTTGGAAAGTAAAATTGTCTTGAATTACTTGAGTTACTTCGGTTCGGATTTCTTCAACAGCATATCGTAGTTCTTTTTTCATCGCTTCGTATAGTCCAGCATCGCTGACATCCATGGAAGGGTTCTTAGCCTGAAAATCATGAAATAGACGAGGCACAGAGCTATGAAACAGGAACAAAAAACCTTCATACAACAGGAGTATGATGACTACAACGTCAATACAGACAAACGAATAGAATTTGACCTTTTGAGGATAAACTGCTTGAACTGTCTTTTCAAAACCATTTTTCCCAGCACGAGTACCCTTGTGTTCATCATCAGTCATTGCTGAAGAGTGGCTCTGATACGTCCACGTGAAGGTCAGAGAAAGATTTCAAAATTACTTCCAAAGATAAAACATAATCATCAGATGCATCCTAGTATGAAATCTGTAGCATTTTAATATTTCAAATAAACATTGAAATGTCACAATTTGTCATAAACCCACACATTGTAGAGCAAGGAGGCAGATTTCGCATGCTTAAGCATGCAAACATGCTACATAAACCGAAGAAAGATAACATCTTACAGAGTAACCATCGCGAAATGGTAAGATATCTTCGTGGCGTTGGGATCTAGAAAGACGCCGGTTGCTTGAAGCGGCTTGATTTTGCAGTTGAATATTGCCATTCACGCGAGACCTTTGATTAACATGAATTCTTGAGTCCCGAGACTGACCAGCATCACTCTGTAATGCAAATGTGGAAGATATTATTACATTATCTTGGTACAGTTAATACAATCAAGTAGGCAATGCAATGTGTATTTTCAACCATCAATATCACACTTTCGATCTTAGCAAGCAAACACAAGAAGATTCGGAGACCCAAAATTGATCTTCATAATGTATTGGCAAAATAACCAATATGTTTCCTGTGATTTAAACAAAATCCTTAAGGAGCAGCGAGCGTTAACAACAATCTGAACTGCCAATTACTGAATCAAACACAAACCCAAGCGCCATCCAGGTTAAGTTCGCAGTAATTTGTAACCATACTCTTGCAGATGATTCATAAACTACATACAGAAAAGTCTCACCAAAACATATAACTAAGAATAGAAAGCAGAGAAATAGTTCACCTCTGAGTCGCTAAGCTGATAGCGAGCAACAGGCATTGATCTCCGCCGCGTCGTATTAACACTTTTGCCGCCGCCAGAAGGAACTTCAACATCCCTAACTCCACTCCCTCGGGTCCTCGACACGGACCTCACGCGCCTCCTAGAAGACGACGCCGTATCGCTCGCCCACCTCTCAACTCTCCTCGAAGCAGACCGTCCTTTCCTCTCGTTCCCCTGAACGCCTTCGTTCTTCGAGTTGGAAGACTGCGAGTCCGAAAAGAACTCCATCGCCAGATCGTCAAGGCTGATCTCCGTAAACGTCGGCGTCGTCGAGCCTCGCGTGGTGTTGACGAACTTCCCCCTGGGCGCGTCGGCATAGTCCGACTCGTTTGCAGCTCGATGAGGGCGGCTCACGCTCCTGGACCGTCCGGTCGAAGATCGCGGCGCGGAGCCGCCGCCTAGTGAGGCTCGCTTCGTCGTCGATTTGAACGCTGACGTCGCCATTCGACTACTGATTCAATTCACGGTTGCTTACTTGTTTTTCTTTCACGGGTATGGAGTGAAGGACGAATGGCGTCAGTATGTGTGCATATATCTCTGTGTGTGTTTGTGTGTGTGAGAGAGAGAGAGAGTAAATGTTCACGACATTGGGCGGAGAACTCGAAAGTAATGTAAATATTTTGAAATTGAAAATTAATATCGTAAATGGTCAGAGTTCAGACGAGGGCTGCCTACGCTGCCTCCATTCATTCCATGTATGACCAAAATTTTAAAATTTTAAAAAGGCGCATTAATTTATTCATGAAATTACAACGAGTGTCCAAATTAATTAATTATTCAACAATTTAAACGCTCGAATTTGACCCAACAATTATATTTTCAGATCTGTTTTCTTTTCGATTGTTTTTCCTGTAAAAGATAATTACACTTCGGAATTTCTATACATTCTGAAACGGATCTCCCTAATTTGCTTCCCTTCGCCCATCACCATATTCAGAATTTCGTATTTCTTTTTCTAGTTTCTACTATTTCTTTCACTGAAATTGCTTCCAAACTCGCAATCTCTGACTTTGACGAGTTTATCCGCGGTCTCTTCAATGCAAATATTTGCAGAAAAAAACTTATCAAGCTAAGATTCAATAAAGAAAGCATGGAATAGGTTGTGAACATAGCTACTCATAGCAAGAAAAACTCCTTCACAATAAAGCAAAAGAATTCATAATAACTGAGAAATAGAATCAAAGACCAACATATTGTAGTTGACTG
Source organism: Craterostigma plantagineum (assembly GCA_027422505.1). NCBI lineage: Eukaryota > Viridiplantae > Streptophyta > Magnoliopsida > Lamiales > Linderniaceae > Craterostigma > Craterostigma plantagineum. The sequence continues at coordinate 356,737 of JAPQWV010000120.1, forward strand.
GGAGAGCAAAGCAGCAACATCAATAATATATCATTCAACAAGCTTAGGGCGGCACCTTAACTCAAGCCTCAGAGATCGATAACACGAGACAGCTTTTGGATACGGTTCAACAAGAAATCTCCTTGCTTGATAGTCGCCTGATAAAGTGCGTTCTTCGAATCTGGGCGATTGGTTTCGAGCACGCCCGCGACTTTGTCTATCTTGCAGTGCAGCTTTCCCGCAGCAATGAAACGAGACAGCTCCCTGCACGCACATGGACGAAGTATTGCGAGTAAGAGTTTGTCTCGAAAGCAGCAAAAAAAGAGTTGGGAACTTACAGGTCGATGAAATTCACGGTGACTCCAAAAGCTTGGGCCATGGCATCGATGGTGACGCTCTTGTAAGATTCTAGGAACTGCGAGTAGACGACAGTTCGTACCTCGCGCATGTAATAACGGAAGTGTGGGTGGAGGTAACGGTCTAGCTTGATATGCTCGGTCAGCCCAGCTGAGAAGTTAAAAGGGAAAAAAAGGGGGGATTACTTTATTATTTTGGGTTCTTCCTCTAAAGAATTAGGAAAACGTATTTACGTACCAAAGGCGATGAAAAACGACTTATAGTGGCATTCATATAGAGAGTTTAGGAAGTCTGATAAGTAAGGGATCTTGCTGATTACTGTCAGTATCTCTGGAGCATCTACTACCTGCAAGATGTAAGAAATTGAAAGATAGATAAATAAATGATGGGAAAGTTGTTTATTAGACCAGAGAAGCTTCTACCTATAAGGAAAATCATGTACCTTTTGTTTTAAGGAGACTCTATCCAAGGATATAACACTTGTAAGAACAGAGTAGAATATGAATGTATCGTAACGGAAGAGCTCATAAGTTGTGAAGGTTGAGATGGAATCCAGGAAAAGAGTGGCTGCTTTCTTGAAGTTACGAGTCGACATGCAATACAAGCCTTCATACACCTTCAAACGGTTCTTCCTCTCCCAGTCACCTCCCTCTTCAAACAAACTGTGATGTTTACAATCAAAATTGAACAAGTCAATTTCAGGGAAGAAATGGAAGTTAATCTACAAATTGACAGATCACAGAGCCTCTCACTTCTTTGCTTTGTCGATGCTTTTAGAAATTAGATCAAAGTCCATGTGGAAGAAACCAATTAGCAGCGTGTGAAAGACCAAATCCATCTTCTGCCCAACCGCTACTGTCTTGCTTTCTGTCACCTTGAGTTGTTCTAATGCTTTCTCCTGGAATTAAAAGATCGCACAAGAAATCTGTTACACGCCCATATCTGACAGCGTATGAAAAATGAGTTTGTAGGGTGCACTACCTTGTCGCCAATTCTGATGTAATATAACGATTTGGCCAAGTTGGCTTCCCTAACTTCACTTTCACCCAAATTTTCTTCAGCATCAGCAATCCTATGACAAGTTAGGCAAAAATGAACTGGGATATCAATTTGTGTTAAACGTTAAATTTCCTTTATCAAAGGTTAATATCAATTATGTCGCACATCTCAAAGTAGCATACGATACGCTTTCGATTCAAAGTAAAATTTTCTCCTGTCCACGAAATCCATTGACAGCAAAGAATGCAAGACCACATACAATAGTGATAATATGCAGAGCATTATTTCAACTTCAACAGATCGAACTACAGTTATCCATATCATCTACCATGCCAAATAGCTGATTCAGGAAAATGCCTAAAAATGGAAATGCCAACCAAGTCATACAACGCAGTAAACCTTGTGTCCACCCACACGGAACTGAATAACAGTTTGAAAAGGCAAAAACTCCCGAACACAAATCATAAGTCAAACTTACTTTTCGTCCAGCTTTTTGAGTTCTTCATCGATCTTCAGTCGCATGGATTCGAGCGCTTTCTGATCCAATTCAAGCACCTTGTTCGCCACTAGGGTTTCGTACAACGGGGCCATATCTAAAAGTAAACCATACAAATTACAACAAAAATAGACAATTAAATCGAAAAGCTTGCAATACCCAAACTCCTCGTCAACATTAGTATCGAAAGCGAGCGCAAATTCAGAAAAGGAAAAACCCTCACCATTTTCACGGATGAAGCTGAAGACCTCATCCCTCAGCCGAACCTTCTCTATGTCATCGATGTCGTTCTGAGATAGGAGGAACAACTTGTGAGCTAGGACTAGCTGCGGCTGCTGTTTCCCTTCTTCCCCTACCCCTTCCATGGATGCCATCTATGGTTTCTTTACTCACAAGACAAACGCAAGTGCACTGCAGATAATACAGAGCCAATGCGAAAGTAGGCTATGCTTTATATAACTAACGAAGTTGGGCCTTGAATTAGTCTTAACGGCCCAATATTTGTAAGTGGGCCAATAAAAAGATTTTAGTAGCCCAATAAAAATTTACATCTAATAAATCAACATCAAATGGTCGCCAAACATACAGCAGCTGCCAAACCATGATTTTCTCTACAAGAAAAAGCAAACCAAACTCTAAATAAAATAGGATTGGAAAAAGAGAACCCTTTGATCCTCGGAGAACTCTGTAATAACAGCATTCAACAAGTATAGGGCAGTTGTACATCATCAAGCCATTCCCAGTTATCATCATCAGAGTCATATATCTCTCTCTTTGGCGCGCCTTTTGCTGCTCCATCGTTCTTTGATGCTCTTGGTTGTGGGCGCCTGAGAATCGATAGCGAAACGTCGAATACAGATCAATGATGAGTGAAATAGATGAATGAGTAACTACAACTGCACAGAGATGCTCAGATGAGAAGCCTAAACCAAAATCTTGGAGAGGGAAAAAAATCTGAAAAAGAAAGGTAGACTAGCCCACAAAGCTTAATGGCAGTATAGTATCGAACAAATTAGCTCCTTTGGCTCCTTTCAAGAAAATAGGCAAAAGAAATGGCAAATGAATGACAGACTCAGAGGTGGTCCTAAATTTTGGCTTCAGTTGAAGAAAACTCAAGGCCATGATGTGAAATGCCATTGTGTGTGTGTGTGGAATACATTGGCTAAGATATATATTTGTAAGCTAACTGCAAACATTAGCAGTCAAAGCTTAAGGCCATTCCGAGGCACCGAAGAATAAGAGAAGAGAAGGGAAAAAAATGCTACCTTTTCCGATAGCGCCTGGCCGCCTCGCGCGATTTCCTCTTCTTCTGCAGGCGCGTGCTCTCAAAGCGCCGCCTTTTCCTAGACTCTCGGAAGACGCCGGCCCTGGAAACCTCGCGGCGAAACCTGCTCACGAGCGCCTCTTCAGTTTCGCCGCTGCCCACAAACACCTGCACGTTGTACGCCGAGCTGAAAAGCAGGACATTCGAAAATGCCAGCGAAGGAAAAGCCACCGCTACTAAATCGGAATCCCAAGGGCTTTCGCGCTCTACCGAAAGGGCTCGCTTCGATTCTGGGACGGCGGTCTGCGCCTCGAGCTTGGGAATCGAATGGGTTTTGTAGGGTTTGATGCGTAGATTCGTGGGCAGCAGCGATCGCTCAGCTATGGGGTTTAGGGTTTTGGGAGAGATTACAGAGAAAGGGTTTAGCTTTGATAGTGCCATCAAAATCTTGGAGCTCTGTTTTGGGGCTTAGTTAAGTTTAGTTTAGGCCGTCTATTCTTTCCAGTAAATACCAATCATTTTTCAAATAATTTGTGGGACAGAGAAAAAAATCCTCAATTTAAAACCTCGGACTGATTACTTACTTCCCCCTTCCAAAATATTTCAAAGCGGCAATTTGTTGTCTGGTCCCAACATAAGTTTTATTTAGGTTTTAGGTCCCAGAAAATTTGTTTTAAGTATCCGATACACTTAAGTATTTTTCAGTACCACTTCATGGGCCTGTAGTACCACTCCATGGACCTGTAGTACCACTTCATGGACCTACTACCAATTCATCGTTCTGCAGTACAACTTCATTGTTTTGTAATAACACAAAATGATAGTCCGATACCAGTTCATATACGCGTATAACACTTGCGTAGGTCCTTATCTCTATATTTTACAAACATCGGTACCTTAATCCTAAAAATTTCTGACATAGACCTGAAACCTAACTTAAAATATGTTTTAGGGCCTGAAATTTAATTACACTATTTCAAATCTGCAAAGTCAATCAACACAGCAAAGACACAGGCACCATTGCATTTGTATGTATGTTTTTTCAGTTCAAGAAAGCATCTTTGACAGCACACAAAATACACAGACAAAGAGAATTTCATTGCAAGAAAGAAAATAAGACTCTCAAAGAGAAAAACGGCGAAGAACCATACGAAAAGCGTATATGTTGGAGCTCTCGTCACAACCATCTTCGAACACGAACCTATACTCATCGCCAAGACCGGCGATTTCGTTTTCATTGCAGAATCCCTTCCATGATTTCTCATACACCTTAACGGATAATATCCCGCCTTTGTTGTAGAATGGCCTAACAAATCCCTTTGGTCCTCTGATATAAATCACTTCTCCCCTCTCCTCATTGCATCTCTTGCCCCCCGCCGCCGGAATTGGAGGTATAGGCAGATCCTAATTAAATCATCATCGTAAGTACGATCGTTTTTCTTACCCTTTTAAATGTCCAGGAAAAAGAAAAAAAAAAAAAAAAACTTCTGTGTAAGAAATGGAGAAAATTAGAGCATTTATATAACCTTGAGCTTTTGCATCTTCTTTCTTGGTCTTTCTTCGATCGACGACTCGCCGAGCTTTCTCTTGCTCATGGCTTTACTTACTACATTATCAGAATCCACATCTTTTTCAACTGATGAATCAAATTACGCCGACGATTTTGTCGGCTCGGGGAAAGTCTAATATAATCGCAATGCGTAGCGGAAGAAAAAAGGAACGATTTTTTTTTTCACTACCTTCTTTACTAGGGATGTCGTCTGAGATTGTAATAGTGGGGATTCGATTTGCTTCTTCTTGGTTTCTGGTGGCAATATTATTGCAGCGAGTTTCGAGGCCATTCTGCTTATATACGCGGACGAATAGGGTTTCTTCGTTTCCCTCTTCGTATTCGAATGTTAGAAAGATGGGCTCTTTCTTTTCGAGGTCGCTGTCGATGAGGTGGCGATAGAACGGGACCCACCCGCGAGTAAGTGCAAGATTGCCCTTTTCGCGGGAGAGTAGTATGGGATAGCAGCATCCTTCGTCGTCTTTCAGCGTTAGAATTTTCCCCGACAAGTGTTCCATGATTGATTCGACGCCCGGAGGCAACAACTGTGTGTAATAATAAGAAAGAGGAAGAAGGTCACATAGTAAGAAAAACATTTTTTTTCTTGGTTTTAATACGTCCCAAAGATGAAATTGCACATATTATATGTGCTGACAATATTATTACCATGGCCTTGTCGTGGACCTCGCCCAATACGAGTTTGATGAATCGAGTGATTTTAGGAGAGGAATCGCCCGAGGCTCCGTAAAAAGACATCTCCTTTGATTAGGTCTTTTTCGGACATGGAAAAGACGTTAAAGTGATGCATATGTTAAACGCTACAAATTGAAAACTGAGAAAAGATCCAAGGAGAAAACGTACTCTCCGTATAGAAACAATGCAGAAATCAAACAAATTGGAACACAAAATATCACAAACACACACACACACACATACACACAGCCATAGAGAGAGACAGGTAGAGGGAAAAGAAACCATTTATATCAATGGCAGAATGAAATAGAAGATGCCAGAAAGAAAACCCTAGAGAGAGCAGAGAGAGGAGAGAGATTCGTCACCTTTGTAGCAAGGAAAGAAGAAGGAGAGTGTGTACCTGAGGAATGAAAAACTGAAGTTCAAACAGAGATACAATTTACAAATCAATAAACCCTAGAGAGAGAGAGAGGGGGAGAGAGACAGAGAGAGAGAGAATCACCTTTGTAGCAGCTAATAGACGACGTTCAGGCGAAAAAGTGTATACTTTCGAATTGATAATGGCAAAAATGTTAAAATAAATATAAAAATTATTAAAATATACCACACATAAGTAGGTAGAAATGTACATAGATTGGAATCACTATTACAATTTCCCAGATGAACGTACAGAAATATGTTAACATATTCGTATCCTAAAATAGAGTGGGTGAATTCCTTATCGGGTCCTTTCGATTTTAGAACTTCCTTATCGGTATCTATGGCAAAAAATCTTCCTTTTCAGTACCCATCTGCAAAAAAGTTGTGTGTTTAATATCCCAAAGAGTGAACGGACGAAAATACCCTTTTCTGAAATTAAATTGGACATCATACCGACTGTTTTGATTATTATATCAACTGTTATTTTAATTATACCAATTGTCATCATTATTATACCAAATGATATACTGTACAATTTTATTGGTATAATTACGACATCAGTTGGTATAATTTCTACAGTTTCTGGTATAATTTCAAAATCAGTTGGTATAACGTCCAATTTCGCTGTATAAAATTAGAATAACGTTATTTATTGGTATAATAACGCAAACAAATGGTATAATTTCTACAATTTCTGGTATAATATCAAAATCAGTTGGTATAAATTCCAATTTCGCTGTAAATAATAATAACGCTATTTAAATTGGACATCATACTAACTATAATTCTAATTATACCAATTGTTATCATTATTATACCAAATGATATAGTGTACAATTTTGTTGGTATAATTACGACAGCAGTTGGTATAATTTCTACAGTTTCTGGTATAATTTCAGAATCAGTTGGTATAACATCCAATTTCGCTGTATAAAATTCGAATAACGTTATTTATTGGTATAATAACAAAAACAAATTGTATAATGTTTACAATTTCTGGTATAATGTCCAATTTTGTTGGTATAATAACGAATTTTTTGGTATAATTCATGTGAAAATAATTATTCAGCTTTTTTTATATGTGAGACAAGGCTATTTTCGTCCTTTTTACGCTGAAAAGAGTTTTTTAGGTACTGAAAATGAAGAAATTTTTAAATGAATACTTATAAGGAATAAATAATTCGAGGGGTATTTAAAAGTAAGTTGAAAACTTGAAAGGGACTGATAGGGAATTAACCCTAAAATAGATTGAAATCAATTATAGTACAAAAAAATCTTTCACCTTTTATTGACTATGGAATGGAAGTACATATATTCTTACTCTTGTCGTATGATATCCCGATATTCATTACAAAATTATTGCAGGTTCTAAAATGGTAAATTAACTATTGTACTGATACCACTCCACCTATAATATAGTATTGAGAGTCAATATTTTGAAATGAGTTTTTATTCGATCGACATGTTAACTGTTCCGAAAACAAAAATGAAGTCGGAAAACAAAACCCAACATTTCTTGTAGGAAACTTAAAAAAAAAAATACTCTAGAATATTTTCTACAATGTCCGTCTAGATAAAGTAGACGGTATAAATAGTTGAAAAAACATATACAAACATGGTCTTTTGCTTGCCTACCAAATATCACAACTTGTTATCTTTCAGCACAAGTACAATATTTACGTAAATAATAGTACAGTAGAAACTATATAAATTAATACGATTGGGACTGGCCAAATTTATTAATTAAAAGAGTTATTAATTAATCGATAAGTTAATAATTATTAATTTATCGATAAATTAATATTTTATTAATTTATAGTGTATATAACTTTCAAACTTTCCAAACATTAAATGCAAGGGGAAATTTCTTGTTGACCTATGAGAAAACAATGCCAGGAATTCTTACAATGATAAGGACAACTAGAGATAATATGCAAGGGTAAATTGATTTCAAGAAAAACAAATGGCAATTGATTCATTTTTCAAGTAATATTTGTTCTTGTAATATGAGAATGTTTTTACATATGGAATTATTAATTTATAATTTATACGGGACCTATAGAAATTATCAAAAGTCTATTATCTTATAATTTTAGAGAATTATTAATTTAGTACGTTATCCCCGAGTCGGGACCGGCCGGAAATATCAAAGAGTTTATTAAATTATCGAGTATTAATTTATAGAGTTTCTACTGTATTTACTAGCAAGACATGAAAGAATTCCTCATGGAAAATGCAAAAAATAACCACAGCATCCAAAGCACCACAACAGAAAAACAGAAAGGGCCAACCGAGAGAAAATTTCCATTACAGACAATTCATCTTTGCAATAAGCAATAAATCAGTCTCTAAATGAGGAATCCATTAAAAAAACACTTCTACAAGCGATCAAAGCTACAATCTTTTTTCTACTTGAAACAGTTAACACTGATCCACAATGTAAACGGGAAAAAACAGAGCTCTAAGTTTATTTCCTAACTTTCTTTGCCACATGTCCAGTTTTGCGCTTGTGACGACTGAAATCAGACACGAATCGAAAGGTCTGACCACAACCAGGCACAGTGCAGACGTAAGGCCTCTCCCCAGTATGAACCCTTACGTGCTCTGTTCTTGCCCAAGCCCATTTGAAAGACATCTTACAACCTTTCCAAGGACACTTCAGAGGACGATCATCCCTGTGTACACGTTGGTGCTGGACAAGGTACTTGTGAGAGAAGAATTTCTTACCGCATCCTTTTACTGGGCAGATGTTCCTTTTATGCTGAGCGAGTTCTTGCTTTGTGTGAAATCCCATTGTGCATCCTTCAACGTCGCATGGATACTCTGCTGGTGTTTCACTGTCACTAGCATTTGAACTTTGGGGAGCTTTCGTGGGCTTAGCTTTCTTGGCCTTCTTTCCTTTCTGCTGGTTCGTTTGTGCTGGTTTGGCTTTGGCAGATGATTTTTTTGCCTTCTTCGTGCTTTTTCTGGATCGAGTGTTGGGCCCATCTTTCTCTTCATCTTCATCTTCGAGCAGTGATATGGTCTTTTTCTCGATTTTCTTCTTGCTTTTACCAGGATGGGGAGTATTCTTTTGCATTGCATTTGATGCCTGTTTGCCCTTGCTCTGCTTTTTCCAGGAATTGTCCATTTGAAATTCTTCCAAAGACTCGTCAGATTCAGAACTTTCACTCCCTTGGGTCTCCTTGTTCGTTCGCTTGCTCCCACTCGCATTTTTCGCCCGCTTGGAAGAATTAGTATAATACTGAGACTCTTCATCAGACTCGTCCGACTTGTCAACACAAGGTGTCTCCTTCTTCAACCTCTTGGTTCCTCTCTTGCTCTTCGTAACCTTTTTGTGCATGTTACTGAGGGTAAAGTCTTCCGACGTGTCGTCTGATATTTCCTCCTCGAGAGACGGCGTCTTCACATTAGAAGCAGCACTTTTCCTCTTATAAGTTCTGATGGCAGTAGTGGCCATTCTTGTTTCATTTTTCGCTGCTGATTCTCTCTCAGGCTTTGAATCGCTTCTTGTCCAAACATCTGATTCATACGCTTCTCTGTTATTGTCTCTAATAAGTAAAGGATGGGCTTGACTCGACATCCAGACTTTGCCACACCATTTTCCAGCAACTACTGACCTTTTCTGCCTACCCAAAGCCTTATGTTCAACCCCATTATTCACATCTGCATCAGTGTCTGATAAAGAATTTCGACCGAACACACTGTATATGACGGAATTGTATGGCATCTGCTTAGAGTAGAGAGGAGAACGACTGAGGTTTGCACTGTAGAAGAGGTTAATTCCCAATTTCACAGCCCAGTCTCCGTTGCCGTGTACTGCATTCGCATTATTCAAAGCCAATCGCATCATATTGTCATCCTCTTTGGTCACCTCACGGAAGGAGATTTCGGTCCATGGATGGTCGATTTCCAATTCTTCAGCAATTTTTTGGGCTTTTGACACTAGTTCGGGATAGTCTGCCATGCATTAATCAAACAGTAGACTAAGAAATATGGAACTAATTAAAGGGTATCATAAATATCGATAGGGCCATAATAATACTGAAGAAACTTGTAAATGCTTAAGGTTCCGATATAAATCCAACAATGGAAATTCAATGTGCATAGTTTACGAGTGATGACTGGAGAATGCTTGGGACAGAAACAACTAACAGATTATTTGCTTGCAATGACTATTGACAAAAAAAAAACATGAGGAAAAGAACATACCCGGGTGGCATAGGAGAAACACGTGGGCTCCACCGATAGAACTAAGCCAGCTCTCTACTTGCATAGCATGTTCAAGACAAAAGACATGCAGTCTAGAAGAATCATCATTTGATCTTGACGGGAAATAATTAATAATTCTGTTTCCTAATTGCGACGATCCATCACCAACTGTCTCATCAGCTTCACGGTGTACCATTGTGGTGCTTGAGACAACTGTTGGAATTTGAATCTCAGACCCATCGGTTAGAGGATTTGATACAGCCACATCAGAATTTTTCGTCTTGTCAGAAACAGAGCAATGACTATCCTCAGCAGTGAGGGCTTCTGTATCTATGCTATAATCTGTACATGAATTGGACATCTGAATGGAACTATTATTCTCTTTGTCGATGATCTCTACGTCATTATTCTCGGAAGAATCTCTCGGGTTAATATAATCAGCATCTATGTTCATTGAATTGTCAGTTCCATCCTCATCAGCCTCAGAATCAGAGGTATTGCAATATGCTAAAGCCAGCAGGCCAAGTGATGAGGGGCCTTTGCATGCACTAACAGTAGGATCACTACCCAAAGTTTCATCAACTGCAGTTTGAATTGGACTAGAAGCGCATATATTTCGTGGCTTCTCTGGCACCAAATCTGAAATGATAACAAGAATATATAACCAACACTTGAAAACAATAATTAAGGTCAGTCTTTATTTGCATTACAAGTTAGATATAAACCCACTAAGAGATAACACACCAGTTAATCCAGTCTAAGAATCACACTTTAATTGATTCAACCCACACACTGATTCGTTTAAGAAGCAAGAAGATGCAACAGATAACATCTATATGTGCATGCAAAGAACAAGATATGGTCACAGCTCTAAAAAAAGTGATAATCAGATATGTTTCTAGCCATTTGATTGACAAAAACATTAAATTCGATGTTAGGACAAACCCCACCGACTAAAACTGAAGCATTATCGGAAAATGTAATATAGAGTGGCGTAAGTCGCATACCTGATACTGGGTCCGTGATGGGGCCGATTTTGGCTATTGTCAAATCACTAAGTAAACTGCAATCAGCAGTCATCATGTAACGAGCGGCTTCTTCTGTAGGTTGAACTATTGCCACACATGCAAAACACAAGATCCCACAAGTGACGCATGAAAATAGACTATGCTCGCTTTGAGAACTTTTATTCATGTGCAAGTCCATATCCCTTTCACATGAAGAAAAATCTTTTCCATTCACTCTGTTGACTTCAGCTTGTTTTCTCCTGTGGTTTTGCTCTAGCATGGATTCACCAAGAACTTTAGGATTGCTACTGATGCACAAATCTGAGAACAATCTGGCTTTTCCAAGTGGTTGAACCTCGACTTGTGATTTTGGGAAAACAGATCCATTTAAATAATTTTGGGGGAGAAGCACCACCGGCGATCCTTTCCCAAGAACGCGGAGCATGTTGTGATTTTTCATCATATCTCGGCAAAATAGCTCTTTAACCAACACTTCTCCTTCTCCTTTCTTTTTATCCCTTAGTCTCGAGCTCCGTGGTTCCATAACAATGCTTTTGGGGATCCTGCATAAGTAAAAGTATGTAGGGTTCCAGGCAGAGTTAGCTGAGACATATGTATAATATTTTTCAACTGCTGCACAGTATTACAACAGAATGGAAACACCTATATCTGAGAAATCAAAAGATAAATATGTTCATGGAGAAAACATACCTCGAACACAAAGAAACTACTAGGTCGTACAGTAACTGAAAGTGGGACACCATGGGAGGGCAATTAATTGACGCCCTACGAATTGCAGCTTCTTTTGCAACCCTCAACCATTCAGGAGTAGCAATATTAGATGCCTCTCCGCAGTTAAATCCTAAGTAAGATGTAAAGATAGGTCAAGATTTATCTGTTGAAAAATACGATGCTTTTAGTTCGACCGAACCAAATTCTGATATTTAGCCATCATATATCATCTCACCATGACTAAATCCTGAGTGATATGCTCTTGGAAAAGTGATGACAAACTCTCCAGCATTTTGAACAAGCCTAAAGCAGTATTACGATGGAAGTAAGGTCAGAGGACATAACACCACATATTGAAAGAGAGTGGACAGTAACAGACAAGTGAAACTGCGGAACAATTACGACCTATTAAAATACTGTCAACTTATTTTCAACGAGAAAAAGAAACATTCAGTGAAAGCAGCTTTTACTCATCAATCCTTATCAACAGTCACCTGCAGCAGGGTACACCAGCATTAAGAAGTACTTCAGGGGACATGATTGTGGTCTTCTCGCCAAGCCTTGAAAATGTAACTGGAAGAAAATGCACACAGAGTTACATATGAATCCTTAAAATAGAGGAAAATCTTAAACAGCAAGAAAATTACTTTTTCAATTTGTTATCCAGCCATAATATGCAGCATCACATTGAAAGAGAACGTCGGCAGTAAAATTCCATTATGGTATTAGCAGTAGGACCAACATATAGAAATAACACATGCCAACAGTAACTGACAGTCACAAGATGCAAACAATCTCTAAATGAGACAGGCGATTATTCCTTTTAGTTTTCCTTAAAGTTATTCCATCAAAAGTGAAAAAGGCATAAACATTCAAACTCATAAACCTAGATTAGCTAAAATCTGCAGTTACGCCTTTCATGAAGTAAAGATAACAACTCTGAAGGAGGCAAATACACAGAAAAATGAAGCTACGTGAGAAGTAGAAGATCAAAAACTCAACCAAAATACCAATCTCACCAAGAGGATTAATCTCTCCACCATATCCATGCTCCCTAACAACTTCCTCAAACGCAACAGCAGCCTCACGTGGCACACCATACCAAGTCTTTCCAGCACCCATATGCAAATAATTCAAGCTGTGCAAATCGTGATCTTCAACGTGCCAAGCAAACCAACTAAACATCATCGCCACATAAACCATAGGCGAAGTCACGCCGGGTATTTCCTCCTTCATATATCTCAACAATGAAACCCCCATTCTGGAAACTACCCTCATATTCCAATCAGTATCACCAACATTCAACGAACCCTCATTCTTCACAATACCTTTCCTCTTCGGGAAAGCCGATCCAGGCATATCATTGGCATACTCCACATCAAAGGGCTTATCTATCATAGCATTCCAATAAAGGGTCTCCATCTCCAGAGCACTCAAAACCTTCTTCGCATATCTTTTCAGATAAACCTTCTCGAAATTCTTGGCTTTCGCCTCGAATTCGAAGAAATTATACCTCTCACCACTCTGCCACACAGATTTCTGCACCGGGCGGTGCTTCCTCGGGCAAAACCCGACCTGCTGCTGTCGAGTGGTGAAAGTTGGGCCCGAATCGGAATCGCTTGAGCGGGACAGAAGGGACTTATTCAAATTAGCAAGGAATGTTTTCCTCGAAGGAGGGGGCACTGGGGGGACTATTTTGCAAATACCATATTGAGAGGCTTGTTTCTCAATCTTGAAAATGTACGCAATCGGATCTTCAAATTCGGCCAACGTGGGGTGAAATTCAGGAGCCACGGGCATTGATTTAAGCCATGGGAAAACATCAACGTTAGCGCCACCGCTATTACTTACTTCAGCAGCCATTTGGTACTAACCAAGCACAAACGACAGCTACGCTACTGAAAACAGGGAATCAACAAGCACAGAAACAGAACCGCATTGAACAGTAAGCCGCACACAATCCCTGCAATGCACGTGAGCGAGTTTGAGCATACCGAAGAGATCTAAAGGGTTTCGCGAGAGCTTAACCACGAAATCAAAGGTCGAAAACGGGCGAGGGCTTCGTCACTCTGTTTTGCTCTGTATCTCTTAAGCTGGGTTTTTCCCTCTGTATCTAATTTCCTCTGTTTCGCGAGACAAAGATGAGAACAGAGGAAAGAGGAGCAGTGAAGGGGTGAAGTAACGCTGCGTTCTGTTCCCAATTCTTTTCCCCTTTATTTTCCTTATTTCGAATACATAAAGGTAAATTAAAAGCGGAAAAAAAAATACGTCAGCAATTTACACATAAAAGTAGTACTCATATATCTGCATTAATCCCCAAAAATTGGACTAAAAATCATCATACAATTTCATATCTCCAAAATAAAATCCAATAAATTACGGAATTTATATTTCATTTTTTTCCCATGCAAAGTTACTGCGACTCTTTTGCTATTGTATTTAATATTTACTATTTGAAGAACGGGCCTATTGAAATGGGCTTATGGGCTTCAGACATTCTCGTATTGTACTAAAACGATATATATTTATGTATGATCAAACATATCTTATAAATGAAATCTTGATGATAACTCCACGTCCTAATTATGTCCCAGAATTTAACTAAAATGCAGTTCAAATTGGATCCCAAAGTTAAATGTATTTCTCATTTCCATACATCACTGGACAAGAATTTCTAAGTTTAAGATTCTCTTTCACCAGCTCAAATAATGTAGTTCTTTCTACGAGCCCCGACCTATAATAATGCCAAAATGAATTTTATATATAATATATATCATTACCAAATCCAATCAATAACACAAGATCAAGAAATTACATAAAATATTCAAAACCATCACTTGTCAAAAACCTCATGGAATCTAATCATACGGCACTCTTACACAATCATTAGGTAGTTAAAACTCATCAATAATATATACCTGAACTTTCGATAGCCAGACTGTAAGCACTCACAAGTATTTATGTAAGAAAGAAACCACAGCTCATAATCATATCATCATCATCAGAAAAACAATGGGCAATGCAGCATTATGCTCACCTTCAAGAATGTCCTCAGGCAACTTTACAAGAATACTCTCGAACAATGGAAGATTGCTCGTATACACGAGGGAAAAAGTCGGGGCAGCTGAGATCATGTTAAAAAATCCCGGGATGTTTCTGTGCGATTCCGCGCAGTTAAAGGTCGGCCAGAGGATTCAAGGGATTTGCGCTGAGGAGGAGCTTGAAAAAGGGCGGGTATATATCATCTTGCCTATGGATATGCTCTACTCTGTGCTCACTTACGATGAGATGAAGTGCCTGCTGAGGAACAACACTGCTAAAGGAATGAAAGCATTACCTTCTGCTGTTACCTTCTCCAAGATCTTCCCCGAGTTTTGTCTCTTCCCTGGTAATCATAATCACAAGAACTGTAATAATGGTTCTTTGGATGATGATGATGATGATGATGAAGAACAGAAGAGATACTCAAGGCAGAGATCATGGCAGCCTTCGCTGGAGACTATAATTGAAACTCAAACTCATGATTATCAGTAAGAGTTAGTACATAGTAAACACTTTTTGCATTCTTTTTGACTTTTTTGTTGTGATGTTTTTATTTATATTTCTCTGATTCGGTCGCTACGTATGGTAGTTGGCGATCGCTCTAGATATGTTCTTAAAATTCAAGTATATACAAAGAAATGAGTGAAAACATACCATGGAGTATTCTTACCAGAAGACAGCTTATGTACATGAAGTTGTTCCTAAACAGTGTTTGTGTACATCAGCAATGCTTACCCGGTAAATTTGGTAGCAAAGATTCGATAATTTCTACTGGCCCACACATCGTTCTTGTCGATGTAATAAGATTTCATGCAACACTGTATCCACGGTGGGTTTCTCGAAGAAGCATTCTTTGTCTCCGCTTCACCGTTCTCTTCTTCAGCAACTCCAAGCAACATGTCCGTCTTGTAAGCCAGAGCATCAGCAGATACCGAATCCCCAAAAAAGTGCACCTTTGCAAGTACATAAATTGTGAGATTAATTTTCGAAGTAAGCATCATGTTTGCAGATTTGAGATAGATACTTCAACAAAATATTGTGCAATAAAACAGAACAGACACAAGAGCAGTCTTCGAATCGATTTGTATCAATGCCCCTAACTAACTAACGATGGACATGTAAGTTTCACACAAAGCAGAATTCTTTCTTAATCTTACCCCATCATCCCCATAAAGATAAGCATGGATTCTAGCAGTAGGATCTTCTAGTGTGAACCTTATTCTGTAAGTACCAGCAGGAGAGCAAAAGTCTTGAGGTCCCAAAGGACACATAGCAACAACACGCACTACGCACTTGAACTTGCTTGTCACCTGATGTACTAAAAGAGACGGTTATCTATATTTGATGTATGACATGCAATAAAAACATTCAAGGCATATGAGGCATAAAACATGGTGAATCAGTACACACCATTACCTCTGGGTAGGTGATCATATCCATAAGGGTTACAAAGGGCATATCAGGATAGTCAGTCTCTGTGAATAAAAGACATGGTAAGCTTTCATTACAACATTTTGAGCTCGTATGATGATGACGTCGCTTGATCAAAATGAAACCTGTTATGGAGGATGGCCATGGAAAGCTTGTAAAAGGCATCCTTCCCCATTTTGAATGGATTCGCTGATCATAGGACCTGAATCATGATGATCATTAAAACATTATTTCAGAAGAGATATTGATTGTATTTGCAAAAACTGAATCATAAAGACCAGTAATAATCACTAAAGTAAACAGGAAAAAATGAAAAGTATATCATGCAATATACTAAAAGGACAAATTGAACAAGTTGCAATGACCTTTGTCGTTCTGTTACACGTAAATCGTCATCGGGCAGATAACATATTTTAGAGAAGGGCATCAACACAGCACGCCACGTAGCAGCAGATAGGACTTCAGAGGTAACGCTAACGAATTTTACCCATCTATTTGGATGCAACAAGTTGATCCCAATCTTAACATTGCTTTGATCAACAAACATCTTCAAGACAGTTCCAACGCGTGGAAAGGTGCACAAAATGTCTCTTGGTAAAGGATCGTGTTCCAAGTGTAGGTGTACTGGATATTCCGTCTCATCGTCCAATCTGCAATAGAAATCACATACTGGGTCAGCACCAGCAGCAATCCCTTTCATTCATTGAGTGTCAAAAGATAGTTTTGGTTCACATATACTGCAAACAGCAATGCATTCACAAACACATCTGCTTAAATTAATCAATATCTTAAAGGTGTGCGGTGTCCCACATCGATACAAGAAAAATATGAAGCTTGTCAAGATTAAGATGGAGGAAACTTGAAGTAGCACAACTATAAGCTGCCAAATGATGAGTTTACATAGCAGTAGGATATATAGAGAAAAAGCAGTTCAATTATTAAAAATGAGGGAGAGGTCAGAAAAATACACACTTGGATCCAACAGAAATGGGAGGTGCATCCGTTCCATCCCACACATAGACCACCCATTCGCCCTTCTTAACTTCACTAACATGTAAAATCTTGCAAACGAAGCAGAAGAAAAGAAAAGGCGAGAGATTAAAAAACTAAGACGGTTATCAACAAATTCCCAGGTGACGCGGAGATCCAATGTGCCTATTACATAATTACCTTTGCAAGCAGATTGAAATGTTTGCCTTCCACAATCTCCTTAATCGATTTCGCATCCTCGAGGCCTAACATGATTAGTGTAATACACATCTTAACTTCCAGGAAAAATCCATTCTTTCAAGCCAACAAAATCCAGGTTGCAGAAAATTTAAGAAGAATAAGAAAGCTCGTTTCGAGGATCGAAACATCTTAACGACAGATTGAACAACATGAATTGGGCAAAGAATTCGTCATCTTACCTTCAATCTGATGATGGGCCAACCACGTCCTTAATCCCAGTACAAACTTCTTGTCAAGCTCCCTAGCTTGAAACTTCGATGAAACTTGATACGGCACAACATCATTGCTACTACAATCTCTGCCTTCAAATAACCCGAAAGCTGAGAACTTCTTGTTATACAAACAATAAACCTCCGTTCCCCGAGTTTTCATCTGTACGCACCAAATACAAAAAAAAAAAAAAAGAAGAAGAAGAAGAAGAATTAACTAACACTCTTAAGTCCTACCACGTACTACAATAAACCAAGATGAGACAACACACACTCACCACAACATGACAAACGATGATTATATCCCCAACACTCTCAACCAAAGGAAGATTCTCCATCCTATCAGCAAAGAAGTTAACATAAATCCCAAGGCTCGGCCTAGACTCGTCAACGATCTTCACAGAGCAGAATACATCTTCGCAAGTAAAAAGAGGGAAAAGCACGAGTTAAACAGATTTCAGGAAGAACGCTTCCTAAACAAGCTACCGAAACATTCCAAAGAGATTTACCGGTGCCTTTCGTGTTCTTGGGAAGGCTCGCCTCCACAACAACGCCAATCAGATTGACTCTCTGATTTATTGAGGACATGGCGTCCACTATCTGCATGAACCTGTAATCGCCGCCTCTCATACTGTAACGAAAACCAAATCCCTAATTATCTTATTTTCTTTCTTTCTTTCTTTCTTTCTTTCTTTCTCAGCACTGCTTTAGCTTGAGGATGGACATGGAGTGAAGAAAAAGGAAGATTTTCGTTTCTCTAGGCGGGACATGCCTGGTGAACGGTTCTCCCGAACCGGTTCGGTTTATTTAAACCGGTTCAGTCCAGCCCAGCCCAGCCCATTAAGGCCCAATAGTGCTCGACGAATAATCAAACACCAATAGCAGGAATTTTGGTAGCCCACGTTTGTTTGCCCACAAAACGACAGTTTGTTTGTCGTTTTAATGCAGAAAGGACACGAAACAATGAAAGGTGGCGAATGAGCAACGATGGAAAGAAAAGTAGGTCAAGTTTCACTAATCATATTATCTACTTGAATTAATTATTACTAGAAAAGAATCATTAAATTCATCAAACTCATCATCATCATCATCGTTAAGCCATGGAGAATCTGCTAGGACTGATTAGAGTCCATGTCAAGAGAGGAATTAATCTCGCCGTTCGTGATGTTCGAAGCAGTGATCCTTACGTTGTAATAAGCATGGGAAGACAGGTTTTTTAATAAACTATAATGCATACATCCATTATATTTTCATATTAATTTTTTGCGAGTTTTATGGAAGTACGAATCGTATCTATTATGTGCTATGTTTCGCAGAGGTTGAAAACTCGAGTCATAAGAAACGACATGAACCCCGAGTGGGACGAGGACTTAACCCTTTCTGTTTCAGACACAAATTCTCCAATTTCTCTTGTGAGTTTTTCTTTTTTCTTTAATTCCTTTGGCTTTATTTAAAGTTAGACATAGTTCTTGATTTTTTAATATTATTGCGTGGTAGATTGTGTTCGATCATGACAAGTTCAGTATGGACGATAAAATGGGAGAAGCTGAGATTGATATAAACCCTTTCATGGAAGCAGTGAAGAAGATGAGGAGATTAGGGAAACCCGACGAAGGTACCGTTATTGCAATCTTAGAAGCTTCTAGAAGGAACTGCCTGTCGAAAGACGGCTTAGTGACGTGGCGAGATGGAAGCGTTGTTCAAGAGATTCGCCTGAGATTGAACAACGTTGAGTGTGGAGAGGTTGAAGTGGAGTTACAGTGGATTGATATTCCATGTTCTAAAAGAAGTCTTTAGTTTCATAGTTAATGAAATGTTACGACTTATGATCCCTTTTGGTACGAGGATTTTGCATGTATGAGTGATATGTAACATATACGTATGTATGTAACGGAAGGCAATAAATAAATATCTAAGCTTTATAGGCATTCACACCAAACGCTATAAAAATAGGAGGGGGTGGAAAAAACGTTGGGAATGTAATTATCAGATTAATTTGCTGGAATTCAACAAACAATCTACAATTAACTCAACATTCATTATGATATGTATCATTGATGCAGATATCTATGATCGAACATGAGGAACTTACATGGCTTTTCTAATTCGGCTTTTCTAATTATGATGAAAATATTTGTATTTATATTGGAAAATTTTAACTCAAATTTGTATTTTCTAATTCGGCTTTTCTATTTGAACACCTGAAATGAAAGTAAAATTATTTATTAGAAACTAGGAAAAATATATAATAATACTAAAATAAGTACTTGTTACAAAATTTTAACTAATAAATATCATACCATGTCACTATAAAATCCGGATGTGACATCGATCACCAACCATCTTCATCATCTTCCGTTATCCCGCAAATCTCATCCTCCTAAAATAGGTACGAAAATACATGGAATTATCATTACTGTAATTATAAATGTGAAAGCATGTTAATTAAATTTAATATTATAGCAAACATAGATAAGTAAGTACATACAGTATAAAAAAGAAACAAACTTACTGGAATCATAATCTTTTAAAAAGACTTAGAATAATCTTACTCGTTAATATTCAGTTGTCTAAGTTTTGTTCGTATTTTTTATTTGCAACTAACAATCTTTTGACATATATATAGTTGAGATTTTGAGAGGAAATTAAATTTTATAAAAATTCCAACGTCAAGTTTTGTCAAGTATTAATAAGATTTATGTTAGTCAAATAGGCAAAGACTTACTTATTTAGATAAATTTTCGTCAATTACACTTAAAAGTTGTCTAAATAGAATAAGGGGGTGCATATAGAATTTTCCAGAAAAATAACATGAGTGAATCATGTGAAACCACTAAACATATTGTTTTTTGTTTCAATGTGAGTTATTTGAGGACGAAATTGTAAATAGTAAAGATATCGGGACTATATTGAAATTATCCAATGAATGCGCTAACGAAACGAATTTCACCGCCGAGTTTCCGCATCTCAGCTCAGCTTCTCACGTTACTTCTATCCGATATCTACGCCGTTGACGGCAGTTCTCTGACGGCGACTAAATCGGCAGTGCCCAAGGCCCTCGTTTTTATCGTTTCTTCCCAAAAAAGGAAAGTTCGATTTTCATCCTTTTTGGTGCAAGCAGCTAATGCAGCAAAAGGGTAAAGCCCACAATAAAAGGTCGAGGACGTTTTCAAGATCCCGCATTGCGGTCGAGGGTTGTTGAAATTACTATAATTAGCTGAATTAGTGTTCCTATCAATCTTTTTCGAGACCACCCAAAGAATCACAGAACTCCGTTCAGAGCCGTGATAGTCCTCCTCTTCCACCATGGCTGCGATTACAGGTGAACTCAAGACTAAAAGATTGTTGGGTTATAAGCATTTCGTTAAAATGGATCGAGTCTTGACGTTTTTGTTGAAGATGTGAGGTTGGTTAAATGAGCTTTTTTTTTTTTCGTGTGTGTGTGTGTGTGTTTTTTCTGTTGTTTCGATTGGCAGAGCAAGAGCGTGAGATTCAAAAGCATTATTGGATGGAGCATTCTGTTGATCTTTCTCTTGAAGCCATGATGCTTGATTCCAAAGCATCCGATCTAGACAAAGAAGAGCGGCCCGAGGTATTTTTGGCTTATATATCTGTATATCATCCTATATATTAAATATATTCATATTATGGTCATGTTTCTCTGTGTGTTTCTCTCTGTGGTAGCTGTTTTTCTTTTCTTTCGTATGTATCAGAGAAGTTTGCTTCTTGTGAGGTTGGATTCGATAAGTGGATTAAGTCTAAAAAGTGAGTTTTTTTTCCCTATGGTTTCTCCCCTGTCCTCTTACGTGCAGATGTTGATGCTGAGATCACTTATGATTTCTTACTTTATTCTGTTATTATGTGCAATGAAGTTCAATATTTTCTTTCCCCACAATGCTTGTCAATCAGTAACGATTTAACTCTAGGAAAACTGCGAATCCCATTTTGTGATTGTTTGGAAAGGCCTTAACTTCACTGTTTGCTTCAACGATTACTTGTCAGGTACTATCTTTGCTCCCATCATACGTAGGGAAGAACATCCTAGAACTTGGAGCTGGGATTGGACGTTTCACTGGAGAATTAGCCAAAAATGCAGAGCAAGTTGTTGCCTTGGACTTCATTGAAAGCGTGGTTAAGAAGGTTATATACATACTTGACATTTCGGTGGGCTATTAGATGAACTTTTTCTGAAAGATGGAATCTCTCTCTCTTTTACATATATCGCAGAACGAAGCCATCAATGGACACCATAAAAACGTCAAATTCATGTGCGCTGATGTGACGTCCCCAGACCTGAACTTTGCCGAAGGATCTTTGGACTTGATATTCTCAAACTGGCTTCTGATGTATCTTTCAGACAAAGAGGTGAATATCTCTTTGCATCTTCAAGTTCATTAAGAGTTGTTTCAATCTTTATTATCTGTGTAGTTCCACCGTATGCTTGTTGCTTGATTGTTCTGTTAGGTAGAGGACCTTGCAGCTAAAATGATCAAGTGGTTAAAAGTTGGCGGGCACATTTTCTTCAGAGAATCATGTTTTCATCAGTCCGGCGACAACAAGCGAAAATCTAACCCGACCCATTATCGCTCGCCAAGATTTTACACCAAGGTGCCAATTACCGAGGCTTAGAAGAGATCCCTGCAATGAAATGACACAATTTCAGTTGCCTACATAAATCCTCTAAGCCCCTATTCTAGCATGTCAACGACTGTTTCTCAATTTCTGGCAGGTGTTCAAAGAATGTCACTCGTACAATAACAAGGGAGATCCATTTGAACTTGCTCTCATAGGGTGCAAGTGCATCGGCGCCTATGTAAGAAACAAAAAGAACCAGAATCAGGTATCGCTTTGCTGCCTTTTATCAATAGCACTCTTTTCACTTATTCCACTATTACTTTGGAGGCCTTAAGTTGTGATAAGACCACGTGTAATGAACTTTTTGCTGTTTCTTCCTTACCCAGATCTGTTGGCTGTGGCAAAAAGTTAGCTCCGATGATGATAGAGGGTTCCAAAAGTTCTTGGACACCGTTCAATATAAATGTAGCAGCATAATGCGTTACGAGCGTGTCTTTGGTCAGGGATTTGTTAGCACTGGTGGGATTGGTACGTTCTTGAATCATCTTCTTCAGACAACTCATTGTTACTTCGTTTGGAGATCTTACTTGACCATACACTTCAAACTGATTAAAACAACTTATAATAAGCTATCTTTGCCCAAACACTACGCCCTAAGGTATCTCTTTTACTGGCAAAAAAACAGATACGACGAAGGAGTTTGTGGAACGATTGGATCTCAAGCCCGGCCAGAAAGTGCTAGACGTAGGCTGTGGTATAGGAGGAGGAGACTTTTACATGGCAGAGAAGTACGATGTCCATGTGGTGGGCATTGATCTCTCCATCAATATGATATCTTTCGCCTTGGAATGTGCTATTGGTCTCAAGTGTGCTGTGGAGTTTGAGGTTGCTGACTGTACGAAGAAAGATTACTCGGAGGGCACCTTCGACGTCATTTACAGTCGCGACACCATTCTCCACATCCAAGTATGACTTTTTGGCTCCTTTTGGAAGCTGCTACTAAACCGATCTCAGAAACATCGTTTTTTCCTATGTTTTTTGAGTTTTGTGTTGCTAACTTACGCATCGATTTTGGGCTTTGTTTTCTCAGGACAAGCCTGCTTTGTTCAGATCGTTCTACAAGTGGCTAAAGCCAGGCGGTAAGATACTCATCAGCGACTACTGTAAGAACGATGGGATGCCGTCTCCTCAGTTTTCGGAGTACATCAAGCATAGGGGCTACGATTTGCACGACGTGAAGGCTTACGGCCAGGCAGTGTCCCAAACACACACTGATATTTTTTTCATTTGCATATTCAGTGATCAATATCGAATAGTTAATATCAAGATTCGGAGTCTCATTACCATGTGTGTTTTCTTTCTTTATCGGCGTGCAGATGCTTCGAAATGCTGGCTTCACCGATGTCATAGCTGAGGACAGAACCGAACAGGTGCTTTTCTATACTACCTAGCTTAATTTTTTCGTTCTTAGAGAGCTTAAGAAATAAGCTAAAAGGATTTTTCTTTTCTCCTCCCCAGTTCATTAATGTTCTGCAGAATGAACTGAAAACAGTGGAGAAGGATAAAGAAACATTCGTAAGGGACTTCTCTGAAGTACGCTTCTTTACCCTTTTTATCTCGATTTTTCGAATAGTAATGCTTTTTTTTTCTTGTCTGATGTTATCTTCTTTTTAATCTATATATGTAGGAAGACTACAACGACATAGTGGGAGGGTGGAACGCCAAGCTCGTTAGGAGTTCTTCAGGCGAACAGAGATGGGGTTTGTTCATTGCCCACAAGTGAAAAAAAAATCTTGATAAAGCTTTTTCATGATTATCCCAGACATTTTATATTACTCAAATTTGGGTTTCTGCTTTTACTCTGAGGATTATATTGAATAAAGTTACAACCTTTTGTACTAAAATTGCCTAAAACACTCATTAAATAAGGTTTCTGCTGTTTCTTAGTGATGGAAGAATCAAGCTTCCTTTGGACTATGTAATGAATCCCAAGAATACAAAGAATGTAAAGAATACACATCTTGCCTTGTGAATGAAAAGCTAAAGGTGAGAGAGAACAGCTCCATTGCCTGCAAACGCTCACATGAAGCAGATTGAACAAGACAAACTTGCACTAAACTCAAGATATACATATATATCTATATATATGTATATATGCTTATGTTCCAGAGAGAGAGAGAGAGAGAGGCAGTTTGGATCTAGCATAAGGCGTGAAAGGGATGAGACAAAAATGTATAGCAGAAGAAAGAAACAATAAATGAGGAGTGTAAAAGAAGGGTATGAGGCGAGGGCTTATGATCACTCATAGCCCCTCATGAATCAAGATCGTCACGTCCCTCTCATTCTTACCACACATCTATCGATAACTATTCTACAGAATCAAGATTTTTTCAATTGTATATGTCATGACGACGACAACAATCTGCTTGCTGTAAGCTTCAGCCTCATCATGTCTCGCTCGAAATTCAACAAACACATATATATATAGAATAGACCCCCTTTCCTACTTTAGTTGTTTCCCTTTCTCGTTTTTGTCTACATTGTTCCATCTCTTTCCCTGAAAACTCTTCGTACCCTTTTTCTTGCATCACCCTCTCTCATGTGCTGCTGCTATATATATGCCCATTTCTTGCACAACTCTTCTTCTCTTTCTAATATGATACAAAGCTCATTTTTTTTTTCATATATCCATCATTTATATCGTCCCAATTTCTGCTTCTCCTTTTCTTACTCTATTGCTCTACTACTGAGTTATACATTAAATCTCTCTCGAGTAAAACCCTAGCTAATTACCATTATTGACTGTTTCTTGAGTAGACGTAACATGAAATGATATCATGTGGATTTATGGCCGGCCAACGATGATGGGGTAGGAGCCTCTGAGCAACATTGAAGATCATCCATTAAATGTTCGTTCGTAGTAAACACAGACCACTCATGCCAAGAACAGTCACAGCAGCTCTCCACCTTGTTATAATAATAACCATCATCTTCCAAGCATCCCCAATAACTATAACACTGCTCATCACCTTGGCAAGTATACCTCCTTACACAGTATTGATTAATCGATATCTCTACCTTAGGCTGTTAGTCGTCATATACGTTTCTTCTACATTGTTTTCAGCAGCAGAAATGGCGTCTGAGCATAGCAGAAGAGAGCAGCAGCAGCTCAGCGTAAGTACTACTCAGAGTCCGAGGTGGAACCCAACGCCCGAGCAGCTTCGGGCGTTGGAGGAGCTTTACAGGAGTGGGAGACGAACGCCGTCGGCGGAGGAGATTCAGCGGATCACGGCGGAGCTCAGAAGGTACGGAAAGATCGAAGGGAAGAACGTGTTCTACTGGTTTCAGAATCACAAGGCGAGGGAGAGGCAGAAACGACGCCGTCAGCTGGAGTCCTCGTCGGACGAACAACGACCGCAGAGCAACAGCAAATACGCTGGCGGCGGCGCTGATCAAGAGATCAACAACGTCGCTGCAAAGATGCATTCTTCGCCCAATGGTAAAGATTTAGGGTTTCTATGCGATTTCTCGACAAATATTGCAGGGGAAAATACGACCCAATCCGAAGAACATCAGCAGAACAAGAACTGGATTGCAAATCCTAGTATAGCAGTAGCTGCAGATCAGGTCTGTTTTTACATTTAAACCCTCTTGTTTGTTCTTGTAATAATAATCTATGCGAAAGCAACAGATTCTACTAGCTTTATTACATAGGTTAAGCGTTGTGTATTGTATGGAAGACACCTCCTTTTATCCATCGAAACATGAGGGTATTACTTGGACAGTTAATTCTTCGTCAGGGATTTTCAAGAAAACATGAAAAGGTTTATATATGTTGGGGAAATGAAAGATAAAAAGAGATCGAAAAAATCCAAAAGCTGCACACTTTCCTTTCTGTCGGGGACTCCTATTATTGTATCGTAGTGAAAGCGAAACATGTATAGCTAGGGTTCTTTGGGGATTGTGCTTATTCATTATTCATTCTTTTCTCTTACAAATCCTGATGTTTATACATTCTCGGTCTCTACAGTACTGAAAGACACAGTTTTGACCCTTGCCCAGTTATACCATTATGTCTTTTTGACTGCCATGGCTAGCTAGAAAACCTTGTGATGATTCATAAGAAGAAATTAAAATCATTTTCAGGGAACAGCGAAGGCAGAATGTAATGAATCGGACCGTGGATGGGTACTGTTCGACGTTGACGGTGCAGAATTATTGCAGCATCAGAGGAGGAATGCCACGTGGCAGTTCATGCAATGCCCATCTTCTTCTTCTTCGTCTCCCACCAACTTAATAAACTCTAGCTCCGTAGCTATCTCAACTGTCAAAACTGCTCCATCGAAAGTTGTCAGAGCAAAGATCCAACGGCCTACGATCGTCAATAACAAGGACGTCGATGGCTCACAAACCCTACTGCAACTCTTCCCTCTTCGAAGCGACGTCGTTTCAGAAGGATGCGTTCGTGGAAAAGAAGAAGAAGAAGAAGAGTATGGACAAGCAGCCATTAAGTCGACGACTATTTCTCCCAATTACAGCAGTTATCAGTTTTTCGAATTCCTACCTTTGAAGAACTAAACTTTATAAAGAAGGGCTTGTCTTTTTTTTTTTTTGGGCATGAGATGTCAACAGTCTAGTCTTGAAAGAACACTTGGTTAAAAGAGGGTTTTGTCTTGAAAAGATGGGAAACATTGCCTGAAACTGCATTTTGACTATGTTTTTTCTTCGCAAGTCAATAATTGCTTAGGTCATTTTTGCATTAAGGGTAGTGTACTGTAGCTCATAGCTAGCTATAGGCCTGCTTTTGCTTCGATCAGATTCTTGATTATCTGTGTTCCATGTTTGACTTTCTCAAGTATGATATTTGAATATTATATATTTACTCGCAACTTGTTTAGCAAATTTTGTGAATGTATGTATGCATATTGGCCAAATTATGAAGTCACTAACTATACATGTTTTCGTTTTGGGTTACTATGTTCGATAATTGCAAAAGTATGTCACTAACTATATATGTCAAAACAAATTTGGGTCACCCTCTAATTTTTGGGTCACTAAGTATACAATTTCTTCGATTTTGGATCATTATGTATTTATAATGCGAAAATGAATTTAATATAGCGACTCAAAAACTTAAATACGTATACTTAGTGATCGAAAATTGAAAACACATATACTTAGTGACCAAAAAATGAAAGGGTGACCCGAATTTGTTTTAACATACATAGTTAATGACCTATTTTTGCAATTATCAAACATAATGACCCAAAAAAGAAAACATATGAACTTAGTGACAAATTATATTTTGCCCTATGTATATTTATATACATATGCATGCTAAATACTAGTTAGAAAATTGCTATTTTCCTAAAGAAACCCTATAAACCATATCCTTTCTATTACGCAGAAATAATAGAGCTAGGGTTAAAAGACTTGCAAGAACACAGCTGAAAGGAGAAACTGTACGTATCCTTCAGTGAATTCTCATTTTATATTTTACATTTTCCATCGTACGAAGTTGAGACAGAATTATACATATCATTGGCAAAAAGCTTGCAACTCATTTAAAGTTAAGACGTACACAGTCGATAACAGGTTGTAATTAAAAATACATATAATTAATGAGTTTACATCGCTATGTCAGCTCTCAAGAAAATGACAATACCTAAAACTATGCATTGCAGCAAATAAAAAAGCAGACAAGAGGTACATCAGTTTCCTTATTACGCTTTAGAACTTGTCTCTTGTACGTATATACATATATATTTATATCTATTTATAAATAAAGATCTCTGAGTAAGACAAAAAATCTTCCCAGATTTTATATCATGAAGTCATCATGAATTAGAAAACTCATGTGGCCCTGGCCCTAGGTATTATTAAGGGTCAAGTTGATGTCAGACCCAACATAAGTTCATTTAGGTTTCAGGTCCATATTAGAAAATTTTTAGTTTTAAGGACCCGATACACTTAAGTGTTTTTCAGTACAACATCATGGACATGTAGTACCACTTGCAGTACCAATTCATCGTTATGCAGTATCACTTCATTGTTCTGTAATAACACAAAACAATTGTCCGATACCAATTCATATACACCGTATAACACTTGCGTAAATTTTAGGTCTTTTTCTTTAAATTTTACAAAAATCTTGTTCTTAACCCTAAAAATTTCCTGACATGGGTCTGAAACCTAACTTAAAACATTTTTTGAGCCCAAAACTTAATTAACACTATTATTGACTCATAAGGGCTCAAACGGGTCGGGTAATCCAGCGACCCGACCCGAACCCGATGACGCCCAAAAAGAACTGATGAGCAGCAAATTCGTAACGGTAAACCACTTTACTCCAAAAATATCTACAGGCGACGATAAGAAGAGACGAAGGTTTTATCTAAAAGTTCAAACATCTGCACAATTGAGCGAAAAAGACAGAAACATGAGTGAAAAACAGATTCGAAAAAGAACAAGCTTGAAATGCCTGCGAAAAAAGAATCTTTCTGAGACTGTTTTGCGCTGCTGAGAAGGTCCATTTCAGAAACAAGAATCGATTTTTCCTTCTTCCCCGATTTTACGTTTCATCCTTTTCTTCGATGGCTTTCAATGATCACTCTCCGTCTTCTAAGTTCGCCGAGGGCTGACCTTTCTCGGCTCGCCTGCTCTGTTTTTGGGCTGGCGAGTTTACATTAGGCTTCTGAAGTGGTTTTAGGGCAGCCATAATCTCTGCAAACGAAGGCCTTAAACTGGGATCTCTGCACATTGTAAAAGAAAGGATTATACCAATGGCTTTCTTAAAAAAAATTGGATCTTTATGTTCAATTTTCTTCCTACTAACGTTTGCCAGCATCTTTCGATGATATCTGCAATAAGTGGATCGATGTTGTTCGGTATATCGAGTCGACGGTGTTGAAATCCAACGGCACCAACGACTTGCATAGGGTTCATTCCTCCCCAGGGCTGTTGCAGAGTACAAAGCTCCCACAAAATCACACCAAAGCTATATACATCACATCTGTGACAAAATAGACAATGAGATGATGATTATGTCCCAGAAAAAAAACAAGTTTTTTTTAACTGACTAGCATGTAGTAACGTAGTAGTAATCTGTGCCTACTTCTCATTGGATGGCTCGTTTCTTAAAACTTCGGGTGCCATCCACTCTGCCTGGAATTTTCAAGAGAGTAACCGAGTAAATAAATAAAAGGTAATTCGGAGATTGTAATTGTTTAGAGATTGTAGTGAAGATTTCATTTTTTGGTAAACGTGAAGAGGATTCGAGCTTGCTTACCGTCCCAGCAGTGGAACGTGAGGAGAGAAATGTGCTGTGCTTCATTCTTGATAAACCGAAATCACATACCTGATGGACAAAAAAAGGCCGATGATGAAAAACAATAATATTATTAGCTGGGGCTTAAAATGGTTCACCTTGACAACCCAGTTTTTATCGACAAGGAGGTTTGGGGACTTGAGGTCTCTGTGAACTATCACAGGGGTGCAATTATGCAAATAATTCATTCCCCGAGCCTGTGATTAAGGGGGGTCGATTAGCACCTAAATAAATCATTGTGTGCACAAAATGTGAAAAGCAAATAAATGGGGACTAAAGCATATACTGTATCAAGGGCCATCTTTAAGCGCCTGCGCTCGTCTATTTGACTGTTCGGACGATGAAGCAATCTGTACAAACTACCTCTGCAACATACGTACACACAGATATATATATATATATATATATATATATGTTGTAAATCAGATGAAGCAATGGCTTGTAGATAAAATAGTTAATAATCATACTAGAAGATGTAGAAATTAAGTACCTTGGAAGAAATTCAGTTACGATGGAAAGATTTGGAGGACGAGTGACCGCTCCCATGAATAGTACTACATTTGGGTGCCTCAATCTCTTCATGATTCGCACCTGGTAAAAAATACACGATGTTGTTGGGCGGTAAAGAGTTGAATAACATAGAAACAAAAGAAAAACTAGAAAATATGACTTTGAGTTTAATGTTTGCAATAAAAAAAAAGGAGGATGCCCAATTAAGAACATTTTACCTCGCTTTTGAATTCCTCGAGAGATTGTCCGATAACATCTTGGTCGAGGAACTTCTTGACAGCAACTTCCTGAATTCCGGAAACAGACAAATATCCCTATTAATGTGTTACAAACATGGAGACATCGCTGATCTTGAGATCTATCAAGAGTTCCCAGTTTCACTTCACTTCACTACAGTTAATTTGAGACAAAACGCGTGAATTTCTAACCATAAACCAATACCCCATGACATGTTCGATTATTCAATTCCAAGACTTCGAAAAAAGTTATCCAAGCAACAAGAGACTTAGTAAACTAAACTCACAGTTCCATGCCAGTCTCCACGATAAACCTCACCATACGATCCTGAAAACAAATTTATGACATCCATCATCCATCGAACGTCTTAAACTATATCTCGAAAATAAACAAAGTAAAAAATAAATAAATCAAACAATAACAAGAGAAAAAATCATACCAAGACCGATACGCTCGCCCAAGACAATATCCTCCCAAGGTATCTCACAATCAGCCACGTCGTCGAGCATAGCATCAGACTTCGAACTCTCATTACCAGTCGATCGATCAGATACCCTCTCGCCTTCAGAATTCGACCCTCCTACGCCTTCATTTTCTCTATCGCCATGGCTACTCTCTGCTAAAGGAGGCGGAGAAGAAGAAGATTCAAAGGCCTCATATTGCTTACTAGCAGCAGCTGCACTTGTAGCAACTATAGCAGCTGCAGCTGTTGCGATAGGAAGCTGAAGCTTTTGGTCAGTGTTCATCTTCGAAGTTGCAACCACCACTGATGAAGCTACAACAGCAGCTGCAACTACTGATGATACGTCTTGTTCAGACACTCTGCTTAGGTCCAAAGTAGGCTGCGAAAGCTTGGCCATGCCTTGTCTAGGGTAAGGCAAAGGAGGAAGAAGAGAAGCTTGATTGAGATTGCTGAAGTAAAGACCCTCTTTTGCTCTGTTTCTCTCCGTATTTTCACTATCTTGGGCAGAGCTGTTCATCGTTTCAACTAGCGGGACACTTCTGATCTGATCTGGGTAGGTTTCTGCAAACAGATTCGGCGGTGCAACGACGCCACTTTCGAGGAGAACGTCGTGGAGCTTCTGAGCCAAGTTGGGATTCTCCTTTGCAGCGTCGATCATATACTGAGAAACATCCTTCACTTTATTTCTCTGAACGGCTGGCGAGCTAACGCCTTCTGTCCATGAGGGAGATCTACCGTGAGTGTGATGAGTGGGCTTTATGTAGTCGTCCCTATCGTAGGAAGCTCTATGAGTTCTTATCGGTTGCTGTGATCTGACGACCGATGATGATGTGGGCCCATCTTCAACTTTATCCTTAGGAGTACTTTGGCTGAATGTGGATCTTTCGTTAGCTTCACTGAGCAAAGAAGTTACTAAAGTGCTCGATGAAGCTAATTGAGAAACGTTTTCGGGCTCTTTAGGAACAGTAGAGAAAAGGTAGTCTTTGTTGACTACGTCTCCGCCGACGGCAGCAGCTGGGATAAGTGCGCCTGGATCAGCCATAAGATCGACAATGTATTCCCTGTACCATAATTTTTTTACGTTTTCAAGAAACAAATTCGATAATTAGAGTAGTTAGCAAATACTATGGATGATTTAACATCCACATAATAGTTAGAAAAGAAAGTAATTTTGTCAGTATTGAATCAAGGGTTTTCTAGAATAAGAAGTTAGGCATGTCGTAAAAGTACTCGAAAAAGGAACCAAGTTGGTCTTTACCTTCCATCATCAATTCTGACAAAGTTCATCGCCACGTCATCAGAACCAGCGAACTGCTGCCCTTTCAGTAAGCAGCAAGGAATCCCCAAACTATCAGCCAAAACCTGCAAAAGCAACTATCAGATGGATCTAATCAAGATGATCATGGGTTGGTGTAAAGATGCTCATTTTTCAGTAGCAAGAAAATAAAATGATGCACAGCAGCGACCAACAGTCTAAGAGAAAAACAAAGATTTAGTACTTTGAATAACAAAGCGCGATGCCGAGCCAATCCAATGGTTAACGAACCAAGTGGCAAAACCATGCTGCTATTTTCAGCCTTCAAGCTATGATGAAGGCTTCTCCAAGCCACTAACATGTTTTCTGGGTCGATTACTGGGCCGCCCATGTGATCAGATACTACAGCAGCGAGCTTTTGCACCATATTGGACGTAGCTAAGTTTGCAGAATCTGCCCTATGTTCGCAAGAGATCTGCAAAACTTTCTTCTCAAGGCTCAGAAGCTTGGGGTCAGATTCTTTGTTCACGAGAATTGCTTCCCATGTAATATCATCAGTTATGGGCGCTTCTTGCAAATCGACCAGCGAAGGCATTCTCGACGAGGTGGGCCCGGTTACAATACCGTAAAGATCGTAGAAACCGTCCAGAATCTTGTCATCGTAGCTAAGAGCATTGTAATTCTGCAAACCAATGGTAAATGTAGGGTATGAGTTAACTTGTTAGAAAGGAAATAAGGTTGATCATGAACATATGACTCGGGGAAACTGACTATGTACATCTCAAGTGATACATCGAAAAAGATTCTATCCTATCGTGCAAATGGATGGACAAGTCATGAACAAGCATTTACGAAACTCGGGCCTTCAACTAGAAAAAAGGGGATATCGCACCCAAGTACTTCACGAGGTACTCAAGATTTAAAAATTTCATCGTTTGACCAAATAATGGGCATTTGATCATAACCACATGCTCATGTATCTGACAAATCTTAGCTAACTGAGGTAACATTTCGCTAAGATCACTACGAAATCAATAGTATGGAAGTAACTTTTGTTTAACATTACCCAATATCTATAAGCCAAAACTTCGGCTGGAGTATTCTCAGGAGGATAAGTCCCTAAACTAATCTGCTTCACAGCTTCGATCTGAACTGCCTCGGGATCTTCTTTTGCGCTCAACTCTAAAGCCAACTGAATCTGATACTCCTCTTCGATCTCTTGATCCCTAGAGTTTCCCGAGCCAAGATCAACGGCCCTCACTGCATCTAAAGCACCTTCCAAGCTACTGCTACCGCCCGAATCAGAAGGTTCGATTCTTACAACATTAGAAGATGAAGGTGGGCTCGGATTATTACTGTGCCTATTCGTCACAGAATTCAACCAACCAGATATAGCCGAAAAGGGCTTATTATGATCTGACTTAGAGTGTGAAAGCTTCTCAGTCGAAGAGCCATCGCTCAATCTGTGAAAACCACTGCCTTTAGCCGACGACGTTGAGCTTTCTGAATCATCAGAGTGATTGGATCCCCCTCTGTGGAATTTCTTCAGAAGGTTTTTCATCTTTTTCTCTTTTTCTTTTTTTCCTTTCCCCTTCTCAGTTGCCACGATTGGCAATGCTAGAGAACAATCAACCTTCGCACGACTTCACCCATTGCTCTTCTCACCCCAAGCGTATCTCCTCTCCGCCGTACAATAATTCTAAACAGAAACTGACGCGAATTTCTGGGTCAAATGTCCAGATAACTCAAAGGAAAACATACCAACATAATTCATACGGATAACGTGATGCAAATCCCAACTTCAGAAGCTAAACCAATTCGATACGTCTCTTAGTCCAGCCAAATCACAAAATAAACCGAAAGGAAGAAAAAAACCCCAACAAGGAATCGATTTCCGCGCGAGTTCGCGCGATAACTTTTCTCCGCGGACTGCGAAATCCTCAGAGTAAAGATTCAGCAATCCACCAATCAGACTGAAGAGAGAGTCAAATGTCGAGAGAGACGAAGTAAAAACGAGAAAGTTTGTATCTTTGGATTGTGCGAAGGGGTGAGGTGAAGAAACGAGGTAACTGTGGAGTAGGAAGAAGCTCGCAAAAATATAATAATCATTATTTTAACAATAATAATCGAGAAATAAAGACCGTAATTGGTCAATTAGGAAAATTAAAAAGTAATGGGGACAAGCAAAAGGACAATACCAAGTGGGAAAAAGAACTACGACGTGGAAGTAATATCATTCTCATCCTAACTGTTGCAATAAAAATAAAAAATTTAAAAATGAAAGTTTTTTTTTTTCTTCTCTTTTTTCCCTATATTTTCCTCCAAGAAAATGAAATTCAAAAAGACAACTTCAACTTGTGACTCCAATGCTCTGCCTCTCCCTATCAAATATACTCTCGTCCTTCGCATTTAAAGGAAAAAGAAAAGTACACGGATTGAAATTTCTGACACCAACAACGGTTAAAAAAATCGTTGCTTTATTATTAGTCTTTTTAATGCTAAAAATAGCCTACCCAACCTTTAGTGGGCCGATAGTACATACAACATGCGTTCTATCACAAATTTTGCGGCGTAATATGTACTTAGAAAATTAAATAATACGTCTCATGTCTCGACAGTTTTTGGAATAGAAAGAAAAAAAAAAAGCAGCATGATCATTGCTGTAGTTGTACAACCTTGTCTAACAACAAAAGCTTCGAAAAGATATAATTTCAAGAAGAAAAATGTAGTAAGATCAGCCATCCTTTCTTTCTCCCCCTTGTTTATATATCGCTAATTTTTTTTTTCCTTTTTTTTTTCGATCTTCGAGGGGCTCAGACAAATCTCAAGCTCGAAGGGCGTCGACTTTCTCAGACAAATCATCCATTTCTTCGTACTTCTCTTCGATCGCTTCTCCCTGCCCGTCGATCAACATTATTTACGGCCCGCGAAAAAACTTCTAAAAAGAAAAGAAAAAAAAAAAAAAGAACCTCGACGACGTCTCTCTTTTTCTGTACGCCCACGCACTTCGAAGCGCTGATGCTGGCGCTCTTCAGAAAGCTTCGAGCGCTGAGCTGTCCCGAAATTTGCGCATCGCCTTCCCTCGGCGGACTCTCAAGCGTTGCAGCGAGTCTGTGCTCGGAATCGTCTTCGTTATCAACAGGCTTATTGTTGGGCCCCACTACCCTCTCTCTGCGACGATAGAATAGAACGTAAGATTATCGACAATATCGTATTATTACATACGTATTTATATATATATATGTGTGTGTAAGTATAGACCTTGGTAAGGAAGCATGTTTTCTCATTAGAGGAGCGCTCTTTTCGCCTTTTCCGTAATGCTCCTCAAGGTGCGCAAACTGTCGCTTGAAACGATCCACGCCGCTGGGACCCACATTCGATCTTATTACCACTCGTTCGATTTTCTTATACGGAAGAAGAAGAAACAAAAAAGAACGGACTTATTTTTTCAATTACCTTGGGTACATAAAGCTGCTAGTTTGATCTCCGCCACGGAGGTATTCCTCGAGCATCTGAGGGTGGTACTCGAGAATCTGTTGTTATAGCTCGATATTTCAGCGCTCGAAAAAAAAAAAAAAAAGAGATTAGATATTTTTTTTAAAAAAGGTGTAACCTCTCTGTAAATCAATTCTCTGACGTCGTCTTTGCCCAGTTTTCTCCTCTCGAATTCGAACTCAAGTTTCGATATGGGTCGGGCCGACGGTTCTCTATCCACGCTTGCCATCCCACCGAAGTAAGGATGGGCCAGCGCCTTTTTTTTTTTCAGAGAAAAAGAAAGCAAGAAATGGTTATAATCGTATGTGTGTGTGTGTGTGTGTGTATATATATATATATATATATATATATTTCGTCCTAATAATACCTCTTCAGCGGTGGGCCTATCTTTGGGATCAAATGCGAGGAGTCGTTCGAGCAGCTGAAGGGCCAAAGGATCTGCGTTTCGAAACCTATAAGAAAATGGGACGGGCGGTTTCCTACGCATGTTGCTTAGGTATCTCCTCGCCTTTTCGTTTCTGATCTGCCATTTTTTTTAACGACGAACGACTAATTACTACAGCAGAAAAAAAAGAAAAAGGCATTCTCAGGACAACCGTAATCCTAACTAACCCTCGCGATAGTTTCTTGGGGAGGAGTGCCTAAGAGATCGGTCATTAAGTCCAATTGGTGAACCACGTTTTTCCCGGGAAATAAAGGCTTTCCCAAGAGCATCTCCGCGAATATGCAGCCAACGCTCCATATATCAATGGCGGGAGTGTACTGCCCAGAAAAAAAAAAAAAGAACGATTGACGAAGAATGTGAAGGGATAATCCGCAAAATTCTGCAAAAAGATCACTTTTTGGTTGGTGGGATCGAAGGAGAATGTAAAAAAAACTTACTTTGGAGAAAAACGAACCGCAAAGCTCAGGCGCACGGTACCAACGAGTTGCAACATAGTCCTATTTCAGTTACAAACACTTCAGTTACTGATAAGTTGTAAGAGACGCAAAAATTCTTGATGTTTTTTGGGACTTACTGTCCAAAAAATTGCCGATGGGGCTTCGTTGAAAGAAACACGTGCAAGCCCGAAATCGCAAATCTTCAACTTACAGTCGGCGTTTGCCAGAATGTTCTTGGGCTTCAAATCTCTGTGAAACACATTTGCTACGCAGAAAGTACTAGCAAGTAAACACAACTGTACACCAAAAGCTTGGGGAAAGCGATGTAATAGAAGAAAAGGTAAGAAAACAAACCTGCGTGTATGTACTTCAAGCCTCTCAATAGCTGATAAAGAAAGAACTGATGGTGCTCGGGCGTTAGGTCATCGTTCGCCTTGATCACTTGGTGAAGGTCAGACTCCATCAATTCGAAGATTACGTAAATGTCCCGAAATTCCCTCCTCGAGGGAGGAAGCATTATGTGCTTGATTTCGACAACGTCGGGGTGGCGAAGGAGGCGAAGGAGTTTGATTTCTCTGAGGATTCGAG
Source organism: Craterostigma plantagineum (assembly GCA_027422505.1). Lineage (NCBI taxonomy): Eukaryota > Viridiplantae > Streptophyta > Magnoliopsida > Lamiales > Linderniaceae > Craterostigma > Craterostigma plantagineum. Next base: position 393,689 of record JAPQWV010000120.1, read on the forward strand.
TGGCGTCTGAGACGTGTTCGAAGACGTCGTTTATCTTCTTTATCGCAACCTTTTCGCCCGTGTGGACGTCTATGGCTGAAGCTACTACGCCGTAGCTGCCTTTGCCAACGACTTCTTGGACCTGATATTTGCTCGCCTCGCCGTACTCTGTGAAGAACTCCTTTTCGAGGTTGTTCTGCGACGAAAAAAGTTGAGCTTTTCTTGAGAAAATTTCAAGATTTGATCAGTTGAATGTAGAGAAAGAGCAAAAAAAAAAGCCCACATATCAACATCATAAGCTTATTACAGCTTACTAACTAGCAGAGAATCTCATCCAATAAGCTTTTTCGACGAAAACTGCTAAAGGTTGAAACTTTATTTAATGGGAATCTTGGATCGATCTTTGGAAGTAACAAAATCCAATCTTTATCGAAGGAACATGATGTAAGAATGCAATCAAAATGTCATAGATCAGACATTCCCATTCGCAGCTCAATGATGCAGAAAACAAATCTGTCAATCGAAGAAGAATCGAATAAGTCAACTTCAGATCAAAGCACATAACACTAAAATCCAAGAGAAACATGGGCAGATCCTTGAAGTAAAAAGCAACGAAGCTTAAAAGAAAAAGAAGAAACGAAATGGGCAACCTTTTTATGAGGATCCATAATCCCAGTGAAAGGAACCCTTTTTGGGACTTTGATCGAAGAAAGCCCTGAAATGTCTGAATCTTCGACTATGTCAAGCCCTTGAATCTCTTCTCCTTCCTCTCTCAGGACAGCATTTTGGGCTGTGTCTTCTTTATTACTATCTTTATCAGCATCAATAATGTTGTTTGAAGGAGTCAAATTAATGTTATTATTATTATTATTGTTAGAGACAGATGAAGGACGACGCTGAAACAGGCGACGAAAGTTATCCGCAAATGTCCCTCCACCCATACTTAAAACAACCCCAAATCTCTTCTCAATATTTATAACAAATAAAAAAAAATTACACAAGTTTTCTCCTACAGCTTCGATTTCGAGTACTTGAATCTTGATGTTCTTACAGCAGCAAAATCTACCAGCCCTCTCTCTGTTTCTCTGTGGCTTGTAAGAGCTGAGAATTGGAGTATAAATAGACAAGAAATCTTGAATCTTAAAGGCGTGTTCCTAAATTTGATGGGCCATCGTTGAATGGTAAGTATTATTATATTATTATTGGGAGTTTTTGCTTGGATTTTCTGAAGCTACTTTCAGTGGACAATTCATGATGTGTGTTTTCTCTCGTTTCTTCCCTGCAACACTTTAGGACAGTAAGTCAAAAAAGAGAGTTAATTATGATTCAGGCTCCAATAAAGTTTTAAAATCGAGTTCAGGCCTGTCAGAAAAGCAATTAGTTTTAAGGACCCGATTCTCCATACCATTTCATCGATTTTACCACTTCTTTCTTTGTTGTGCAGTACCACTTAATTGTTCTATAGTACCACTTACTTTGTTCTGCACAACAAAGTGGTACTGCAGAAACTGTTATGCAGAATCGGTCCTTAAAACTAATTATTTTTTCTGACAGGGCCTGAACACGATTTTTAAAATTGGATGGGCCTGAATTGAAAAAGCCCAAAAAAGAAACCTTTTTACTTCTTTTTTATATCCGAACCCGCTAAATGGGTAATCAAAGCATGTGCAAGCCTAAAACCTTAATTTCTTGCTGAAAAAAGGGTTTTAACGTGTCGTGTTCTATTTTTTTTACTAATTAAGACACCGTATGACAACAATGACGTCATATATATACTTTTTGCATCACATCTATTAGTTGTAACCACTTCAGTTTCATACAAATATTTAGTAGCTTTAGTCCATGCTCTATTATTGATTTAATTTGAAAAAAATATATATTATATTGATTTAACTGGGCTGTGGAGAGTAGAAAAAGTAATTGGAGACAGGCCCACTTTATCGTTGCCCAACAAGAACACAATTGCACATACTTGGGCCCAGCAAAAGCCCATATTTTCTGAAAACCCTAATTACGCAACGTTATATATGTAGAGCAAATCCTCAGCTTCTACGAAAGCTGCACACTCTTCTCATACCCTTCTCCGAAATCGGTCACTAAGCTTCGATCACAAAAATGGCGCAAGAGCAATTGGTACTCAGAGGCACGATGCACGGCCACACCGATTGGGTGACGGCGATCGCCGCGCCGATCGACAACACCGACATGATCGTCACGTCGTCGCGGGACAAGTCGCTCATCCTCTGGTCGCTGAACAAGTCCGACGGCGGATCTTACGGAGTCGCTCGCCGCCGCCTCACCGGTCACGGTCACTTCGTCCAGGACGTGGTGCTCTCGTCCGACGGCCAGTTCGCCCTGTCTGGTTCCTGGGACGGAGATCTCCGCCTGTGGGACCTGGCGACCGGCGAGACCACCCGCCGGTTCACGGGGCACACCAAGGACGTGATGTCGGTGGCGTTCTCCCTCGACAACCGTCAGATCGTGTCGGCGTCGCGCGACCGTTCGATCAAGCTGTGGAACACGCTGGGCGAGTGCAAGTACACCATTCAGGACCAGGACGGGCACTCAGATTGGGTGTCGTGCGTGAGGTTTTCGCCCAACAATCTGCAGCCGACGATTGTCTCCGCCTCTTGGGACAAGACGGTGAAGATCTGGAATCTGACCAATTGCAAGCTCAGGGCGACCCTCGCCGGCCACTCAGGGTATGTGGAGACCGTGGCTGTGTCGCCCGATGGTTCTTTGTGTGCGAGCGGTGGGAAAGATGGTGTTATACTGCTGTGGGACTTGGCTGAGGGCAAGAGGCTGTACTCTTTGGATTCTGGCTCCATTATCCATGCCCTTTGCTTCAGTCCCAACAGGTATTGGCTGTGTGCGGCAACTGAGTCGGGGATTAAGATTTGGGATTTGGAGAGCAAGAGCATTGTTGTCGATCTTAAGGTTGACTTGAAGCAAGAGAGCGAGTTAATTCCCGAGGGCGCACAAACTGCTGCCAAGACAAAGGTATAATCTTTCTTTTAGTACTTTGAATTGCTCATCTGTTTTATCGCTGATGGCTACGTAGCTGCGATAGGCGTGTAGTCTTATTGAGCCTTCTTGGTGAGCTTTGATGGTCATGATTGTTTCACAGCCTTTTCAACATAAAAGCACACTCGTGGTAAAGAAACTAGAGATGATAGATGCCATTGAATTGGATTGGTAGAGTCTCGTGTTTTTAACTGTTCAGAGTTGATAGAAACACTTGCAGCACTTGTTGCTTGTTTGCTCCGATGTGTTGTGACATTGTTGTAATGGCATTTGATATTTGCTAAACATTGTTCATATTCTTGGATCGATAGGTAATTTACTGCACTTGTTTGAACTGGAGTGCCGATGGAAGCACGCTCTTCAGTGGTTTCACGGATGGCGTCGTGCGAGTTTGGGGCGTCGGGCGCTACTAAAAGCTCTATGCATGTATTTTTCTGTCATAAGCAGAGTTTAAGTTAGGTTTCTTAAATTAAGTGCTAAGAGTTGTGTTTTCATGCACTGGTTTTGGGGAACTTCTTGTCTGCGTTTTAGTTTTGGATAATTGATTGTTATGGAGTCTCTTTTGTTCTGTTATGCCCAAAAGCATGGATTTGATTTTCCCATTCTCATCTTATTTTGTTATAATTGCTGCCATTGTTATCTTTTGGTGATGCCTTCGCTTTTTATTTATCGAGTCCCTTTTCTATAATTTATTTAATTTATAAATTTATAATGTGTAACACTCGAACACTAAATTAAGTAAGGGTTTTTCGTACATGTAATTTAAGGATTTTTAATTATTCGTTTGAAATATACGTAAATTCCGTTGTGAATATTTTCCATGAGGTTGTTGCTTGAAACATCGGATGTATCCATGAAATTAATTATTTATTTCCAATCTAAGTTAAATTTAGTCGTATGGAATAACAAAGCCTTTGCGTTGACAAAAAAAACTTGGTAAACACTGAAAAAAGAAAATTTGTTTCAATAAATTAAAGGGGAAATTTTGTGTCAGGCCCCATAAAATTTTAAAATTAGGGATCAGACCCTGTCAGACATTTTTTTAGTTTTAAGGACCTCTTTTTTGAAAAATTAAGTGAAAAGGACCCAAAACTGTGATTTGACGAAATTATCCTTAATAAAAGTGATTTTTGAATGGTATTTGACGTCAGTTTTATGTTACACAGTTATACTGATTTGTTACCGTAACAACCGGAAGTGTTACTTTAACGTCATAAGACGTTACTTATCGACAGTAAAATGTTATTTAACAGACATATTTATTAAATCGAACTATCGAATCCCATTTTTCACACTGATCGAGCACAGTCGATTGTTAACACCTTGTTTTGTTTTCCATCATGCGGTATTACACTATGTTCTAAACCGTAAACCCTAAACTCGACGCGGCGACCATTAGGCGTTCTCCTATAAAAGATCGAATCATTAGCGTTTCGATCTTATTACACGTTTCGAGATTAAAAAATTGGTAACCCATTATAGGAACATTGCTCCCTATAATGATGAATTTTCTGTCTAGGAAAACAGGGGGGATGGTCGGGTGGAGGGTTCAAGAACAATTATAACTGTTACACAATTATACTGATTTGTTACCGTAAAAATCGTAAGTGTTATTGTAACGTCATAAGACGTATCGACAGTAAAATGTTATTAACAGATATATTTATTACATCGGACTATCGAACCCTATTTTTCCTACTGATCGAGCATTGCTCCCTATAATGATGATTTTTTTGTCTAGGAAAACAGGGGGATGGCGGGGTGGAGGGTTCAAGAACAATTATAACAGTTTTGCGCTGAAAAAAAACACTTTCTCTCATTTGGATAACAACAGTCTTGTATTGAGTACCATCAGACATCTATTTAGTAACAAACGAAGTCGCATAAGTACCACATCATTCAAAATAATACCGATTCCTGCAGTAACACATTAACAAATGATGTTGCAGGAAGCTAAGTGGTATTATTTTTGAATGTTGTGTTACTTCTGTGACGTCATTTGTTACTAAATAGACGACATATGGTACTCAGTAGAAGACTGTTGTTATCCAAGTTAAAGAAAGTGTTCTTTTTCAGCGCCGAACTGTTATAATTGGCTGGAATGGATTATTTAGGTATACAGCGTAATTTTGGCATATGTCAGGGTTAAACATGTCTTTTTGCGTCATTTTAGGGCCTGACAGCTTAGTTTTTCGAAAAGTTGGTCCTTTATAATGAAATTAGAATGGGGCCTGAAACAAAAGTTAAAAATGTTACTAGGACCTGAACTGTAATTAACCCTAAAATTAAACCTAAATTAAATGCTATTTAATTAGCAATACATAGGAAAAAGAGGGGTCTTTACACATGAATAAAAATTTGTAATTTAGTACCATGTCAGGATTTTTTTATATATACGTACCTAATAGAATAAATTTTGTGCACATAGGTACCCGATTCCCGCAGGTGCACCATACAACACATTGGGGGACCTTATATCAACACATTTGAGTGCCCTATATAACAAAAAATGGTACGACGTATGCTACATTTAGGTACGCCCTATGTAACACACAGGTATGCCGTAGGTACGATGTATGCTACATTTATGTATCCTATATCAACGTGTTATGGTACGCAATATACACACGAGAAAGTACGACATGACTAAAGAAACTGGTAAAAATTAAATCGGATATCTAACTATAAAATTTTCTGACATAGATAGCTTTGTGTAAAAGTTTTATTCAACTGAGTATTTATGTGTAGACGTACCAAAAAGAATTTAGCGGGCAATAACGTGTTGAAGGCCTTCTTTCCTTAACCCGACCCGCCATCCAAGAAAAGAATATACTGATGGCGGTATCGAAGTAAAATATAATAGTTGCTCTTAAGCATTAGCTCTTAAGGAGAAGCCCCTTCCACAGTTTGATTTTGTTCACAATTCTCTCTTTTCTGTTCGAATCATCTTTCTGTGGTAGTAACGGAGGAAAAACCGGCCACTCTTAGGGCCGGCGATAGAGCCTTATCCACAATCATCTTCAGAAGAGGACCAAGTGAAGGAGCTGAATGTGGTGAGCTCAAATTTCTGGAATTTTTGGATTTGCTTTCTTGTCTCGTGAATTAAATTACGTATAGTCCCGCTCAATTCCTACTGGGTTTCATCTGTTGGTATGAAAAACCTAACCTTTTTTATAATCCAGTTCCTTGCCCTAAATCAGTTTCATGTGTTCGATTTCCTCTACTGTAAAATCACGTTGTTTGATCTTCTCTGTTAGTTGGGCAATCCGTTGAGGTTTTTCCCTCGAATTTTGACCGGAAATACCAATACCTTTTTTTTAAACGTTTCTCTTCTCTGTCTTGCCAAGTTCCTTACATCAGATGAAGTTGTAAATGCTCCCTTTCTGTGTATGAATTACGATTTACGTTTCGTCTCTCGTGCTTTTGGTTTAATTAACAGGCAATTTCTGAAAAGACACAAGAGAAAAGTGTACATAACACTTGGAGTTTTTGGTTCTGGATATGTTTTGTACAAGCTCTATGATGCTAACAGACGTAGGCTTACTGATCTTGAGAAAGTACTCGCCGTTGAAAGGGAAAACGATGAGCTCATCAAAGCTCAGTGAGATTCTCTTCTCCCATCATCTTGTTTGTTTTAATTCTTTCGGTTAATGGTGACTGTTTGATTATGTCTTATACTTGCGTTTGTTAGAATTCGGGCACATTTTGAGAGCATTCAGACGATAGCCGATTCAACAACTCTTCCCCATGCAATGAAATCCTTAGATAGTCGTCTAGCAGAGAACTTGGACCTCACACCATTGATGGAGAGGCTAATGCAAGGAAAGGGCCAACCAAACACTCTAACAACAGCAGAGAAGCTCGAATTATGGGATAGACTGAAAACGATGAGTATGTTATCGTGGTTATATAGTTATACCATTACTTCTCTATGTAGTCATTTTCTTGGTTAATCACATATCTATGCTACTTCCTGCCCAGGTTTTACGAAATTGATATCTTCTCTTCTTTCCGTGACTTTGCTGAGCCTCTACATTAGGGTTCAAGTCAACATATTAGGGAGACATCTATATGTCGACACAGCTCGAGGTCTTGGGAGTTCTCAACTGTTGGTAAGAAAAATGCTGCTTATAGTTCTTTTCTGATAGAGTAGTTAGTCATCTTTTCTGCTCTAAGAACTCGTTCGAATTTCTTCGTCTCAATACAGGACGAAACTGAACTCATCGACAAAAACGACGAACAACAGTTCTTGGCCTGTGCTGATTACCTATCCAACTATGGACTGCCTTTGTTGGTATCTAATGTCGAAGCTGCTGCATCAGATGTTCTCAGTAGGTATGCTTTCGTGTGAACTTATCCTCTACAATCTTTCGTATCTAATGCATATATATCCATTTTTTTCAAACAAAGCCCATTTCAAAACACAAGCATTAACACTGTTTTATTACATGTGCAGCAAACAACTGAAGGACCTCTTCAATGTCTCAATACTCCACGACACGATCATCCACATATTTTCCTCCTTTACGAGCTCGCACAGTCCTAATTTCTGGGCTAATTATTTAATGCCCCAAGATTCGGGAGCTTATAAATTCGTAGCACCCTCGACGAGTACTGCCTCTGATCTTACAAACGCCACAAAGTTCGAACTTCTCATGGGAGAAACTCGTGAAGTAATATCAAGGTATAAGCGAATGGTTACCAAGTTGTTTATCATCAAGACTGCGTTTTTATACTCCTTTTTTTTTTTCTGGGACAGCGTTGAATTTGCAAATATCGTGGATGTATCCATGGTAACGCTGGCGAGCCAAATTGTTGTAGATCTCAGCATACAGTGCGGAGGAAATAACTTAGCGGGGGGGATTCCTCTTGCAAAACTTATACCTCGGATTTCTCAGATGAGTCAGCTTCTGCTCGAAGAGTCGAATAGGAAAAGGTATATAAGCGTTGTCCGAGGTATACCTGAGGTTGAGATGTTCTTCACGCTTTTGTATTCAAGCACATCAGAGTAGCAGTTTTTAGCAAGTCTTTTGGTGGTAGTCTTTGCATGATGAGCTTTTCTTGAGAATTTGAAGCTTGTGGGGAGACAAATGTAATATTCGTATTTACTTGGGATTGTTATTGTTATTATTTTTATAGTTGAATTAGTAAAGTAATTTACTTAAAAATGTGATGTAGTTATGTAATAAAGCCCAAACCAAAGTGTGACGCGCCGATCTGGCGCGTGTTGTGACGCGTAATTGGAAAAAAATAGTTTGCCCTAGTCTCTCTGTGGCTGACGCACACTGAAACGCTCAATTCAACGATCGCTGAACCGCCGCCTGGGATATCGAGTCGCCACCGTTCTCATCTAGATCAGCTGATCGAGTCGAATCCATTAATAATCGCGGTATGGTACTTGTCGATTTCGTTCGTTTCTCCGACCTCGTAGTCGTAACTCCCGCCCGATCTGTATTCCTTATCGTTGAAAATATTTTCAGCAGTTCTGATTTGAATCGTCTTCGGCAATTTCTTTGTCGGTTGTGGAAAGAAGAAATATGGAGTCGATGGACATCGTGGGTAAAGCGAAAGAGGACGCTTCTCTTCCGAAAGGTTCGTTATTTGCATGCCCAGTTTATGAAGATTCCGCTTGGTTTTCTTTTTCAATTTTTGCTTTTCAATTTTTTTTTGCAGCTACTATGACAAAAATCATCAAGGAGATGTTGCCTCCAGATGTTCGTGTTGCAAGAGACGCTCAAGATCTCTTAATTGAATGTTGTGTGGGTGAGTGATTGATACTTGCCTTTGGTTTCTCGGGTTACAGTCATCCTAATCTTATTCAGATTGAGCAATGAGATTACATTGTAATCAACACCATTATTTTTGCTGAGTTTCCTACCAGTGATGAATTTTACAAAAATATTTGGGTGTTAAAGCTTCAAAACTGTGTGCTGGTTTTAAGCATAGCTGGCTCAGTAAACGTGTGCACAGCTATCGATTGCAGTGTTTTGTTTCTTGCTGAGTTGCGGTTGATTCTTTTCATGACGTGTCTCGGTTCTTTTTAGTGCTAAATGGTCTTTTGCCTGTGTTGCAGAATTCATCAATCTTGTATCATCCGAGTCAAATGAAGTTTGTAACAGAGAGGACAGAAAAACAATTGCACCAGAACATGTTTTGAAGGCCTTACAGGTTGCTGATCCGATCTCTAACGTTTTTCAGATTTCTTCCCCTTTCGCTTTCCTTTCCACATTTCGACGTGATAATGATCCTTCACCACTCGGCAGCCACCACCTTGGCAAAGGGCAGTATCTTCTCATCTCTAAACAACTGTTTTCAGGTTCTTGGATTCGGGGAATATGTCGATGACGTTCACACTGCGTACGAGCAACACAGGCAGGAGACTGTGGTTAGCATACTGATAACTCTTTTTGTTTCTCATGTTTATCTGTGGTTCATATGCTGTTTCTAGCAATCATGACACCATGCAAGACTCATCCGAGGTTAAGTTTATTCGTGTCCTTGTTGACAAACACTGCTTCGAAAAATGCTACTTCTTCACTGTAGCCTTCTCCTTGATTTCAATCTCAGTCCTTTATGCTAAAAATGTTTGTACAAATGGGGTGGCCTTTTGACTCAGGACACTATGAGAAGTGGAAAATGTAGCAGCAATGTAGCTGAAATGACCGAGGAAGAGGCATTGGCCGAGCAACAGAGGATGTTCGCCGAGGCACGTGCTCGAATGAACGGAGGATCCTCAGCGCCTAAGCCGTCAGAAACTGAGGCTCAGCCAAGTTCGAACAGCTAACTTAACTCTCTTATAGGGTACCTACTTTTTTTTTCTCTTGAAGCTCAGTTTGATTCTTGTATCATATAAAAAAGCCTAACAACAGAGTATTGGGCATGTACATGTAACTAACGTACTTTCGTGTCTATTGCGTTTTTGAATCTCAGAATTACAGTAGTTGTAATATTACTGAAGAGATTTGCATGGTTGAGTCAATGGTTGTTAGAAAGGAGAGTTCTTGGAAGATTTACTTACAGGTAGTAAAAAGCAAAGAAAAGGTAACAAAGGAAAGTGAAGAAAACAGAGCTTCTTCTTCGTCTTCATTCATGGTTCACAAGAGTTCCAAAGATGTAAAATTATTGAACACAAAAAGAGTAACCATCAACCATCTTCGTCGTCATCATCATCATCATCATCTATGTACAAAGATCCTTTAAAAACTCTCAAAATTCTACGGAAATGGAAAAGAAAACAACCCCATAAACACAAGACTAACACACTACAACTCCACGAAATGAAAAACAAATGTCTGTTTTCTGACAGCATAATAAATCTTTCTCAATCTCACAGCACAGTCTTATAAGATATCAGAAGCTCAAGGAGACGAAGGAGGAGAAGAAGCCCCTTTGAAGATGAGAAAGTTGAGTCTCTCCAAAGCAAAATAGATAAAACTTCCCTTATTATGAGTGAAAAAGCACCCAAAGTTGGATCCCACCACACATTGCCATCCATTTCCGTATCTCTTGTCAAACTCCTGCAATAAAGTCGTGATCTTTAACAATTTAAAATCAGACATAAAAAACAGTTGAATTTCTTAAGCAATCGATGACCATACCGTACCTTCTTGATGTGTCCTGCAATGGATGTGCAGTCAAGAACGTCGTACAGATCCAATGCTTGAGAAGCAGAAGCCATGGCTTGGATCTGCATCTTCAATGGCATATCTGTGTCCTCTATCATTGCCTTGCCTTCCAACATCTTTGCAACAAATCCCACTTATGATTTTTACTAAAGTTTTAATCTTTACTCAAAATCTTGAAAGCCCAAGAAAAAAGGACATCTCTCTCTCTCTCTCTCTCTCTCTCTCTCTCTCTCTCTCTCTCTGGGGGGCTTTTATGTTTGAAGGCAGGCTGGATGGATAAGGCTGATTGTTATTTATAGAAGCTCTTGCAGTGAATATTATCCATTACATGCTTCAGACCTATTACAAAGAACGAGAGATGTGTAAGATAGAAATGCGTTACGCGTGGAGTTTTATCTTTTATAGCTTCGCAATATTTCATTATTTTATGCACTTTTTCCCCTCACTTTAATGCGATCTTCCTTGGCAAATTGTGGCATCAACTAAAAGATGTTTATTTTAGCTAGAACTATGCAGATCAGATTAATTTATTAAGAATAAACTAATAAGAGTAAGAAAGCGATAACATACGTCATATCATAGTTTTAATTAACTTGAAAACATCGGCACCAAGATATTTATGATATTTGACAATGATGTTTGTAATAATAATAAATTAATTTTGGTTTGGAGATAATTTTCGTCTTATTTTGTGGAAAGACCAAAGAGTCTAGATGAACTAAGAGAAGAAAGAAAGGGATATTTGGTGAAATCGATGTGTGTGATATTTCTTGCCAGACCCCACTTAATTCCGTGCAATGATATCATATTGCATTATATATTTTATTGCATAAGATATGAAAATCAAATATGTGGAATAAAAATTGAGCAAATATGTTCAAGAAGATAATAACATACAGTGGACACCCTTACCTTAAGAGACTTCGAAGCTTAATTATTCCGACGAAATATACAGTTGACATACGACGACATTCATCATAACCTATAGTTGATCAATCATTGATCAAGCAACTAATTACACCTTAGACAACCTTAAACTCCCTCCATGATATTGGAGAATACATCGCTCAAGGGAAAACAAACACTGATCATCTTCTTCTTCACCAAATATTGGATTCTACGTTGCTGTAAGGAAACTGCTTCGACTCCGAGCCCGACCCCACGTTGTCGAACAGCCCAAAATCATGTCCCAACTGAGAACTATTACCATCATTGTTGTTATTATTTCTCTGTAGGGGCAAAAGATTGTAAGGATTACTATCATTATTGGCTCCAATTCTTAAGCTGCTGCTACTCTGATGATGATGTCCTCTGAGCTGTAAAGCTGTGAGCAGCAAAGAGTTCATCGAAAGGTTAGGAGCTGAAGTATGGCCGCCGCCCAACAATGGCCAAGCATTAGCTACTGATGATTGTATCAACGGATTTGGTCCTAAGTTGTTCCAATTTGAAAGTACGACGTTGTTAAGGTTGTTAAAGCTCTGAATCTGATCTATGTCTCCAAGCTCGTTCGCCATTGCATTGTTGGCTTCCTCGCACGGAGGAGAATATTCTTGGGAGTTATTCGCAGGCGAAGAAGACGAACCCATCGCTGTAATCTGATGCTGCTTCTTTGCTGGGGAAGCCTTTTGAAACACTCTGCAAATTATCCATTCTTCCTACGACATGTGTAAAGGCGAGATCTTTGCTCGTTGTTACGTACGCTATACAATGCATAGGAGATACAAAATGAATGGAGAATGTAATAATAAAAATGGTACCTTTGTAGGGTTGAACGAGACGCTGTTTTCGAGCCTATATTCGTGCATGACCCAATTGGTCTTCTCGCCTTTCGGCGCTCGCCCTCGATAGAAAACTAGGGTTTTCTTCATGCCTACCAAGATTTCCCCTCGAAAAATTTCTCGATCTTTGCCCGTCGTTTTCCAATATCCCGCCTCGGTCGCTCGGTTCGTTCTCAAGCCCGTGGGGTATTTTCGATCCCTTAGGCTGAAGAAATACCATTCCTTTTCTCCCATCGAAGCTTTCGCTGCGAAATAATTATATAAAAATACATGCATATGATTAATATTTAGTAGTATATATGCGATTTTAAATAAATACCTGGAAGATCCCATGGTTCGCACTTGTTAAGATCGACTTCTGAGACAGCCCTAGTCGAGAAATCGAAATTCGAAACCTTATTAGTTAGGTAATAAGTGATGAGCTCTTCATCCGTGGGATGGAATCTGAATCCTGGAGGAAGGGTTTCCTCCATGTTCATCATTTTTCTTAGTACCAAAAGGTGTGTAATATTATTATTATTGGTAGATGTAATAGAAAGTATATATGATATATAGATAGATGAAATTAAGGTAGCTTCATGTAAGATCAGGTTTTGTAATAATGGTGAGTTCAGTACTCTTATAACAATTCTCATGCTTGAAGGAGAAGCTCTTCTATTGGGCAGTAGGCTAATTGTACAAGTCTTTGTTTATTGTAGATTATTACAGCTAACATTTTGACAAAGATAGTGGATATCTTTATTTAATTTTAATGCTTATATGGGATATTAAATGCATCTACATATTAATTTGAGCATAGTTACGATAAATTTGTCCAATTGTCTCTTCTGCTATTTGCCAACCAACATATCTACTCTCACCAAATAACATAAGCATTGGCTAATAGTCCAATCAAAAAATGCCTTGTACCTTCATATAATCATCGTCAATTAATATTTTGTTTGACACGTGTCCTCTCATTTATATATTATTTTTCTTTGATTCACACATACAAAAACGACACGCATATATTAGTAATCTACGTTAGCTTAGGAAAGAGTAGGTGATTAATTTTACAAAATAGCTTATGGCGAGTGCAAAGAAATCTCAACGTATTTCAATTGAATGTTCCCTTCTAGAACCATATAAATAGATTCTTCGATTTATATATAAAAGTTGATTAAGGCTAGAGAATTGTGATTATGAAGCTTAATGTCGGCTCTTGTAATAAATTTCAAGTGTCATAACGTCAATCGATATCAGCAAACCGTATTAGAATAATATGTACTTGTCGACATTATAATATATGGATAAGAAGAGTAGTTAGTTCAAATGTTCACCAAACATCAAGACTGTTACTGTGCTTATCTTGGTTATTGTTTTGAATCCCTTACAACTTTCAGTCATTATGCTTGCAACACTTGCCATTTTTTTCAATCCTAACCAATGCATTCCTATGTAATACTTCGCCAGCTCTTGGTAATAATAATAATCTTATTCTTGGATCATTGTTTTATTGATCTCTCGATTTACGCGAACTTCGTTTCCATCGTGGCGTGAAATAAAAGTTTCTATAATTTAATAACGAAATCAGGTAAAAAAGAATAGTTTATAGCCAATGTCTCATCGTTTCTTGAAAGCAGGTTATTCTATGCATGCATGTCCATATAGTAGCATAAGAAGAAATAGCGAAATTCGAATATCTTTTGACTGAAATAGGAAAAATCACTTTGATATAATAACCATTATCTCTAGCGGATAACGTTATATAAGTGTACATATATATGGAATAACTTACTAGACCATTGAAATCATTTCCCCATATGTTGTACCATATATATTCTCAATAAATTCAAGAAATATAACGAAAAAAACGATTTTATTGCCAAAAAAAAAAAGTAAGCGGATGAACGAGCGCCCGATCCTCAATTCACCGGCAAACAACAAGAGATAAAAAAATGATGTAAAATTATTTTAAATTACATAATTGCGCTCGTTGAATTTTGCTGACCTATAAAAGGTGTTGTAGATGATAAACGTAGCAACTTCGGCCAATGATGGCAGTGTCTTGTTGACCGATTGATGCCGATAAAACTGCAACAATAAAAACCATATATGTTACTGTCGGGACTAGCGAGCCATCACCTCGCCGGAGTCGCCGGAAGTCGCCGGAGAAAGCAGCTAGGTCGAACTGCTGTGAAGAGCTGAAGCTGAGCTGAGGATAATATCTGAAGAAGGTTGCGACGTTCAGGGGCCGTCCGATCGACCTTGGCGCGCGATCTAAGAGCTCAGATTTGAAGCAGCGAGATTAAACGATGATCGTCAGATGAGGCGCGAACATGATGGATGGCTGAGATTAGAAGAAGCCAGATCACGCAGATGACGAATCTCAGCCGCAAGATCAGAATCGGACGGTCTATGATGAAAGTGATACTTCACTTATAGAGTTGTAACACGATTTCTACTTCATCACGCATTAAGCATGAGGCAACGTGGCACATTAGGAGACGACGGATCAGATTAAGGTGAACGGCTCTGATTAAACGCGAGTCATGTGTTAACCTGAACATCAGTGTATAAATATCAGCTATACTAGTTCGACCCATCATCTTTGTGAGCTCGTAGATTTGCGTAGAGTGAGAATCTCAGAGAGGAGTGAACACGAAAGTTGTAGAGGGCCGTGAGTGCTGTACTTTTCGTGTTGTGAGTAATACGTAACGAGGCTCGGTTGATCCGTGGATGTAGGCTGAACAGGCCGAACCACGTTAAATATTCTGTCAAAGAGTGCGTGTGTTTCTCTTGCGAATTTCGATCTGATTTGAGCTGCGATTGTTCAAATCAGTGAGAACGAGTTGCATACATTAACGGAACATTGAATTAGGTTCTCAAACGCAGCAATTCCACAACAGTTACATACGTATATATTAAATATGAAGAATAAATGTAAATGATTGCTAAATATTATTCAATAGTCATACTTACATATTCAATTTGAGCGCCTCCTCTCTCTCGGGTCTCCTTGGTCCACTTTCCCTCAAGCCTTTGTGTGATGGACAAATTACTGCTATTATTATTATTATTATTAGGGTTTAATTCTTGATTATTAACTGGAATCAAAATCCAGTTAGGATTATCGACCCTTTTCTCGGTCGTCTTCACTCTTCTTTTCTCAGGTTGAGGTTCTAAGGCGTACAGCTTGATATTGCTAGTTCCAACCTATGTAATCATTCACAATTAAATCCTTATATGGTTTATTATTTAGTTACAGAGATGTTAGTTTATTAATAGTTAACTGTTGAACTTGCAATAAGTATTGAGATGTGTTTTGACATGAAATAGCTTTAGCGCTATTTCTTTGTTCTCTACCACCGTAGATGATGGTCGATCTCTCCTCCGTGACGACCACGACATGTCCTGAAAAAAATAAAATAAATTCAATTTATTTTAGTAGTTACTTAGCGCATG
This sequence comes from Craterostigma plantagineum, assembly GCA_027422505.1. Taxonomy (NCBI): domain Eukaryota; kingdom Viridiplantae; phylum Streptophyta; class Magnoliopsida; order Lamiales; family Linderniaceae; genus Craterostigma; species Craterostigma plantagineum. The sequence continues at coordinate 409,539 of JAPQWV010000120.1, forward strand.
TTGTTATTGCTTTAAGTGTATTTAATTTAGCGCTAAAATCATATTAGCTTGCAGTAATTGTTCTAAGGTTATTTGAGTTTCAATATGAGAAGCCGGTCCACACGCCTTCCTTGTGTATTTGTACACACATCATGTGTATATCTAATTTAATATTAATTTTATTTTATAATAAATAGATTGTACTTTTTTTTTTGGGTTAATTTAGATTGTACTCGAGTAAAGGATATAATTACATGATAACGAATATATCATATATATACCTCGGAATTCGGAGGTGGTGTTGTATTATTATCATCAGAGAAACTTTTGATAGGTTGAGGGAAGAGCTCCATTCACTCTCTTGCACATAGTCAGATGGTCAAACTCTTCGTTATAAGGTGGATTCAACTGACAAATATAAAATACGATAATCAATATTTACAATAGTCATAATAGCCATGCAAAACTATATAAGATATCATCACTTACGTTTCTCTCTTATTTCTCTTGGCCGCCGGCGTGATGATAAGATGATGGTTAGAGAGAGGTTCTGGCTATTCTACTCTTTTGTATAGATAGATATTATGATAGTTACTTAGAGTTTGTATGTGGGTCTCTATTTATAGTGGCATATCATGTAATGTCATTCATGTATCACACTTGGAAATTTAACTATCACATTGCAATTTTTATGAGACTCAAGTTCTTCATTCCGATTCACTCATATTACGTTCTTATAACAGTAAATATATTACGTAAAAAGGATTTGACTATGACCGTTGATGAAAACGGATAAGGACAGATACGTCCTGATTTAGGATTGCAATTTAATCGTATTTTTTTTATTAGAATATCATATTATTCCATTCGTTCCAATTCGTTTCCAACCTATAATACGAAGATGAACTCATTTTATCTTACTGTGGATCGTCTATGCAATTCCAATTCCTTTTTTTATTTGAACATATTCCTAATCTAAATATTTTTTTTTATTTGATAATAATCACTAGTTTTTTTAAAAGTACATTCCTGAAGAACTAGTCAATATCCCTATGTTAGTTTTATATTGGCTTATCTTAGGGTCTTTTTTCATGATTTTTCTACTTTGATACTACGTGGGCTTGAGCTTGCAATAAAAACCTTTCTACTATGATGAATATTCTATTGGGAAACTAGAACACAGACACCAGAACTGCAAATTACATTTCTTCGCATAGTGCTTGGCTTTTCGATCTAATGTGTGTGCTGTAAAAATTACTTACAAAAGCTTACATTCATTATATATATTCAAATCATGTGCTTATGTATATAACAATTAGAAAAAGGCTGGCATCACAACCTATGTGCCGCAAGCGCTCCACTTTAGGGCCGAGTAGATGGATTATTGTTAATATAAGGTTTTTCCTATATAGCCATGTTGGAATTCACTTTCGTTTTGTAGCGTCCAATACGGACGATGATGAAATCAAGAGTTTTTATAGTCGATAAGAAGAGTAAAATTATTTACTATACAAACGATAGCAATTGCGATACGTTAATATTATCTCAATCAATACACCACAATGATTACTTATATAATTTAAAATATTTTATGATAGCATGTTAAATATCATGAAATATCTCATAATGATTCAAATTTGTGTCTGTTTATCTTAATATTATTATTATCTTCTGACGCATAGTGAAGTTATCTTATTGTTATAGATGAATTAGGTTAATCTCATTTTCTTATAGTTATGATAGTACAAAACTTATAATTTTTGTTTTTCATACAAGATTTACCTGCACACCTACTTCCGTCCGTTCCACAATTGGTACAGGGTTACAGAAACATAATTTGAAAGTAACATAATATATGGATTAATAAGAGTAGTTAGTTCAAACGTTCACCAAACATCAAGACTGTTACTGTGCTAATCTTGGTTATTGTTTTGAATCCATTACAGTTTCTAATCATTATACTTTACAAACACTTGCCATTTTTTTCCAATCCTAACCAATACATTCCTATGTAATAATTCGCCACCTCTTGCTAGCATGGTAATAATAACCTTATTCATGGATTATTTTTTTTATTGATCTCTCGATTTACGCGTCCTTCGCTTGCATCATGGCGTGAAATAAAAGTTTCTGTAATTTAATAACGAAATCATGTGGAAAATAATAGTTTATAGCCAATGTCTCATCATTACTTGGAATAAGGTTATTCTATGCATGCATGTCCATATAGTAGCAGAAGAAATAGCGAAGTTAGATCTTTTGACTGATATAGGAAAAATCACTTTGATATAATCACCATCATCTCTAGCGGATAACGTTACATAAGCGAAATTTGATCGATATGAGGGGTGTGGGACATCGTAATAGAAGATTCGATTAAAATTTTGTTTGAGTGAGGCCATGTAACAGGAAAAATTATCCACAACCAAATATTGGGCCTTATTGGGCCAATGCCCGTCCCCACTATTGGGCCTTATTGGGCCAGTCACGTTTTTCATGTAAAAAAGGGAATTCCGTTGCTGGGATTTGTATTCCAAGCAACTAAGGGCTCGTTTGATAACGATGTATATATCAATCTATGTACACAAAATTTCGGAACCCTAGACAACAAATCCGTTCATTCTCAAAGGCCTACCCTTCTTATTTCTTACACTGATGCTGTTGCGTTGTCAAACGATCTGAATTCGTAGGAATCTCTCTGGGTTTCATTTCAGGTATGCTTGCTCTTTTCCACCTTTTGTTCCTGTTGAAATTCTTGTATGTTTTCTCCTCGATATTGGTCAAAGGCGTCAAATACAATCAGAGCCTCATTCTTCTCCTCGCGGCAATAAAATCGAAGCGCGTTCTGATCTGATTCTTCGTCAGATACGTTGAATCTGATTGGAAGCTCGTAGAGATTTTCGGCAGATTTGCTGACCTAATACTCTTAATCATTCGCTGGTTGTTTCGAAATTATTATTGATTTTTTTTTCAATCGTTTCTTTTTCCGTTAAGGGGAAAGATTTGGGATCGGCAATGGATTTGAAATCGATCATGTCGGAATCGAAGGTAGGAATAGTTGACCTGATTGAAATGGCAATCAGAGTGGCAGCGACGGACTACGGCGAAGAACTGCGACGTCGTCGCGATAGCATCGTTGAAGCTCTCTACGCGTCTTCGTCGCAGGTTTGCCGTAATTGCGAGTGTCCTCCTCCTCGAGAGAATACTGGCAGTTACAATCGCGTCGAAGATGATAGTGGTAGAAATAAGAACGCTACTCAGGATTTTGGTAAAAGTACGTTGGCCTTGGATCCAGATGGTAGAAACTATAGCGAGAGAAATGAGGACGATGGTGACGATCCTTTTGCCAATTTGTTTGACGACGAGCAAACAGAAATTCTCAACATCAAAGATCAGCTTGAGGATCCGCACAAGGTAGGTTTGTTGCAAGGATTTGTTATTTTTCTGCTTCGAACTTATTCTTTCTTATATTTTTTAATTGACGTTTCATGTTTTAAATTGTTTGTTTAGAGTGAAGAAGGTGTTTTGGAACTGCTGCAAACTCTTGCAGACATGGACATCAGTTTCCAAGCTCTCCAGGTGAAATCTGTTTTCCTCTTCGAGTTTGTGTTGGCTGTGGTGTTTTCCTCTGAATGCAATTCAATTGATAAGCAGGAAACAGATATAGGAAGGCATGTGAATAGATTGAGGAAGCATCCATCGAATGAAGTCAGAAGATTAGTGAAGCTACTTGTTAGGTTTACGTTTTTCCTTTTGTCTTCGTCCTGCATTAAGTATATGAGTGATTTTGCGTTTCTCATATCAATTTTGTGCTGTTGTGAAGAACAGAAAATGGAAGGAAACTGTGGACCAATGGGTTAATATGGACTCGGAACTACCCCGGGAAAATACAAACATAATTGGTAATACTACCAATTCCTTCATATGTGGACTTTTTTCCAACAAATGCTGTTGTTTAGGTGGCTCGTTAGAGCTAGTTTTTTATGCGAATAAAGTAAAGTTATTGAACTAAATAATGGGAGATTGATGTGTCTGATTTTGGTGGTGTTGGTGATGGCGGCAGCTGATGAGGACTCGCCTCAGCAGGACATACCAGAAAATCAGCAAAATGCCCATCACCAGGTGAGTCGAAGTTGTTGCGATCAGTTATGCTTTTTATGATAGCAAAAGAAAAACATAAAGAACACACACACACCTCACCCAAATATTGGGTTTTGAAATGTTCTGAATATGCGTTCTTGCAGGTTCGCGTTGTTGAATACTCACTAAGTCCACAAGCAAAGTTCTTAATACCGTTCATGTGTTTGCAAATTGGATGGTTCTGTTTTTTGTTCTATATGGCTAATAGGTGATGCTGGCATTTTTTTTTTTATGTACTCATCAGATGCGAATTCCCTTGTTAAAACAATGCTGGCATTTTTTTTTATATTTCATCGATGTTCACAAAGAGACTGTGATGTACACACGGATATATCAACAATATCTCAACAAGCAAAAACAAATCAAAGCGTAAAACGAGCACAAAGGCTAAAATAACATAGCGCATCAAATATAAGAAAAACCATTGATCTATGAGGCTGCGTTGTTGTCAGTCTTAAACAGGGAGTACAGAACCTCTGAGACTGCGAATGGTCTATGAGGCTATTTGCTGGCAAAAGATGTGTGCTTAGTAAGGATTGACCAGATCTGCGTCACAACGGTATTCAATGAGTATATCTGAAAGTAAAGAATTTGTAAAACCTTATGTAGTTACAGATTGAGACATTCAACGACTAAGTTTTAAGGGATGATGATTATGCATTTTAGATGTTTGAATCGTCTTCTAGATGTTAGGATATAACGTAGTGTTACGATGAGACCCACCATGTATTGTATTGATTGTTATTTCGTTCGGTTCTAACAAATATTTATATCTCGATAAGAGGACAAAATACTAACGGCCAACAACGGTGTTATTAAAAGAAAATGCGATATATTCTCTAGCGGGCGAATAATGGTGCGGCGATCTTCAATCTCCTTCACCTGCGAATATTATGTAAAGAAATTTAACATATGGAAAGTATTATTCGAAGTAAATAAATGCGCGATTATTGGTTTATCTGAATTCTGACCTATAAAAAGTGTTGTAGATGATAAACGTCGCCACTTCGGCCAAAGAACGCATTGTCTTGTTGACTGATTGATGCCGATAAAACTGCAACAATTAATAAAATAACCATATATGTTATGTACATATATTAAATATCATATGAAGAATAAAGGTAATGATTGCTAAATATTATTCAATAGTCATACTTACATATTCAATTTGAGCGCCTCCTCTCTCTCGGGTCTCCTTGGTCCACTTTCCCTCAAGCCTTTGTGTGATGGACAAATTACTGCTACTATTAATTATTATTAGGGTTTAATTCTTGATTACTAATTGGAATCAAAATCCAGTTAGGATTATCGACCCTTTTCTCACTCGTCTTCACTCTTCTTTTCTCAGGTTGAGGTTCTAAGGCGTACAGCTTGATATTGCTAGTTCCAACCTATGTAATCATTTGGAATTAAATGCTCATTTTCCTCACATCTATGAATTATTATTTAGTTACAGATCGATGTTAGTTTATTAATAGTTACCTGTTGAACTTGCAATAAGTATTGAGATGTGTTTTGACATTGAAATAGCTTCAGCGCTATTTCTTTGTTCTCTACCACCGTAGATGAGGTCGATCTCTCCTCCGTGACGACGACATCATGTCCTGAGAAATAAAAAAATAAAATAAAATAAATTCAATTATTTTTAGTAGTTACTTTGCGCATGTTGTTATTGCTTCAAGTGTAATATTAGCGCTACAATCATATTAGCTTGCAGTAATTAGGATAAATAGATTGTAGTTGAGTAGGATATTATTAGGTGATAATGAATACATCATAATATACCTCGGAATTCGGAGGTGGTGTTGTATTATTATCACCAGAGGAAGTTTTGATAGGTTGAGGGAAGAGAACTCCGTTGACTCTCTTGCACATAGTCACATGGTCAAACTCTTCGTTATAAGGTGGATTCATCAGACAAATACAAAATACGATAATCAACATACAATAATCAGCAATGATACACTGTGTAGTAACCCATTATATGAAGATATCATCACTTACGTTTGTTTATTATTTTTCTTTTGGCCGCCGGCGAGGATGGTCTAGAGCTGAGAGCTGCTGCTATTGTATAATTCTCTCTTTTGTATAGGTAGATATGATAGGTACGACAAATGTGTTTAGTGTATTTATAGTGTGGCAATTATTTCCCAACATTAAAATCATGTAATGTGTAATATTCCAACTTGCATAATGTTGTAGCATACATGGAAATTTAACTATCACATTGCAATTTTTATGAAAGTCATAGTCAAAATTTCTTCATTCTGGTTCAATCATATTACGTTCTTATAACAATAAATATATTACGTAAAAAGGATTTGACTATGACCGCTGACGGAAACGGATAAGGACTGACACGTCCCCTATTCAGAATTGCAAATTAATCGTATTAATTAGAATATGATATTATTCGATTCGTTCCAATTCGTTTCCAACCTATCATACGAAGATGACTCATTTTATCTTACTATGGATAGTCTATGCAATTCCAATTCCATTTTTTTGAACATATTCCTATCTAATTATTTTTTTTAATTGATAACAATCACTAGTTTTTTTTTTTAAAGTACATTCCTAGAAGAACTAGTCATTATCCCTATGTTTGATTTATATTGGCTTATCTTAGGGTCTTTTTTTCATGATTTTTCTACTTTGATATGTGGGCTTGAGCTTGTAATAAAAACCTTTCAAGTATGATGAATATTCTATTGGGAAACTTGAACACGGACATCAAAACTGCAAATTACATTTCTTCGCATAGTGCTTGGTTTTCGATCTTCTATATAGAATTACGTGTCAGACCATGATAACATTTTTAAATAGTTTTCATGCCCCTTCAGTCAGTATTAAGGACCTACTTTTCAAAATTCTTAGAGAAAAATACCCAAACTATGCGATATGATATATTTACCCCCTAACAGATGCAAAATTTACAAAGATTTATCATCGTCTTCTCCAACGAGCGAGCTAATCTTCAAGCTCGATTTCCGCCTATAATCTGACGAGGAGGCCCGACCCTGACCTATCGTCGTAATAGAGCTCGACGGAGCTGAACTTATTTTTTTTTTGTTTTACCAAATCACTTAGCGACGTATGACACATCTCTTCTAGTAAATAACAAATCTTCACCCAAAAATACCACATCCTACATTAGAAATAATGATTCATATATTGTAAATAACGCAGTCTGTATACAAACAATGGATCGAGATAAAAAGAATGAAAATCACAAACGACACTAAAAAAACAGATGGAAACTGCATAAATCACTTCGTTATTGACTCAATAATGTAAAATAGACCTCAATTTCTTATGGGTACCTCGAATTTATACCGATTACTTGCAAGAAACGGATATTATATTTTCCCTAAATCGTATAAAAAAGAAATACTTATAACATAACAAAAAAATGACAATTGTCTTATGGTTAATCACAAATGTTGACTTAAAGTAACACGTCGCTGAATAGTAATAACGCCTTGTTTGTCGTAAATAACACATTCTGTGTACAACCAATGGATCGGGGGAAAAGAACGAAAATCACAAACGTCACTAAAAACAGAGGAAAACTGCATAAATCTCGTCGTTATTGACTCAATAAGGTAAAATTGACCTCAATTTCTTATGGGTACCTCGAATTTATACCGATTAGTTGCAAGAAACAAATATTATATTATTCCTAAATCGTGTAAAAAAGAAATACTTATAACATAGCAAAAAATAACAAATGTATTATGGTTAAAATATTGACTTAGAAGTAACACATCGCTGAAAGGTAATAACGCCTTGTTTGTCGTAAATAACACATTCTGTATACAACCAATGGATGGAGAGAAAAGAACGAAAATCACAAACGACACTAAAAAACAGATGAAAACTGCATAAATCTCGGCGTTATTGACTCAATACTGTAAAATACACATCGCTTTCTCATGGGTATCTCGAATACCGATTACTTGCAATTTATGTCGAAATCGAGATTCGATTTACCATTATATTCTCGAAATTGCACCCTAATTAGACAAGCAAATTCTACCTCGTGCGTCGTCAATATCATAATGAATCCAACATGATATGTCGAAATCGGTTGAATGTGGCTGTCGAATTTTTTTGTGCTCGATTCAGTGTAAGAAAAATATTTTGTAACTGAGTAACACAATATTATTGAAAATAACGTGTCTGTTTCCTAAAGTAACAATATTCTGTAACTGAGTAACATAATATTATTGCAAAATAATGTGTCCGGTTCCTAAAGTAACAATATACTTTAACTGAGTAACATAAAGCCCTTGAAAGATCATTTTAGTAAGTGTATTTTCGTCAAATCATATTTTTTGGTCCTTCACTCAAATTTTTACATAAAGTAGGTCCTTTAAACTTATTCATTTTGTGCTAGGGCCTGAACAGAAAATTAAAAATTTACTAGGGTCTGACATAAAATTCCCCCTTATATATATATTCAAATCATGTGCTTATGTATATAACAATTAGAGGATCTCCAATCGAACCCCAAAACTCAAAATTTGAAAATTTACTCCAATCGAACTGCAAAACATAACCCAAAATGCGTCACGCATGTTCTCTCTCATCACTTTGATGCATCTTTGCGTCTCTGACGGTTGGAATGCGAATCAATCTTTTTAATTTGCAAACAAGTACTTAGTTTCCTTCTATCATACATTTTTAAGAAAAAGTTGACCGCTGACCCATAGATAATATAGACAAGACTGATTGATGTAGTAGCCGTCCTATCTAGTGAGTCATTTTCCCATCTTCTGTACACCAAAACCACTGAATTTTTGCTTCTCACTTTTGAAGAATTTTTTCTTACGTGTCATAGTACATGAAGAAGAACAAAGAAACTTGCGACTTCACTCAAAATCATGTGAAATCATTAAATATGTACTGTAATGGGAACTTGCACGTTAGAAAAAGGGATTTTGGCAGAATGTAAAATGGAGAGATTGTATTTTGGAGTTTGAACTTTGCACCCTGAAATTAACAATAACATATGAAAAAGGTTAATATCACATTGACTCTGCACGAATAACATTATCCATATAAATATATTTGTATTATTAACCTTATTAATTTTTTGTGATTAAATCTAAAATAAAATTTGTAGTCTAATTTGTAAAGTTCTAAAATATGTGGATAGTATTGAAATTTGTAAAATTGATGCGGAAGTGAATATTACAAAATAGTCTATTGAGTTTGAGAATGAGTTGATCGGTCGGAAAAGAATTACTGCATTTTGAGTTTGAGAATACGTTTGAGTTTGATAATGCATTTCTCGGTTGGAGATGGTCTTAGAAAAAACTGGACAACTAACAGAGATGGTCGTGGTCGGCCTAAAAATCTGCATCACAACCTACGTGCCGCAACCGCTCCACTTTAGGGTCGAGTAGGTGGATTATTGTTAATATAAGTTTTTTCCTATATAGCCATGTTGGAATTCACTTTCGCTCTGCAGTGTCCAATACGGACGATGATGAAATCAAGAGTTTTATAGTCGATAAGAAGAGTAAAATTATTTACTATTCAAAGGATAACAATTATGATACGTTAATATTATCTCAATCAATATACCACAATGATTACTTATATAATTTACAGTATTTTTATTTTATGATAGCATGTTAAATATTATGAAATATCTCATAGTGATTCAAATTTGCGTCCCGTTTATCTTAATATTATTATTATCTTCTGATGCATAGTGGAGTTATCTTACTATCATAAATGAATTAGGTTAATTTCTTTTTCTTATAGTTATGATCGTACAAAACTTATAGGTCCAGAAGAAAATGGAGGACCGAAACAAGCTTCTGCCAATGTTATTGAACCGCTCGCTTAAGTTCCCAGACGATCTAATAGTTTCATCAAGCGATTTCTCATACGATTCTTCTAAAAGACAAACCCTGTTCGTCAAATTCTGCATGAAACCTAGCCGTTCATAGTCCAAGAGTAGGGCGAGGTGGTTAGCCAGGAACTCATCATAATCATCCTCATACATAACCATCTTTTATGCTATTATGATGTTCCGCGAAGGTTTCCTAAAAATTCAAAAACTTTTATGCTATAAATAATTTTTTTTTGTGTTAAGTGTGTCAGGATTTTGCAAAAAAAATTTTGTAAAACCTCTTAAAAATCTGGGCGAAAAGCCATTTTGGAAATATATTTTCGCAAAACGATTTTTCCAAAACAGGTAAAATTTGTTTCGCAAGACAGCTTTCGCAAAACGATTTTTGCAAAACATTTTACGCAAAACGATTGTTGCAAAAATAAACTAATGATAGAATTTTGTTCATGCATACTTAAAAACATTATGTATCACCGAATGGACAAATTCTGCTACCATATTTCTTTGTTGATGATTGGTGCATGCAGAATGCGAAAGCTACCCAACTTTGCGAATATACATCAGCATGGAGCTGGCTCTCCCCGAGCAACCGAGCGCCCGATCACGCCTGGCTCTCCACGAGCAACCATGTGTCGTCCCGGCTGGCTATCCCCGAGCAACTGCACGTTCGGTCCCGGCTGGCTCTCCACGAGCATGTACGACCCCAGCATGGTGGCCTGCTTCTAGAGCAGTAGAATGAAGCTTCTCAAAGTTTATGTTTAATTGTTGTATACGCGATAGAAACTAAAGTTTATATACCTGGAGGCTCGATAGATTTCTCAAATAGCAATAGGAGAAACAAAATCGAAGGCTTGAGCAAACATTACGGCAAATTGACATGTAGATATGCCAATCAAATAAGGACTTATAGGTCCAGAAGAAAATGGAGGACCGAAACAAGCTTCTGCCAATGTTATTGAACCGCTCGCTTAAGTTCCCAGACGATCTAATAGTTTCATCAAGCGATTTCTCATACGATTCTTCCAAAAGACAAACCCTGTTCGTCAAATTCTGCATGAAACCTAGCCGTTCATAGTCCAAGAGTAGGGCGAGGTGGTGAGCCAGGAACTCATCATAATCGTCCTCATACATAACCATCTTTTATGCTATTATGATGTTCCGCGAAGGTTTCCTAAAAATTCAAAAACTTTTATGCTATAAATAATTTTTTTTGTGTTAAGTGTGTCAGGATTTTGCAAAAAAAATTTTGTAAAACCTCTTAAAAATCTGGGCAAAAAGCCATTTTGGAAACATATTTTCGCAAAACGATTTTTCCAAAACAGGTAAAATTTGTTTCGCAAGACAGCTTTCGCAAAACGATTTTTGCAAAACATTTTATGCAAAACGATTGTTGCAAAAATAAACTAATGATAGAATTTTGTTCATGCATACTTAAAAACATTATGTATCACCGAATGGACAAATTCTGCTACCATATTTCTTTGTTGATGATTGGTGCATGCAGAATGCGAAAGCTACCCAACTTTGCGAATATACATCAGCATGGAGCTGGCTCTCCCCGAGCAACCGAGCGCCCGATCACGCCTGGCTCTCCACGAGCAACCATGTGTCGTCCCGGCTGGCTATCCCCGAGCAACTGCACGTTCGGTCCCGGCTGGCTCTCCACGAGCATGTACGACCCCAGCATGGTGGCCTGCTTCTAGAGCAGTAGAATGAAGCTTCTCAAAGTTTATGTTTAATTGTTGTATACGCGATAGAAACTAAAGTTTATATACCTGGAGGCTCGATAGATTTCTCAAATAGCAATAGGAGAAACAAAATCGAAGGCTTGAGCAAACATTACGGCAAATTGACATGTAGATATGCCAATCAAATAAGGACTTATAGGTCCAGAAGAAAATGGAGGACCGAAACAAGCTTCTGCCAATGTTATTGAACCGCTCGCTTAAGTTCCCAGACGATCTAATAGTTTCATCAAGCGATTTCTCATACGATTCTTCCAAAAGACAAACCCTGTTCGTCAAATTCTGCATGAAACCTAGCCGTTCATAGTCCAAGAGTAGGGCGAGGTGGTGAGCCAGGAACTCATCATAATCGTCCTCATACATAACCATCTTTTATGCTATTATGATGTTCCGCGAAGGTTTCCTAAAAATTCAAAAACTTTTATGCTATAAATAATTTTTTTTTGTGTTAAGTGTGTCAGGATTTTGCAAAAAAAATTTTGTACAACCTCTTAAAAATCTGGGCGAAAAGCCATTTTGGAAACATATTTTCGCAAAACGATTTTTCCAAAACAGGTAAAATTTGTTTCGCAAGACAGCTTTCGCAAAACGATTTTTGCAAAACATTTTACGCAAAACGATTGTTGCAAAAATAAACTAATGATAGAATTTTGTTCATGCATACTTAAAAACATTATGTATCACCGAATGGACAAATTCTGCTACCATATTTCTTTGTTGATGATTGGTGCATGCAGAATGCGAAAGCTACCCAACTTTGCGAATATACATCAGCATGGAGCTGGCTCTCCCCGAGCAACCGAGCGCCCGATCACGCCTGGCTCTCCACGAACAACCATGTGTCGTCCCGGCTGGCTATCCCCGAGCAACTGCACGTTCGGTCCCGGCTGGCTCTCCACGAGCATGTACGACCCCAACATGGTGGCCTGCTTCTAGAGCAGTAGAATGAAGCTTCTCAAAGTTTATGTTTAATTGCTGTATACGCGATGGAAACTAAAGTTTATATACCTGGAGGCTCGATAGATTTCTCAAATAGCAGTAGGAGAAACAAAATCGAAGGCTTGAGCAAACATTACGGCAAATTGACATGTAGATATGCCAATCAAATAAGGACTTATAGGTCCAGAAGAAAATGGAGGACCGAAACAAGCTTCTGTCAATGTTATTGAGCCACTCGCTTAAGTTCCCAAGTGATCTAGTAGTTTCATCAAGCGATTTCTCTTACGATCCATCTTCCAAAAGACAAGCCATGTTCATCAAATTCTGCATGAAACCAAGCCGTTCATAGTCCAAGAGCAGGGCGGGTGGTTCGCCAGGAACTCATCATAATCGTCCTCATACATAACCATCTTATCAAAGAGATTTTGGAAAAGCGGCGGGGAAGACCGATATTGCCAAGTCCTGGATTTTGAGTTCGATCGATCGTCACTCGCATTGAGTGAATGTGGCAGATGAATCCCACCATTGACTTGTAAACTTTCCTATAAACTTGTCGGATTTCGGCCGTCTATTATGTCACTTCGTAGAAAAATCTCCAAGGCCATTGTGATGTTCCGCGAAGGTTTCCGAAAAATTCGAAAACTTTTATGTTATAAACAAATTATTTTTTTTTGTGTTAAGTGTGTCAGGATTTTGCAAAAAAAAAGAAAATTAACCTCTTAAAAATCTGTCGAAAAGCCATTTTGGAAACATATTTTCGCAGAACGATTTTTCCGAAACAGGTAAAATTTGTTTCGCAAGACAGCTTTCGCAAAACGATTTTTGCAAAACATTTTACATAAAACTATTGTTGCAAAAATAAACTAATGATAGAATTTTGTTCATGCATACTTAAAACACTATGTATCACCGAATGGACAAACTCTGCTACCATATTTCTTTGTTGATGATTGGTGCATGCAGAATGCGAAAGCTACCCAACTTTGCGAATATACATCAGCATGGAGCTGGCTATCCCCGAGCAACCGAGCGCCCCATCACGCCTGGCTCTCCACGAGCAATCGTGTGTCGTCCCGGCTGGCTATCCCCGAGCAACTGAACGTTCGGTCCCGGATGGCTCTCCACGAGCATGTACGACCCCAGCATGGTGGTCTACTTCTAGAGCAGTAGGATGAAGCTTCTCAAAGTTTATGTTTAATTTCCGTATACGCGATAGAAACTAAAGTTTATATACCTGGAGGCTCGATAGATTTCTCAAATAGCAATCGGAGAAACAAATCGAAGGCTTGAGCAAACATTACGGCAAATTGACATGTAGATATGCCAATCAAATAATGGGAAAAATCATTTCCGGTTGGACGCCTCAGAGGCTTCAAATAAGGACTTATAGGTCCAGAAGATAATGGAGGACCGAAACAAGCTTCTGTCAATGTTATTGAGCCACTCGCTTAAGTTCCCAAGTGATCTAGTAGTTTCATCAAGCGATTTCTCATACGATTCATCTTCCAAAAGACAAGCCCTGTTCATCAAATTCTGCATGTAACCAAGCCGTTCATAGTCCAAGAGCAGGGCGGGTGGTTAGCCAGGAACTCATCATAATCGTCCTCACACATAACCATCTTATCAAAGAGATTTTGGAAAAGCGGCGGGGAAGACCGATCCTGCCAAGTCCTGGATTTTGAGTTCGATCGATCGTCACTCGCATTGAGTGAATGTGACAGATGAATCCCACCATTGACTTGTAAACTTTCCTATAAACTTGTCGGATTTTGGCCGTCTATAATGCCACTTCGTAGAAAAATCTCCAAGGCCATTATGATGTTCCGCGAAGGTTTCCGAAAAATTCGAAAACTTTTATGTTATAAACAAATTTATTTTTTTTGTGTTAAGTGTGTCAGGATTTTTCAAAAAAAAAAAATAAATTACCTCTTAAAAATCTGTCGAAAAGCCATTTTGGAAACATATTTTCGCAAAATGATTTTTTCAAAACAGGTAAAATTTGTTTCGCAAGACAGCTTTCGCAAAACGACTTTTGCAAAACATTTTACGGAAAACGATTTTTGCAAAAATAAACTAATGATAGAATTTTGTTCATGCATACTTAAAAACATTATGTATCACCGAATGGATAAACTCTGCTACCATATTTCTTTGTTGATGATTGGTGCATGCAGAATGCGAAAGCTACCCAACTTTGCGAATATACATCAGCATGGAGCTGGCTCTCCCCGAGCAACCGAGCGCCCGATCACGCCTGGCTCTCCACGAGCAACCGTGTGTCGTCCCGGCTGGCTATCCCCGAGCAACTGCATGTTCGGTCCCAGCTGGTTCTCCACGAGCATGTACGATCCCAGCATGGTGGCCTGCTTCTAGAGCAGTAGGATGAAGCTTCTCAAAGTTTATGTTTAATTGCTGTATAGGCGATAGAAACTAAAGTTTATATACCTGGAGCTCGATAGATTTCTCAAATAGCAATCGGAGAAACAAATCGAAGGCTTGAGCAAACATTACGGCAAATTGACATGTAGATATGCCAATCAAATAATGGGAAAAATCATTTCCGGTTGGACGCCTCAGAGGTTCCAAATAAGGACTTATAGGTCCAGAAAGAAATGGAGGACCGAAACAAGCTTCTGTCAATGTTATTGAGCCACTTGCTTAAGTTCCCAAGCGATCTAATAGTTTCATCAAGTGATTTCTCATACGATTCATCTTCCAAAAGACAAGC
Source organism: Craterostigma plantagineum (assembly GCA_027422505.1). Lineage (NCBI taxonomy): Eukaryota > Viridiplantae > Streptophyta > Magnoliopsida > Lamiales > Linderniaceae > Craterostigma > Craterostigma plantagineum. The sequence continues at coordinate 424,936 of JAPQWV010000120.1, forward strand.
CCTGTTCGTCAAATTCTGCATGAAACCAAGCCGTTCATAGTCCAAGAGCAGGGCGGGTGGTTAGCCAGGAACTCATCATAATCGTCCTCATACATAACCATCTTATCAAAGAGATTTTGGAAAAGCGGCGGGGAAGACCGATCTTGCGAAGTCCTGGATTTTGAGTTCGATCAATCGTCACTCGCATGTAGTGAATGTGGCAGATGAAGTAAAATGTACATTACGCCACTGCATGCCAATCGTCAATCGTCAATCGTCAATCGTCAAGCGTTGTACAGGTGGTAAAAAACATCCTGGACATCGAAGTAAAATGTTTCTTGCAACCAATCTATCATTGACCACATATTCAAAAAATCATTTCGGTATACGCCACTGCATGCACATTACCTTGTTCGATTTTGATCTCCATCTGCTGCATAGTATGCAGAAGAGTGTTATTGTCCTGGCAGAATCTTTCTTTTATCAAGATGCCCAATAAAAATTGAAGTATTTGCAATCAAGGATTGATGCCCAACAAGCAACCAATCCCAACAACTAGCCATTTTGGCGCGCTTTCTGTCGGGGTTCTCCGTTCTCCAAGGTAATTGATGACAACAAAATGGTTTAGTGTGCCACGGATCCCTGCAACGCGGACCTTATCTAGTTGGCGTCCTTCGTGCTGAGTCAATCACGCCAATCACCATGTTACCAACGCAAGCTAATTCCACAATGTCTTTGATTCTTTTGGGAACCCGTTCGACCTTTAGTGCAACATATTCTGCGTACAAACATAGAGTGAGACAAAAAACCAGCGTCTGTAATTTAACGAATAGAAGCAAGTACATGTTATTTTAAACTTCAACACAGATCTCAAATCTCTCTCAATAGGTGCCGAGTTGGGGGATCACCGAATTTTGTAAGTACGAAATAAACCAAAAGCGCCTAAGGAACAAGATAACCTAGAATAAAAGACCCAAAAAACCAATAACCCTCCAAACCCTAAAATCCATAGAGCTTACAAAATACTAGAAATCAGAAACTTAGCTTTAATATCCTATTGATTAGGAAGCCCAAAAAACTAAATTAGTAATAACCATAGAAATCCTGGATTCCTGATAACCCTACTAACCCCACGACCAAATCCCTAGAAACACTTCATCGGCTTTGACCAATTTGTAGACAGTCAATGGACGCTCTTCGGCCGTTGGAAGGAAAGAACTTAAAAAAAAAAGAAGTTTACAGGTATTCTACAGATTTATCGGCGTGGTATATGTAACTGCTGCCATACACATCTAAGCCAAATATCAGAGATCGATTTTGAACTCAAACATCATAACTTACACATTTTAACGCAATGAACTTTCTTGCATCATTTTTGTTTAAATGTTGATCAGCCATTGCGTTGAAATGGAAGAAATTTAGAAGATGAAAATGAAAATAAAAAACTCTTCTTTGACTGTTCGCTGACTTACAATTGCGTGCGTTATCCTAATTCTAGGTTTTAGAATCCGTATTTATACATTCCTCCAATGGGCCAATTACTTTATAAAATAGACCCATTAAGCAACGGATATGGAATCACGAACGTTAATGCATGTAGGGGATCAGATCTCCTGTCCCACTATTTTGTCCCACAATTTGTGCCACAATAGTTATTACACCGAAATATATCATCTCTCCCACAAATATATCACATCTTATATCCCATGTTTTATAATATACAAAATAAAATGATATTTATGACTATCGAACAATATATTATGAATATCAATATAATCGTGACGAAATAAATAATTAATTAGATATGTTTATTTGATTTATCATATAAATTTAATAAAACAAGAATATTTTAAAATTTGGTGGAATATGTAAATAGTAAATTATAAACCAAAATAAAACCAAAGGGGGAATCTGAATCCTGGATTGGACACTTGTCAAGAATCCGTATTGTGGCACAAATTGTGGGACAAAATAGTGGGACATGAGATCCGGTAATGTCCTAGATTTTATTGTCCTTGTTAGAGCTGTCAATCCGGCCCGTGGCCCGCGGGCCGGCCCGCGAGCGGGCCAGCCCGCGCGGGCCGCGGGCTTAGGCGGGGCGGGGCGGGGCGGGCTAGCCCGCGGGCCGGCCCGCCAATTTAAGGTATATTATGTATGATTTATATAATATATACTAAATCTATAATAAATATTAAATTAGTTAGATATTTAATTAATAAATCATTAATTATGTCTAATTATTATCATGTTTATTAATTAATAAATAATTAATTGCATATTTCTTTTTTAATAAATTCATTACTTAATGAAAAACTATTAGTAAATTAAAATATTTAAATTAGATTAAATAATATTAATTTTTTTAAAAATGGGCGGGCCTGGCCCGTCGGGCCCGCGGCCCGCTGCGGGGCGGGGCGGGCTCCTATTTTTAGGGCCCGCCCCGCCCCGCCAAACGGCGGGCTTTGGCGGGCGGCGGGCCGGCCCGCCCCGCCCCGCCAATTTGACAGCTCTAGTCCTTGTACGATAAATAGACATCACAATAACACGAAGGAAAAACCAGAAAATTTTTCATTTTTATTTAGCCAAAAATCGCGCAATTAACCAATGTTTATCACTCCTTAATTCTCTAAATTAAGAAGCTGAAGGTACTCATCGTAAACCACGTCCAACATTTATGCGCCGCCGCCGAAGATCGTCAGCAGCGGCACCCAAAAAATCACCGTCGTCCTTCTCACGGCCAACGCCGCCGTAATAATCGACACCGCCCTGTCCCAGTCCCTCGCCGGCATCTCCGCTGCTTGACGCAGCCGTCAAGCTGTCGAGGCTCTCTGTTCTAGGCAAAACAGAGCACACCCTCGTAGGCTTCGGAAGGTAAATTTAACCTTCTCAGAAACAGAGCCATCGCCTCCCTCGGCCATCAATACGCCGAGGTATTTTCTTACTCCTCTTCTTGGGCATTTGGGAACAACCGCCGCTGCCGTCAGCGTCTTTCTTGGATTTCTTCCTGGGCAAACCGCACTTGCCGTCGTCGGCGCCGACGGCCGCCGAGTCTGCATCTTCTTGAGGAGGCAAGTGTTCCAATGGTTCTTGATCTCATTGTCAGTTCGACCCGCAATCGACCGGCGATCAACGACGGCGGGTGACTTCACTGTCGAGGCTTAAGTTGATTATAAATAACACCTCATGAATTTTTGGATTTAGGTGCAACGGCCGTCAGTAATATGTGGCAGCACACAATGGCTTGTGCCTAACGTTTTCCTATTAATGTGATTCCTATTACATACTGTGTTTTTGTTCTTATATTTCCATACCTATTCAAAATGATGAAGTAAAAACTGAATCGCTTTCCCTTTTAATGCATCTTGTCACATCTTCAAGAATTTACCATTCTTTTTGAACTCGGAGTGCATTTTTTTCTTGCATTTATTTGTATGCGAATTAAGTACGCATTGGGATCTCTTCTCATGACACAACACTTCAACACTTAAACGTGGATTCCCTGATTTTTGTGGCTGACAAAATCTTTAAGGTTGTTGTCTTTTTTTGCTTATTATCATTATTCTTGATAAGGCATTTATTTGTTTGTTTTCCCAGCTTGACATGAGAGGCGACCATTTTGGCCTACAATCAGCCCACCCATTAGCACTGCTCGTGTCCCTCCACCACCTCTGCGATATAAACCCATTATTCCCAAACAAAATGCAGATTTCCTCACTAAAGAGCTTACGAAAGCCATACAAGCTTGACCCTTAGGATTCTATACAGCAGTGCTATTGCTACCACCGAGGCCACAAATGGTCAGTGTCTATTTCTTGGGGCGACTCTCATCACAGCCAAAGAGCTCGAATTGCCATTGCAAACTTTTCAAACTTGGAGGAGTTGGAAAGATGGCCCCATTACCTTTAACCCAAGGCCATTGAGCAGCGAACCTTGCGAAAGGCCAGTTGTTTTCTTCTTCGACTCTGTAAAAGAAGACAACGATGATAATGGGTCAACGATCTACAGAAAATTCGATGATAGTTTCACGAATAGGAACAACGAGAATTACGATCGTGTTTTTTTGACAGTGTCATTGTTAATGCACCGAAGATGGATGCTCGAGAATGGAGACGACGGGTTTGTCACTCACTTTTGTTGATAATGCCTTTGATTTGTGTGTTCAGTGATGGATTTTGGTGGTAATTTTTGGCTGAAGGGACATCGAAGGCATAGTTGCGAGATTATCAGTAGCTTATCGGGAAGACGATGAGGGTTGGAATCAGAAACTGTAAGCGATCTGAGACTGTTACAGTTTGATTCGAGGAGATTAATGTTTCTTTTTTTCTGTTCGGAGATACAGCTATAAATTATGTTATATTATGACCTTGATGTCGGCACACGTGGGTTGAAAAGTCAAATAAAGACTTCTATATTTTTGCATATGGGCAAACTAATGAACAAGAGTTCATTCCTCTGATTTCGGCTGCCGATTTTAAAGGTCAAGGGAGTGTGCTAATTTAATTTTCTTATGTTCATATGCAAAGAAGATGAAGAAGCTCGACTATAAATAGGTACTCAACGAAGGGAAAGAGAACACACCACCTCTGATCTCCGATCATTATATTTCTAGTTTTTTTCTCCTAGTCGTTGTAGCTGCTTTTCCGTATCGTTTTCAGTGAATGTGTCTGTAATCACTCCACATAATAAAAAAATTCTACCCTCCGACCCGTGGACGTAGGTCATTCTGACCGAACCACGTAAATCTCGTGTTCACTGTCCAAATATATGTTTCGTCTATTTTATTTATTATCATCATTTTTTGGGCAAATAGTTATCAGGATTTCCGCATATCCTAACAAATTGGTATCAGAGCCAACCCGATTTTTTTAGCCACCATGACGATAACAAAAATGTCAATTGAAAAGTTTGACTGAAATGTCAATTTTGCAATCTGGAGTCTCAAGATGGAGGTCATACTCATTCATGGTGGTTGTGAGATGGCGCTTGGAGGCGCAAAGAAGAAACCAATCGAAACGAAAGACGATAAATTTAATGAACCGCACAAGAAAGCCAGATCGGCTATTATCTTAAATCTCTCTTACGAGGTTTTACAAGAAATTGCCACGGTGACGACAGCCATAGGTATGTGGGATTAAGCTATCTACATGAAGAAGACTAAGGAGAATCGGCTTTATTTAAAGCAGAAGCTATACAGTATGAAAATGACGGAAGGTACTTCTATTCTTTCGCATCTCGATAAATTCGATTCAATCATTATTGATTTGGCGAACGTAGAAGTCAAAGTGACGGACGAAGATCAGACCTTGTTGTGGATATAGGATTGTCAACGGGGCGGGTTCGGGGCGGGGATCCAATCCCCGTCCCCGTCTCCGCGGGTAAACGGGGACGAAATCGTCCCATCCCCGCGGGGATCCCCGCCCAGTCACCATTTTAGAAAAAAAATCAATTTATATTTTTTTAATATTATCTATATTATTTAAGCTATATTTTAATCATATTTATATTATTTTAATATTTTCAAAGTATATTTTATATTGTTTATCTTATAATAATATTAATGCAATATAATATATATTATTTTTATTATCGAGGACGGGGCGGGGATATCCGCGGGGAAAAATGTTCCCCCATCACCGCCCCGCGGGGGTAGAATAGCGGGGATTCCCCGCCCTATTCGGGGCGGATCCCCGCGGGGATGGGGACGGGGAATCCCCGCCCGATTGACAACCCTAGGTGAATACACCTTAATGAGAAATTATGCTCCGTGTAGAGTTATTGGTAATGGCACAGTTCAGATCAAGATGTTCGACGAAATTATCGAACGCTCACAGACGTCAGACATGTTCCAGATATGAAGAGAAATCTTATCTCTTTAGGCACACTTGAATATCAAGGGTGCAAGTTCTCAGGTGAAGGTGGAGTTTTGAAAATTACCAAAGGTGTCATTGTCATGATGAAAGCTTGCAGGTCTGAAAATTTATATATTTCAGGGAACTACAGTTACAGGTTCCGCTGCAGTTTCGACATCCCCGGAGGTTGATACCACAAAATTTTGGCATATGCGACTTCAACACATGGGAGAAAAAGCTTGACGATTTTAAGCAAGCGGGGCCTACTCTGCGGTCGAAGTACTGTAAGATGGACTTTAGCGAACACTGTATTTTTGAGAAGCAGAAACGAGTCAGCTTCAATTCGCCAACTGTCCACAGGACGAAAGGTACTTTGGACTATATTCATTATGATGTATGGGGTCATTCCCGTGTTCCATCCAAAGGTGGAGCACGATATATGTTGACTTTCATCGATGCTTTTCCAAGGAAAGTCTGGATCTATTTTCTTAAGCAGAAAAGTAATGTTTTCCTAACATTTAAACAATTAAAAGCTTTGATTGAAAAGCAGACAGGAAAACAGATCTAACGGTTGCGGACAGATAATGGCTTACAATTTTGCGGAAGCGAGTTTAACGAATTTTGCAAGAATGAGGGTTTTGCTCGACATCACACTGTTCGAATGATGCCTCAACAAAATGGCGTTGCCGAGCGCATGAACCGAACGAGTTTAGAACGACACGCATATATTAGTAATTAATATGGATATATTTTATATACAATTTAGTTTAGGAAAGAGTAGGTGATCAATTTACAAAATAGATTATGGCGAGTGCAAAGAAATCTCAACGTATATTCAATTGAATGTTCCCTTCTAGAACCATATAAATAGCTTCTTCGATTAATATATAAAAGTTGATTAAGGCTAGAGAATTGTGATTATGAAGCTTAATGCGGCGCTTGTAATAAAATTTTTCAAGTGTCGTAACGTCAATCAATATCAGCAACCGTATTAGAATAATATGTACTTGTCGACATTATAATATATGGATAAGAAGAGTAGTTAGTTCAAATGTTCACCAAACATCAAGACTGTTACTGTGCTAATCTTGGTTATTGTTTTGAATCCCTTACACTTCTAGTCATTGTATACTTACAAACACTTGCCATTCAATCCTAATCAATACATTCCTATGTAATACTTCGCCAGCTCTTGGTAATAATAACCTTATTCTTGGATTGTTTTCTTATTGATCTCTCGATTTACGCGTCCCTTCGCTTGCATAAAGTTTCTATAATTTAATGACGAAATCAGGTGAAAAAAAAATAGTTTATAGCCAATGTCTCATCATTTCTTGAAAGCAGGTTATTCTATGCATGCATGTCCATAATCATATAGTCGCAGAAGAAATAGCGAAATTCGATCTTTAGACTGATATAGGAAAAATCACCGATATAATAACAATTATCTCTAGCGGATAACGTTACATAAGTGTACATATATATGGATAACTTATTAGATCATTGAAGTCATTTCCTCATATGTTGTACCACATATATTCTCAATAAATTCAAGAAATATAACCACGCAAAAAAAACACGATTTTATTGCAAAAAAAAAAAAAAAAAGAAAGAAAGAAAGGTAAGCGGATGAACGAGCGCCAAATCCTCAATTCACCTGCAAACAACATTGAGAAATAAAAAAAAAATGATGGAAACTTCTTTTCAATTAAATAATTGCGGTCCTTGATTTGCTGACCTATAAAAGGTGTTGTTGATGATAAACGTAGCAACTTCGGCTAAAGATCGCATTGTCTTGTTGACCGATTGATGCCGATAAAACTGCAACGATTAATAAAATAACCATATTTGTATGTAAATATATTAAAAAAAGGGATCATATGAAGAATAAATGTAATGATTGCTAAATATTATTTAATAGTCATACTTACATATTCAATTTGAGCGCCCCCTCTCTCTCGGGTCTCCTTGGTCCACTTTCCCTCGAGCCTTTGTGTGATGGACAAATTACTGCTACTATTAATTATTATTAGGGTTTAATTCTTGATTACTAATTGGAATCAAAATCCAGTTAGGATTATCGACCCTTTTCTCACTCGTCTTCACTCTTCTTTTCTCAGGTTGAGGTTCTAAGGCGTACAGCTTGATATTGCTAGTTCCAACCTATGTAATCATTCACAATTAAATCCTTATATGGTTTATTATTTAGTTACAGAGATGTTAGTTTATTAATAGTTAACTGTTGAACTTGCAATAAGTATTGAGATGTGTTTTGACATGAAATAGCTTTAGCGCTATTTCTTTGTTCTCTACCACCGTAGATGATGGTCGATCTCTCCTCCGTGACGACCACGACATGTCCTGAAAAAAATAAAATAAATTAAATTTATTTTAGTAGTTACTTAGCGCATGTTGTTATTGCTTTAAGTGTAATATTAGAGCGCTACAATCATATTAGCTTGCAGTAATTATTCTAAGGTTATTCGAGTTTCAACTGAGAACCGACCACAGCTTCCTTGCCTTGTATTGTACTTGTACATACTCATCGTGTCTATGTCCAATTTAATAATAATTTTATTTTATGATAAATATATCGTACTTGAGTAGGATATTATTATATGATAATGAACATATCATAATATACCTCGGAATGAGGAGGTGGTGTTGTGTTATTATCACCAGAGGAAGTTTTGATAGGTTGAGGGAAGAGAACTCCGTTGACTCTCTTGCACATAGTCACATGGTCAAACTCTTCGTTATAAGGTGGATTCATCTGAGAAATATAAAATATGATAATCAATATTTACGATAGTCATAATAGTAATTTAAATTTGTAATAGCCATGCAAAACCATATAAGATATCATCACTTACGTTTCTCTCTTAATTCTTTTTGCCGCCGGCGATGATTATAAGATGATGGTTAGAGAGAGCTGCTGCAATTCTATAATTCTCTCTTTCGTATAATTATGATAGTTGTTCAGAGGATGTATATGGGTCTCTATTTATAGTGGCATTACTTCTGAACATTAAAATCATGTAATGTCCTTCATGTATCACACATGGAAATTTAACTATCAAATTGCAATTTTTATGAAAGTCATGGTCAAAATTTCGTTCATTCTGATTCAATCATATTACGTTCTTATAACAATAAATATATTACGTAAAAAAGATTTGACTATGACCGCTTACAGAAACGGATAAGGACTGACACGTCCTGATTTTTTTTTTTTTTTAATGTCCCGAGGTATCCCCACACAGCCTGGCTATGGGCTAGCCCCTGCCAGCCGTGTGCCTTATAACGCCACACAGACTTTGGCAAGGCGGGAGCTATTAGCGCCACACATTCCAGAGATGACTAATCCTCGGGGCCAGATGAACACGTCCCAAATTCACCCGACATCGATAGTCATGAGGTATAACCCTCATGGGGACTTCCCAAAGTAATGTGGGAGGTAAGGGTTCGAACCCTTGACCTCCTAATCACATGCACTTTGGGGCCTGATTTAGGATTGCAAATTAATCGTATTTTTTATTAGAATATCATATTCGATTCGTTCCAATTCGTTTCCAACCTATCATACCTAGATGAACTCATTTTATCTTACTATGGACAGCCCATGCAATTCCAATTCCTTTTTTTATTTGAACATATTCCTATCTAATTATTTTTTTTTAATTGATAATAATCACTAGCTTTTTTTTTAAAGCACATTCCTAGAAGAACTAGTCAATACCCCTATGTTTGTTTTATATTGCCCTATCTTAGGGTTTTTTTCATGATTTTTCTACTTTGATATGTGGGCTTCAGCTTGTAATAAAAAGCTTTCTGATACCTTGGAAATACTTTAAAACAATAATAACTGTTTCTTTTTGGCATATTTACACTACACTCTTCTTAAGACACACATCACCACATCTTCAACTAATTTTTTCTGCAATAAATCACCTCTTCTTCTTCTCTTCGCTCGCCTTCTTCTGTACAATAACGGGCGCCGCAGGTATGCTAAACCACCAATCTCTGCATCTCCTCATACACCTCTCCGTGCCCGCCCTTCTGAACGGCGAATATCTCGTAAAAATTTCGAGAAAAAACAACGCAGATACGTATCGAATGGGCACCAATGCCATAAACAGACCAATGATCAACAGCACAAATGCAGTTCTCTCAGTTGCCTGCATATGTTATACAGTAGTAAGGTTTCAGATTATCTTATCATAAAAATATCCATGACAAAAGCCGAGGAAGAATAAGGAGAAAGGTTTCTTCTACCTTTGGGAAGATCGAAAGGAATAAGGCGCGGCATTTGAGGAGTATAATGTTTCCGTCTTGTATGAACTCTTCTGCTTTGGAAACTGCGCATTGAACTGCTAAAAGCTGATCCACTGCGTTCATTGAAGGGGGTAAGTTCACCTTCAGCTCATGGACAGGTTTTCCTCGGGCGTAGAAACGAGTTAGGAACATAGAGAGGGACGTAAAGATTAACGTTGCTGCAATTGCATAGGCTATCCATCCCCTGCAAGAATGAAATCGAAAGGAAAATCGCAGAAAAAAAAAAAAAAAAAAGTCCCTTTAAGAATTTTGTAACAGACCTGAAGATGGCGTAAGTGAATACAGCACAGAACGCTGAGGATTTGAAAGGGTCTTCCCAGTTATGAAGAAATGCGAGCAAATTCCAACATTCCAATGCAGGGGAGATTAGTTCCTGAAACATAACATATAAGGGCTACTTCAAGCAGTAGAATCCGAAAGAACGAGGCACAGTTTCATCGCACTGTTTTTCTGTCGAACTTGTTGAGATGGGATTTCAGACGATTTGATTACCTTCATGACGGCTAACTTTGTGCCGATGCCATTGAGTTTGACTCCATCAATGGATGCTTGAGCAAGCACTACACTCTCATAGCTGCTCTTAGCTTCTCTAACAGCTTTCTCCAAAGCTGTCGTTTCCCCAACAGTCATCTCGCCAACCACGAATTCACTGTCATAATTTGTGCCAGACGATGATGTCCCAGTGGCAAATCCCAGATTTGAAGCCATTGACAAAGCAGAGACCGAGTACATTCCATTACAAGATTTTCCATCATTTCTCTGAACCAAATCCCTCGCGGTCAACATGCTTGCGAGTTTTTCAAGAATCAGGTCCCCGCCCGGAAGATGCTCGCAGACATTGAACATAAGGAGAGAATCGAAGGGAAGAGGAACCGTGGTAATAAGTTCCTTAAGAGCTTGAAGACGCAGAATCCCAAAGACAGCCTTCAAAAGAACTTCTTCACGCTCAGGGCCGCTTATATGGAACTTGAGAAGAAATCTGTGGGCGTTTAGAACCTCGCGGATGATAGCTAGCCAGTAGTCACGGCGTGCATGGCCCTTAAGTTCAGGAAACCCCATTATAATTGGCTCTGATCTGCATTGAAATCCCTAAAAAATCTGCATGATTTTAACCGAATGTAAGGCTTTCATTCACAAACTCTACTTACAATGAAATTGAGTTGTAGAAGACAGCCCTGTCGAAAAGTTTTGATCCCCATGGGCCCGTAAGCTCGGGCCTGACGACTTGCTGTAACTCATCAGCGAGATCGTACACCTTTGCTTTATCATAAGTGACCACTTTGAGGGCTTCAAAGTACAAAGCATGGTCGGTCAAAACCAAACGTCCTGTAATAAAACATATCATTTCTGCTTCAGAAAGAATGTGAAAATCTCCAAGACGCATTTGGGACTTATTGCATCACTTACCAGGCCATGCAGATTTACCCACATGTTCGAAAACTGGCTGGGTTGTGACGGTTCCATCAACTTCCAGAATTTTCTCCACTCTGTTTGAACGTAGGGATGAAAGGAGGGAGGATTCAGATTGTGCTTTCCATTTCTGTATTGCTCTGAAGAAAGGAAAAACAGAAGAAATGGCCTAACTTAAAGCATTTTTCAAGATAATGTTTCCGAAGACAGATTGGATGGATATAATTATGAACAAAATAACGGAGTTTTCACCTTTCTAACCGAGCAAGATACTTATCATAGACAGAGTAATGAAGTCGATTATTAGTTGATGCTGTAAGAACCTCAAAAAGCTTGTCACTAATCACCACATTAGACACAAGGGGAATTGCTGGAGCTATCCGAGCAAATGCCTCAACCCCAACAGTATTATGATCGTCCATCTGTACACCAAAAAAAAGTTCCACGTGAGACACAGTTCTTACACGTTTCACTAAGTGAAATATGAACATATATAACACACTAGCTCTAAATAAGCTCTATATGAACAAGTTTATTACAGTAATAAGAAACATACAGGGGAAAGCGTTTCGCAAGCAGCATCAGGATACTCCCAAGCAATCATCATGTCAAATGTAAGACGTCGAAATTTGCTGTCAGCGAGATAGCCAACTTCTTGTATTGCCCGTGCAAGAGTCATGAAGCAACAATATTCCAGAAAGTTCCGTGCAAAGTTCGATTGATGTTTGAGAGGATCAGAAGATTCTGAAACAAAACATTCTCGGAGCTGTTCAACAGAAAGCGCAAGGATTCTGCATGACATTCATCACCAGAAAAATGGATTAGAGTAAATGAAAAAAGCTACATTGATTATATAAAGCACCGACCTCGAACATCTACGGATAACTGCGTTTGCCATGGAAGAGAGCTCACAAAGCTCATTGGTCTCTCCATGCGTTTCCTCGTCAAATAAGCTACTTTGTTGTCTCATCAACCACTTGAATGAACCTTCTCTGACCAAACCCTCCAGCATATTCCTCTTTTTATTCACCGCAGCCATTTACGACCTATCTCTATTTGCACCTTCAAAATAACCGAGCCAACGTTGAGAGAACAGTCGAAGAAGGTTAGCAGCGGCTAGTACATGATGAGCTGAACAAAGCAATCAAACACCTTTAAAGTTTCCTAATGTGTAGGGAAATCCCCAAAAAAGTGTCCAAGAGATGATTATCACCTGCCAAAGAAAAGAAAAAAGAGCATGGGAGATGCCTTACATATTGATCAAAGCAAGGGGTGCTCTTCTACTGAAGGCATAAATATTCTTTATCCAACTTCCAAACTATCAAGAACAATCAAATTCTGAAAATGAAAACACGACTCAATAATGGCAAAATCTTTGTCTCCGCAAAGAAAACATGGGAAATCATATGAAAATACCTCACTTGTCGGCTGGAAATTGCTCCGCTCAACCTCAATCAGTGTTAGGAGAGTTCTTGATTTGCTATAAACTGTGCTTTCTTTCACTGCCAAGTTTTCTAGCTCCTCTGCTTGATTGATGATCCTAATATTCACACGCGCAAAGTTTTCAGTCAGATGTTGATAAATTTCAATTAGCCCCTTAAACTATTTATAAAAGTTCAATTGGGTCCCAAAATTTCAATAATGAAAGCTGTTGGCGTGACGGCTTTAATTAGTCGTTGTTCTTCGTGTTTCTCCACTCTTCAGCGGCGGCTCCGCTCAGATCTGTGGCTCGACTTTCAATCTCAGCTTCAAAGCTCAATCTCACATTTCAAAAAAAAAAAAGAGAAAAAAAGTTCCCTCCATTTTTAAATAGTCTGCTGCAACAGATCATAGAACACGTTTCTATTCCTCGTACTTCGCAATAATGGATCGCATTCACAGCTGCAGCAACTCGTTCTTATGTTTTCAAGCAACCGTAGTGCTGCTGAATCATTTCCCCAGCTGAAATCAGAACTGTTTCTTTCATCCAAGCTCAATTTTATTGGAGAAGCCGTGCATGATGAGTATTCTGTTGAAAATGTGTTTTTTTTTTTTTTTTTTTGTTTCATTCCTACCTTGCGTTGAATTGGGTTTTCTCAGTGATTGTGTCTGAATTCTGATTTTGGGACGCAGAAAGGAGAGAAGTTGGGCGGAGTTCGTATAGCAGCTGAGAATGGGATTTATTGGGGTGAAGATAACTCATATGATAGTAGTCTTCACGGCTCAAGAGGTTGTTTGCTTTGTTAATTCTTCTATTCAAGATTTTTGAATTTTTTCCATTGCTTAAGCTTGTTGAGGACCTCCTTAGAAATTCATCAGTTATTTGTGTTATTACTCAGCAAGGATATTCTCAGACTCCAGCAATTGAGCTATTTGTGGTTGATGTTAACTAAAATGATTTTACTCTCTTCTTCGGCGATAATTTGACCCTGTTCTGTGTAACCTTCTTTCCTTGTAGTAACCATGGATCCAAAGCCATTCAATGTAATGGATGCAGCACCAACAGATATGCTTCACGGCCCAGCCGAAATGGGAAATCACACCGTTCTTGCAACAAAACCGAGAAAAAAGACGATGACATCGTTGTATCTCAAGTACTTCGAAACAGCAGTAGACGGTAAGAGTAGGATATGCAAATTCTGCGGACAAAGCTACTCTATTTCCACAGCCACTGGTGAGAAAGTACATGGATTTGATCTTGGAAAAATTCGTTGAACTCGGCCTTCTTTTTCCCTGTTTCACCTTATTGTTCCCTTTTTTCTTTTCTCACGAAGGCAATTTGGGACGCCACCTCAGCAACCGACACCCAGGATACGAAAAAACGAACGATTCTAACAACAGAATCGTTCCCACGCAACCTTTGACAGTGCCCAAGAAATCTCCCTCCCATGTTAGGTTGGCCCTGCCCAGACCTGAACTCGACCACTTGAATTGGCTACTCATAAAATGGCTCGTCGAATCGTCTCTTCCCTTGTCTACTCTATCTGAAAAGTGTCTCGTGAACTCTTACAAGTTCCTAAATCCATCGTTGGAGCTATGGCCCGACGAAAAGTTTCAGAGCGTACTCCACGAAGTTCACAAAAGCATGCAAGAAACGGTGAGGTCAGACATCGAGCAAATATCTTCGTCGAAGGTTTCTCTGGCCCTAGATTTCTGGACATCTTTCGAACAAATCACATACATGAGTGTTTCTTGTCGGTGGATCGACGAGGAGTGGTCGTTCCATAAGATTCTCCTCGATGTTTCAAGAATCCCGAGCCCAGGCGGTGGGGCCCAGATCTATCAAGCCCTATGGAAAGTGCTCGATTCTTACAATCTGGGAAATAAGGTTATTTCTTGTACCCACGATAACAGTCCGAATATGCTGCATGCGTGTCATAACCTGAAAAATGACGTAGACAGTCGAAAAGTTGGACCCTTTTGTCACGTCCCATGCGCTGCCCTTACGCTGAACTCGATTATCAGCGATGGGTTGAGAAGTACGATGTCAATCGTCTCAAAGATCAGAGAGTTTGTGCTTGCACTCAATTCATCGAAATCTATGGCTGAGGAATTCTCGCAATACGCCACAGTTTATCACGAAGGAAGCTGGGAATTTCCCATGGATGCCTCTGCTCGGTGGAAAGGGAGTTATCAGATGTTCGACATCGCACGCAAGGTAAAAAAAATAAAACAAAATGCAGTACATATCTGTACATTGGCCGACCATTTTGTTTTTTTTTTTTTCAGGCAGGTAAATCCATGGAAGCTGTAGCAAGCAAGTACGAGGAACATCTCGGCGTGCCATTTGTCTTAAACTCGGGAGAGAGAAACGTGGTCAACATAATGCATAAGTATCTCGAGCCATTCTACAAAACCATCAACGACATGTGTACGAACAAATTCCTAACGGTGGGGCTCGTCCTCTTCTTCATGGATCACATCTCCGAAATAATCTCACAGTGCAAAGATTCGAGACAAACCCCCGAGTGGCTCAAGACAGCCTCCGAGGAGATGCAATCGAAGGCCCAAAGCTACACTGGGCAGGTCTGCAATGCTTCGATGTACATGAGCGCAGTCCTCGATCCACGCATAAAGATCGAGCTCATGCCCGAGTACTTGAATTCAGAGAGCTACTTAGAAGAGATGAGGAATCACTTCATTACAGATTACTCCTCATGTTATTACACGTCGTCTATGGCTTCTTCGTCCTACGTCAGCCAAGATTCAGACTTTTCCTTTGCTGAAGAGATTGCACGTAAGAGGAGAAGGGCGAGCTTGGGTTCTTCTACGGACGAGCTGACTCAGTACTTCTCCGAGCCGCCCGTCCCTATGACGACTGACGTGTTTGAGTGGTGGAGAGGGAACGGTTCGAGGTTTCCTAGGTTGTCTTGCATGGCTCGGGACATGTTGGCTGTGCAGCCGACAGCTGTGGGCCCCGAGGAGGTGTTCTGTAAGAAGGGAGACGAGGTTGAGAGGATGAGATTTTCCATGGGACGGGGCGACGGAAGGGCTTTGATTTGCATCAAATCGTGGATGGAAAGTGGGATTAAGCTTGCGTATAAATCGAGCGAGATTGATTTTGAGAGGATGATGGGCGCGGAGAAAGGTGATTTTGCAAGAAGCAGCAAAAATTATGACAAGAAGCAGCAAAAGATATGAGATTATTGATCAGCTTGTAAAGGTATTGTATTGTCAATTGACTTGTCTGTACAGTTTATGTTTGCTGGGAACCCATCTATCGCCATTGTTAAATGTATTCGAGCTTCTTTCTTTCCCTGAACTATCAATGTTATTACATTATCTATACATATGAGGTTTTTGTTAGTGGTTTTCCTCAAACAGTCTGCAAAATAATAAACGAATCATATATGATGATAGCAGTGTCATGGCGATGGAAAAATCCAAATGAAAAAAGAAAAAGATTGTAACAGTTAATTCTGTGTATAGAGCACAAGCAGAACTATGAACACCACCACAAAAACCAGACAGATTTTATGCTGTGTCTATACGTACGTACATACCTTCGATTCATCGTATGTATGTATGTATGTACAACGGTAGCGTTTTTTTCTCCCTAAAACCCAAACAAAAAAGTCGACATTTTCTTCGAAGCCCACTTCAAGCCGAACCTTCAAAGGAAACCAAACCCTTCAAGGGCCGATGAGAAGACGATTTCCCCACCTTCGGCGAAGACGAAGAAGCATTCGAAAGCCCTTGAAGCATTCTCATGACATCAACTGTATCGTCGAGATAATACTTCGCCATGCTCGGTTTTTGACCCACAGTGCAGGCAAACACTTCGGATTTCTCAGGCAATGAGTGGTCTGCTACAGAACTCGCAATTGCCTCAAACATATCTTCGTCTGACCTATCGTCGCCCACGCATAGGATGAAGTCCAGCGAATTCCCAGTCTTCTTCATCGACTCCATGAGATTCTTCACAACCAATCCTTTGCTCACGCCCTGCGTTTCGTCCAAAAAAAATGCGTTCTTTTCGTTCAATAGTTCTTGAAAAGTTTGTCCTTGCAAAAAAAACTGAAACTTGGAGCAGATTTTTACCTGAGGTTTGACCTCGACTATCTGCTGTCCACTCTTGACTACGACGGGATCATTTGCAAGTACGCTTTCCAAGTGGTCGAGAAGTTCCTTCGCCTGCCAAGAACCAAAATCAGGGTCGGCCTCTTGATGGTGCCAAACCAATGCGCTGTCTTTCTCTTCGATGCTCGAGCCATCAGTTGCTTCTGTGTATTGCTCCATGATGGGTTTTACGATTCTTTTCCACTCCATGTCGAACTCTAACCCGCAAGATTCCCATTCGCAATTCTTGGCCCACCTTCAGAGAACACGAAAATAAGGAGATTTCAGCAATAACGAATATACATTCGCAGAGAAAGATCAAGAAAAAGACCTTACCTTGTGTAATAACCGTGCTCGGCAGAAAGTCCCAGCCTTTCGCATTCCGAGAACCATTTCCCCAACGAATCTTTACCCCTTCCGCTGACAATGAACACCACGTTCTTAGGATCATTGCAAAGGCTGTTGAGGAGAGAAATGATTTCTGGGCTGGGAGACTTATCCACTCTGTCCTGAGGCATCATTGTGCCGTCGTAGTCTAATAGGATAAGCCTGCTGTTAGTGCCACTGTAAGAAGACACAATGTGCTCCACGGATAGCTTTCGAAAGTTGGGTCCCAAAGCAACGACCCTCGAGTTTAGCCCGAACCCAATTCCCCAGCATCTCTTCCTGTAATGCTCGGAGCAAGCCCTGTCGAGATCTTGATGGAAGCTTTGAGCCCAGTAAGCCACGTCGTGCGACGCTATGTACTTATAGTGCTTTTCATGCCTCAGCTCCTTCTCAGAATCGGGCATGGTGATGCCACTGATCATTGCTTCGGACACACAGTTGATGTCCCAAGGGTTCACTCGAATGGCACCGCTCAGCGAAGGAGAGCATCCTATGAACTCCGAGACGATGATCACACTCTTCCTGGCCTTGTTTTGGGCTGCTGCTGCTGCTTCCAATGCTTTGTCTAGCTCTGCAGTGCCTTGCCTTGAAACTGTGTACTTGTAAGGGACTAAATTCATGCCATCTCTGACGCAATTGACTATTACGCACTCAGCGACGGCGTAGTAGGCGACTTTATCTTGAAACGAAACGGGCCCGTTAACGCAGACGATGGGCTGATAGCCTGGTTTGCCGTACTTTCGATTGATCTCCATGGCGACCTTATCGATCTCATTCTGAACATCTAGTATGTCTTTGCCTTGGCTTCTCGGCGTGTTTGTTATCTGAACAAGAACAACCTTCCCCTGTAAGAAGGGTTCTCTTCTAACAGCAATCCCAAGGCCATGAACTTCAAACTGATACCCTTGAAGATGTCCATATCATCCACACCTAACAGCACAATCTTCCCATCAAACTCGCCTTTAAGCTGCTTGATCTTTCGAGCAGTGTTTGGCAGAGACATAACAGTCTGAATCTGAGACATGTGAATCCCAACTGGTAAGATTTTGATGCTAACAGTTCTCCCATAGTAGTCCAACCCAATATAACCCCTCTTTGACTGATAGTCCAATCCAAGCATTCGACTGCAGCACGAAAGGAAGTGCCTAGCGTAGTCGAAGGTCTGAAAACCGACAAGATCACAATTCAAAAGTGCCCTTAAGATCTCCTCCCTTACAGGCAAAGTCCTGTATATCTCAGACGAAGGAAAGGGACTGTGGAGGAAAAATCCCATCTTTACCCTGTGATACCTCTTCCTCAAGAAAGTAGGCAAGATCATGAGATGATAGTCATGAACCCATACGTAATCTTCATCTGGGTTGATCACCTCCATAACCTTGTCCGCAAATATCTTGTTGGCTGACACGTAAGCCTGCCACATGGACTTATCGAACCTTATGCCAGGATTTGGCGTCAAGGGAAGCATGTAATGAAACAGAGGCCAGAGATAATGCTTGCAGAAACCATGGTAGAACTTGCTGATGAGATCCGAGGGCAAGAAAGTTGGGACACATTTGAACTTATCGAACAAAACCTGGGCAACTTCTTCTTGGTCCGATGCATCGATTTCAACGCCCAGAGAGCCTACGTAGACAACCTCGACATCTGCTGAGAACCCATCTTTGAGCTGCCAGTACAGTGAGTCTCTGTCCCAATCAAAACACCATTTGTTTACACCTTCCGAGGTTTCTTCGCGGCTTGCCTTCAACGGAAGATGGTTGGCAACAATGATTCTCCTCTCTTGATTGGACGGAGATTTAGGGCTGTCCACATTTCGATTCATGTCCTCAAAATCTGAGATAATCCCAGGAACGGAGATCAATCTAGGTATACGCGTTCGATCGTTCGAATAATCCTCAAGATTCAGAAGATTGAAGTATGAACTCGACAGCATGGTTGACCTTCAAGAGGAAGAAAGAGGAACCCAATCAGAGAAGAAAGAAAGTATTCAGATATGAAATCTCGAAAGGGCAAAACGTATCGCCGGAACAAGAAAAATTTAATTCCAAAGGAACGTTCTTTTCAACAAACACACATAAAGATTCAATCTTTTTTCCCAAATAACTTTATGGTTCTGTGTGTTTTCTGTGTTTATCTGTTATGGGAGGGTTTGTGTTGTGGGGTTCATCAAGATTTTGTAAACAACTCGATAGCAACATACTGAGATTTCCATTAATGACTTGGGGAGGGAGGGAGGCCTTGAAAATGGATATATTAATATTTAATTATATATACGTACTACAAACAAAGGCTGTATATAAATATGTATTTATGGTACTTTTATTATTTTTATTTATTGGTGCGGATAAGAACGAAGGATTCATATGACCGACTTACCAGTTCTGAAAGACGTAATGGGGTTGGTTGGTTGGTTTTCTTGAAATTTAACGGCTACGATTTGTATTGTATTAAATATAGCTAAATATCATTAATTTTTTTTAATTAAATTGGTATCTATGAAAATCGAAATCTTGTTGATCCTTTCCCGTCATTTCTAATTTATACTGTCATAGAAAGTGAAGGTTAATTTCATACTGTTTAAAGATAATTTAAAGTTTCTAACTTTACTTCTAACATTCTATTATTGTTCCTAATAGCTCTTTTAATTTATATCATGTCATTTTTTTTTTCCGTTTTGGATAATGAAAGGAGAATAATATCCGTGAGTATACGTATTGTAATAATAAATTACTTGAGGCAAGGGGACGTGGAGGAGACTATCCATTGGTATCTTTGATTACGTGTAATAATAAATGCCTATTTGTGTAGTTTGCGGATAAGGACGACATGTGGGATGTATTTTCAAATATGGAAAAAAAAAAAAAAAGGTAAACGAATGAATCGTAATTTTTCTTTTGAATTGTTTTAATTGGCTAGGATAAGGTCATGGGTCAAAATGAGACCATATACAATTCGTATAGAGGGAGTTACGTGATTGAATTTCATTTGGAAATTAGAAAAAAAGGTAATAAAATAAAGAAGAAACATTTAAAAAGCAGCCACAATAATACGACGACGTGTTGATTGAATCAAGCAAAACGTGGCGTGCAGACCATGTCTGACAATTCTAAGCTAACGTTGGACTTATGTCTTCCAACGGTTTAAAGATGCTTGATCGGACGGTTCGGATTGCATCCACGTGTCATATATTTTTGAGTTTGAAAATCTAGAAAGAGAATGTGGATGGTGGGGGATAGGCTTATCTGTTCCCTGCAAAGTGGGACCAAGTTCAACCTTTGTTATGAGAATTGGAAAGTATTCAAAATTGTCCTAATTTATTTTTGCAAGCTTATGTTATTTAGTTTAGTTTGAAGCAAGTATAAACCCCATCTAACATTAATCTTTCAGAAGTTCAATTTTATGGTTGGATTTTAAATTGTTTTGGTGTTGATTATAGTGGGAGGAGATTCTGAATTTTCAAAGGAGAATTGTTTTTGTTTTTATTTTTTAGGCAGTATGTATGTATGTAACAGCCTACCAAATCTTTTAAAATCCATTCATATTGATTAGATGTCACATTAATTTGACGAAATGCGGCATAAAGCTGTTTTAATGGGTGAATATAATTATAACTTAACTAAGTTATTGTTGAAACATTTGAATTTTGATTCGCTGGCTTATTTTAAAAACTTTGGTGAGACCTTAGCCACCCACCTCTTTACCAAGCGACAAAATTTAAAGATTATTGTATTTATTTGTGTTGTATTTCGCGAGATCATTAATCAAGAAATCTATCCATTGATTCATAAAAGGTATACAAAAAAACATCTTAGTTCTTTTTTTTTTGGGTAAAAGAAGTAGTTGTGCCCCTGCCCACTTAAGTTATAATTATATAAATAAGAATAATATATCCCCCTTTCTAAAAGCAATTTCGCTACTCAATTACTACTACTAATCTTTTGAGTAAAATATTGGAGGTGTATTAGGTTGAAGATGAATTCCACGTATGCCCACCAATGAGAAAAGGCTACCAAACATTAAAAAACGAGATATTAGTTCTTTAATATTGGTAAATCTTTATTTAGACCATTAATTAGGTCGCTATCAATATCTTCCTTTTATTTGCAATGCAATAATATGCACGATAACATATGACAAGAAAATGTATACAAAGATATATCCCAATATTCGACACCACCATGTCGTTTTTTTCGAATCAAAAACCAAATTCTGCGTTTCAAAATATTGGCTGCTTGATTTATTTTAATTTCCATTTTATATACTTTTTTAATTACAAAAATAAGCACGCGTGACTAAGAGCAGTAATTTCCAGAACGCAATATTCCAATTCACATTATCATCGTCATAAGATCTACGTTTGACTCTTCTCAAGCTTATCCGTTTCCTATGTAATATATACACTTACATACATATATATAGTTGAATTGATATGCCAATTATGAGTCAAAGTTTCGGTCAACTATATATGTATGTATAATTTTATATTGAAAGTGAAGAAAAGCCGTCACTAATTTTGATTCATGCATTCAACTTAGGACGAGGAAAAGAATATTAGTACGAACACCAGATGCATGAAGGTTAATAATAGAAATATATATGTAAAATTTTTGGACTTTTTTAACTTCAATCGGTCTTGTCACACAAACGATCCCTGTATGGAATTGCGACTTTTTTTACGATAAAATTAAAACATAAAATATAGTTACATAAGTCCCCACTATTTTTGTTGTTTCCATGAATATGTGGGGCTTTTATGTAATGGACTGACATTTCTCATCTTCCCATCCCAACTTTACAAAGACAATGACATGTTATAGTGAGAAATATACACGTGGTTGGTTCCTTATAATGGTCTTAAAATTGTAAATCTATGCAAAAGATTTTGCGGGCCCACAAGGATAATATAAAATACTTACACATATATATAATATATATAATATCGACGGATATATCATTTAAAAGTTGATGGCCATCGATGAATTCATAGAATGAGATGTAAGAAAGTGGTTGGGAGATTTTCTTTGCAACGTTTTAGCTTAGGTTGCGTGGGTCAACAATGTCCAGAAACCACCACTAAACCTTGTCGAAGGTGTAGAATTAATAATTAAATAGTTCCCAAAAACAAAAAATCTTACATTATCCGTCTCTATGTAATTATCTATCTATACCTAAGCGTGTGATTGATCAATGCTCTTGGCCTAGGAAGCTGCTTCCATCGAGGAACCACCTAGCTAATCATCTTTGACTTTTACTTTTATATTATTAAACTCCTTTTCAATTATATTATTGGGAGTGCGCCTGCCTACTTACATCACATTAATAAAGGTGAGGAAATAAAAATGTCAATCTTATGCTTATCTTTGTCTCAAACATGTTATCCTATGAGTTATGACCTATATTCGTTCATTATTACATGGTGTCAAAACTAAGAACACATCGATAAAATATCAACTAATAGATTCTTTATTTTAGTTTAAATGGTTCAATTTGCATACAAAAAGATAGATGTATGGATGTGGTTTTGATAGAGTGTGACACTTGTAAAATTGGAGAAAGACAACCATCTTTAATAATTGAAGGCTATCACAAACTCCAAACGGAAAGGGGCTTACTTTATCAATCCGATTATGAGATAAAACTTATCTACATATCTCAAGAATATCCTTTTTTTTAAAATTTCTAAACTTCCATGGTAATTCACATAAAAAAAAAGGAAAGAAAAAGAAACTAGATAAATCCATTATTTAGGTCAGATGCCATTACTTAATTCTCTATAATATATATATGATTAGTCGAGGAAGGCCCCGCAAATTCTAAAAGAACTACAAACGACATTTCGATAACATTTGTGCGTCTATGCGATGGATTTAAAGAACCATGAAAAGAATTTAGAATGAGACGAACTTTGGACGAAAGATGATATGGATTGATATGAGTGGCTCATCTGTAAAGAAAGTCAATGAACACAAACGAAAGAACCAAAAAACCAGAAAAAAAAAAAAAAACATGAATAGGGAATCTCAACGATATCCCAAGTGGTTAATAATATTGGTCACGACTTCCATGTCACCAACTCTTGAATTTCATTTATCAATATTGGAATGTTTTTTAATTTGCGTCGTCATATAGGATTTTGGGCTTCATTATGGGCTTTTTATGTGATTTCTGCTCCTTTTCTTTTTTCCTTTCCGAGATAGCAACAGCAATTTCACACACTAATTAAAGCTATGAACAAATACAGTTGAAACTCTATAAATTAATACAGTTGGGACTGACCAAATTTATTAATTAAAAGAGTTATTAATTAATCGATAAATTAATAATCGATAAATTAATATTTTATTAATTTATAGTGTATATAACTTTCAAACTTCCCAAACATCAAATGCAAGTGGAAATTTCTTGTTGACCTATAAGAAAACAATGCCAGGAATTCTTACAATCATAAGGACAACTAGAGATAATATGCAAGGGCAAATTGATTTCAACAAAAAACAAAAATGACAATTGATTCATTTTTCAAGTAATCTTTGTTCATGTAATATGAGAATGTTTTTACATATGAATTTTATAATTTATAATATATACGGAACCTATAGAAATTATCAAAAGTCTATTATCTTATAATTTTAGAGAATTATTAATTTAGTACGTTATCCCCGAGTCGGGACCGGCCGGAAATACTATATTAAAGAGTTTATTAAATTATCGAGTATTAATTTATAGAGTTTCTACTGTAATCCTAAAGTTTTCTTCTTGAGAGTAGTATAGCACACCCAACAAAAATATTAATTTATTTTACATTTTAAACATTTTATATTACTAATGACATTATTTAAAAAACTCAATATTTTATATCAAACATAATCTTGTAATAATTTAAAATATTAATGATAAAATTGTATTAAATAATTAAGGGTATTTTAAATAACTATGGCAAACCAAATTGTCAGTTATAAGATGATTGATGCATTGCCAAAATTTTAGTGATTTAAGGTTTAATGGTTCAACCGGTATAAAATCGGAATCAAACCGGAGTAAAACCGGTATTCTAAATATAATAAATATATATTTTGTAAATGAATCAAATAAATAATATTGAACTACACTTGTTTTTATGTATTTTTTAAAAATTATAATTTTATAAAATTAAATGGTAAAATTAATTAAAAGTAAATTGTTTGGTGTTTTAAAAATTAATTGTACCATGTGATGTAAGTTACACATAAATACCACCTCTGTAAAAAAAACTTATAATTTACTACCCTATCAGCATTTTTTATATGCAGGTACCATAACTATTTGAAGATAGGTACCCGATCCGCCGCAGGTACGCCTTACAACACATTTGGGTGCCCTATATCAACGTATTGTGGTACGTAATACGTTTAGAAAATGGTATGTATTAGCACTTTTAGTCGCCCTATTTACACATTATGTACGCCGTACAAACACATTTAGGTACCCTATATCAACATGTTATGGTACGCAACACACGGAAGGTACGACATGAGTGAAGAGACTGGTACAAATTAAATCGGGTACCTATCTGGTACCTATCTGTAAAAATTTCTGAGATAGGTATTGATCTGTAAGTTTTTATTCAAATAGATATATATGTGTAGATACCCGCAAAATTAACTAGAAATAAAATGGTGGGTAATAAGTTAATTATAAAGCAATAGAAGGGTATCAAGTTAATTATAAAATAAATTTATGAGGGTTTCATGGAATTCGAACCTAGACCATTAAGGTAGCTAATCACCACTAGACCAAGCCACTTGTTCATTTTACTCTTTAGTCTAACCTGTACAGGTCTCGTATTTTTTCTTTTTTTCCTTTTAAATTAAAGAAGACCGGACCGGAACCGAACCACATTTTCGGCCGGTTCACGGTTTTCCGGTCCGAAATGGCCGATCCGCTCCGGTCTTCAAAACCCAGTAAGAACCTTACATGGGAGGGTAAGATATAATAACCTGAGAAGTGAATTTTATTATTAGGCCCCTCAAGTAATAGCAAATCCAGATTTGGAAGTCTATTCTTCATTTGCCAACGAATGGAATGACCCCCATTTTCACTGTTCATAACACAATAGATCGATCCTAAATCAACCTTCCAATTTCGAAAAAAAAGTAAATCAACCTTCCAATTAAATATCATTTGCCTCCATATCCAATAATAAATAACACTTGCCAAGAAAATTCATTGGATTACAGTCCATAAATTGAATTTGACATTTATATCACTAGTTACTATCCCTTTTCCCCAGTGATTGTAATATAAGATGTCCTTCCACAGTAGACTAATAAGCATGAAAATCCACTTTGTCAGCTTATAAACCAAAAACTCGTCCAATAATTTCTCCTCAAGTTCTTGAAAAAAATGAATCCCATTATTCTCATTGGCGTTTTAGCTAACCTAATGGTTGTTGCATTAGCTACCCCAGGAACAGCAACCTTCTACACCAGCTACACTCGTGAGTTTAGTTTGCAAAAAAATAAATTAATGAAAATTAATAAACTTATAGTTTGATAATAAAATCATATTAGGTGCATCTACACTTAAGTACCCAAAAGTAGAAAAAGTTATCAGTTCATTCCTATCAGTTCATCGTTTACGTATCATATCACGGACATATGCGGTACTAATTTTCAAACATGTTGTATGATTTCTCTGTAAGATTGACATACCTTTTTTCAATGAGTTCCCTTATAGTACCGAAATTTCTAATATGATATATAAAGCTCTCAATTTGGGGGAGCTTAAAAATTGGAGCCAGCCCCTCCCTGTGGCCCACTTAGGAAAAAAAATAATATTATCTGTTTTCATTTTAAAATTTTAATTTACTAGTAATATTTTATGAATTATTGTATTTATTAAAAAATTACATAGAAACATGTCATTGATTATGTGTTTATTAATAAATATGACATTAATTAGGTATATAATCAATGAATTATCCATTTAGTATATGTATAATTACTTAAAGGGGCGGGCCTAAAAAATTCCTGCCCTCAGGCCGCGGGTCGATTTACAGATCTAATGATATACATACCTTCTGTCAAATGGGTCATAAAATTTTATTCTACTAGGCACGTAAATGTAAAAATGCTAAGAGAGGATATTGATTTTTTTTTTGCTGTTAGGGGATTAAATGTAAACTTCCCATCATATTAAAGATAATTGACTTTACAGCCTCTGCATGCTACGGGGGAAAGGGTTTCGGCACCATGATAGCGGCTGCTAGCGACCCCCTCTGGCAAAACGGAGCGATTTGCGGGAAAATGTTCAACGTGACGTGCACGGGGCCCACAAACCCGGTGCCCCACCCGTGCACGGGTCGGAGCGTCGTGGTGAAGATAGTCGACCACTGCCCAGGATGCGGGGGCACTTTGGACCTATCGAAAGAGGCGTTCACCGACATTGCTAATCCCGTCGCTGGGATTATCAAGATCGATTATCGCCAGTAAGTTGATAAAATATTTCATGCATGCAATATTCCTACGCGTGGTGTTCGTTCATCTTCTTTTTTTTCTTCGCAGGGTTTGAATGCTTATCGCTGATGAAGATCTCTTGCAGAAGATTATAGTTGTGATTTTGTAATGTAGTTCATGTTGGGGTTGAGCGGTAATTCTTCGGGCACAGCGGAAGGTTGATTTTGGACTCGCGACAATTTTGTTGGGATTAAAGCCGAAATGACACCGAGAGAACACCGAGATTTTTACGTGGTTCGGCCAATAGCGCCTACCTCCACGGAGAGCACCAGCTTTACTATATTGAGAATATTACACCGTACAAAATAACGCTCGTGTTTAAACCCAAACCCGAGACCCCTTACCCACCCGGGTAATGTTTTTGTACCTATTCCCAACTACCCCAGTAAAACAAAAACTCGCTCTCACCCTTATCCACCCGGATAAGTTTACCTCTCACTATTACTCTCTAACTGAACTTCTCACTTAATTTGGGATGATAATAACTGAAGAATCCTCAGCCTATTTATAGATGTCTTCAGCTCTTCTGGACCACTCGAAACCGGTGGTCAGGAATCCGCCGCGTCGCCAGTTGATATGGGCCGCTCATTCTTTATCTTTAAGATTTTCTTTTTCTTTATATATATAAAATAATATTATAATATTATATAATATTATTTTTATTATTATTTTTTTTCTTCTTTTCAAATACGGCTGCCCTCATGGGCGGCTGGCCTATCAATTCTCCCCCGCCAGCCGCATTCGACATCTATCCGAGCATCGTCTTCAGCACCGTAAAACACTCATCCCAGCGAGTCTCTCTTAGAGTAACCCGTTCGTCACGAACGTCCATTGGCCTTCCTTGTACCAGCTACACATAACCGAATCAGGTCCTACCAACTTGATTCACCTGCGGCCAATCCTATGTGCAGCTGCCGAACCGACTCTACCCGTCGATTCTGAAGAGGGACTTCGACGCAACCCCTTCTCCAGCAGGACTTCCATTCTCACGATCGTCTGCCTTTCCACCACGCGCGCGCGATTTTCGTGTACCCATCGAAGTCAGAGTGTTTTGTACCACACTCCCATCCAGACGATACAAACCTCCACGCTCTTCTCCCTTCAGTAGGACTTTTCCGCCACGTGTGATTTTACAGACTCCCCCTGCTATGAAACTCCCATAGCCCTTGGAATCTAACTGGCTCAAAGATATTACATTCTTCCGTAACTTTGGGACAAAGATCACACCACCCAAAGCCCGCACCACTCCATCAGTCATTTTGATCTTCACAGTTCCAACACCACGAACCGCATGACGGTATCCATCAGCCATGGAAACCGAACCTCTTCGTATCTTCTGGAACGTATCAAAATATTTTCTTTCGGAGCAAATATGGTACTTCGACCCTGAATCCAATATCCATTCATCCTGAGAACGAGCGTCATCATTGTAGACTGTGAGAACGTCTACAACATCATCTGTATCCTGTGCTATCATGGCTGTGGAATTTTTCTCGCCATTCCCGTCCTTCCTCCAAGTCGGACAGTTCCTCTTGATATGTCCCGGCTCACCACACTTGTAGCACATGATTCCCTTCCCGCCATTCTTTGATTTGGACCTGCTGCTACCTCCAAATTCCCTGGCGTGAAACCTTCCTCTACGATTCTCCCCGTGTATAGCCAACGTCGAATTTTGACTATCCCCATAATTTGATCGTCTCCTCTTTTCATGCGCCAAAAGAGTTGACTGCACATCCACCATCTTCACCGTCGTCTTTCCGTACAAGATGGTTGTGACCAGATTATCATAAGAATCAGGAAGCGAGGTAAGAAGTAAAAGGGCTTTATCTTCTTCCTCCAACTTTACTTCAACTTTTATAAGTTGATCCACAAGTTCGTTGAACACGCTAATATGATCCATGAGATTCCCACCTTCCTCCATCTTCAGCCGGTACAACTCCCGCTTCAGATCTAACTTTGTGGTTAAGTTCTTCCCGAGATGCAACTCCTCCAACTTCGCCCACAAGTCTGGTGCAGAATCCTCATTAACAACATTATTAATAATGTTATCCGCAATGTACAGACGGATTGTGCTGACACATCTTGACCCCAAATCCTCCGAGTCTTCTTGTGTCATTTTCTCCGGCTTTCCCTTTTTCCCTTTCAAAGCCTTAGCCAACCCTTGATGAACAAGAATATCCTTCACTCGTCTCTGCCACAGAGTGAAACTCCCCGTACCATCAAATTGCCGCACTTTGAAACTGTTCTCCGTCGCCATTATCCTTGCAGAGATTCAACAGCTTTGGCCCGACAGTGGCTCCCCCGTAACGAACCTTCTTGATATCTTTTCTGATGTGGAAGATCAGACAAAGCTGCAACCACAGAGCATACTCAGAATATCAATTAGGCTTGGCTCTGATACCACTTGTTGGGGTTGAGCGGTAATTCTTCGGGCACAGCGGAAGGTTGATTTTGGACTCGCGACAATTTTGTTGGGATTAAAGCCGAAATGACACCGAGAGAACACCGAGATTTTTACGTGGTTCGGCCAATAGCGCCTACCTCCACGGAGAGCACCAGCTTTACTATATTGAGAATATTACACCGTACAAAATAACGCTCGTGTTTAAACCCAAACCCGAGACCCCTTACCCACCCGGGTAATGTTTTTGTACCTATTCCCAACTACCCCAGTAAAACAAAAACTCGCTCTCACCCTTATCCACCCGGATAAGTTTACCTCTCACTATTACTCTCTAACTGAACTTCTCACTTAATTTGGGATGATAATAACTGAAGAATCCTCAGCCTATTTATAGATGTCTTCAGCTCTTCTGGACCACTCGAAACCGGTGGTCAGGAATCCGCCGCGTCGCCAGTTGATATGGGCCGCTCATTCTTTATCTTTAAGATTTTCTTTTTCTTTATATATATAAAATAATATTATAATATTATATAATATTATTTTATTATTATTTTTTTCTTCTTTTCAAATACGGCTGCCCTCATGGGCGGCTGGCCTATCAGTTCATATGGGGAAAAAGTTTGAGCATCTTCCGAAATCTAGTTGTAATTAAGGCCATATCAGCCCGAATAATATAAAAAAATACTCTCCTCGTTTCTCCTAGTTTCTAATTAGAGGTCGTTTTACATCGCTAAATTTGTTCTAATTAAGTCATTTTATAAACTCCACTACAAATATTTAATATATTTCAAATTTATAAACTCCACTACAAATATTTAATATATTTCAAATTCTACCACTATTGTGATTTTCAATATTCATAAATAGTGAAACATTCCATTAATTAAATAGCAGAAAACAATTAATTAAGGATATACGAGACATTCCATTCTATTTATTAATATCAGTGACAAATCCTTAAACGACCTCTATTTAGAGGAGGGGGTATTACATAATACAGTGTTCCGTATTACAATCCCAAACTAAACAAACTAATTGACAGTGCTGCGAAGATTGATAATGGGCTTATATATGGCCCTTATAACCAAACGGAAAATAAGCAAACATCACAAGTTGAACAACAATACCACGATAAAGGAAGCAACTTTGATGTAATCACATGATGAGTACAATGATTGATACCTTAAAGCTATGAACTGAAAACAAATGTCATGTTCTAGACAACATACACATACCTGACTTATTACATTACTAAAAGCTATACGATGATGAAACAACACAAATGGAGACTGATCAGCTCACCAGCCTCGCCCTATGTGGTGTGGGCGTCGTCTCCTTGATGCCACTTTTCCTGCAATTGATATTGATGTTTTGCATAAAAGGACCACAATTTTGGGCTTAGGGTGTAAATCAAGAAAGGAAAATGTTTTACACGTCGTGTAATAATAACCTGGTGGCGTGTTGGAGGATGGCCCATTCTGATGTACCACACGCTTTACAGTCTCTCGACGCTGCAGTAGGATTTGCTTAAGAGCTATCAGCTTCGAATCATGGTTACCTTTCTTGTTATTTCCAGCCTTTTCTCCTGCTTCTACTGTGTCTGAACACACAGGAAAATCTATATACCTGTATGCAATTTGATATGTAGATATGCACACGTATATATGTATAATTACTATACCTTTAGAAGGATCTTGGTTGTAACGAGGAGCAGATGCCATAGCCAGCGGCGCATACATGTGAAAATCGCATTTCAGATACTCATCCTTCAGCGATTTCTCCTCCCTGATCATACTCTGTTCTTCGAAGGTACCTTCACCTTTCGCGCGCGTAGATATTCAGACGATGAAGTTCTAGAAATTTTACTAAATAAAGAAAAAAAATAGAAAGCAAGAGACCTAATAGATCGGAAACCACCTGAGGAAGCTACTACGGGAGGATTAGGAGTATCGACCAAAGGCGAAAACATGTACGTGTCCGATCTCATGTAATCGACGATTTTTCCCAGCGATTTCTTCAGCCTTTTCCTGAACCTTTGGCCGCTCTTCTTAGTGACGATCGGCGGCGGCGCGGTGGCCTTCTTGTGACCTGCAACTTTCTTCGCCATCGCTTTGCTTCGCTTCGCTCGCTGCTTTACTCTGAAATCTATAGCTCAATCGCGTCCTTTCTGAGAGAAAAAAAGGGGCGAAAATGACGAAAGAAGGAAGAATAGCTTTCTCACAAAGCTCTTATAGACACGCGTCGAAATGACGGAGGCACTACGCTACGTCTTACTGAATTATGACGCGTGGCAGTGGATTTTGCCTGGAAGATACCTCAACGTTCTAGAATCGAAATTGGGCTTTTTGGGCCCTTTAACGTGGGCCATAAGTCGAACAAAAGCCCAGAAAAATACGGCCCAATAAGAAACACTACAGGACTACTTAGAAATCGATGGGTTGCCAACGAATTGAATCGAATCGAAAAAAATCGACCGCTGGCGTGTCGTCCTTATCCGTTTCCGTCAACGGTCATAGTCAAATCCTTTTTACGTAATATTTTTATTGTTATAAGAACGTAATATGATTGAGAAAGAGTCATGAAATTTTTACTATGACTTTCATGAAAATTGCAATGTGATAGTTAAATTTCCATGTATGCTACAATATTATGCAAGTTGGAAATATTAGACCTTACATGATTTTAATGTTGAGAAATAATTGCCACACTATAAATACACTCTAAACACATTTGTCGTACCTTATCATATCTATCTATACAAGAGAGAATTATAGAATAGCAACAGCTCTCAGCTATAAAACCATATATCATCGCCGGCGGCCAAAAGAAAAATAATAAACGACAAACGTAAGTGATGATATCTTTGTATACTATATAGTGGGTTACTATAAACTGTATCATTGCTGATTATTGTATGTTGATTATCGTTTTTTATATTTGTCAGATGAATCCACCTTATAACGAAGAGTTTGACCATGTGACTATGTGCAAGAGAGTCAACGGAGTTCTCTTCCCTCAACCTATCAAAACTTTCTCCGGTCATACAACACCAAACCACCCTACTCCTCCTTTCGAGGTATTAAAATTAATTATTTATTATATACTATACATATTCTCAAAATATCCTACTTCGTACTGATATTATTAAATTAGATATAGTACTAAATAGTAAATACAATTAGACAAGGAAGGTGGGCGTAGCGCTCTAATATTACACTTAAAACAATAATAACATGCGCTAAGTAACTACTAAAATAATTGAATTTAATTTATTTTCTCAGGACATGTCGTGGTCGTCACGGAGGAGAGATCTACCATCATCTACGGTGGTAGAGAACAAAGAAATAGCGCTGAAGCTATTTCAATGTCAAAACACATCTCAATACTTATTGCAAGTTCAACAGGTAATATATTAAACTAACTAACATACGTCACTAAATAATAATCTAAGCATTTAATTGTGAATGATTATATATTTTAATATTAGGTTGGAACTAGCAATATCAAGCTGTACGCCTTAGAACCTCAACCTGAGAAAAGAAGAGTGAAGACGACCGAGAAAAGGGTCGATAACCCTAACTGGATTTTGATTCCAGTTAATAATCAAGAATTAAACCCTAATAATAATAATAATAGCAGTAATTTGTCCATCACACAAAGGCTCGAGGGAAAGTGGACCAAGGAGACCCGAGAGAGAGGAGGCGCTCAAATTGAATATGTAAGTACGACTATATAATACATTAGCAATCATTTACATTTATGCTTCATATGATATTTAATAAATGTACATAACATATATGGTTATTTTATTAATTGTTGCAGTTTTATCGGCATCAATCGGTCAACAAGACAATGCGATCTTTAGCCGAAGTCGCGACGTTTATCATCTACAACACCTTTTATAGGTCAGATAAACCAATAATCGCGCATTTATTTACTTTTTACATATGTTAAAAATTTCTTTACATAATATTCGCAGGTGAAGAAGATTGAAGATCGCCGCGCCATTATCCACCCGCTAGAGATTATTTCGCATTTTCTTTTATAATACCGTTGTTGGCCGTAATCTATTTAGTATATTGTCCTCTTATCGAAATATAAATATTTGTTAGAAAAACCGAACGAAATACATAACAATTAATACAATACATGGTCGGTCTCGTCATAACACTACACATATCCTAATATCTAGAAGAAGATTCAAACATCTAAATACATAATAATAATCATCCCTTAAAACTGAACTGCGCAACAATTCTGCTACAAAACTTAATCGTCATTTTTTTCCCAATGCATTCTCCGAAGAAGAAGACGAAGAAGAAACTGGGCTCAATCCATGCCTAAGCGCAGCTTCCCAAACAACGTCGATTCGATCGACGTCTATCGCCCCGACTTCGTGGTGGGCCCATCCCTCCAAAGAGTGAACGACTCCGCCCGCATGGCATGCATGGACTACGCCCCTCTCCATCGTATACTGTTTTATTTAAAATTTCATTTTTTTCAAAATCATCGATTCCGTCGCGTTTCTAATATTTATTCGAGGCTATTATTTTTTAAATTTATTATTACCTCGCAAGAACCCAACCCTTCGACGTCCTCGGGCAACCTCATAGCAGCTAAGTCTCCGTAAGTGCAGTCTCCTCTGAAGCGCAGTATGGGCGGGACGACGAACTGATGGAAGTGGGCCCCGCTCGGGGCGTAGCTTTGCTCCCTAGGGGTTATCCATTTCCCCACTATCCATGCCTGTTAATTACATGTAATAAATCTTAGAAATTCAGTTTCAATTGCACATACGATAAAATAGCGTAATTTTAGGGAATTTTTCCAGCCCCAATTTCAGCCCAAGCCCATATAAGCTTGTGGGGTTACTCTCTAAAACCAAATTGGCAGTAGAGTGAGATAACCCACGAGCTTGAATTTGACACCCAAGAAAACAATAATATATTGTGTGGAAAAAGAAATGATGCCCTACTTTGCAGTGCTGGGCAGCTTGATACTTGGTGACTTGGACTAGGTTCTTCTGATGTTCGACGTGCGCTTCTTTCTGAATCTTTCTGAACCTCTCCGTCGATAGCGTTAGCATCTGCAATTCAAATATACGCAACGTTTTTCTTTTTTTTTTTTTTATCGCCAGGTAATACTCGGGTCAAGATTGAAAAACTATGATCATTTTTCTTACAAGAACTCGAACTCCTTTCCTACAGAGGTAAAGGGCGATTGCTCGACCGAGCTTGGAAGTTGCGCCCGTTAGGAACACTTCGTTCACTTCGTTAGGGATTTCGTCGAGGATCACAGCAGCTGTTAGAGTGTTTCCATGGACGACACGTACTTTAAGATTAGGTAGCTTGTTTACGAATAATGTCCCCCCTCCGTTTAGGGCTTCGTTCTACACGAATTTTATCGAATGTAAGAATTGGAACCACACATGTTTTTTTATAGTAGATAATCAGAGAGATATATAACCTTGTTTAGAGCGGCTAGGCTGATGACTTTAACGCCTAGTCGATCAGCTCTTAGAATTGCTGATTCTATCTGCTTGTTGATTCCATCTACAGCGAATGGTAGGAAGTACTGCGAAAAACGAGCAATTTTGATCAATTAGGGTTTTTTGCTGCTTATGTTACACGTTTTTTTTTTTTCGTTCTTGGTACTAAAATCGGGAAAAAAAACCTGAAAGCCAAAGCGAGGAACGACCCATGTTTGGTGGAGCTTTCCTCTGAGGTTGTAGAATGAGTTCAAGAAAACCTTGGACTTCGCCCACATTACGAGCATCGAAAGGAAGGACAAGGGCAAGAACGGGACTAAGTATATCCTCGTGTAGTAAGGCAAAGAGGACATCGATCGGATGACGAAGGGCGCGTGCATGCTCGAGGACATGTCCACCACGTGCGCGAGGAACACGAATTCTGGAACCTTTGACTGCTTATTACCTGCAAAAGTTCATCTTTTTTCGATCGATTCTACTTCTGATTCGTATGTCATTTTTTCGTTTCTTTGCTAACCTGAGCTGTTTTCCCTGTGAAAGTTCCACGATTTCGGGTTCAGGGTATTCCCCAGCGCGTCGAACAAGGGCATGAAAAGGCAGTAATTTGAGTCCATTTCTGTGTGATGAAGGCTGTGGTACCTGCAAAAGAGATGAAGAACATGAACATAGTGTTATTTATTACAAGAAACGACGTTAATTCGCTTCGTTTACTTACGATGGAGTGTAGACGACGTATTTAAGAAAAGGGATCTTCTCAAAGATGTAGCTGGGCACAATCTCCACGTTAGAATGCCCTAAGCATCTGAGAAAATCAAATCCCAGGACATACAAGTAGATCAAGCTCAAAGATCCATGGCCGGCAAAGAATGAACCGATTATGGGCGTGCCTATTATTACAGTCAAGAAAAGGTGCTCCAAAAACGTAGCATGCCCAGCTGAAAAAAAAATAAAGAAACAAAAAATTAAACCACTTCATATGTGATATGACTCGATCTCTAAAGTGATAAACCGAAGAAGGGTTTGGTAAGAAAAATGAAATCTTGATGTGTAATAAGTTCACCTGTAGGAGCTTGAGGCACGGCTGAGGAATGGTGAAGAGAGTGATAGGTCTTGAAAAGATAGCCGTCGCCGCCATGGAAGAGCTTGTGTACGGCGTAGTAAAGAGGCTCAGAGATGGCGATGTGAAGTGAAATAGCTGCTATGATTCCTTTGAAGTTCCATAGAGAAGAAAGCGAGGATAAAATTGGGAAAATTTGCAGCAAAATTGCACCCACTATAGCTTGAAGTATAATGAAATTATCCCTGAGAAAAAGGGGGGAAAAGAAAACAGAAAATCAAAACGAAAGAACTATCCCTGTATATATTATATATTAATTTTTACCAGTGCCATTCTTGGTCGATCTGTTTAAAGTCGACGCCTTTCTTAACAATACGAAGATTTCTTGTAAGAAAGAGCATGTTACTAAAAGATGTCCAAGCAGCGAACATTCCAAGCCTCATAACACATAGCAGAAAGATGTGAAGGCTCAAGTTTTCTTTCATGGGCACTTCATTGTACTTCGAGTACATTCCCTTGCCCAGAAATAACCCATAAAACACCCACTGTTCATAGGAAAAAAATACACATAGAACATCGATCGCTTGAATGTATTTCAATGGCGGTGGAGTTATTACAAGAGGAAAAGTTATGTTCTTTGGCTTATTCAGACGTACCTTGTTACTACCCAAGAACTCCCATGGCCAAGAACGCAGTGGTGCACCAGCCATGGAAAGGAAAAGTAACTCCGTGGAAAAAGCTACACTTTGAATTCTCCTTCTCTATTGAATATACATATGTTCTATGTATATATAGAGGGAAAGAAGTAGAAAACCTGTAATAAATAAGACCAACTATACATAGTAAGGGTGTATCTGTTGTGTTTGTAACCATCAACTTGCGCCAACAAATTGACAGTCGGCAATTTTGCTATACACGGAAATTTGTAACGTAGGAGCTAAATAAAATAAATAGCATATATATATATATGTGTTGTATGCATAATTAATGAGGACAGGGGAAATAAATGTTGCAGAATGTGTAGTGTTAGTGTGTTGGGGTGGTAATGGGTTGGCTTGGCATACAGAAGCTGTACAAAATATTTTCTTTAAGCATATTTTTATTTTCGTATTTTTTTCTTAGTCACATTCGCATACTGGGTTTTGCCTTGGTTGGGTGGTGGTATAATTTTTCAATAAATTGTATTTAATGCCGTCGATTTAATTGCTGTTCGATCATGCGGGACCTACTCAACTATCCAACTTAGTTCATATTAATCGTTATATGAATTTATAAGATATAACCTTTCAATCTCTAACCTATTGTTTAGATTTAATAATCTATTTGGTTAAAAAAGGACGAAAAGGCGTGTCTTTTGAATCATTAAGATAAAGAATACGTACTTATTATTTATAGAGATACGCGGCTTGAAACATTTAATGCTACACCTAAATAAAGAACTAGTCAATTTGATTTTGAATTCTGACCTAAAACTTGCCCCCTCTCAGAATAGCTATGTTTACCCAATGGGTTTTATGAATCATGAACGGAATATAGTTTGATAAATAGTGAGAAAACCAAAAATGGTTGCGATTTACTGACCATTTAGTCCCATATGTTTTGCGATGATTTTATATTTTATATTTTTTTTGCTTTTTTTTTTATTATTTTTTTTACTGTTAATTTATGATTTTTTAAGTCACAGCAATCACATGTCGACACGACACATCCAGTTTCATCCAAATTGACGGAGTTCTAACGACACGACCATTTTGGTTCAAACATATTGACCATTGGGTTTTCTCCCTTGATAAATATGAAATTGTTGATTTATGAAATTATATCTCTATTTTCTTTTTTCATTTTGGTGAACTAAAAGAAAAGATTCTGTCAAGAAAAATGAAATAATAAGAATAATATTTGCACGAATCATCGTCCAAATCGAAGAGGCCAAGCCAAACCCACTACGAGCGCTCAAACAGGGATTTTTTTGATAAGTAGGATTACTTTTGTGTAAAATTAAAAAAAGAGGATTCTAGATTTTCTAATTAAAAAAAAGGGATTGGGTGTTTTAAAAAAAAATCGAAGTGTTTGATTATCATTTTGATCCGCTCGACTGAAATTTCATGTCGAAATGAGATTTTAATCGATGGGTTCGTGATTCTTACATGTATTAACCCCAAATCTGGGTGAATTTTCGTGTTTTTGAGCTTGAAATCGACGTTTTCGAGTAAAAAACGATTTACTCAAATATTTTATTCGAACTATTCGAGTGAACTCGAATAGAAAAATAACAATTATTCGAGTAAAAAAAAATTCGAATTAAAAATTCGAATTAATATTTTTCAATTCGAGTTTTTTTTACTCGAATTGATTAATTCGAATAAATTCGAATTAAAAAAAAAATTATTCGAATTAATTCGAATTTTTTAATTACTCGAATAAATGCTACTTAAGTTGGGGTATTTCAGTAACTTTCGGTCCGTTCCCTTTTGTTTAATTAAAATAGGAAACGCTCCCTTTTGTTAAATCAAACAGTCTCTCTCTCTCTACAAATGGATCCGATTTCAATCCCCAAATCGGCCACCATTTTCGTCGCCGGCCACCGAGGCCTCGTCGGCTCCGCCATAGTTCGTAAGCTCCAAAGCCTCGGATTCACGAACCTCCTCCTCCGAACACACTCCGAACTCGACCTCACCTCCCAAGTCGCCGTCGACGCCTTCTTCGCCGCCGAGAGACCCCAATACGTCGTCGTCGCCGCAGCTAAGGTGGGAGGAATCCACGCCAATTCGACCTACCCCGCGGATTTCATCACCACCAATTTGCAGATACAGACCAACGTCATAACCTCCGCGCACAAGTACGAGGCGAAAAAGCTTCTATTTCTGGGTTCTTCGTGCATTTACCCCAAGTTTGCACCTCAGCCGATCCCTGAATCTGCCTTATTGACGGGTCCCTTGGAGCCTACCAATGAGTGGTATGCAGTGGCTAAGATCGCCGGGATAAAGATGTGCCAGGTAGTTTCAGATAGAGATATTTCCATTTCCTTGAAGATTATTGCTATTTGATATCTGCAGTAACAATATGCTGCGACCTAGCTGATAAAATCGATTGGTAGCTGCTAATTTCATTGAAGCAAGCAAGTGAATTTCCCAGCTTCATGTGTAAATATCAAATCAAGACTCTAGTTTTCTTTAACTGCTTGAATTCAATCTTGCTTATCCTCCTCACTTGTTCTTGAACCATCCCCAGGCTTTTCGTATCCAACACTCATTCGATGCAATATCAGCAATGCCAACAAATCTATACGGGCCAAACGACAATTTCCACCCAGAGAACTCGCACGTATTGCCCGGGCTGCTGCGTAGATTTCACGAGGCCAAAGTCAATAACTTGGACAAGGTTGTGGTGTGGGGCAGTGGCACGCCATTGCGTGAGTTCCTCCACGTTGACGATTTGGCAGATGCTGTGATCTTTTTAATGGAGAACTACAGTGGATTGGAACATGTAAACGTGGGTAGTGGTAAAGAGGTGACCGTTAAGGAGCTCGCGGAGTTGATTAAGGAGGTAGTGGATTACAAAGGCGAGCTTGTTTGGGATTCGAGCAAACCCGATGGGACGCCGAGGAAGTTGATGGATAGTTCAAAGCTGAAGGATTTGGGTTGGGAGCCAAAGATTTCTTTGAGGGATGGGGTTAGGGATACTTATAAGTGGTATCTCGAGAATGTAATAGCCAAGAAATGAGTGAGATAGATATGGAGAATATGAGTAATTTATGATGTGCTGGAGTTAAAATGTTTACATGCCCTTTGTTGATGAGTGAGTGAGATCAAATACTTGACAAGTGAGGTGATCTTGAATTGTTTGATGATTTCTTGAATTGGTGTTGACACCTTGATGTTAGAAGGAACGCTGTTGTAATGAGTCATTTGTAACCGTGTTGGGGACTTGAATTTTCACATTCACTTATTGGTATTCCCTCTTTAGTTTATGAATTAATCTTGGATTCGTTAAAATTAAAACCGCCATTGGAAATTCTTCTACTTGATGCAGTAGAAAATGAGATATCATAACAGAAGTTTAAGGAATTATATGATCATGTAAATGTAAGAACAATAAATAACCCAAGATGTAAAAACTGAAGCTTTTGCTTCAGGGCATGTGAAAGAATGTTGAATTCGAACTATATATAAACCCTTTTCTTCAAAGCCATTCCCTTCTTCACCCTAAAACCCTTTCAGTCCGACAATGGAATCCTCTTCAGTCAACTCAGTCCAAAAATTCCCACAAGACGGTTACGTCGACGCCGTACGCTGGCTACCTCAACCGTCGCCGTTCACCCGCCGCGTCGTCGTTTCGACCTTCGACCCCGAAACGTCAACGCCATCTCTCCAAACCCTAACATTCTCGGATTCTCAGAGCAATCCTCGACGTCAATCCCCTATATCACTGCACTCGAGGGTCACTTCTCTCAAGGTGTCGACCTCCGCCGTCAATCCCCTCGTCGCCGCCTCGACATTTGTCGGCTCGCTCATTTTCTTCTCTGCCAATTCGTCGGATGGGTCGTCGCTGGCGTTGAAGTTCGAGGTGGGTTCTGAGGAGGGTTCGGATTTTCACCGCGGGGCTGCGTCGGGGATCGATTTGAGCGAAAATGGGGCGGAATGTTTGAGCGTTGGGGCTGATGGGAGGGTCAATTTGGTCAATCTTGCGAGGGGTCAAATGGGCTTTAGGAGGATTTATGACAGCAATGGGTTGGTGGCGTACAATGCTGTAAAATGGGCGTCGCCGATGGAGTTTGTTACGGGCGGGTTAGGGTTTGGCTTGCATTGGTGGGATCAGAGGAAAGATGGCGGGCCAGTCGCCACGTTCAAGGACAATTGGTTAGAAAGGCAACCATTATTTGAAGCTTCTCTTTTTCTCGTTTTCAGAACTGGAATCTTTACATCGATCTCTTGTAGTTAACTTACATGCATTACCCATGATAACTGTTGTCTGAATGGTGCTGCTACTATCGAAGGACTTGCTCCTGCTATTTCGCTGAAGCTTGCTTTTTTCCTGCTTCCCATGATGATACTAGGACACATGGAACTGCTTCTGGGATTGTACACTGCGTCGACGTCCACCCATCTCGAAAGCATACTTGCATAGTAAGACCCTTCTTCGCTGTGCTTGGTCAGTCGTGGATTAAAAAATATAAACCTTTTTACATGGGATGGTAATTTGATTCTCAATTTAGGCCATAATGCTTCTATCTTATCCGTTTCTACATTAAGTTTCTTGAGGGACTAAATCATGTTACTTCATTCCATCGGCGGCCTTTAAATATAAATTCTCTGATGACAAGGGTGGTTGAATTTAGGATAAGTACAGTGTCATAATAGATAGAAGATGCACAATAGTTCGTTGGGTGTCTCATGTTAGGATTCATTGGATTGGAATGTTCTTATTTGCATTAATGAGTTGATCTCTGTCCTTATTCTTTTGCTACTATCTATCATGTCTAAAGGCAGGGGGCTCTTATGGCACTGTATTTGCATGGGATATACGCCAACCAACACAATCGGTTCTACTGTCTGGGTCGGGTCTCAATGGAGCACCCCGAAATCCATTAGTGGAAAGTGACGTATGGGAAATACACTACGACAATTACACACATGCTTCCATGACCA
Organism: Craterostigma plantagineum; assembly: GCA_027422505.1. NCBI lineage: Eukaryota > Viridiplantae > Streptophyta > Magnoliopsida > Lamiales > Linderniaceae > Craterostigma > Craterostigma plantagineum. The sequence goes on from JAPQWV010000120.1 coordinate 466,522, forward strand.
GCAGCCCATCGTCTTCGAGGATTCTACCCTCTGTGATTTGCTCCGAGGATGGAATCCTTGGCGTGATTAAGCAAGGTATGAATTTCTATCGCCGCCTACTTATGTTTAAAGAATGAAACAATGATTCATTTTCTTGTTTAAGCAGATGAAGAACCAGTGGAACTCTTAGCTGAACCGTGTGCGATAAACAACTTTGACATCGACAGACAAAATCCCTCGGTAAGTTTCTGCTCTGCATCATTTCTGTGATATGAGTGGGACTTTTGAGATTATCTTCTGTTAGTGAAGTAAAGAATCTTATGTGATATGGTTCCTTTTAGGTGGTTGAGTGACTGTGATTCTATTTTATTTTTTGCAGGACATAATATGCAGCTCTGAGTGGGAATCCATAACTATTATATCAAGGCCGTGATCGTGACTTAAAGTGTATGCTTTGTGTTATTTCTCTTGAGAAGATGGGTTGCTTTCAGTTAATTTCATTTAGTAAAAATAACAATTTTCAAGAACTTTCCTTCGCATTGTGAGTTGGCCGATAGGATTCTTTTTCTTCAAATTAATGGCAGCCCTTGAGAAATGGAAATCTGTTCTCTGTCCTAACACAAACACAATGCAAGGTAACTAGTTAAGTTTCACGTGTAGTAAATGAATGACCTTGAATCGATGCCATCCATGGGAAATGGCTGACTGCCCACATATTCAGTGAAGAAAAGACTAATTATAGCACTGCTTTCTCGGATATATTGTTCTATATAAGCTTCCTTTCCTTTCTCTTGAGAGGCAAACCACCCACACATGTTTTGAAGAAACACTTCTGTATATAAATAAATTCTTGAAATTCGTATTACCTTTTTTTTGTATAGGAAGGAAGCTGATCAAGCAATAAATAAATAAAAAATGGGAAAGTATTTTCTTTTAATTTTCGTGCTAGTTTCCATGGTGTGTTGGTGTGTTGTAGCTGAAGGTAGGAAATCTGTGAAGTCGGTGGAGAAGACATTACTTCTCCATCCTGCTTTCGGCAAGAGTGGGTGTGGTGGAGCTGGTGGCGGCGGCGGCGGAGGGATTGGGGGTGGCATTCATAAGAGATTTTGGGGTGATTTTGGCGGTAAGCTTGGCGGCGGTGGTGGTGGTGGTACCGGCGGAGGAGGCGGCGACGGTGGTTCCGGCGGCGGGTTTGGAGGTGGTGTTGAGAAGAGAATTGGGGGTGATTTAGGTGGTTCAATCGGCGGTGGAAAGGGCGTCGGTGGTGGTGGTAGCGGAGGAGGCGGCGGAGATGGTGGTGGGGCTGGCGGCGGATCTGGAGGTGGTGTTGAGAAAAGAATTGGGGGTGATGTAGGCGGTTCGGTCGGCGGTGGAAAGGGCATCGGTGGTGGAGGCGCCGGAGGAGATGGTGGTGCCGGCGGAGGGGCTGCAGGTGCTGGAGGTGGTGGAGCAGGCGGCGGGGTTGGGGGTGGTGTAGAAAAAAGAATTGGGGGTGATGTAGGCGGTTCGGTCGGCGGTGGAAAGGGCATCGGTGGTGGCGGCGGCGGAAGTGGTGGTGCCGGTGGTGGGGCTGGAGGTAGTGGTGGTGGGGCCGGCGGTGGCGGGATTGGGGGTGGTATAGAAAAGAGGATTTGGGGTGATTTTGGTGCCGGCGGAAAAGGCACTGGTGGTGGTAGCTCCGGCGGAAGCAGCGGCGGCAGCAGCTCCGGGAGCAGCGGCGGCGGGAGTGGAGGTGGAGGAGCTGGCGGCAGTTTTGGGGGCGGTTTTGAAAAAAGATTTGGGGGTGATTTTGGTGGTTCAATCGGTGGTGGAAAGAGCATTGGTGGTGGTGGAAGCGGCGGAGGCGGCGGCGATGGTAGCGCCGGCGGCGGGGCAGGTGGTGGTGTCGGTGGCAGCGTAGGTGCTAGCGGCGGTGGAGGGGTTGGAGGTGGTGGCAGCAGCGGAGGGAGTGGGAGCGGTGGTGGAGTAAAGCAAAATTAATGAAATAAGGAATCCAAGGCATTGATTGATGGTATGATATAGGTGGCGCCGAGATTGGTAGTAGTTTAGTAGTATTAGATTTTTGTCAGGCTAGTAAAAGATTGCCTTGATTAATGGATATATATCCATTAGTTAATTAGGAGGCACACAGAAGTCATTTCCTTTATTTTTTTTGGTCATTTGTTGACTTACGGTATTACCGTAGTTTCAATATTAATGAAGGAAATGTACTATTTCATTATTAGCAACAAAGATCCATACATCCAGCCGACTTTACTAGAATCACAATGAGGGACTGTTTGTTTGAGGGAATTTTCCAAAACATCACCGTGATCATTTCACCGCTTTCTAATCACTGCATTTGTTTAGCGTAGATGATGAGTCATCACCATGATGATGGATCACCGAGATGATTAAACGGGGTGATATTTCAGCTTTTAGATCACTTCCAAAAAGCATGGTGATCCTCCATCACTGTGATGGTGTGATACTTTAATATATCTTTGGACAAAATTATCTCTTTATCATTTAACATTCATTCCTTATACAGCCTTACTCATATTTTAAATTACATAACCAACATATTTAAATCTTAAAAAATATATTTAAATGCTTAAAAAATAAAATTAATATGTTGAAGGATTATAGAAAATACTTATAATTAATAATTGAGTAATCTATCAAAGCTTAAAACATAAAATAATTATATTGAAGAATTGTATAAAATACATTCAATAAATAATTGGTTAAGAAATTTATGTTTAAAGCCTAAAAATATAGTAATTATGAATTAAAACACATGCTTATAATTAATTCTTAAAAATATATTTGATTTAAATATTAATAACTATCAGGTTAAATATTACCTCAAATGAACATATTAAAACACTTTTACTGCATAATATACATAATATTAAATATGACATTCACACAAATCACCACAGACATCACTGCGATTAAACAAACACAATATTCCAATATGACATTGATATGCAAAATGTAATATCACCCCGAAACAAACACAATGATGGCATATCACCTCGATTCACATCACGGTGGATCACCCGAAATAAACACCCCCCTAAGATGAGGTTAAAGGCCTCGTTTACAATGACTAATGAGATTCTCAATCAAGGTAAGTAAGATAGCTACAGTGACGACAAAAAATATGATCAGTAATTGCCAATCAATTCCCCATTTTACCACATCAAAAATCTATTTTTATTTATAGTGAGATAAAATCAACTTCGTCGTACGCTTTACCTTCGAACTTCAGTGTGGTCAAGTAATTCACTTAAGAAAACTCTAATCGATGATCGTTACTGTATTCGCATGAAGTAATTAGAGAAATAAGGCAGAGATTACCTTCTAATGAAAGCAAATCGCCGCTGCAACAAAACGCACTCTCTGTGCGCGCTTCGGTGTGTGCCAGTTTGTGAGACCGAAAAACTCAGTAACGATGACGACATCCAAAAATGGATATTTGTATACTATATCTAACTTCTCGTAAATAGCTGCCCAAGTCTAATGATTGAATTCATTAATTTACGGTTTGTGCTATAATATTCAATACTTATTCTGATAATGAGGAATTAAATATGTTGAATTCTGAGCATATTTTAGAGACCGTGCGACTTCATAAACTCAATTTAATTTCGGTAAAATTACACTTATTAGATACATACAACGCCGCAATCGAGGCATGTTATATTATAACATAAAATGGAAAAAGGAAACGACGTCCTAATTAATAATTTCGTGGCACTCCAATTCCATCGCCGTTGACTCCTCCAATTCCTCCACCCCTAAATCTCCATTCGCCTCTGATACCACCACCTCCACCGACGTCTCCGCCGCCGCCGCTGCCCACTGCACCACTAAGACCTCCACCCATGCGTCCACCACCCCCAATCCCAGCACCTCCACCATTCCCACCGCCTGCACCACCACCACCACCAGCGCTGGAGGCACCGCCTGCGCCACCTATACCACCGCTGAAACTTTTCTCGAACCGCCATGATCCCTGACCATGTTGTCCACCTCCACCACCTACACTACCAGTAAAGCCTTTCTCAATCCCCCAAGATCCACCGTGACTTTGTCCACCGCCGCCACCTACACCACCACCATTGGCACCACCGCCTACGCTGCCACTGAAGCCCTTTTCAATCGCCCATCCACCATGACTTTGTTCACCACCACCACCATCATTGGTACCGCCGCCGCCACTTTTGCCACCTACACCACCCCCAATCCCACCACCTTTGTCGCCGCCATTATCGCCTTCTCCGATCTCAACTGACCCATGGCCAGGTTGCCAACCGCCACCCCCAATTCCACCGCCTGTAGCACCGCCACCACCACCTCCTGCACTTCCACTACTACCACCGCCTTTTTCAGTACCTTCCGATCCACTTTGCTTTTGTCCCCCGCCACCAGCACCTCCTGCACTTCCACTACCACCACCGCCTTTTTCAGTACCTTCCGATCCACTTTGCTTCCCGCCACCACCACTATTTCCACTAGCTGCACCACCTTGGACCCCACCACCACCACTATTGCCGCTAACTGCACCACCACTGGTCCCACCACCACCACTATTGCCGCTAACTACACCACCACTGGTCCCACCACCACCACCACCGTTATCACTACTTGCACCGCCACTGGCTCCGCCACTTACTGCACCACCGCCATTGCGTTTTTCGGTCCCATCTGATCCATTTCGCTTTTCTCCGCCAGTGCCTACACCACCACCGACCCCACCGCCGTTACCACTAGCTGCACCACTGGCTTCAGTGCCACCGCCAACACCTTTTGCGGGCCCTTCTGATCCGTTGTGCTTTTGTTTGCCACTGGCTCCACCACCAATACCTTTTTCGATCTCTACCGATTCGTTGTGCTTTTGTCCGCTTCTATTTGCACCGCCTCCAATCCCACCAGTTTTTCCATTAAATGAACCGCTGCCACCACCACCACCTACACTACCATCAATACCTTTTTCGGACCCTTCTGATCCATTTTGCTTTTGTCCGCTACTGCTACTTGCTCCGCCGCCAATGCCTTTTTCGATCTCTGCTGAAGTATTGTTCCTTTTTCCGCTACTAAGTGCACCTTCATCGGATCCACTACCACCTTGACTACCATTGTTGTTGTCACCTACACCGTCGTTGCCTTTTTTTGTCCCTCCCGATCCGTTTTGCTTTTGTTCGCTACCACTTTCACCACCGCCCTTGCGTCTTTCGGACTCTCTTCGTTCCTTGCGCTTTTGTTCACCAGCACTTTCACCATCTCCTTTGCCACCATTCTTATCTTTTTCGGACTCTCTTGATTCCTTGTACTTTTGTTCACCATCTCCTTTGCTACCATTCTTGTCTTTTTGGGACTCTCTTGATTCTTTGTGCTTTTGTTCTCTGTCACTTTCACCATCTTCTTTGCCACCACCCTTGCCTTTTTCGGACTCTCTTGATTCCTTATGCTTCTGTTCACCACTACTTTCACCACTTCCTTTACCACCACATTTACTTTTTTTGGACGCTCCCGATCCCTTGTGCTTTTGTTCAGCGCCGCCTTCACCACCATCCTTGCCTTTTTTGGACTCTCTTGATCCCTTGTGCTTTTGTTCACCACCACTTTCACTACCATCCTTTCCTTTTTCGGACTCTCCGGATCCCTTGTTTTTTTGTCCATCACTACTTGCACCACCTCCTCCACTACCACTACTGCCACTACCTACACCGCCATTGCTTTTTTTGGTCCCCTCCGATTCATTGTGCTTTTTTTCGCCACCTCCTTTACCACTACTGCCACCATCTACACCGCCCTTGTCTTTTTTGGAATCTCCTGATCCGTTGTGCTTCTTCCCACCACCACTTACAGCACCTCCACCACCACCACTGCTCCCACCTACACTATCATTGCCTTTTTCTGACTCGTTTTGGTTTTGTCCACCACCACTTGCACCACCTCCACCACCACCGCTGCCGCCACCTACACCACTATTCCCATCTTTAGACCCTCCCGATGCATCGTGCTTTTGTCCACCATTACCATTGGCACCACTAACAGCACCGCTACTAGTTCCACCGCCACTTCCACTATGATCACTGGCTCCACCACTAGTGCCTTTTTTGGTACCTTCTGATGCATTGCGCTTTTGCCCAGCACTACCCGCACCATCCCCACTTCCACCACTTGTACCACTAACTGCGCCGCTATTTGTTCCACTGCCACCGCCGCTTCCACTGCCACTGGAACCACCGCCTGCTCCTCCACTACTGCCACCACTGGCTCCACCGTTTGTGCCTTTCTCGCTCCCTCCTGATGCATTGTGCTTTTGTTCACCACTACTCGTACCTCCCCCAATTTTACCACTGTTTCCACTAACTCCACCGCTACCAACTCCACCGCCACTTCCGCTGGATCCACCACTACCACTAGCGTTGTTACCTACACCACCATTACCTTTTTCGGACCTTTCTGACCCGTTGTGCTTTAGTCCACCACCACTTGCACCTCCTCCGCTGCCACCTATGGCTCCGCTAACGCCGCCACTGGATCCACCTCCAATGTTTTTTTCAATCCCTCCCGATCCATTGTTCTTTTGCCCACTACTGCCTGCACCACTCCCAGTTCCACTATTATTGCCACTAGTTGCTCCCCCACCTGCACCACCACTTGCTCCGGTGCTACTTCCACTTGCTCCACCGCTACCACCACCACCACCACTTGCTCCACCGTTTCCACCACTTGCTCCAGCGCTACTTCCACCGCCTCCACCACTTGCTCCACTGCTACTGCCAGCTCCTCGACCACTACTAACACCTCCTCCACCACTTGCTCCACCAGTATTGCCACCTACTCCACCAGTTGCTCCACCGCTACTGCCACCACTAATTCCTTTTTCGATCCCTCCTGATCCACTTTTGCCTCTATTCGCGCTGCCACCAATTTCACCACCTACACCACCCTCGGTTCCTTTTTCAATCCCTCCTGATCCACTTCTGGCACCACCAGAACCTCCTCCAATTCCTCCATTGGCACTACCACCGACTCCAGCACCACCACCGCCAATCTTACCACCAGCACTACTATCAATTTTGTCGCCGCCGCCACCACCACCAGTTCCTTTTCCACCAGCACCAGTTGCACCGCCTACATCTCCCCAAAATCTTTTTTCAATACCAATCCCAAACCCGCCGCCGCCGCCACCTGCTCCACCACCAGCTCCGCCACCGGAACCACCACCACCATTACCTTTTCCACCACCACCGCCATCACCCCAAAATCTTTTTTCAATACTAATCCCAACCCCTCCACCTCCGCCGACTCCACCACCACCACCACCTCCAGTCCCGCCGGCTCCACCACCAGCAGCATTGCCTTTTCCAGCACCACCAATTCCTCCTCCCACATCGCCCCAAATTCTTTTTTCAATACTACCCCCAATCCCACCACCAGTGCCGCCACTTGCTCCACCACCACCTTCAGAACCACCACCACCGCCTCCAACCGAGCCACTACCACCACCACCAACACTACCTTCGATACCTATGCCCTTATTAAAAGAAAACGACTTACCTAAAGTAGGATTAAACAGTACTGTCCTCTTCACTGCCTTTGCTGATTTTCTACCTTCTGCTACAACACACCACGACACCATAGAAACGAGCACGAATAACAACACCAGATTCTTCCCCATTTTCATCTGCATGGTCAGCTCGCTATACAGACTGCGTTCGGGAATTTATATATACAAGATATATTCACAACCGTGCGTATCTTAAGTCAATAGTGTTTCTTGACAATATGTGTGGGCGGTTTGCCTATCAACATAAAGGATGGGAAGCTTAAATAGAAGAATCTGTCCGAGAAAGCAGTGCTATTGTTAGCCTTTCTTCACATATTATGTGGGCAGTCAGCCACTTTTCCATGGATGGCATCGATTCAAGGTCATTCTTTACTACACATTGAACTTAGTTCGTTGCCTATTATTGGCTCTTAGCTTATGCAGATAACAACAGATTTCTTTACACGGGTTGCCATTAATTTAAAGAACGAAAATCTTTTATTTGTAATCTCTATTTATAGAAATGTTTGCATGAGATTTTCAGAATATAATATTAAATATCCATTATCTACATATATTAAGAATGCTATACATACCTTCCATCTCTGTTTTTCATGGACAATCTCTTTTCCCTCATCTAGTTCAAGCTAGCCAGGCCTATATAATATTAACTCACTGGTAGTTCACTAACATCTTTTCCCCGATGATAAGTATGAAACTATTCTTCCTAATCCAATCAATGCTTTCTCTCTAGGGTCTCTCACAAAACAATAACTTCACTCCGTAAAGGCTTGCTCATCGATCGAACCATCGTGCCCATAATAGGCTGAGCCTACTCTGCTTCTGCTGCTCATTTTTCACAAAGACATGAAAGCGTGTCTTTTTAACGAGTTCAAATGTTAGCAGTTCTTCGTCGTGCACCTGAAGTTCACGGCTCTTCTTTACAGAGGAACAATGCTTTGAAATCAGTAGCTTCAAAAGTGCTCGATTGCATCGCACAAAGGAGTTGGTTAGGATCAGTTGAAAAAGTATGGAGACTCGAGAACGCTATTGAGATCAAAGCTTCCTCTACTCGGCAGAGAAGGAAATGTTAGTGTTGGGTACGATGCTTCGAAGTCCTCGAGTAGCTGCATTCGATAATTAAACACTTGAGTAAGCCCTTCTTCATGATGGGAGAAAAGAAAAGGATACACCAAGTTAGTAAGCATGGAGAAATGGCTTACATTTTCGAGTATTGGCATATTATAAAGATCAACGAACTTCTGCCTCAGTATCTGATTCATCCTATCAACATCACATGCGTGTGTCCAGAACGAATCATGCACACCTACACAAATGCATTGATGAAGAAAGGCGTAACTGTGATTCACGTCTACTAGATGATAATATATTGAACAGTACGCACAATACTTTGGCAAAAGATGGAAGCAAACGATGACTTCAGGTTATTATCAACACGCAATTTTTAAGGGCAAATGTATGACCAATGAAGAATTTTTTAGAGGCAGTTGAATGAGGTGAAACCTGCAAAACGTAGTCCAGCGTCTCGACAAGCAATAGCAGTCATCATCATGTGGGAACCATCCAATGAGTGCACAAAGTTGGGTGGGAAAGCGGTTCTCTGTTTTCTTGCCTCAACCTGGGAAGTGTGAAAGCGATTGTAATGAGGAGGTCCAAAATGCAACTTAATTAGGTAAAATATTTAGAACTCACCGAACTGCCCTCTCGCTGCAAAGCCAAAACTTGAAGAGAAGTTCGTATCTGAAGGTCAAGATATGTTGTAAGAACATGTCGTACAATCAAAGGACAATTGTGTGTTTTTTTTCTAACATACAAAATATGTACATACATATATATATACATATATATATATATATATAAATTACATAAGAGCATCAAATTCTCCCACCAGTATAACAAAAGACTAACCACATGACGTTGAGATTTGAAGTATGGCTGCACAACGGGGAGACCAAGTGGAGTTGTCCACCGAACGGGCTGATTTTCTGAGGCAATAATCTGTATTTTATACATATAATAGTCCCAAAATAAATCGACTGTATTTACATGAAATTCCAAATTTTCAAGTTTAATTACAGACCTTTGCACAATCACCCAGCCACCCCATTATCGAACGTGCAGCTTGAAATAACTCCTCTAGAGCTGCCAAAGTCACCTGAAGATAAGATTAAGCTTAATATTTGAGAAGGTATAATCATAGCCATATTATCGAGGAAGCTGCAATCTTTCACTTTTAAAAAAGAAAATATTTATTTATTTGCAAATGAAACTTACTTTAGCGGCATAACAAGCTGCGCTAAAGAGCAACCTGTCGTCATCAATGAGACCCTTCTCTTGTAAACGTCTCTTTATCTGTTCTCTTGCACCAACATATGTGACACCATACACTGAAGTCATCACTGTCTGTTTCACTAGTTTTCTATCCACCTGAAAAGCACTTATAAGTTGCATATAAAAAAATAATCTTAAAGAACTATTAGTCGTTAACTGTAAACTTACCTGACCAATCAAAATTTTGGCTAGAACAGCACTTGGATTTGAAGAAGGATCTTTCTCGCTATCTCTTTTCATGATATTGTGAACCCTAAGGAGAAAAACAAATCATATGCTTATGTTTTCATCTGAAAATTACTTGGCCAATTCATAAGAAATGAAGTGACAAATATAATCTACTATTACTCCATTGGTAAAAAATACAAGTTTTCTATCTACTTGACTGACAATTCCAAAACTTTTAGCCCAAAAAATAGTGAAATGTACCAACCTCTCTGCGATCTCTGAGTACACATCTGAAGGTTTGTCGCCTGCAACTAAGTTGACTGCAGCAGCCTCAGACTGAAATCATCAGGCATGAATGTCAGTTGATTGAAGAGTATTTCCATCTATCCGCATGACAATAAACAACATTAAACATGATTTCCATTCCATGCAGGAATGTTCATCGAATAGTTGAATGGATTATGCAACATTCACCCCAACTATATTACAACATTTTCTATTGATTTCCATTCCATGCATGAATGTTCATTGAATAGCTGAATGGATTAGTATAAACTTCTAAAAGAAGGCAGCAAAATGTTGAGAAACACATACACTGTCTCTTCCAAGAGCTGCATAATGCTGAAGCCCGTTACACGAACCATCCTAAGATTGAACAGAGCGTGAAATAAGCATAATCCAATAGAAAAGAGTTTTATCAAGGAATTTTCACGATATAATCTTAAGCAGTGCCTTATTATATAGCAAAATGATTAATTTGTCACTGCTAGGCAATTGCTAGAGAAAAAGTAAGAAATCCAGAAGATATGACCTTCTGAATTTTAGTTCACTTATTTCAAATATAAGTGTAATAAATATCACTTTCAATTCATATCCTCCCTTCCTTAACGTTCAGGTGAATTTGTCAAGACAGAAGAAGAATGCATGCAGTGGTACCTGATGAATAGGCAAGTGTGAGATAACTGTGTGCGGAGATGGGCTTTTTAAGGCTTCAGAAAGATTAATACAAGCAGCCAAGCACTGAAATGGATCCTCGGCATTCAACCACCAGCGATTTCCATTGAGAGAGTTATCAGCAGAGTCGAGTATCTCTGCAATATTGTTTTCCACAAATGAGATGCGCCCTTCGTACGAAAGCTTTTCAATGCCCCCTCCATATAGATTTGCTAAATGTATTTTCAACCAATGCAACCCATTCTTCCCCAAAGGTCTCCCTTCAGCAAATTCAAGAATTCCTCTACACAGGTCTGAACTTAGATGATTTAAGTGTGGGTGCATTGGATAAGCACGGCCTCTAAAGTCGAGATTGTGCGGATAATAGAAACCTTCCTCTTCTTTCATCTTCCTAGCAACCTGTTAATAATACATTGCTTAAATGTAATCCCTCTACCTTTAATTTTACCAGCATAATCATATATATAACTAAGGCTGTTATATCAACTTAACCTAGTGAATAGATGCGATGAAAATAACTATTACAAAGACAGCACTCGCTACTAACCATCTACAGGGGTATATCTTCAAGTACAGAGTTGTCAGAATTTGATTAACCGTGACAACTCACAATAAACAAAATTACATGGAACTTACAGAAAGCTTGAGTTCCATGTCACATCGTTGTGAATGTCTCTCTAGATTAATTTTCTTCGCCTTAAATCGGTTCCATTTCCACTGCTTTATTTCTTCATCGTCATCTGAGACCAACTCAGGGATAGGTAGCTTCATCATGAAAATGCCAAAATTGAAAGGTTAGCATAACATAACATAGAAAGAAAAGACCTTTTAGTACAAAGAGTGTCATATGGGCTGTGATAAAAGAATATGGCAAGAATACTAAAGGAGCACCTACATCCTCTCGATTCACGAGACCAGCGATGTTTCCTCCACCAGCCCAAATGTTTTCCACGACACTTAGTATACGTCTATTGACCCTCCACTTAGTGTTTCCTAAGGTATCAAGGGCCTGCATGCTTAATCAGGAATATGCAGTTAATGTCAAACAGCTCTTAAACACACGAACAAATCTGAAATACTGATAACTTACCCTCTCGGATGAAACATACATTTTAGAGGGTAGGGGATTCAATATATGAGAATGAGATACTAACTATGCATAACTAACATGGAATTATATCGTATAGAAATGAAGAATTCAAGCTCCCACCTCATATACTCGATGCATTTGCTTTGTCTGCACAGCTTTGACAGCATCCTGTTGCTGCCTAGACCCATGAGTACGCATCAAATATGATGGCAAAAAGAAATATCCACCTTTGTCATACCTGAGAGGTGTCAAAGATAATGAACTGTCAAGTATACACAGTTTATCAGTCACATTTATTTTATTACAGCAAGGAAAGCATACCCCTTCCATTTTCTAGGTGGCACCAACATTGGAACGTATGGAATCATCATATGCTTAACCTGCAAAGTATTATCCAGTCTTCAAAAAAAAATCCAGTGATAAAAAAAAACCCAATCCAGTGATTAAAAAAAAAAAAAAACCAATCAAGTGATAAAGGCGAGATAAAAGATAATTACGGAAGAAAAAGGAGAACATCTACCACATCACTGGAAAACCTTCCAATTGTGCATTTTCAAATAAATAAAGAGAAATTTACGTATTGACTCACAGTCTTATCAAGTCCCTCAAGAACCAGAGGATCACATTCTATTACTCCATACCTCTTCACAAGTGTTTGCCTGACAGATACAAAGCCTAACCATTCAGATATTCTTCATAAATTATATATAAAGAGCCTATATATAAAAGGTGTCGCATCTCTAACCATTTCTTAACTGTGGTAGCTATTCATAAAAGGTTATAGGCTAACTATTCTATGGGACAAATTTCTTACCCGGGCTCTTTGGTTGAAATTTTTATAATGTGCCTAAAAGCTGGGCGAACATCAGGTGGAGAGTCAGCTGATTGATCAACTGGTGGTTGCACATAAGCACTTTGCGTTAACAATTCTATTAGTAAACATCCTAACTGCACGAAACATGAATTGTTATACAAGAAATATAAAAGTACATACTATATATACAATACTATCAAACATGGATTATAAGATTAAAGGTAACAGAGTTTTCAAACCTTAGCCTGTGTGTCACGACCCCATGGCTTCACGTCTTCATTTCTCACCAGCTTTTGCACGTCCATTACCTTATTCCGTTTAATCAAATTCCTGACTCTCTTCCTCAATATTGCAGCTTCTTTACTCGAGATCACATCCCCTTGGCCTTCACCCTCGCCAACAATCTCCCTTTTCTCATATTTTTTCGTTTTCTCCAAGAAATTATGGATTCTAACCTGGAACAACAATCAGTTAGAACGAAGGCACCATGATCATCATAACAAAGTTGTAGGCCAGTCAAAAACGTCAATCTAAAGACAGAATGCATCGATACAAAAAGCAAGAATACAGATAACAACAACAATAAATCCTCCAAACTCCGTAAAACAGGAAAAGGTTACTTACTTCGTGCTCAATAGCCACACCGATTTGAACTGCAGCCTCCACCACACGCACACACCGATCCTCCTTACCACCCATCATCAGCAATCCCATCATCTTATGCATGACAATCACAGCCATTTTATCGGCGGGCAACGCATCAACAAAAGGTGCAAATGCAGCCTTGTTCTTCTTCGACCTCCCAGAGTTCTGTTCTCTCTCAATAGCTTCCCTCAACGGCTCAAACCAACCCAGCATCAGCTTCTTAAAATACGGAAGATTAGGCGCCAATTTCTTCTCGAGCATCTCCTTCTCCAACTCTCTGTACTCATTCACCGTGTTCTCCCATGCCTCAGTCTCCGCTTTGATTTGCCTCTTCTTGAGCAAATGATACTTGCGCCTCTCCATCTCTTGAAACGCTATCTTGACCCCACTTCTGCTCCTGCTCGGAAAGAACAGACTCTTCATGTAAAGAGAGGAAACCCAAGGAGGATCTTGGATGAACACTCTTTCCTTGGAATCCCTTGTAAGGTTCGACGACAACCCATTGGGAATCCTCCTTAGAGTCGCCATCTTTTCAGGGCAATCGGTGAAGTTCTCGTCGGTAGAATCCGACAGAGGAGGTGGGAGAGCTTGGGCTGAGTTGTGAATCGACGGTAGTTTGAGGGTTTGAGGGAAAGACGAAGACGCCAGCTGAATGATTTGTGAATTATTCTGCAGCTGAGGGTTAGAAACGCAAAGTATAGCTAATCTTTTGGTGGTTTTCTGCCGTTGAGAATATGCTGACGTGTAGTGGAACTGAGCTCTTGGGCTCGGCGAAAATGGTGCTGTCGACGCCATAGCTGCTCGCAAGTGTGCTTCTGGTCTGTGGATAAGAGAAGCACCAAAGAGAAGGTTGACGAAGAGAAAATATTGAGAACCTCACTAAAACCCTATATATGTATGTAGGGTCCTTTAAATGAGATATTTTTTTACTTGACATCGATATATAATGGGGATTCAACACTTAAATACCTACATTAATAAAATTTATACAGTTCAGTCCCTAGTCAGATGAATTTTTAAACTAGGTACCTAGTTGAATTTTGTTTTACTGATAGGTACCTAACTGACGGATTTACCCCTGCTGAAACTGCTTATTTACATCTTTTACCTGCTTTTCTTATTTCACGTTCGTTCCTCCATTTTAAAAAAAAAAAACCGCACAACGTCGCACCAAATCGCGCGATTCCTTGGCAGATCGACCCGGGTGTTTTTGGCTTCAGATTCTACGTCGTCACTCCAGTCGTTCGTCGAAGTATTAGCTTCTGAAATCGATTGGTAAGTCTTTCACAGTTACCGTAAAGTGCGACGATTTCGTCAAATTAGGGTTTTTTTGTGCTCGTTTTTGGAATGCGCGTGATTTGTTGGTCGATTACGCTTCTTTTGTGCGTGCATTTCGTCGTGGATGCTTCATTTGGGATTTTTTGTAATGGGTCGATTTTTGTTTTTTCGAATGGGGTCATTTTATTGTGGTACTATATTGTAACTGCATTTGGTACCATCTGTTTCGGCATTTTAGTACCCCTTGTGTGAATAAAATGGTACTACTTGGCAAAAGTGTTCGAATGGGGTCAATTTTTTTGGTACTACATTATCACTACATTAGGTCCTCTCTGTTTAGGAAATTTGGTACCCCTTATGCGCGTAAAATGGTAATGCTTGTTGACATTGGTTTTATCGACTGGGGTCAATTTGTTTTGGTACTACATTATCCATGATTTTGGTACCCTCTGTTAGGGTAAATTGGTACCCCTTGTGTGAACAAAATAGTACTACTTGTTAACAGTGGGTTTTTCGAAAATGGGTTAATTTTTTTTGGTACGACATTGTCACTGAATTTGGTACCCTACGTTTTGCAAATTGGTACCCCTTTTGTGAATAAAATGGTACTACTTGTTAGTGGTTACCTTGAAATGGGGTCAATCTGTTTTGGTACTACATTATGACTGAATTCGGTACCCTCTGTGTTGGAAAACTGGTACTCCTTCTGTGAATAAAATGGTACTGCTTGTTAGCAGTGGGTTTTCCAAAAGTGGTGTCAATTTTTTGGTACTGTATTATCGATGCATTTGGTACCCTCTGTTTGGCCAAATTGGTACCCCTTGTGTGAATAAAATGGTACTGCTTGTTAACAGTTTTGCTTTTTTTGCAGAAATGCCTCCGCGGAAGGGATTTGAGCTGTCTTCCAGGTGCCATCCTACGCTCTTTCGATCTACCATTAGCAATTTGAAGGGTAGGATGACCCCTGATCAAAAGGAAGCTATACGAAGGTCTCCGTTTCATTTTTTTTAGATATGCCTAAGATGTCGCATTCGTTTGCTCGAATCATGGCATTGATAAAGCGTTATAGTGTAGAGGCGAACACTTTTAGGTTGGGGGAGAATACGAATGTGGTATTCTCCCCACAGGAATTTAGTGTTGTAATGGCATTGCATAACGTTGGGCAGCCCGTGGACCTAAATTCGAAGATGAAATCGAAAACCGTTGAACGGTTTTTCGATAAGAAAAATGGCAATGTAACCCGTAAAAAAATCTTAGAGTTGTTGAATGAGTTTGTCGGAAAGCTTGGGAGGGAGAACACGGATGAGTTCCTCAGGTTGTTTGTACTTTTCTTGTTTAACTCTGTATTATTCCCGATGGGGAATTCGAAAAACCCAAAGTTTGTGAATGCGTACGTCGACGATGTCGACATGATGGGGGAGTACGCATGGGGAAGGGCGGTACACGATTTTTTGGTGGCCGAGATAAAGCAAATGGCTGCGAATTCGATGCGGAGCGACTCGTCCAGCCTAATGATGAATGGGTGGACTATTGGGCTGATGGTAATACTCCATTACGTTGCGAAGTACGATTATCAATGTAGGAAGACCGTGGATCCGGAGTACAACAGGCCCCAATTTGGCGAAGTGGACTGCGGTGTGCACGCATGTTTGACCATAGAGGAGTACGTTGTCGACACCGAAGAGTTTGAGAAGTATGGCAAGGAAGTCAACATGGATGTCTATCGTGCTACTATGGCTGCTCGCATTTTACGTGACGAGCGTAGTTGTATGTTAGATCTTTTTCAGTAATTATCTGGGATTTGCTGTCAGACTCTTTGGAGACTCTTGTTTAGTTTGGTTAACTTAGTTTGTGTTGGGAATGGGACTGTCTGGAGACCTTTTGTTGCCAAGTGTGTGCTATGTTGTGTTGTTCGAAGACTGTCCGTAATTTATGCAGGTTATCATATGTTATTGTATGACCGTATCTTATCCTTTATGTATAGAGTATCAGAATATCCAGGTTAACCGTACCATTAATACTATACATACCGTACCTTATATACAGCACATGAACTACCTTGTCTGTTATACACTAAGGTACCTTGTGTTCTACAGAAGGTACCTTTTCATGTACATATATAGTACCATAACCTGCATGTTGACGGTATCCAGAACTATACATATACGGTACCCAGATTGAAAGTATACGGTATCATTTGTTATACGATCGAAAAATGAATACATTCCTAATCGAATCGCGTTGTCCTGCGTTATTTTCACAATGCCGAACAATAACGAAACGAGAAAAAAAGGAAAGCCTAATGCACCGAGTTCACAGATCTAGCACTCACCAAATTATTCAAAACATGTTGTAGATGTTCTTGCTTTTATCCTTATACTACAATGAATCTTGGTATTTTAAGATTTAATTCATCCGTGCGGGGTTTAATGCACCGAATTTGATCTGAAACGTATTGCATACTATATATTATTGTTCTACGGTGGTCCGAGATGAAAAAGTACTTCGATCGACATCGAAAAATACTAACCCTAGTACGACGTATCATATATATAAGGGACGTCGTACCTTAAATATCTTTGTAGGGGTACCTATCCTTTGGTTTAAAGAGTACCAAATCAGCCACGGACGACGTACCCAAAATTACTGATGACATGAAACATTTTAGGAAAGCCACTGACATGTCAGACGAGCTGACTTTTATTATTTTATACCTCGTATGTAGAGTCTGACCAACTCATGACTGAAAATGTCAGCAATCTCTCAAATCATCACTGAAAAATGTCAGAAATCTCTCAAATCATCACTGAAAAAGTCAGAAAAATGTGCAATCATTACTGAAAAAGTCAGAAAATGTCTAATCCTTGTCTTCCACATGAACACTTGCTGAAATACGTCGTTGGTGACGGAATATAGTGAAGGATTAAATACCATTTGTTACTTTAATTTTAGGGTACCAAAATTGCATGTACTAGTGTACCAAAATGGCATGTCTTAGAGTACCAGAATTGCATGTCTTAGAGTACCATAATTAAATGTCGTAGGGTACCAAACTGGCATTCATCACAGTTCCAAATTAAGATGTTTGGGTGCCAAATGTGCATACAGTAGCAAAATGGTTTCTTTTAGGGTACCAAACTTTCATGTCTTAGAGTACCAAAATGGCATTAATAACAGTACCAAAGTAGTTGTATATAACCGTACCAAGTGAATCAGTAGCAAAATGGTTTCTTTTAGGGTACCAAAATTGCATGTCTTAGAGTACCAAAATATCTTATCTTACCGTACCAAAACAACGTTCACAACAGTACCAAAAAGTAGTATATAACCGTACCGAACGTCCATGCCGTAGGGTACCAAACTGGCATGTCGTAGGGTACCATGGTGGCATTCATCACAGTATCAAATTAACATATATTACTTCACCAAATGTGCATACCGTAGCAAATCGACGTCTTCTAAAGGAACCAAAATGATGAAGACTTAGGGTACCAACATTGCATGTCTTAGGATACCAAAATTGCATGTCTTATCGTACCAAAATGACGTTCATGACAGTACCAAAAAGTAGTATATAACCGTACCCAACTGGCGTGTCGTAGGGTACCAAACTGGCATGTCTTAGGGTACCAAACTGGCATGTCGTAGGGTACCAAACTGGCAGTCATCACAGTACCAAATGTGCGTACAGTAACAAAGAGTAATATATAATCGTACCAAACTTGCATGTCATAGGGTACCAAATTGGCCTTAATTACAGTACCAGATTTACATATAATACTGTACCAAACGTGCATCAATTACAATACCAAACTGGCAGTCTTTACAGTACCAAATTTGGACAAAAACTTCTACTTACTGGCATTACAATACCACCTCAACTGATCAAACGTACCATTATCCAACCCATATATGTTACGAATAGCACTTTCTTTGCCTCTATACGCCTTATGGTACCCCACTTCAACTCCATAGTCCCTTAGGATGTCTTTAACCATGGCACCGGGACGATACGATGGCTCGTCTCGGACCCTCTCTTTCACTATGTTCCCTACCCACGGCGCGTCCGCTCGCGGATGATCACGACTCCTTAGAGTATCTTCACCACAACTGTGTTGTAGATTGGATCTCCGAATCGCAAATGAATTGTCACATTTATAACGCGAAGCATATATCCGCCACTTGCACGTCTCATCCTTGCAAACGGCAATGATTTTCTTACGCTCGTTCTTTGCATATACAAAGTTTCTTCGAATCGCAATGGAGTAGTTCTTCAAATTCCGTCTAAATTCATCTGCATCCCTAAAGATTTGTCCATCTCCCCGAATGCAATGACTCCATGCATCTACTGTGTTTCTTTCAAAATCAAACTCCACGGATTCTCCGTTGTCTTCCGTACTACAAGTAATTTTATCAATCATCAATATGAAAACCCAAAATTTAAAGTTTAACAACTTAAAATAAAAACAAACCTGTTCGTCGGGCCACTTGTACCACATTCATCGGCACGTTCCACTTTCATCGGTATCATTGAAAATTTATATCGCATAAACAGCTGATACATATTGAAAACATCCGTATTTTCTTTCAATGTCGAGTACAAACTTTGGAACGGAACTTGATACTTTATTGAGTCATGCCGGGAATCGATATCCGACCACCTTCTTTGGAGGGATACGTATATATCGATAAGCGTCGTTGCTTCATTGATTAATAGTAACGAAGACTCCCTTTTATACTCACACATTGCAAATAACGTCCTGCCATCAAACGAATTTGCAGACGCCATATTTTCAGATAATATGGCAACCTGTTAAAATGGTACGGTGTATAGTTTAGATTGGTACTGCATAACTGGACATTTTGGTAACGTATAGACATGCTACTTGGTACGTAATAAATACACAAAGATACTACATAACAAATGTCCAATCGGACTGTGTCGCAATGTATTTAGGTACGGTAACACAACATACAATGGTACGTTATATTCATAGGAAATGGTACGTCGTAACAGTTACATAAAAGAAAATCGAAATCTCGACGGATTAGCCTCAATAACTATCAAATCCTAACATTTCACTCTTATATGGAGCTCTTGGATCGCATTGAGCTCCCGGATTTGGGATAAACCTTGAACAAATGCCCAAAATCGATTAACCTAACCCAAACCAAAAGAAAAACTTACCTGACAAAATCAGCCCCAAAAATCGAGAACCCAACGTTCAATAGGGTCTTCGATCCTTGTCCGGCACCGGCACGAGCAGACGGAGTTGGTCGGCAAGAAGAACTCGTCGACGGCGAGCTGAAGGTCGTTTTTTGCAGAGAAAAAAAAAGCTGAAATGAAATTCTAAATCATTTAATAAGGGTATTTTCGTAATCTTAGGTTATTAGGTACCTAAGTGTAAAAATTTTATTGAACTGGGTACCTAGCTATAAAATTGTTCTGACAAGGTACCTAAGTGGCAGATTTTTTTCCTATTGGGTATTTAAGTGTAGATTTCCGATATATAATTTCTCCAAATTCACTCATCTTTTTATTTATTGTTTTCTTAATTTTCTCAATAGATTTTCAAAACAGTAAACTGAACACCACGCTTAAGCTTAAGTGACAATTACTACAAATTCGAGGTCTCATTTCGAATGTGCAAATTTTATGGGTATCTAATTGCAAGTATAAGTTCAGCGACTGGGCTGAAAATGATATTATACCATGACAAAGCGCACGTTCCCAAGAATCCAAGAGAGAGACGACGAAAAATCTCAGCAAAAACACAGACGGCGACCACCATTGTTGTCACACACACAGACGCCCGCAATCTATCTACTTCTACAGAAGCTCGCCGGCGCTTCAGTCCTTAGACCCCATCTCAGCGCTCATTGCGTCCCTGAGAGAGGCCCTCGGCGGCCGCCTGACGTGGGACCCACAAGGCGGCTCTACGGTGCAGCTCAACTGCAACGACGAGGGCGTTCCCATTTTCGAAGCTGAGTCCGACTGATCGAAGATTTCGGCGACTCATATATGCAGGCAATAGTCTCTGTGTGTGTGTGTGTGTGTGTGGATTCGCGCATGGATAGATAGGCTGGAGATCTGTCGTTCGAGATTTGAGGTGTGGATTAGTTGTGTCATGCAGGCTGATCAAGCTGCGCTGAGCTTGAGACCAGGTGGTGGAAATCGCGGTGGAAGCAGGGTTTTTGGTGCCGCTCGATTCGATTCGTCTTCGTCGGCCAATTCCGATGGTCCGCTGCTGCGTCCCCATGGTGGTTCCGTTGTTTCTTCTTCCAAGGCATGTTCTTTTCGTCTTTTGTAGCTGGATTTCAGCGGAATTGTGCGTTGGATAATTTTTATATAAGCGTTTGTTCTGCCTTTCTTATGGAGAATTTTTTATGGGCCTGTGTGAAGTCTGGAGATTTTCAAGTTTGATGTTCCCATCTCATGTTTATGTATCGCTACTTTTCACTTCCCATAGATATGTTTCCTTCAATGTCTTTGGTTGGAAGGTCGGAATATGTTCATTATGTTTTGCCTCCACTTTTGTATGATTGTTTGGTGTGATAAAGCTTATATATAATGTATTAACAGGCAGGAGAGCCTCGATTTGCGGGCCAAGAACGAATCCATTACACTAGAGACCAGTTGCTGAGAAAGGTGAAGGTTACGTGGACTCGTAGAGTTGTGAAGTTGCTAGAGATCGTCTGCTTATTATCATCATTTTGCTTATATTTTTAGATTTCTTTCCGTCTATTTTTAGGTGATAGGTAATAAATAGTAGGAGAAAATAAATTGTGAATCTGTTTCCGTTTTTTATTTCTGTAGGTTATCACTATTACGGAGGATATTCTAAAAGTAAAACATGAAGTTGAAGCTGAATTTTTTGGCTCAAACACCAACCGGAGCGGTGGAGAAGCGACTGAACTTGCGACTGTTCTCTCCATGATTTCTTGGTTGCTTCTTTGAAGCTCGTGGATTTGTGAGGACCAGTGATGGCTTTGTTTGTGTTATTCTCATTTATATCCATTTTTAATCATAATATATTTTTTTCCTTCCTTTGATACATATAGTGTTTGTTTTTTGTCATAGATCCAGAAACAGGCCCCGGGTCGCTATACTGAACCTGACAGCGGCGATTGGCGTAACCGATCTGCACAATTTCCTGCCTCTGATGAGGAGAGGTCCTGGGAGGCAACACGAGCCAGAGACTTCGATGTCCATGACTCAACTCAATACAAGAAGCAAGAACAGCTGAATTCACAGTTTGCAAGGGCACAGATTCCTTCGAACCCAGGGGTACATATATCTTCAGCGAATAGCATACTATGAGACTTCCTTCTTGTTTTTCTGTTATACTATAGTGGTGATAGTTTTTCATGCGTTTATCTAGAAATACCAATCATTTCACTTATTTTGACGTAGGCTTCTCCTGCTCCAATCAAGGCAGAGGTACCATGGTCTGTCCAAAGAGGGAGCCTTTCTGAGAAGGACCGTGTTCTGAAAACAGTGAAGGGGTAATGTCTTACACCACCGCATTCATGTGTATGTAAATGCGGATTTTTATTCTTTTTTGAGTTATCTAATATTCCTGCCTTAGTCCTTTGGGACGTGTTGGTTTTGGTAAAATTGTGAAATCATCATCTGCGATTTGTGTTATCAACTAACTTCATATACAGGATACTGAATAAGCTGACTCCTGAAAAATTCGAACTTCTGAAAGGCCAACTGATTGATGCTGGAATCACATCTGCTGACATTTTGAAGGTAGTTCATCCTGTTGTAGTGCTGTAATATAATGTATCATAGGTTTCTTTTTTAAGCTTTTGCATCTAATTGCTCAGTTCTCTGAGTTATATGCTTTCCTCGGCCTTATGTTACTGTTGCTTCTTTTGCAGGATGTTATCTCCTTGGTATTTGACAAGGCTGTATTGGAGCCAACATTTTGCCCTATGTATGCCTTGCTATGCTCCCATCTTAACGAAAAACTTCCTCCATTCCCGTCGGATGAGCCAGGTGGAAAAGAGATCACATTCAAGCGGGTTCTCTTGAATAATTGCCAGGAAGCATTTGAAGGTGCTGACAAATTAAGGGAAGAGGTACAGAAGATGACTGCTCCTGAGCAAAGAACAGGAACGAATAGACAAAGACCGGTTAGTTAAACTTCGCACCCTAGGAAACATTCGTCTTGGCGATCTCTTAAAACAGATGGTTCCAGAGAAGATTGTTCATCACATTGTTCAGGTCCTTTCATCATCTTCACTTAGTAGAAATGTTAAGCTTTATCATTTTGCTTAACTGTCTGAAAAGATGAATTTTTGACAGGAGCTTCTGGGTCCAGATCCAAAGAATTGCCCCCCTGAGGAGAATGTTGAGGCCATATGTCAGTTCTTTAACACCATCGGCAAGCAGCTTGATGAGAACCAAAAGTCAAAGCGCATCAACGACATGTATTTTGGTCGCCTGAAAGATCTGTGCACGTATTCTCATCTGGCTTCACGTCTTAGGTTCATGGTCCGCAACGTTCTTGATCTCCGTGCCAATAATTGGGTTCCAAGGCGTGAAGAGGTATCTATAACCCATTTAAGTTAAATATCGCATGCGTTCTGTACCACATAATTGCTAAACTGCTTCACAGATGAAAGCCAAAACCATCACCGAGATTCATTCAGAAGCTGAAAAAACACCGTCCAAGAAAGTGACCCAAGATGAGCTAAGGAGAAAAACACGCTCGCTGCTCGAGGAATACTTTTAACGTTAGGCTCTTGGACGAAGCTTTGCAGTGCGTCGAAGAACTGAAGACTCCGAGCTATCATCCTCAGCTTGTTAAAGAAGCCATATCGCTCGGTTTGGAGAAAAGCCCACCTCATGTCGAGCCTATTGGGAAACTTCTAATCCACTTATGTGCTATGGAAGTTGTAAAGCAGAAGATGTTGTTGATGGGTGCCTCCTTTTTGCCGGGCTTTTGGACGATCTTGCTATCGATTTGCCAAAAGCACCTTCTAGCTTTGGTGAAGTTGTCGGGGAATTGGTTCTCCATGGAACGCTGGACTTCGAGGCAGTGAAGGAAATTCTCGGTAAAGTGGGAGATGTCTTTTACCAGGAAGCTTTTTTCGCTGGTGTGATGAAGGTTGTGGGCTCGTGATAATGGTAAGTTGTTGGATTCGAAAGTTTCAGCTTGTGAGGGCTGTTTTGAGAGCTATCCTCTCACTTCATCCCCATCATAGTTTATGAAGAGTTCCTACCGTTGCCTTGTTGTGAGGGATAATGTGGTTCTGGTTCTGAACATTTTATGCATTCTGCTATTTATGTACCATTTACAATGATAATAATGGTAAAACAACCCACTATTTGACTCTGATAATATTAGCATAGTCCATGGAGCAAAGTATTCCACTTTCTAATCTTTCATACAACTCTCAAGGCGAGGGGATCTTGCCATGAAATCTTTCTCTTCCCCACACGAGAAATTGAACTCAACTTCAAATCATTCTGATGCTCGACTCCTAATACGCTTTTACTCGACTCTAACTCTAGCCCACCGTTCGCGTCGTCCCCAGTCTGTTGCACAGGAAAAACAATTAGAGGGCGTTTTCCATGGAAGTGAAAAAACACAGAGAAACAAACCTCTTTGCGTACCGATATTTCGTTCAAGTCGAAGGTTGGAGCTTTCACAGAAGGAGGATTGTGGTTCAAATCAAGAGAGTTGAGTGTTCTTGATTCTCTGTGGTTCGTCAAATCTGACGTTGGGACACTATGAATTTGAGCGAAGTTATGCTCCTTCGCACCACTGAACGCTACCTTACGTGCCCGATTAACTTCCCTTTGCTTCTTGGGATTCGAAAGCAAACCTGAACGCAGTGTTCGCTTATTACCAGCAGCAGCTTCTTTTATGGTTTTGGTGGTACCTTTCTTCGTACTTTCCGTTTGGTGCAGAGGAGTCGAACCATGCTCTTGCAATTGTTCTTGCGCTGAATGTGCTGCTGAGTTTGTTTCGACGAGGCTTCTGCGTCTTTTTCGTAGAAACCTACGAATGATAAGGTAACAGAACTGGTTAAGACTCGATTGATAAAAGTTGCATATGCTGTAAGAACGTGTGTATTCAAGGTTTTGAAGTGATATACCGAACTTCAGCAGCGAGGATCAGCTTCTTATTCTTTGCTGCCTCCAATCGGCTTCTCATAGCATTCACTTCCTATGAGATTGATGACGTATAATTCAGCGAAATACATTACAGAAACGACTCAAAAGAACATAAGGATCTATAGAAAATGTAAGCAGCAACAGAGGGACTTAAGATCAACTTTTAAGTTCATTCACAAGAAGTTTAAGTGCTTATCTACAATCAACAATCGAAGTTCATATGCAGAGATATTCAAGTGATCATTGAGAAGGAAATTGTCCTAAATCCCAGGTGAAATAAAGAGACTGGAAATTCATGATTAAAACTCTTAAGACCACTGAACAGTAATAAGACTTCAAAGAGGCTAATCCACCATCAAGAGATTGTTAAATACACAGACAATAACTGCTGTCTAACAAAAAACAAGGCCAAAAGAGAAAGAAGGATAAACAGATCAAGTTCCATCGGATCTGAAAAATGAAACTCAAAAGAAAAAAATCATAAGAACAAACGAGCAAATTAACTGATCGAAGATTCAGGACCAAACCCAGAAAACGAAAGGCTAAGAAAAGGAAAAGAAAAGCAAGAATTGCAAAATTTACAGACAAAGCAACTCAAAAGGGGACTAAAAATAAAACCTTTTGCAGCTCCTCGTAGTCTTGAATTAGGCTCCGATGCTTCAAGCTGGCCTTCTTAACATCCTCTACAGCTGCCTTCGAATCCAAAGAAAACCCCTTGATCTTCGTAGACATCATCTCACAAAACCCAAAGAACCACGAAAAGGTCTGAACTTTGATCTTGTCAACCCCTATCTAACTCATCGCAACAAGACGAAATAGGTTTTGACAGTGAATAGTTTACGATGAACACGAAATAGAGGTGGGCTCGTGCAATAAAGATAGGAAAGGGGTATAGATAGATAGATAGATAGATATAGATGGATAGGACAGATGGGAAAAAAGAAGAGAGCCACATATAGACATAGAAAAAGGAAAACTATGAGGTGGTGGGAAGGAACTGGAAAATTGGCTTTGATTTGATTTTGCTTTGGCGTTGGGTTTCCTGTGAAAAAAAAAAAAACTCTGACCAAGGCAAAGGCCGAAAAAGCCCATGATTCGAGCAACAGTTATAAATAATAATAGTAAGCGCAATAAAAAGATGGAAGCAGTAGTTTGTCATTGATGGACACTAGTGAAGTCGATGACGAAGATGGGGTGGGAGGGGAGAGAGTCTATTCTTTTTATTTTTTTGGGCTGTTGCAGAAGGGCATTTCTGGTATAAAAATCTTGCCTTTTGTGTTAGACAAAGAGAGAGAGAGAGAGAGAGAGAGAGAGAGAGGGAGAGAGTTGGAAGAGAAGACATCAGCGTATTATGTTCGGCGGGGTTTTTTGGTCCGTAATAATAGCTTCGGCCTTTGGTGAAGGAAACCTATCTTCTCAAATTGTAGTTATTTTAATTTATCTTCTTACAAATTGGAAACAATTGATCATTTCCTTGCACACTTTCGAATCGAATGCTCAACTAACAGCATCAACATGATGGTTAAGGAGGGTAAAGAGCACTGTTGAATTTGATCAACGTTTGCCAAAGGGCTCCGTTTCTATCAAGACTTACTATTATTACAAAGTCAATTCTCTGCATACATTTTCTTACGCTCAACAAGAGAGTGACAAAAATGATGATCATCTACGATGATATCTTGATATGTGTAAATGCGACGAAGTCATCAATATAATTTGTCAGATATCTATTATTAAGTGGTGGGTACATTTGATTTAACAACACTATAGAGTAGCGCCAATCTAAAACGAAAAATAGAAACAAATTTATTACATCAGAAGTCCAAAGTCTCCTCAAAATAAGAAGCTAGAAATGGGGTGAGACTTTGTGTAATATAATTCCTCAAAACGACAAGCGCAGTTTGCGTGGTCCCTGGGAATGCATGTGTTTGCTTTGAATCTACGAAAACAAATACACAGTTAGTTGCACCTGTGCGCTTGCTTTTGGCCCACAACTTCTTTTATTTTGAATTTTGATGCAGAAAGCTTCGTCCCAAGATGAATATTATAATAGAAAGTGGTTGATCAAATTTAAATGTTCAGCTATCTGTATTATGTTCTTGCTATATATATGGTTAGCTATCAGTTGTAAGGTTAGTATTTTTGCTATTGTCTTCTGTTGCAGGGTTTATTAGTATTGGCCTTTACCGTTTCTTGGTAATGGAGAGAGCGTGCTTTGTCATAATATTTCAGAGTTTTGAACTCCATTATTGTTAAGTTTTATCGAATCTAAGTCTTATTGTTAGTTAGCTATGTGACGAATCCAATTACCAATAAATTATTCTATGTCCCTTCTAACTTCGAAGTGCCCAAATAAAATCGAATCAATTATCACTTGGGGACAGTATGTGATTCCATATCAAGATGTGATTTTTGAGTAATTACAAATTCAACTATTGAGTGCTAGTTTGTTCCTAATATTAAAAAGACCTTAGCGAACTTGGTTCAACTGCCCTGATGTGAGACTCCCAATAGTCCTGATTATTCAACGTTGTTAGGGTATGTAAGAAATTGCAGTATTATGAAAAAGTTGATTGAATTGCTAGTTGAGAGTTGAGTTCACTCTTTCCACAGCTGTTTTGTCTGTTTCTTTCAAGTACAGACATTGACAAGTTGATTCCAGCGTAGTACTAATTGATTACTAACAAACAACCACTTACCTCATCATTTAATAACTGAAATCTCCCTTATATAGTAAAGCCACCTCTTCTGTTTGCCACACCCCCCAGAAACCCTAATTTTATCTTCTACCTTCTGTAACGGCTTTTCCTCTCGACTAGTTTCAGAAAAAAGATAAGTTTATACACCTAATGACCAATCAAAGATGAGGGTTTTTTTCCAAAAAACAAAAGCCAAGTGCAGAATTTGAGTGACAGAAGAGAGTGAGCACAAGAATGCAGTTTTGTTCTCTATAAATGAGCTGCTTTTTACGTGTGCTCACTTCTCTTTCTGTCACGCTATAGATTTAGCTTCGAGAATTAGGGTCGAAGAAAGGTAAATGATTGGTGATAGTTCAATCTTTTATGCAGGAATCTGTAATAAAAAGATAAGCTTCATAGACGCACAAGAGGTCAAAAAACACGCAAGACAACAGCTGACACACTGCAATGGCCTTTCGCAATACAACAGGAGATATGAGATGTTTGCTTTATGCGTGGAATGTGGATATGTTTTGAGAAGATATTGGGACGAGAAAATTCAATTAATTGCTGTCTCCCTCGATAAATGGGCAAGCAAAGCAGGCTTTTTTATGATACACTAAACCCCACTTTTAATCTTATCCTCAACTAAATTAAAATATTTGGTTTCTATAGATGGGAAACCTCGCCTCATTACTGTTGTGATTTAATGTGTGGGAGGTATAATACTTAAACTGTTTGGTGGCTTTAGTTTCAGTTCATAAGGTAGTTTTTCCATTATATACCTGTTCATATCCCACTTCTGCGCTTTCTAATTTGTTTCGCAGTTTCTTTTTTTGTTGCAGATGTTTGACTGAACTGTTTGATTTATTTAGTACAAAAAACAATCGCTTCATACTATACTTGCTTTGTAGCCTAATATTCCTGTATCTCGCATGTAGGAGCCGTCAAAAACTGTGCTTAACATGTGTTATGTTTGCTATAGTTTTGTCTTGGATTTCTTGAAAAAGAGATGTATATATTTTCCTCGGATTTCCTCAAATTAAATGTACTGGGATGATTTCTCAACCTTCAGGCAAGGAAATGGAGCGGGTTAGGGATGGGATGCCATGTGAAAAGAGTAAGCTTTTTCATCATTTGAATTCCATTTTCTTTTTGCTACAAACGCCCATTTTCAGTATGAACAAGGACAAGTATGTATTGGCTAACAAATTAAACAGACACTCATATATATACTGGCTAAGGTACCTATTTCATCTCTCAACTCTTTCACAGTGTGAAATTCTGAACGCTGTGGCATTTTATTACTAGAACATTTTCTTGCAGTTTTTGGAAAGCATTTAGTTGGAATTGCTTCTAAGTTGCTCTAAATTCCAGCAAAGGGGGTTGTTCATCTCTGCGTGGAAACTTTAAGCATGGGTTGATCCAAGTATAGAGCTTCAAAAAGGATGCTAATTAATTGAAGCATTTTGGATTTAAACTACTTCTTTTGAAGAAATCACCAGGCAGGTAGTATACTACATAGCCTTGACACGAAGAAGATTTTATTTCAGTGCTGAACCGTGTGTCTATGTTTGTGTGTGTGTTCTTGAGATTTTTACAAGGACTGAGGGAAAGATATAACTAGCTTTCTGTGTTCCAAGCAAACCTAATTTTCTTGGCTTTACATATCCATCAAATGTTCGAAAACATGGCTAAAATGATCTATATTAACATACCTTGCCTAAATTGTATACCATTTTTGTTTCATGTGGTTTGGTAAACATTGCTGAGATTATGAGAATAGTGTTAGTAGTTTCTAAATGTTGTTTTAACTCGAGTAGGGTTTGATCTCGATAACTAGAAGTACTGAACTTTTTTTTTTTTGAGTTACCAAATGACTTGGATAATCGTCCTTCAATGTTATCAAATCAGTTTCCTTTCTGTTCTTGTTTGATGATCTAATTTTTGATTCACTAACCTAATCTTCTTGCTTCTATATATGTAGATAATTCAGTTTCCAGCATATGGAATGAGTTTTGAGAACTTTCGTGTGTTTAACTTACTTCTCAATAGCTTTATCGTCATCTTTGAACATAAATCATATATATGACAAATTTATGCAGGCGCAATAATTTGAAGTCCCAAATCGATGGTATGGTAAGAAAAATCAAACCCAAAATCTCACGCAAGTGTCGGAGACATAAATGTTGTGCAATATAATGTGTGATCGACGACCAAGACTCTACTGTAGTATCTGTATTGTTAGGTTATATATAATGCTGTTGTAAGGTAAAGAGTTGTAAGAAATTCAATGTTCGTATTTCATCTATCAAGAATATTCAAGGTATTGATGTTATGGTAACACCACTGTGTAAGAAGGTTAACAGCTTCTAATACGTAAATTATACTCCCTCTGCTTCATAATACATGTCGTTTTAGATTTTATTTTTGTTTTTAAATACATGTCGTTTTACAGTTTTCAAGATGAACAATATTGATTATTTTCAGTTTCACCCCTTATATTTAATAGAAAATGTTAAATTAAATTAGATAACATAATTAATTAAGGGTAAAATGGAGATTTTACTTTATTTCTTAATATCCTTAAACGACATCTATTTTGGAACAGAGGAAGTATCTCTGAACAAGTTATCGTTTTATCTTAGTATTCATTCAAGCTTCGCGAAGAAGTCATGCAATGGGAAAGAACAATTAAAAAGTATATTGATGTCTAAACAAAGACAAGAAGAAACAAAAAGGTTCATCAAATTTCTGCTATAGTCTTACATTACATGACAAGGATCTCTATAATAATACAATTGAAGCTGCTTTACTTCAACAAAAACGAACACACACAGCTATACTTAGCTTTTCAAAGATCAGATGCGAAGTGCTTTAGTCAAGTTGTCTGAGAGCTTATTTACAGATTCACTTCTGTCAACCATAATCATCGAAGTGGCTCTTTCCTTTGCCTTCCTCTCCATCAAAACCCTCTCGCGCTCATCGTAGAACTTGAAATCGTCAAGAAGGGTTGTATCAGCCTCATGGTTCTTGAAAATATTCAGCATTTCGATTCCCTGCTCTAGTTTCACCTGCAATAGAAATAGCATGATTTCACTTCTCGACGGTGCAAAAAGACCTTAAAAGAATTTCTGCTGACCCGAAATAAAAGGATAATAAACTGAGCGATGACTTGAGTTTGCAAAAAAAAAAAGAAGACAAAACAACTGAGAAGAGATTCAACCTCTTGCAAGTCTCGACTCTGAGTAACTAGCTTGTTGTCATTGTTTTCAAGAACTATATGGCGAAAACAACTGTTGGGAACATCTTTTATGATCCACCAATCGACGGGAAACTGACCAATCCAACGATCTTGAAGCCAGTGATCTGCGTCGTGGTCAAAGTCAACGGGTCCAACCATTTCAGCTACGCCACAAAACTGCCCGCTTGCGTTAACCTGTGTGATCATCGCAAAGGCATTCTTGGTTAGGAATTTCAAGGAACTATCAAAATGAGCCAAGTGAAAAAGAATGGGAAACAATGGGTATGATCTTCTTACCGAGAAGAACAGAAATATAGGACATGGGCCTTTGATCTCCTTTGCCCTACCATAGACAGCATCAAGCTTTTTGTTCCCAAGGGGGGTGCTTGACCAAACACCGTACTTTATGCTCTTGTGGACATTGTCTTCGCTGAAGGACTTGACAACGAAAAACCTCGCTTGCTGGTAATCAGTGATGAAATCTGGAGAGTTGATGCGATTGGTCCTCGCTTCAGCACATTCAACATCTTCCGCAAAGCTCTTTATACTTTTGATCTTTGCAGCCCTTGGTCCTCGGTTTTTATCATTTGAACTACCGATAGTATCGTAAGAGATACTTGGATACTCAAGATTTGTTCCGTGTCTCCCTTTCGAGTTTGCTGCAGAACGGGAATGATTTGGGGTGGGACCGATTATTCGGTAAGAACCAGCATTGCTAAAATTCCCAGATGAAGGGTTTGAACTCAATCCAAAACTTCGAAACTGCGTCTGTTGTGATAGAATGGCCAATTAAGAAAGAGGTGAGTTCTGTAGAGACCAACTTTGAAGGCAATTCAGTATCAAAGTTGCGTATTCAAAGAAACATGAGTAGGGATCATGCCTACGGATCAACTTCACCAGGTAGAAAATAAGAAAACAGTTATAACTAGCTAATGGCATACGATGAATCATGAATAGCCTTGGGTCAGGGATATAATCATATACATGAGAGGCTTGACGATACATAGCACCACCAAGATGCCAAAATCGAAGGGCGAAATTTCCGAATGATCTGAGACAATGTTTCAATTTTGTAGTGCTCAAGTGTTTCAAGAGAGAGATAAATAAATAAACCTGTCCAACGTTCTGCTCATACAATCCAAGTACTCCAATAGGCTGAGGGTAAGTGCGTCCAGAATTTAATGGAGATATGAACCTCCCAATATCCATTGAACTTGGATTTTGAGGCATTGATTCATTAGATCCAAAGCCGCCGTTGCCATAGAAATCTCCACCGAAAGAGCCAAAACGCAGATAATAACTGGAATCTGTACCCAAAAATGCACTATTAGTACGATTTCCTTGGCTGATATTTCCCGCCGACGCAAACTCGCTCTGTGAAGATGATAGTGCAGGTGAAGCTGGAGAGGGATAATGAGGGGCGTTAATAGGCATTTGCTGTGGAGATACAAATTTCCCATCAACCATTATCGGGCTAGCAAGTGGAGAAAATGGACTAAACGCATCATAGCCATATCCATGGGGGAAGTAGAGCGATGAATTCCCCTAAAACCAAAAGAGACGAGAAACTCAGTTTTTGCAGAATTTGTGAACCGTAAAAGTAATGCAAACCTCAAATATTCGTCTGCTTACAGGAGGTACGCCGTCCAAGTTGTCGTTGACGTTACCATAATTCGAATGCTGTTCGTCCCACTTTCCACTGCCATTGTTATAACCTTAGGAAACGGTAAACAGAAACGACTAGAATTGAGAATGTGGAATAATACTGTTAAACATACAACACCATATTGAACAAAAGACAAATTTTCCCCCTAAGTGAAGCAACACAGATCAAAGGCAGATCAGATCATAATCCACAAAAATTCATTTAAGTATTTCGGCAGCCATCAATGATCATCACTATGAAAGAAAACACAGTAATATAAACCAATACTATCCAGAAAATGAATCTTTTGAAAATACTGGATTTTATTCTTACGTTGAGAAAAGAGACTTTCTTCAACGCCTGGTGAATCATACCTTAATCAAATTAGTCTACCTCGCACACATACAGAGCCCCTAAACTTACAAGATGAATGAGGAAAACCAACACAAAACTGACAAAAAGCAACGAACACTACTCAGATCACAGTAAAGCTGTAGCCTACCATGAGATGGGATCGCAGAGAATATATATATACCTTGTTGGTTCGCGCCTTCCATCCTCGACGATATGATTAGCACATGATCAAATTCGAAAAAGAAAAAAAAAAAAACAAAACCAACTTTGGAGATTTCAGATACACCGAAGACGACCCACCAAAATTGAAGATCAAGAGAAATTGGATATGGCGGAAAGAAAGAAAAACCGAAGCTTTGTCGTTCGCGGGAGGGTTTGAATACAAACAGATGATATCTCCACAATTTACGACACTTTTTCACTGCAATGTGAACCTAAATTTAGGGTAGTTTTGTTGTTTTTTCACTATATATGACATTTACTACTTTAGGCAAATTGAAAATGACGGACATTAGAAGTCTAAATGGAGTAAGATAATATTCAATTGAAAATCAATAACTATATATAGAGTTTGAGAAGTTAAAAAATGTCTAAATTTAATGGCGTAAGATAATATTGAATTGAAAATCAGTAACTGTGTATAGAGTTTGATTGAGAAGTTAAAAAAAATGTCTAAATTTGGTCGAGTAATAGTGGATTCAAAATCATTCATATTATTAAAAATTTAAAACTTAAATATAGCATTACCAAATTCGAATTTTTTTTGGAGATCATAATCTCGTCGTGAAACAACTTCTCGAATATAATAACCAACTAACTTCGATTTGTATTTGATTAACTCAACAAATATTTTATGTTTCGAATTATACGTCTTGTAGATATTTGAATCACAGAGATATGTCGATACCGATTGTACTACAAAAATATGAAAGCGAAGAGCTCGAATGGGATTTAAATGTAATAACACCAATCTTTTTATTACAACTAGCTAGCCCAGGAATATGAATTATTCATTCTATATATATAGTTTACGCCTGCCTTTTGAAACGATCAATGGCGATCCAAAAACATGAATATAGCAGCAAAAGTTTCCCAGTGTGTGAAGAAATAAATAAAATCCTTTGAAAAAATTACGACGAAGAAAGATAGGTCTTCTTTAATGTCTCTTCATTTCTCTGAAAATGTTCGACACCTTTGGAGATAGCCTTGGGAGGAATTTGAACAGCTGAGGAAAAGGAAAACATGGAAGGAGATGATCACAGTGTAAGAAGATGACCACTGCCAAGTTACTTCCCTGCTATTTATTCGTTAAAAAGACGAAGGAAGAAAAATACCCAAAGCTTTACGCAAGCATCCATTACGACTGGAATTAAGCAGATGAATATGGTAATAGCAGCTTGATCCACTTCAAGGCCATAATGCTCAACTATGATCTCAATCAATGTCTGCCACCCAGATTCTGAGTGATATCTGTAGATTTTAGCAACAGATCGAAGATGACGAAGCTTTGAATGAGTTGATGAAAGGAAATATAAAGTGGGATCAACTGATTATTCAAGATTATATATTCTTGGTTCATATTGTGTTCATATTCAAGCGTTTCTACTCTTGGAGTGTAAAAATCTACTCATTGAAGATGATAGCATTGTTGTGCATGGATGATACGAGTATTTATTACCCTAAAAATATATCGGTGATGAGAATAATGAGGAATGCTTTCCCAGTATCTGACATGTTATTCAACAGCTTATAGCCTGTAAATTTCAGCAACGAGACCTGCAGAAAATAAGACATAAAATACCGTATCGAAACGAAGAAACAATTTGTGTTTTCCAAAGAAAAGATAAGAGAGCATAAATTGTATGAACACTCACTTGATTCTGACTGAAGTAGAGAATTATGAATAGTGAGACACCAAACACTATATCGGACCAAATGTTTGCGAATGCTTTGCGATTCTCCAATCTCCATTCGTCACGGAGCTCTAACCTATCAAAGAAAAAAAATATGATCATTCAAAAAATTGTGTTTCGCCGTGGAAAGAAAAGATCCATGAGAGTATGCTTCTTTTCACACAAGAGTGGAGCATACAATGGAATTTAAGATAATGAAGATAAACAATCTTATGGAGCAAACTTGCAACAGAAATTACATAATAAAGAGCTTCTTACGCTTTATGTCGCAACTGCGAGTAAAGTTCCTCTTCGGAAAGAGGGGGAGATTTACCAATCTCTACTTCAAGTCTGTATCTTGCTTTCTCCGTATTAAGAGCTTTGACTATCTCGAGCTTTTGATTCCTCCGAACATCAAGAATCTGTGAAGCAAGTGGTACCTTCTTCACATACCTGTTCGAAAAACGCGTAACAGAAACCAAACATGTTCAGTCAGAAGCCTCCAATGAACTGATAACAATTAGATCTCGAGGCTGATTCGATGGTATCTTTCGACGAAGAATTAACAGCAAACCTATCCAAGAATGGCATGAGAACATAGTCGTGAACCAAGAAATCGAGACACCAAGGAACAATGATCAGCACTGCCAAAAACTTCGCCTGGAACAAGGAAAGCTTATGATAAATAAGGAATTCAATGGAAGATATAAGTATCATTATCTGGCCCGACGACATAAATCTGTAAGTATATGATTATTCTAGCATTACTAAGTCTTCTGAAATAAATACTCACCGAGTTCAGAGATGCGTAGCGAAATACCCTATCTTCGTACAGAATATCATCATCGTCATCTCCTCCGAGAAAAGCATCCCTCACAGACTTAACCAATCCCCTCCCAGAAAACAGATCGCCGATTTCTTCGCCCGAATCATCTCCAGGACTCGTAACGGCGCCGTTCGTCTTTTCGAACCAAGACATCGAACTTCCTTCGTCGTCGGGGACTTCTGCATCATCGTCCACGATCCAATCCTCCCATCTCCTCTCGTCCTCGTTCTTCGCATCTTCCTGCGCTTCCCTTAACTCAACGATCGCCTCCGCCCTTCTTCTCCAAGCCTCAAACCTGTCATCCTCGGACAGCCCACCATCGCTCGAGCCCTCGGATTCGACTGCGTCGAGCATCTCCTCGTCTTTTAAACCTAGCCAATTCCCGTCTTCGTCCGAAAAGAAATCCCTCCACCAACTCTTTCTCTTCTTTCGATGTACTTTCTTGGCATTTGGGATCAACCCAAGACCGCCGCGCCTTCTCCTCTTCGCGAAACGCAAGTTAGCAGAAGCATTGCAACAGTAGAATGAAGTATCAGGGATGTAGTTGTACGACGAGACTAGACTTTGACATAAGACCGTTGAAGTGCTCATGAAGAACATGTAACGCCTCCCACATTTTTCACACTCATAGGGCAGTAGCAAAGGCGCAATTTTGTTCGAACAGACGCAATAAGGATGAAGATTTCAGCATTAAATCGGTCAATCAAGCAAAACCCAGATAAATCCCAGCTCACAAGATAAGGATAGTCAAAGAATCGTCGCAACGACAACACTAAATACCCAAGTAACTTCAGAAACTAGAAGCTAACTTAGGAATAGGAGCAAAGTAACGAGATTTATTGAAAGAAACAAAAAATCTTTTATCTATAGGTTTGGAAGGAGCCAAGCGGGAGAGGATAACAGTTTTGTTCTTTGATTTATTTGTTTATTATTATCAGATAAACCTACCTTTTTTCCCCTGCTTGCCACTTCATCTTCTTGGCTTCACATTGCCTCGGGCATTTCCGTAATATATTGAACTTTTGGGTGCTGAATTAGAACCAACAATTACAATGACGTCGTCTCCTTTTTTGTCCTCATATCTCAGACTCATTTTTCCAATCCCATCGTAACATCCAGGAAAATCATACAAGAGTATAAAGGTAGTTTTTTTTTTTTTCTTTCTTTCTTTCTACCCTCCAAACTAAATTCCTCAGATTCCTTTCTTTTTCATGTACCTCCTCATTTCTGCATATTTTTTTATCAAAAGTGTCATACGCAATTACTCAGTCTCCTCAAATGTATATATAACATTGAAACTGAATCCATACAAATCCGCAGTCAAGAATATATGAGTATACAAATTACGACATGAGTATTATACAAGGTACGTGATCTACAGATCATTCAACTCCCTCCCTTTAGTTTCAACGGGGAAGAGAAGAACACAGATACCTGCGACGATCATCACAACCTCAAACAAACTAATCGCAGCAATCCTATGGCAGTTGGACACCAAATTAACTGCCACAAGTGGACATATCATGCTTGCAATTCTCCCGACAGCAGAAGCCACGCCTACGCCTGTTGTCCTAATAGACGTTGGATATATCTGCAACATGGGCACAAAATTGATGCAATAAGTGAGATAAACTAAAAAAGGGGGGGAAATGCATTGAATCACAGAGGAAGTTGCATCTCTTCCTATAGATTCTTTACCTCGGGACAGTATACACCGGCGACTGTATAGTTCCCTATGATGAACATGCGAGCCCCGAATAACAGAAGTGTTGTAAAGGTTTCATTTTGATGGAACATTAGAGGTAGGAGGAAAACTATGCCACATGCGTACATAATGGCCATCGAAATTCTTCGGCCTATCTTGTCCACAAGAACTGCTGATAAAACTAGCCCAGGAACCTCTGCGTAAAGAATCACAAATGTTGGATCATCGCAGCAATGATTAGAAACAATTTTCTGGCTTTTTTTACAGAATTGGAGACTAAATGTAATGCTAATGTGCCTCAACCTCTAAACAAAGCATGTAGTAGGTACGTATGCAAGAAAGAAAAGAGAAGGGAACCATGGCAGTGCACAAAAAACATACCTGCAAGACTAGTTACGAATGTGTTCGAGTATAGGCTCGACTCGTTTGACCTGTTCGAAAGTAAGACAAATTCCCGGCATTTGTTTTGCCCACTGCTGAACTGTGAGGTCAGAAGCACAACCCCGTAGTAACAGAAAGCATTTGCAAAGTAGACTGCCCATATGAGAAACGTGCTTTTTCGTAAACTCGGCGATAAAAGCGTAGATACTGTGAAAAAATCGGGTTTTCGACTCATAAGTTTAGATCTTCCCGAGAGTAGTGACTGTTCGTGCTCCAATGAAGTAACTTCTTCATCATCCACCTTATCAACATAGACAAGCATCCCAGGAGGAAGCTTTGTGCTGTTAACTGCAGCCATTTTGTTCAAAATATTATGTGCTTCAGAAATTTTTCCATTAAGGTATAGGTATCTCGGAGACTCGACTGTAAGGAAATACAGCACAAATTCTGCACAGCAAGGTAGTGATGACAGTAGAAGTAGCCACCTCCATCCCAGTCTTGGCATAACAATCTGCAGAAGATGTCGAGCTAGACTTAGAAATAATTTGGTAATGGAATGTCGAAATTTACAAATATGTCAAGTGATAAACATGAAAGACAAAATAGGAACGAGGGGCAGCAAAATGATGAAAAACAAACCTAACAATCCCTACTTCAGATCAAGACATACCCATGCTAATGAAGCCTCGATTATGGTACCAATTGTCCAGAAAGATGCGAAAAAAACCATCCACGTGCCACGGTTTCGTACGGGCACAAACTCGAGAAACCATGACGAGTAGACGCCAGCACCGCCAAGACCAATGCCAGCAACCATACGAAAGAGCACCAGCGCAACATAGTTCGGCGAGAAGGAACTTAGTAGCGCAAATATACTAGTTACCACAGCTATGCTTACTAAGCCTGTCCTGGTAACCACAAGAATCATCATATACTCTAGCGAATGAGGTAACTACTGAGAGATGGGATGAAAAGATTTCACTTTCGCGACAAACAAACAATTGAGAAGTCCATAAGCAAATTCACACGGCAGCAAACGACGATACTATAAAAGAAGAGTGAAAATAAGATGTAGCAAGGAGAGCTTGCCTTCTTCCATAGTTATCGGATATGATTCCCCACGAGTAAGCACCGACAAGCATTCCAGCAAAAACCACGGTGGTTATAAGACTCTCTAGTTCGGGTGAAAGCCCCCACTCTGCTTTAACAGCTGGTCCAATAAAAGATAGTATCATCACTTCCATTGCCTCGGCCATGGCGCCTAGCCCAGCATAAGCCAGCACTAAAACTTGGAATTTTCCGAACCCAACTGAGGCAAGTGCTTGATCAAGCGTGAAAACCCGGCCAACATCATCATCAGCCGATATAGGCTGATCCACAGAAAAACGAAAAGGAAAAAGTAAGCCAAATAATAATTGATAACATGAATGTGATTTCACCCCACAAAACTGAAATGAATGCGAAGCAATCAATATCCTTTTCAACTGCAATTTGTGATTCATTTTCAGCTTCAGGAACTAAAAGCATCAAGAAGAAAATCAACATACTTGGCCCAGAAGCACCAGCTAAGAAATATTTGATGCAATTACAGCAAAGAATCGGTAGTAACAATCGTAAACCACAAAGTTGGAATAATTCGCGGGTGAAAATGGTATCGAAATTACCTCCCTCGCCATCACGATACGTTCTCTGGTTGAAGCTGACCTTTCAAATGAAAACAGCTACGGCCAATAGGCTGATAGCTGCAAACAAACAGTTGTAAATAAATATGGATAAAACTCAAAATGGTTCCCGTGTTCACCACACCGACCAATTTAGTCTCCAATATTTCGCATTGAACAAATTTAGTCTTCGATGTTGTCGAATTTGAACCAAATTGATTCTGCCGTTAAATCTCCGTCAATTTGGATGAGAAACTGAACACGTGTCGACATGCGATTGGTATGTAAGTTAACATTAAAATGGTAAAAGAGATTCAAAACAAAAAAGAAGGAAAAATTCAAGGGAAATAGCTGCAATAACATATACTTCTAAGACCATCTCCAATCGAAAAACTCATTCTCAAACTCAAACTCATTCTCAAACTCAAAATGCAGTAATTATTCTCCAACCGTTAAACTCATTATTAAACTCAAAATACTATTTTGTTATATTCTTGTCCATACCAACTTTTATAAATTATCAATACTACCCACATATTTTACAACTTTCAAAATTATAACCATATACTTCTCTCACCATATTTTACCCACGATATTTGACCCAATATTCTTCTCTTACAACATTTTACTTAACCCACTCTACTCGTCTCTACGTGCAGCTTCACGTCCGCCTTGAACACAGACTTCGTCCCTATCTCCTGCTCTGCGTACAATGGCCAGCCTATCTTGGGTACTCAGAAGGAAAAATATAAAATATTTAGGGCAAACATATAATTTCCGTAGAATTTTGCAGTAATGAACAGTTGCAACGCATCTTTCAGTTTATTGGAGAGAGAAAAGTCTACAAACCCATTTTGAGTTTCAGTTTGCAGCTTGGTTGGAGTAAAATTTTGAGTTTGGTGTTGATTTTTGGTGTCGAGTGGAGATGGTCTAATACTACAATGATGTGAGTGGGTAGTTTTCATTCATTATTGAGCTTAAATTGATGAATGCAAGTTATTTGCAGAGCTACAAATACATATAAATATAGTGCCAACTAAGTTTCAGGGCCCAAAATATGTTTTAAGTTAGGATTCAGGATCCTGTCAGAAATTTTTTAGGGTTCAGGACCCCATTTGGATGAAATTTAGAGATAAGAACCTGGTGTTATACAGTGTATATAAAATGGTTTCGGACGATGGTTTTGTGTTATCTCAGAACACAGAAGTGGTGCTGCAAAACGGTGAAATGGTAATGCGAAACAATTAAGTTGTACTGCAGAACGATGAAATGGTACTACAGAACCATGAAGTGGTACTACAGACCCACGAAGTGTTACTACAGGTCCATGAAATGGTACTGAAAAACACTTAGTGTATCGGGTCCTTAACCCTAAAAATTTTCTGACAAGGTCCTGAACTCTAAATGAAACTTATGTTTGGTCCTTACCTTTAACTGGCCCAATATAATATATCCATATTTTAATAATTAACATAAGTAAGAAAATCCATTATGCCTAACAAAAATAAATAAATTAAAATAAATGCTGTTGGAAAAAAAAAAGTTCTTGTTGGGCCTGGCCTATGGAAAGTTCAGCCCAATGTAATGTAGAATTTTCCAGAAAGCCCGGCAACTTTTACTATTTTGTAATAAATCATATAGTAGTAATAAATGTAGAATGGACTCGCACTGAAGATCAACTCACCTAACAAGTTCATTTGGAAACTCCTTTGCGAATCTGCGTTCTTCTACAGCAGAAGCCAAGTCGCGAACGGTTTCTTCAGCTACTCGGAGAAGAAGGAAGGAAGAATTTCACGGGGATATAACAGTTTTCACGATCTTCTGAGAGATGGAGAACGAAGCTGTATCAGCTGAAAAAGCTCCTAGCGAATCGGCATCTTACACGTATTGGGTCCGAGGGGTGACCGGCGACGCTGCGCCGTTGCCAGCGCCCAAAAAGATTGACCCTTCGAATCAAAATAGTCAGACGCATCTTGGGTCCGCGTGGAATGCGGTAATCGATGATGTTTTTTTATTTTTGTTTTACTTTTTTTTAATCTTGATTTTGGCCTTGAATCTGCTTTTGTTGGTTGTCTTGTTACAGGCTGGTACATGGGAGGAGAAGAATTTGAATAAATGGGCATCTGACAGAATTATCGTTCGTTCGTTCACCTTTTGCATTTTCTTATTTCTTCTATCTATTGCCGATGTTGGGAGACTGTTTTCGAGCTGTTGCTCACCCCATTGTTGCAATCATTGAGTTGGTAGATTTTTTCATTGTTTTTAATTTGAATTCAGGCATAAGCACTGAGCTTTGTGAAGGCAAAAAAAGCTATCTTTAAACCATGGCAGTCCCTTTTGCACTTGTCAATTTTGTGAACTGTCAAGAATTCAAGTAGTTTAAATCTCGTTAGGAGGTATAGACTAGTTTTCCGTTTGGTACGCGTTCGTCGTAAAGTGCCTGCTTCTATTCTAACAGCAGAACCTTTCATTCGTTCACTGGTGTTTCGTGGTTGATGAGGATAGGCAAATGCTGCGTACATTCGATGAGTAATACGAATCTGGTCATATTACTTGTGTACTGTACTATAAGATAATGATGTCATTTGCTTGTCGAACGCAGAAGATTTGGTGACGAAAAGTGATGTTTTTCATTGCAGGAGTTGCTTGTATCTGTGGGGTCGCTGGAGTTCTCCAACGGTAAGGCTGAAATAGCTCAAGTTACGAGATGCTCGGGAGATGTAAGTGCTTGTTCAATTAGATCGCTCATATGTCTCGAGCATCAATGCTTTTACTAGGGGATTTTGCTAAATTTTGTCTTTTCTTTAGAGTTTAACCCTCAAGATTACAGAAAATTGGCTTCGATTTAGGGTTGCCACTTGTTGGGATCTGTTATTGATTAATCATGCTTTAGCAACAATAGAGTAGTTCATGGCGAGTCTTTGCAGGCGTTCTTGGTCACTGTTAGGAACAAGAAAAGGATTGGCTATACTTATGAGCTGACCTTGAGAGTGAAGGGTACCAATTATTTCTTACATCCCTTGTTTTTGCCTCGTGTCAACTTCTTCATCAGCTTTAGTCGTTGAACCCTATGACTTGCTTGTCTAATTCCAGGTGAATGGAAGATCGGAGGAGAAAGTAAGAAACTAAAAGCTCACATAGATATCCCCGAATTCTCCTACGGAGATCTTGATGAATTAGAGGTAAGTTGCATATTGAATTATATTACAAAGTTTGTGCTGCTTGTCGAAACTGAACGTCGACTTACTATCTCTGTGTTGCAGTTCCATGCGAAGATTAGCAATGATGAGGATGTTCCCGCCGACGATAGAACTCGAATAATCCAGGATTTGAAATCATTCTTGCCGCCCGTTCGTGGGAAATTGCTTCAGTTTGAGGAGGAACTGAAAGCTCGATAAAACATGTGATTTTTCTTTTAATCCTTATTAGTCTTGGTTTGTACCACTACCATTATCAAAATGCAA
Source organism: Craterostigma plantagineum (assembly GCA_027422505.1). Classification (NCBI taxonomy): domain Eukaryota; kingdom Viridiplantae; phylum Streptophyta; class Magnoliopsida; order Lamiales; family Linderniaceae; genus Craterostigma; species Craterostigma plantagineum. The sequence continues at coordinate 509,333 of JAPQWV010000120.1, forward strand.
GGAATTTTTCTTGCACTTTCAACTTTTCTTACAGTGGACATTGGATATGGTCTGAAATCCCACCCATGGTGACATAGTTTGAACTCTGTATTCTAGCTATGTTTTGTGTCCCAATGTTACAATGGGGAAGATGATTAGGGCAAACATGTAATTTCAGGCCCACACTCACACCATAGACGTACTTACACAGATAAAACATCAATCGAGCCAACTTCTCTGTAGTAGGGTTAGCATAACTTACTCATATAAAGCAAAGATCAGATATTTAAAATCACTGTACATATTAATCACAGCAGCTGAAGAAATGGTCTATATACAAAGGGCAAAGCAGTGAGATGTCAAACTTATAAATAGAAACAAAGTAGATGTACATATAATATCATAAACCGATGATGCTAAAGATGAGAAACTCAACATCTCAAATTGGTGTATAAGTCTCTCAGAGCAGCATATAGAGGTTCAGCAGCCTTTGGTCTGTCGACTGTCCCGAGCAAGATATCAGCTGCTGTTATGTAAGGGTCGCCGTAGAAAGAGAGGTTCGTGTCCATTCTAGTCGAGACTATGTTCCCTTCCAAAGACACGCCAACAAATGCACCTGGTAAATGTATACAGCACAGATAATCAATCACTCAATCCCTCTTATATGCATAATGCATTCTAAAGTTGTTTATGACAAAGATGTATATCATCACTGATGCTTACTAGTTTCTAGCATCCAAGTCTAGGCTTTAGTAGTTAACCAATCAAGGTACAGTTTATCGAGGATTTTTCCTAAATAACGACAATTTAGTGTAGCATATATACCTTTGCTGCAGCTGTAAGTGTAGCACAATCCCGAACCCTTTTCTCCAGCACGAAGATCTGCCTCTATGACTCTCCCGATAGGCCCAGCAGCAGCACTGCATCCAGCGCCTAGAGAGAAATGCAATCGACTACAAAATGTCTTCACCGCTTCAGTATCGTGCATCACGATTATGAAGTCCATCAGTTCACCTCCAGCCTGAAATTATAGCAGAAATAAATATAAAGAATATGCTATAGGTGCCAAATTTCAGCGACAGTAGAAGGGCGATGTGCTAACGAAGAATTGTCTAAGGCAAATCAACATCAAACTCATAAATGAATGAACGAATACCTGAGCACCCCAGCCCATTCCAACTGAGAGAATAGCAGATGGAGCTGACCACGACCCATCTGATCTTCGAGAAACAACCAATCCAGTCCCAAGCTTGTAGGCAAGCACCACTCCAGCCTTAGCAACCGTCAAGATAGCTAAACCTTTGGCTCCTTTAAGAACAGCCAAGGGAATGGACTTCTCAGGATTCAACCTAGCCACCTGTTAAACATAGAAATAGGTTTCGATTGTTGTCTCTGACAACATCCTAAATCTTGTTGACAGAATAGTTGTTAACCTGGCAATAATTCCTCAACGTACTGGCCGACTTGTAAATCTCGTGCTCCATGGACAAACCGACTGGAAGATTCAACCACCCCCTCGTGCATGTCCAGTCCATCACATCATGCTTAGCAACTTGCACTGCATTGCTTATGGTGTTGATCAGCACGCCCTGAAGTGGGTCGAGCCTATCGTAGCAAGTGTCGCAAACCCTCTGTGGATTCCTCTCCCTGAACTTAGTGGGCAACAAACACCTCCCTTTCGAGCACGACCTACAGAAGATGCCTCCACAGAAACGACAGTGGTGCCTCCCACGAGTCAGAGCAGTGAAGGGAGAGTTGCACTGCATACACGCTGCTGCATAACTATCTGGGAGCCACTCGGGCGGTTCAGCTTCCAAAACCTCCTTGTAAGCACTGTAATCGAAGGCATTCTGCTCAAGGAGCGGAGGAGCACTCGGTACGTAGACAGAAGATTGCAAAATGGTTTCTCCGTTCTTTGTGGAGCCAAGAAAGGAAACGTTTGAGCTTGGTGGCAACTGAGGAAGATTCTTGTTACGCCCCGTGACGATAGCAACGATTCCACTTAACACATTTTTCAGGTTCACCTCAGGTTGGGCATTTGGTCTAGTTGGGGCATACTGCTTCTCACCAGAATCATACCCGCTATCCACGAAATCGTCAGGGTCGACGGGAAATGGATATGAGATTGGTTTATTCACAGAATCTGATTCTTGATCGTCGGGCAAACTCCATGTAGTATCGTCAAACTCGTCGACGCAGGTAAACTTGCCCTTCTCTTTTTCCAGGCTAGAAAGTGATGCATAAGTGACTTTACCTCCCGGCGCCATCGTAGGTGCAATCAGAGGGGAAAAAGAATAGATGAAGACCCCTAAAAAATCAAAATTAAGTAGCGAAAAAACTCTGTCATGTGGGCAAAAATTAAGAACATCCAAATGCTCCTTGCAGAAAAATACACCTTGGAGACATGGAAACGGAATAATAAATCAAAATTCTTACAAATCCAGAAAAAAACCGAACTACAATCCAAGTAAACAAAATCTGATTCCAATTCATGCCAAAACCCACTAATCATAGGGAAAATTTACCAATACAAACAAGCTAAATGCAACGAGTTGAAGAAGAGAAAACGATCACTCACCAAACCACGACAATCGGTACGAACCCAGATTTAATCTAGGGTTTCGGGAAATCTGAAGAATTGTATTATGTAGCAAACCTATAAGGAAACGGAACGCGAAATCCGCGACATACGAATTTTGGATGAGAACGAGCCAAGATTAAACAAGGAAGGAAGTACACGGCAATCACGAAATTGAATTAAAAGTCGCTTCTTTTCGTAGTTTCACACAGCAAGCTACGATTTTTAAGAAGAGAAAGTGTTACTGTTAGCCGAGTCGACACGTTATAGTTTGCTTTTCCATATTCCAATTATAACCAATATACTATTCAAAATAATATTTTGATTTTATGGGTTATAATTTAAACATTTGTTTACAATTTATTCTCTGCTGCCATATATTAATACAGAAGTTTTCTTTGTCTACTTTGACGAATCAGATTCCATCTCTCATTCATGAAAAACGCACAAGTCAAGAAAATAGTTTCTACTTTGCGAAACATTTACATCATCTTCCCCCTTCAACAACTGAACAAAGTCAGACTTTTGAAGAAATATTATTACAGAAATGAACATCAATAATATTAGAAAGGTTGTTTCTTCACTCATCGATCTTTCATGAAGATTATATCCCATGATCGAACGATAAAACAGCAGTCTTTCTAACATCTCGTGGAACCATCGTAGATATAATCAAGAACTGAAATGACACCGAAAACAAAGGCTTGATCAACCCCAGCCTTTATTAGCACAGAATACACATCTCTGCTCGCCATTGTTACGCCGATCTGTGCTATTACATCTCCTCTCCTATCTGCAATAATGCTGCAGTTTCTTCCTGGGAAATCTCCTTTCACAAGAAACCCTCCTTTCCCATACCATTCTTCACCTTCGACTGAGACTTTAATGGGGATATTACTGCTGCTGAGAAAGCAAGAATTTGGTTCCTTTACTGTGAAGACAACCTTGCTAGGGTTTCCCATGTAGTCATAACTGTAACCCTTCCATTTCCTCGCGAAGCTCAGAGCCTCGACCATCGATCCCTGCCCGAGAAAAAAAGAAGAAAGTAAATATAAGAATTGTGGTTGGAAAAAGGAAAGAGAAGCGCGAAAAAAACCCACCTTTTTCCTTATGAGTAACAGTTCATTTCCTTCGCCATCTCTGAGGATGAGCTCAGCTTTCTTACCAAGAACACCACAGCCGTCGACTTTGAAGACAACCCTTTGGTCGGAGTTATCTGAGACCAAAAACCCGCCGCCGTTGGCTACGTTTGGTCTCCTCCTTACTGTCAAAACGGCGTCGGAGAGAGAACAGTACGCTTTGCTCACTATTGGCTGCGTTGTCATAATTATTTGTTTTCGATTTTCCTATGCAATGATTGTAATTATCGTAAGATATATATAAATAGCACTGCGTTTGCTGCGAAAATGGATAATCATAAAGGCGGGGATGATATATGATATATGCAGTGAAAGTTTTGTATGGAAATTCAAAGTTTGGCGAGGTTTTCTTTTGACTATGTAACTCGAGAATCTTTTATTTTCGATATTTATGTTTTTCTCTTTTATTTCGTTACAATTCACAAGTTAATTCGTGAAAGGAATACTGCATGTCTTAATATGGGTCTTTCTTGCCGAAGTGGCTTTTTGCCATGATATGGTAATGGGTTTTTATAAAATTTGGCAATTAAAAATTATGATAATTACGAATTTAATGGTAATGAGATTTACTTAATTGGTTTCTTTCGTATGTTTGACCTTTTTTTCAAAAAGCTCTAGATTTTAGGCACGTGGTTTAATTGACCATACATCTCTAAATCACAATGACTTGTCTTGTGCTAATATATAATATACTAGTATTTCTGGCCCACACTATATGGTGCAATAATAACGTTAATTATTAAATAATTTTAATAAGTAATATCCTAAAAATAGAATTTGGTAGTTATTGTGAGGTTATGTAGGTATGAAGCTTAATAGGTCTTTTAGTTTTTTAATAGATGTAGAAAACCTTATTGGCCAATTGAAATAGACCAATTTACAGTTTATCCGAACATCTCACCCTTAATATAATAGAATAGACTATACCTTAGATTAATTTGCAAAATGATCCTAAACTATAGCATATTTGCAAATCTCAAGGTCAATCTCAAGTTAGTTGGGCTAATATAGTGAGCCCAACAGTACGTGGGCTAATATTAAGAGTTGTGGGCTTTAGTCTTTTAAAAAACATTCAGTTTTTCTTTTCTTTTTTCTCTAATTGATCCAAAAAATGAATTCACATTAGCAAATTACGTCAATATGAGTTTGAATTTGTGCTGTTTTCGGAAAATTGGGGGAAAAAATTATATCAATATGAAGGAAACGTTTTAGATATGGAAAAGTGATAGATAGAAATTTCATAATTTATAGGGATATGATTTATATATTGATTTAAAATTTATGGAAAAACCTAAAAAATATGACGTTTCTCTCAACTTTCACTAAAATTCAAATAGGCGGTCAAGTGACGTCTTAGAAAACCTATGACGTATGGTGGCGTTCATCATTAATGACTAATATATTTTTTTTTTCTTCTCAAAAATATATGAGCCGACTAAGGATATATTAGGCACTCTCTAATGTGATAATGTGACATTAATAATTAATGAAAGCAGATTATCAGTATTCAATACTAATAATGAATTGCTACATTGGTGTTCCCCTTCTTACATTGCCCACATTACAAATGAAAGAAAGTCAACCTGTAGCCTTAACCTTTCATAAAATCTATAATCTCAATCCCATGATTATCCATTTATTACATATACTTTTTTCAAAATAAAAATCCACATTCTCAATCCCATGATTGTTAATTTATTACAGATCTTCGTTTACAAAGTAACTAAAACAAAGTAGATTGTAATAATTAATAAATTCCAATAAAACGCTTGTTCGTGTGTCTTTCCTACGTAACAAATGACGTCAGCTGGTGGGCCAGCCTTGTCTTTATGACACCAAAAACCTGTATTTATGACAAAGAATTTCCATCCATCACTGTCCACAATCACCAACCTTTTGTCACACACTGAAGAAAAACACACACATCCCAAGAGAGCCATAGCAGTAGAAGATTCTCCTCTGTAAACAAGGGTTTTTTTTCTTCAAGTTTTCATCCATCTCTTGAATATGCCTCTTATCTGCTGTTTTTTCTTCCCTTTTTAATTTTCTTGAATTTGCAGAAAGAAAAATTGAAGTCAATGAGGTCTTTACACATACCCATTCGGAGCTCCAATGAAAGAGTGGAGGTGGTGCTCGATGAACTGCCTGAAGATGTTCACGACATCATTAACATCCTCAAAGCTGAGCAAGCTCCATTAGATCTATGGCTTACCATTGCGGTATACACAAAAAAAAAGAGATAGAGAAATGGGTTCAACGAAATTCTATGTGTTTTTGTTTTCTGTTTTTCTTCTTGAAGTGCATCGGAGGCACTAACATACATGTCAAGAATTGACGGCGGTGTTCACGAGATGGTCTTTTTAACATATAACTTTTCTTCGTCTTCTGACACGTTTGAATGTCCGAGTCAAATTGAAAAGCTAGGTTTGCATGCGTGGCTTTAACTGAAAACTTGGCCTTGAATTTTAGTGATTTCTTGAATTTTTGTGGTTTCCCTTGGGGGTTTACTTTCTATCATTTTATGTCTCTTTCTGCATGTGTGTTTTGGGCTTTGTCTGTGCATAATCAACTGTTGTTTTGGTCGGTGGCTTGTGTTTGAAAAAGAGTATTAGGGTTTCTTGGCGTGTTTATCCGACAGTGTTTTAATTATGTTTTTTTTATATAAAATATACACCACACTTATATCTTTATTACTATCTTTTTGTCATACACAACATTATAAATTTACCCTTTAACTGTACTTTTGTAAATTCATTTTGGATAATTATTGGTTCAGATCAGCAGCAAAGACGAACAAAAAAAAGTTAATTTTATACATCTACCACTTTTACATGAATTGCCTTATTACTTCAATGAATACAATTTGATTTATACATATGAATTTCTTGTGCAGAGGGAATACTTCATACAGCAGAAAATCGATCATTTTTCGCGAATACTGGAAGAAGGATCAAGCCCAGGTTCACACACACACACACACATATATATATCTAATTCATCAAATTTTGTGGGTCAAAATATGTTCATCAACTTTGCTTACTACATATAATTGTTGGCACAGCGGAAGAGAAAGAGCTGCTGCTCTTTTAGTTTTATTGATGATAATGATATTTCTCTTGATGATTCAAGAGTGTACAGACGTCAACTTATATTAAGCTAACATGACCTTCAAACTTGCTTAATATTAATACTTCTTAAGAAAACTAGAAGTAGACTTGACCAAGTAATTTGACTAATAGAAAACGACTCTTAGATTACTAATTAATTTCAACAATAATAATATAAAAGGTTATATGTATTTTCTTTCGTATGCAGAAATTGCTGAATATTATCCGCAATCACCATATGAAAGAATAGCAATTTTGAACGCCCTTGGATCATACTACAGCTACCTTGGAAAAGCTGAGATCAGACACAGTGTTAAAGAGAATCATTTCTTAGAGGCTTCGAAGTGTTATAACTCAGCATCAACGATCAACTTGAATGAACCTTTAACTTGGATCGGCAAAGGTAATATCTATATATATACACATATTTTGTATCTGAAATAAAAAACTCTGGTGTTTACATGAAGTGAGTAATCTTTGATTTAATATGTAATTATGAAAGTTAATCAATATGAACCTTTTCACTATGTTATGATTATGTATTGTTTTTTAACTGGAAACCCTAATGGTCTACAGTTGTTTCTTTGGTCAGAGGGTGTCTCTTCATATGAAACTTTCAAGGACACTGCACTTTGCCTAAGTTATCATTGCAAAAGCTACTATGTTTCATTCCTAATAGACAGAGAGATTTGTTAGCATGTAACTATATTATTTTCCGCTGACCATTGTCATGCATATGGATGATTTTGGATTCAGATGGGAGGCAGAGAAGATTAAACTAAACGAAAATGAAGATGGTAGATTATCATTTAGAAAAAGACATGTTTAATTTCAGAAGCTTAATTACATGAGTGGCTTTTATTTTGTGTGTGTATGAACCTCGCACATATATTGCTATCTATTTCCTCTCTTTTTCACAAGTTTCTGTATGATTCTTCACACTTGTACGTAATATTTATATCTATATGTTCATTCTCAGGCCAGCTTTTGCTAGCCAAGGGCGACCTAGACCAGTCATATAACGCCTTCTCTATTGCGATAGAAAAGGATCCAAATAGCGTCGCAGGTCTTATTGGTCAGGTAAGTATAATGTTCATATATTGGCTCGCCTTAACGATTTACTGATCTTTCTCTATATATATAGTACTTAACGAACTCTTTATTTCGTTACAATGACTAAATTTCAGTTCTTGCATCATTAACTCAATTCGTTACATAAGTGCAGGCATCCGTGCTATTTCATCGTGGTCGATATGTTGACTCACTGGTTATGTTTAAGGTATGTCCAAAAATTCCTCCGTGACAATCGATAAGATTTTTTCTGATATTATCTGCATTTCTCAGTTCTAACATGAATTGTTATTTGTGTTTGCTAGAAATCTATGAGTAAGCATCCTAATGCCCCGGGCGTACGCCTTGGAATAGCCTTCTGCCACTTTAAACTGGGCAATTCTAACAAGGCACAGCACGCATTTGGTCGCGTTCTCGAGGTAAAGTGAAAACTCTCCAATAGTTAAAAAGGACAGAGATTTTATGATGACATATTTAAATACAACATTTTTTTTTCATGAAGTTGGACCCTGAAAATGTCGAAGCTCTTGTAGCTATTGGTATTAGTGAGATTCAAACTGATGAAGGTCAGCTTATTTGGGTTTCATACGATGCATACATCCTTTATATTTATCGAAGGATAAACCCTAATTATTTCGTGTTCAAAACGAATGGGCATTTTTGCAGCTGAGGGCGTTAGAAGCGGGACGGAGAAGATGAAGAGAGCGTTTGAGATATACCCTTACTGTACGACGGCACTGAATTGTTTGGCTAATCATTTCTTCTTTACTGGCCAACATTTTCTAGTCGAACAGCTGAGCGAAAGCGCACTACTTGCGACCAATCACGGGCCATCTAGGGCACATTCTTACTACAACGTGGCTCGTTCTTACCATGCTAAGGTTGATTAATTCGTCTTATATTGCTTAGTTAAGGTTCCTCTTTTTGTGTCCATCCATATTCAAATTTTCTCATTTTCGTTCGCTTTTAGGGGAGCTATGAAAGGGCGGGTGTATTTTACATGAAAGCAGTTAATGAAACTAAGAATCATCAGTTCTTTGCCTTGCCTTACTATGGTAATATCTGCATTTTCGTCAATGGTGTAAGACTTATTTTTTTTTCTTTATTAGTCCATCTGTCTAAACGATCATAATGCCCGAATTAGGGTTGGGACAGGTTCAAATGAAGTTAGGAGACTTCAAAAGTGCATCGGAGAATTTCGAGAGAGTCTTGGAAGTTCAACCTGCAAATCGTGAGACGGTGAAGGTGGGGAATATATCTTTCGATTGCGTCAAATATTTACGACCGTTTGTGCTTTTCGAGCTTGGAAACCCTAACTGGTGCTGTTTTTGAGTGACTTATAGGCTCTTGGATATACTTATCGTCAGCTCAGAGAGGAAGATAAAGCCTTGGAAATGTATAAAAAAGCGACAAAAGCTGATCCTCATGACGCAGAGGTGATTATATAATTAGTCCAACTAACTTTCATCTTTATGGTACGCTTTTTCCATATGTCGACGCAATAATAACGAATATATTTTTCGTAGGCGCTTTTGGATCTTGCTGAGCTATTAATATCGACGGATACCGCCGCTGCTTTACATGCATTCATATCCGTAAGACAACTTTTCATGCTAACTTTTTTTAGTATACTTTAACTGATCTGTTAATTGAGCAATCGACTTACGATGTTCAAACTATCGAAATATCATCCTTCAGGCATGTGATCTGCTGAAGAAGATGAACGCCGAAGTACCCATTGAGCTTCTCAACAATATAGGGACTCTCCACTTAGAAATGGGAGATTTTGAGGTATAAATAAAAATGCAATCTTCTCTTGCAATGAGAGCCTTACGGTTCATTGATCTCTTCAATTAATTCTGAAAAAATTTTAGCTCGCTGCTAAGGCGTTCAAAGAAGCGCTAGGCGATGGAGTATGGTGTTACCTATTTCCTTCTGAAGACGAAAGAGTTCCTGACCTGAATACGCTTTTCAACGAAGAATGCCTTCTGTACGAAAGCATCGACATTCACATACCTGAGAAACGGGAAATTTTCAGTCAAATCGAGGAGAAAGGACTAGCTTTGGATCTTCCTTTGGACAAAGTTACGACGCTATTCAACTACGCTCGAACGCTTGAGCAGTTGCACAAAACCGAAGAAGCCACCGTTTTCTACCATTTGATCTTGTTCAAGGTAAACATAATAAATGGATTCTGAGGGTAATTTTTGCTTTGCTTTTCCTCATACTTCTCATCCAAAAGTTGCTAAATATATAAAGCCATTTTATCAATGTTCAGTATCCCGAGTATTTAGAGGCTAAACTGAGGCTTGCAGCCATAGCCAAAGCTAAGTGTCAGTTTAAGAGATGCAGGCAAATGGTTTGTACACTCGCCTAAGTTGCTCTCTTTATTATTACATATTCATTGATCAATTCTAAAAGGAAGGTTTTCTTTTTTGCATTTTATAGCTTGAAGATGTACTGAAGACAGACAAAAATTGCATCGACGCTTTGCTAATGCTCGGAGATTTGGAGCTTAAGACTGGTCAGTGGGTCCACGCCAAAGAAACGTTTCGCGAGGCGAAGAATGCTTCCAATAATGAAGAAGATTCTTTCTCTGCAATTTGTCTGGTAATATATATTCTACATTCAAGAATAATCTTATATGTCAATATATGCACACTGTCTAAAAAGAATCTACAAGCAGGGAAACTGGAACTACTACGCAGCAGTTCGAAACGAGAAAAAATCACCAAGGCTGGAAGCTACGCATTTTGAGAAGGCAAAGGAGCTTTACACCAATGTAATATTAAGCTTATTAGTCATCTTCCTCAGCTAAAACAGCTATACTATTGCATTTCTTTATATGTTTGTGCGATATAAGACTTGAGAATGTGTATCGTTGTTCACGCAGGTTTTGGCAAAAAACCCTCATAACCTATACGCAGCAAACGGCATTGCTACAGTATTTGCTGAGAGAGGTCAATTTGACGCTGCGAAGGACATTTTCGTCGAGGTTTTAGCTAAAAACTAGTCGTAGGGAATATATTTCTTGTTCGACGAGTTCATTTTCAATCACTTTTTCGCCTTTTCCTTTCATTTGTAATTATTTCCCGCAGGCGCACGAAGCTGTAAGTGGTAGTTCGAACGCGAAAGTACCTGGCATTTGGATCAATCTTGCGCATACTCACTTTGGCCTCGGAAATATCGCATTGGCGATCAAAATGGTCGGGTTTTTTTAACGAATTTTGCCCAACGGCCTCATTTTGCATGAGATCGAATACGCCATCGAATTAATTATGTTGAATGATCACTTTGCCTAAAAATTTAAGCTTTGCAGGACGTGCATTCGTTTACATTGTATTTCCAACGTATGCCCTGCGTCTAGGCTGATTATTTATTATCTGAAATACATGAGCTCTGATACCATTTTAACCTTGCCGTTTTTTAAAATCTTATATTCTGTTTCCAACAAATTTTTTATTTTTATTTGTCAAAATCCCATGCAGTACGAAAACTGTCTGAACAAGTTCTTCTACAACGCGGATAGTCGACTGCTTCTCTACATCGCTCGTGTGCACTACGAAGTCGAGAAGTGGGACGATTGCAGGCGTTCTTTACTCAGAGCTATCCATTTGAACCCTTCTAACCCTAAGCTAAGATTCAACTTAGGGCTCGTCTTGCAAAAGTTTTCTGCGTCGACGCTTCAGAAACCTAAAAAGACGCTTGCCGAGGTTTCGCTTATATCTATATCCCTTCTTTAGCTCGCTAACTCAATATAATAGATCTTACAAATCGTAAATTTTGTCGCTTTTTTTTCTCCAAACTTTATAGGTTCGAGCTTCCGTGTTAGAACTCAACAACGCTCTCCGCGTATTTACTTTGCTCCATTCGAGCGCAAAATTGGAGGATGCGAAAACGAAGCCTCACTTGGAGTATTGCAACCATTTGCTCGAAGCTTCGAGCGCACACTGTGACGTTGCTCAGAGAGACGAAGAACGAATCAAGCAACAATACGAAGTCATGAGGCAGTTGAAGTTGGCCGACGAGTCTCAGAAGAAGGCCGAGGAGCAAAGGAAATCTCAGGTGTTATTTTGATATTTTTTCTTCTTCTAATAATTCTTTGATCATTTCGAAATTTACCGACGAATCGAGCTACTAATAAGCAGATGGAGAGAATCAAAAGGGAAGAGGATAGGAAGATCGTCTTGGCGGAAGAGGAGCGCTTGGCATGCTTGAAGGTGATTCGTTGCTGCTAAGACTTCGTCTCTTTTTTCTTTATATGATTTACGACGAAAAACCCTAAACTTTACGGTTCGAAACGAACGTAACATTCTCGTGTCTTAGGAACAATGGAGGAGAAAGAGACAATCCAAGAAGAAACTAGACGAGGGTGAAGACAATGCTTCGAGGAAGAAGGCGAGCGGCGAAAAGAAGAGAAGCAACGATAAAGGGAAGAGAATCGCCGAAGAAACGGAAGCGAACGCCGTCGAAAAAGGAGGCGAAGGCGCAGTTATAATAAAGAGAAGACGATTGAAGAAAGTTGGCGAAGTCGATGGCAACATACTCAACAATCTCGACGAAATGTTAGCTGCAGCAGGTCTCGGAGATTCCGATTCTGAGTAATAATAAAATGCTGAAAATTAGTGTAAGTTATCACTCACTTGCTACCTTGCTTTTGTTGCTAATACGATAGCTCAATGCTTTGGCTCATCGTTTTCGTTCGTTGTTTAAGGCGAAAAACCATAAAGATTCAGGCGATGAAGGCGAATAGTCGAAGTGATGAAGATGAGCTTATTCTGGGCATCGCTTGGCTTCTATGTTTATTTGTTGTAGTAATCTCTGCACTTCTATGTTGTTAAACTGCTTAGTTACATGTTAGCTTTGAACAATAAAACCTTAATTTCTGCTAGTTATATATCCGAGATAATTTGCCATTGGGCTGATCATGGGCTGAATACATCGTCGGCTTGAGCTTCGGATTTGAGCCCATTAAAGCGCCACTTCAATTGTTCAACAAATGTAATAATGAATAGAAGATTTGACCAAATTAACATATCATCAAAGTGCAGCTAAGCCCACCTCACAACAATTTGTCTTTGTTGCTTTTGTTCCGTTTTTTTCCTCTTCTCTTCCCTCGACAGTCGACAAGCGTCGGTGATGATGATGATATCAAAGATCTTTATTTAGTTTATGTTTTCAAGACTCAATTTTTTTACCTTTCTTTGTTGACACTAGACAGTCTTCATCCGACATTTGTTGTCATGAAATCTTGTTGACGAGGGAAGTGTGATCTACAGAAAAAAAGCAATTATCTTAGAGATTAAGACAAGAACCAAAAGTAAAGAGCATCATCACTTTGAAGAAGAGAAGCTTCCATCTTCTTCTTCTCCACCACCACCACCATGTGAAAAAAAGTAATTACCTTTTTCTTATTCCTTTCCAAACTGTAGAATCTTGATTGATTAGTAGGCACAGTATTCTTTCGAGCCCACCGTTTAATTTCGCCGGAAATTTCAACTAATTTTCCGATGGATCTGCTCTGAGGTTTGTACTTCTCGGCCCTTCTTTCGATTTTCCGTTATACTCTCCGACGAAAAATGTCGTTATCGTGCGGAGTCGAATGCGTGGTGGTCTTCGGCTGCTTGCGGTGGGCGTGGAAGCGCTGCACCTACGTCGGCGCCGACGACAGCGCCACGTGGCCCTCCGCCACCGCCGACGAGTTCGCCCCAGTACCCCGCGTCTGCCGCATCATCCTCGCCGTGTACGAGCCCGACCTGCGAAACCCTAAGTTCGCCCCGCCCAACGGCTACGGCCTAAACCCAGACTGGGTCGTCAAGCGCGTGACCTACGAACAGACCCTAGGCCACGCGCCGCCGTACATCGTCTACCTCGACCACGACAACCAAGAGATCGTCCTCGCCATCAGAGGGCTCAACTTAATCAGGGAGAGCGACTACAAGCTGCTGCTCGACAACAGATTGGGCATGCAGATGTTCGACGGCGGCTACGTCCACCACGGCCTTCTGAAGTCCGCCGTGTGGGTTCTCAACGCCGAGTCGGAGACGCTGAAGGGCTTGTGGGAGAAGACGGGTCGGAAGTACAGTATGGTATTCGCGGGTCATTCTTTAGGGTCGGGCGTGGCTGCTCTGCTGGCCGTCATAGTGGTGAATCACGGCGATAAGTTGGGCGGCGTTCCGAGGAGTTTGGTGAGGTGCTACGCCGTAGCTCCGGCGAGGTGTATGTCTTTGAATTTAGCCGTGAAGTACGCCGATGTGATAAATTCCGTCGTCTTACAGGTAATAAATGACTTCAATCAGTGATTGATTGCCGTTAAATTGATAAAACGCATTCCTTTCATAGGATGATTTCTTGCCAAGAACGCCTACCCCATTGGAAGACATATTCAAGTCCATTTTCTGGTGAGTTTTCTTCCATGAATCGTTCTGATGTTCTTACTACGCATCAGTTCTTGAAAGGAACGATTTTTTTTATTACAACCCGTATAAACCCAGGCCTTAATATGATGCTTTGGACAGTTTGCCCTGCTTATTGTTCTTCGTATGTCTGAGAGACACTTTCATACCCGAGGGACGAAAGCTCAGAGATCACAGAAGATTATACACGCCCGGGCGCATCTATCACGTCGTAGAACGGAGGTTTTGCAGGTCGATAAAAACTAAAAAATTGGATCTTTCCTCTCGTCGACCCCTTTTACACGCATTCTTGATTCTCTGAAAAATTGACTGAGGAAAAAAAAACAGATGTGGAAGGTACCCGCCCGAGGTTAGGACAGCAATCCCAGTCGATGGAAGATTCGAACATATAGTCTTGTCTTGCAATGCTACTTCCGATCACGCCATCGTATGGATAGAAAGAGAAGCAGAGAAGGCTTTACAAGTAAGCATAAGAACATCGTTCCCAATTCTTGATTTCGTAGCAGTTTCTGCATCAAATTTTCAGGTCGATTTTTCGAAAGCTCATCGCATATATCCGACCATGTAATAAGAATATCAAGGAGCTGAGCAAGGAAGGGACCAAAGCCACGACAATGTCCCCGCCCGCGGTTCAGAGGTTCGAGAGGCAAAAGACGTTAGAGAAAGAACACAAGGATGCACTAGAGAGAGCAGTTAGCCTGAACATACCTTATGCAGTGAACCCTAACGACATAGAAGAAGAAGGCGAATCTTCAGGCGTCACCGAAAAGGAGACGGCGAGCGTCGAAACTCATGCGAACGAAAGCGTAAGATCATCGCAGGGATCGTCTTGTAAGAACGCAAGGACCAATTGGAACGATGTTGTTGAGAAGCTTTTCAAGAGGAGCGAATCGGGCCAATTGCTGCTGAGTAAGGATGAGACTAAGTCCAGCGATTCTTCGGCAGATTCTTCTTGATAAGAGTCTTTTTCTTGTGTGGGAGATTGATTTCTTTCCCTTTTTTTTTTTTCTTTTTGGGGTGTAAAGAAGCAGAGAATATTTGAATATGTAAGTATATGTCGTTACATTTCCTAGTTGTGTAATTTAAAAAGGGAAGAACAAAAGCGATGTCCTTGGGATGGGATGCATTTGTGGCCAAGTATTTCTGTCTTTTCCCTCTAATAATATAAAATTATAAACAATCCAACCAAAGAACATAAATAAATAAGTTGTCTCAAAATGCAATCCAACTACCGTTCCAAAAGTGGTAAAAAAAGAAGATAGTCAACTATATTTCTCTCCATCCCTCATCTTCCCTGTCTTAAATATGACTTAGCTGTGGATTCTCTTTAACTTGTACGCAAAGAAGAAAAAGACTCAGCATCCACCTTCTGCAGTGAAAGCAGCACAGAATGTCCGATTAGTACTTACACACGTTGTTGTGTGTCATAGTTCCACACTCTCTTCACCTTTTTTTCCCCTTCCCCCCACTAATAATACTTCTGTGTTCTCCATTGGTGTACGTAGTTTGTCCTTTCTTGCCTTTTTTAGGGTTTGGAAACCCTTGTCTGAATTTTCACCCTTTTCCTTTCACAGATATATTGTAAGGAAGCTGCTGCTTCTGTTTCAGACAATAATAAGGTGAGCAAGCAAAATGGCTAGAGAAAAGATCAAGATCAAGAAAATAGACAACGCAACAGCTAGGCAGGTGACCTTCTCGAAGAGGAGAAGAGGGCTTTTTAAGAAAGCCGAAGAGCTCTCAGTTCTCTGTGATGCTGATGTTGGACTCATCATATTCTCGTCCACTGGCAAGCTATTTGACTATGCAAGTTCGAGGTAATAAGAGTGTATATGATTTATCTGTGTCGTAATCTCATAGATCGAGTTTGGGTAATGGCTGAAGTGATTTGATGATCTTTGTATGGAAGTAATGAAAATGAAATGCCCCTTCGGAGTAGATGAAGATGCTTCTTTTTATGCTAGTCTCTTTGTGGGCTGCTAGAAGACAGAAGTCTTCCTATTTTACTCAGCATTTCAATATAAAAAAACATATTATCTGTGTTATATAGTATGAAGGAAATTCTTGCAAGGCATGATTCTCAGTCCAAGAACCTCAAGAAGTTGGAAGAGCCATCTCTTGAAGTGCAGGTAATACTTAAAATCTTTCCATCCATATAAGTGAAAGTGTGTGACCAAATATCGTGTAAGAAGCTTAGTTGTGTTACGCGATGTATACAGCTTTCTGTAGATAGAAACTACTCAAATTTAAGCAAAGAAGTGGCTGATAGAAGCCAAGATCTCAGGTTAATTATACATAAATAAGCTTCTTCTCCTATTTCGTATAACTTACGATTATATATCGATCCTTTCTTAGCTAACTAGCCCACAGATACGTGATGAAAATGTGTTTCATATATCGTTTATAGGCGCATGAGAGTTGAGGAACTGAAAGGAATGAGCATCGAAGAACTTAACCGTTTGGAGAGGTCGCTCGAAGCTGGGCTTAACCGTGTTCTTGAAAAAAAGGTCAGGTTATTTCACACACACGTTTGCCATTCCATTTCAATTCTTTTTAGACTCTGATTCCAACATTTCCATTGACGTCTATATCAGAGCGAGAAAATCACGAAGCAAATCAACGAACTCGTAGAAAAGGTTAGTTAATCAGCATAGCACACGCCCCATCATATATTTGATTCTTCGTTCTCTTTGTATCTTAATTGCAAAGTGATCATATATGTTTTTTTTATTGCATAGCAACGTGGGCTCGTGGAAGAGAACGAAAGACTGAAGCAAAGGGTGTGCCTTAGTAATAAAAAAACCACACAACTCTCTCTTTGCAGATAAATAAATATCAAACTGCTATAAATAGTTCTTTATTTCTTTCTTCTTCTTCTTTCTTATTACCGTTTAAGGTGGGGGACTTATCA
Organism: Craterostigma plantagineum; assembly: GCA_027422505.1. Taxonomy (NCBI): domain Eukaryota; kingdom Viridiplantae; phylum Streptophyta; class Magnoliopsida; order Lamiales; family Linderniaceae; genus Craterostigma; species Craterostigma plantagineum. The sequence continues at coordinate 526,531 of JAPQWV010000120.1, forward strand.
GTTAATAACTGCGATGATGATTTGGAGAACGTAATAACATGTGAAGCGAACCAATCATCTGAGTCAGTCAATGAGTGTAATAACTCCATTAATTGTCCGCCTGAAGATTGTGAAAGCTTTGCTGCATCTCTTAAGCTGCTTGGGTGAGTTTTAATTAATTATATCATGAGAGTAACTCAAACTCTTTATATTGTCGATTAGTTAAATCAATGTACTTATTATTCTTACACGAAAAGTGGAAAGTAATGCGATTGGCTTCTATTTGCAGAGGCTGCCCTAATATTCTGGGCTGAAGAGGCTGCTTAACATTATGCTTCGAGCTAACGTTAATTCATATAACGTTAACTCATATAACGAGCGAGCAATCTGTAAGGTTTTATATTTCTGTATGTAATTTTCTTTTTTAACCTAACAATAAAGTTTGATATTCGTCGGTCTGAAAAATCATTTTATTTCTATTTTAAGCAATACGAATAATCTTTTGAGATCATCGATATCTCTCTATTATTAGTATCCGCCGATGATTGACTCAAATCCTCGCTGTATACTAACTTGCACCGTGATGGATTCTTTTGTCTGCATCATCTAAATTTTATATTAATAAAAACCCTTTCTTTATAATATATCGTACTTGTACGTTCATTTGAATATTGTTGGCTTTATTCACACCCTTATATTATTATGCATATTTCATCAAGTGGCATATTATATGATGGATTATTGATTTGAAAGTATCGCGCCGGTGTGAATTAGCTATCATCGTCTTGTCATTCATTGGAATTTACGGTATACATCCGATAAATTGATGTATTGCAGTATGTCCTTTTTAGTTAAATGCCTTTTACTTTAAACTCGTTTGATACGTGTGTATGTGGCTATAGGATGTGTATGAATAAGTTGTGTCTTGTTTGATACTGTGTATAGCCATATATGTCTTGTATTGCTACACATGTCTATTACAAGGTTTTTGGTTATAGGTGTTGTATATCCATACCCACCTTTAAGGTGGTTATGGGGTGTGTATTACTAATCCATACACACATATACACATTTCAAACACATTTATCAAGCACAATTTTTATCAGTACACAAATAGTTAATACACACATATCAAACATGTTAAAATACAACATCAACAAAATCCTTGTATAGCTATACACAAATAACTATAGCCATGTGATCCCTAAACAATGATATCAAACGAGCCCAAGAGACAAGATATTATTACAATATAAACAAAATTAAATCTTGATGTGGATTATTAACGTGGTGTTCTTTTTTGGAAAGCTATTCCTTAAAAAGAGCCTCGACTTGTCTGAGTTTCAAGATGCAGTCGTTAAGGGGCACACAGCACACAGCACAAGAATAGAGAAATCTTGAAAAGAGATTGAAATTATAAACGTTATAACATCATAGACCGATTGATTGTGTCGTGATCATGAAGTATATACAAGTCTGGTCTTTTACGTATTTACGTGAATGTAATCTAACAATTATAAGAAACAAAAAACTTTTGAGGGGACGTAGCAGTTGCAAATAAGAAAAGTTAGGGGCTAAATTGTAATATAAACAAATAAATGGGACGAGCAGTCGCTATATATCTGCAACCCACATTCTCAGCTGCTAATCATGGAGAGCTTATGAGTTTGTGGGTTGAGGGTTTCAACTTTCATGGGTATCAATTTCGTTCGAAGATACCCTTTGGCTTAGTACAACCTTCGTTTGTGGGAATCTGATTGAATCTATGATGGTTTTTTTTTTAATTCTTCGTTTTCTTGCTGCTGATGCATCAGTTTGCTTCCGTGAAGCAGCAGTTTTCCTGTAGCGTGTCAACGATTTGTGGATCAAAGTTTGAATCTTTATCGTTCAAAACCATTCCCTGAACCTCACATAGAAAACAATTCGGACAGCATAGCTGCTCAAACGATTCTTTTGGGGCTCTTCGAAGTTCTGTACCATAGCATTTGAAGGCCTTCTGGCTTGTTGTTTCTCGGCCGTGAATTCTTTAAGCTTCAGATCCAATCGACGATTACTCCATTCTTGAACTGTTCTTTGAAGTCCCAAAAGGTGGGAAGCAGAAAAAAAAAAGAAGCATGGATCTTTCCTTGAGAAGATTCTCATGGCTGTGGTTTAAAGACAGGGACAAAAATCAAGTTCCCAACAAGTCCTCAGTTAACCCACCAAGTCCTTGGGCTTTAGCGTTGAGAGGAAATCCCTCTTCTCCAAGCAGTAACACGAAGACAAAACAGAGGAAGAGCAGAGAAGATGCAGACAAAAGAATCGATGAGCACAACTTGGTCTTAGTTCCATCGGATGGGGGCTATGTGTAACAACCCGTCCCATACCGGGTGTCACTGTAGCATCGGTCCCTACCGGGACCTGTGGGGTTGGGCCCACCACACTCCGACTGATAGTCTGGCCCCACTGTACCACCACTTAACCTTTCAGCGTGCTTCGTCCTCGCTCACACGCACCCTGGGCAAACTTCCCAGGGGGTCACCCATCCCAAGATTGCTTCAAGTCAAGCACGCTTAACTTTGAAGTTTTTTCGGATGAACTCCCGAAAAGGTAGGTCGACCTTGGTGATATGAGTAGTACTATCAATTCTTTTATACGATTCTTAGCCTGACACGCCCATACATTGTCAGTCTCAGGATCCCCTCTCATTCGGGTGTCGGATCGGTTCGTTCATGTACCCCTTCGCCTAGAAGCCTGTCAGGAGCCGCTCCTTGTCCGTGCATCTCTTTGGCACCGGCGATCACTCCCCGCCCTCGTCGGCCCCGGGCGTCACACTATGGCTATGATTCAGATGGCTCGGACTGGTCCATAGGGTGGCTAGAGCCTCACGCCTCAGAGTTCGCCGGCGACGAAGAAGATGATGGGGCTGATCATAGCTTTGCCGTGTTGGTCCCTTGCTATAGGCATAGCCATCGCCAAGAAACGGAGGAGAATTTGCAACAAGTGCCTAGGGTTGATTTCTTGAGCCTACCAAGCGATGATTCTTCAGGTGAGATCTTGTTTTAAGCTTGTCGAATGTCCAATTTCTTGATCTTTGGGAATATAATGTGTATTTGGAAACAGAGTTTTAAGGTGGCGTTTGTTGTTTGTGTTATTACAGGGGCTAAATACCATATGGAGAGGTGGCTCACTTCCCATTATTGACAGAAGCTCCTAGCCTTTATTACGGCATCATTTATGCTTGGAATGGAACTTAAAAATGGAGATTCTGAGGATCTTAAAGACTTTCATTGAGGTGCAGTGAGTTAGAAGATTCACATCACCTGAAGATAGCATTGAGGGGCTTACATTCATTCTCTGGCTTATCTGTTCATATACGATGCTTAGTTCAATGCCTTCTTACTACTTAAGGTTTGCCGTTCTTGTCCTGTAAATAAGTTTTTGCTATCATTCTAATGTGTGATGAAATTGCTTGAACTGTCCAAATCTAGCAGTCTTTTAGCCTTTGTTGTGATTGCAATTGCCGTCAACTAGCTATACACTGAACCTTGAAGAGAATGAATCAACAACTGGTAAGAGAACAACTTTATGATCATCAGTCTCTAACAAGGCTTATTAACATCCCATGATTATTATGCATGTATGTGGACATGAATCGAAGTGTGTTTTTAAGATCATCGTCTTGATGTAGATGGCAAGAACAGCAGGTTGATTAGTCCTAAAGAAAGACCCCACTTGCCACCCACTTGTGGTTTGGCCCTAGAAAAAAGAAAATATCATGTCCTAAAATATAACCAAGTTGCTTCTTTTTTTTTGCGGCTGGTATTGTCATTTGCCATCATCACGAGTGTTATTATGGAAGATGTCTTTAGTTTGACAGAGAAGTTCCAACTCATCTATGGCCCAACACATAGTACTCTGATCTGATCAAGTTCTATCAGAAAGTTGTCTCTATCTTTTGTCTTGGTAGGAAATAAAATGGCTGCTGATGATGGCAAAGTGATTGGCCCAAGCAATTATTGTTGCATTGACAATTTGATTTGATTTTTCAAGAGTTGAAAAAATCTGGGACATAAACGTATCTCCAAACAGTTATTGGGAAAGAGTTCGTAGTGCTCAAATCAAGAATTTGAAATGTCAGTAGTGCCCTGGTTCTGAGCTTAAGCAAGAGGAAGATTATCAAAGTTTGATTCTAACGAATTAACACCTTCATGCCCTGGTTCTGAGCTTAAGCAAGAGGAAGATTATCAAAGTTTGATTCTAACGAATTAACACCTTCATGTTTGATTGATGTTCAATGATTCATTACATATTCGATCATAATATGATCAAGAACAGAACTAATCTAGACCAAAGGCCAGCAAACTAGTCTCATCTCAAGCAGATTTGTTACCTGAATCGTTCTTACATTAATGCTACAATCAAATCAGAGATTTCTTTCTGTATGCAACACATTTCAATGAGCAGAGTCAGCCATACTTTTATCACCAAGCGTTTGACTTCTGAAACCATCTTTTTCACTCGAGCCGATGAATCCATTGATGAGCCTTTCGTCGATGGCTCACATTAGTTCGATTTGGAGCCATTGCAGAGCTGCATAATGTCAACAAAACATATGTAGCATTAAATAAACATCCCAAATGGGAAATGACAAAGATTGCAGTTATCATTACAGAAATCTCAGGCCAATCTCATCCATTCATCAACCATTTCATCGATTTAAAAGAATGAATCTTTCTGCAACTCTTTTTAAAGCATACCAGTGAACAAGAAAGACCAAGAAATATACCATGGACTTGTCAAAAGCTTCCTTGGCTTTATCAGTCAACCCCTTCATCTCATAACACTTGCCCAGCAACAACCACGGAGATTTCTCACCTGGGAAAAGCTCGACAGCTTCGATCAAATCCTCAATCGCAAGGTCCAAGCCTCTCCTCTTCCCCATCTCGAACCTAATCTCCGCCCTCCTCAGCAGAGCGTCGCTCCGCTCTTTGTCCGACAGCATCTTCGCCGCCGGCGCGGCGAGCGCGGCGTCGAGGCACTTGATCGCCGCCGTCTTGTGGCCCATCAGCGACTGAGCCATGGCTTTGAGGATGTGCGCCGCCGGGTCCCTTGGATTCAGCGACAGGGCCTGATCGGCTTGGTCCGAGGCTGATTTGGCTAGGGTTTGCGAGTGGTTCTTCGATTTCGACGCCCGCGCTCGCGAGAGGAGCTGAGCTCCGGCGATGAAGTGGCGGTTGGCGGCGGCGCTCGGACGATTCCTCGACAGCAGTGCTTTGGCCCGTTTGGGGAGGAAGAAGACGACGGCGAGCGACAAGAAGAGGATCGATGCTTGGACTACGTATATGGCGAGTCCACTCCCCATATCGAAAGAATTGATCTTTTGATTCTTGAGTTTTTCTGACGATGATCGATGATATGATTGCACTTTGTAATAAAATCACAAATGGTCGAAAACACCCCTGGATCATCAATAACACTATATAGTTCACCTCCATATTATATTACAACACCAACCTTCAAATACACTATTTTGCTCTTTCATATTAACGTCGAGCAGCAAAAACAACTAGAAAGAAATTAACATTGTAAGGAAGAAAACTCAAGACGACTCTATGTTTCAACATTCTTTTTACCAAACAAAGACAAACTATATAAACATATCCCACATTGAATGATGAATATAGACAAACTAGAAAAGCTTATGTTAGAATCTTTGATTGTACTATGTTTTTTATCACTCCATGACTAGCTCCATATGTCGATTTAGGTCCTCGAGGTAGTTCGTCGAGGTGTACTCTTCCAAGTCGCACGTGTCGAGCAAAAGCGCCCGCCCGCCCACCGACTTCTGCTTCAGATCGATACGACCGCTCTGTCCTTTTAACATCTGAACGACCTGCGCAAAAAAAAAAAAAAAAACGAGCCCTTCGTTAGTTTTTTTTTTTCGTAGCATGCGCTAATTTTATATTTTTTTTTGTGTTTTTTAGGCTATACCCTCTTCATGGTCGGCCTTTTATCGGGGAGATGATGGATGCACGCAGAAGCGGTGACCATGGCGCGCTTCATCTCTACGATGTTGTAACTCTCTCTTCTTAGCCGCGGATCTGCGATCTCAGTTACGCTGTTGTTGTCTAGGTGCGGTTTTGCCTGATTTGATACGGAATAAAATAGATATATGTAAGAACCAGTGCATGCTTTTTAAGGGTGCGTTTGGTATGCAGATGTAAAGCCAGTGTGTAATTGTACGACACACAAAGCGTGATGTACAATGATTTGATGCGTATCATCACATTTTTCTTTTCATTTTTCACGTTGAGTTACGCATAACGAACGGACCCTTTATTAAGCTTTCAGGCGAAGTGATCGTTCGCTCAGTAGCGCTGTTAGAACCCTGTGTGTTTGCTTTTGATGCGATAAACGATTAGGCAAATGCGTACCCACAAGGCGAGGCTTTGCCTGGACGAGTCGACGGCTCGACGACCCGTTATAAGCTCGAGCAATAATACGCCGAAGGCGAATACGTCGGTCTTCTCGTGGAGTATCCCGTGCATGAAGTATTCGGGCGCCATGTACCTAAATTTAATAATTATTCATGTGGTACGCACATAAGTAATACTATATGACGTCAGAGCGTAAACTAATAACGTCGAAAATTAATCGACGAACATAGATTAAATTAATTACCCGAATGTGCCCTCGATCGGCGAGACGACGTGGTGCGGGCATGATTCCGGCAACCATTTCGCCAGTCCGAAATCGGATATCTGCGACGGTACGAAACGCCCGAATTACGGTAAGATAGTAAATTTACGCAAAAAATAAAGTAAAATTAAAAACCTCAGCTTCATAGTCGTCGGAGAGTAATATGTTGGAGGCGGTTATGTCTCTATGAATCACCCGCCTCGGGCAATCGTAGTGAAGGTAATGCAATCCCTCGGCGACGCCGACCGCCACCTTATACCTTATGCTCCATTCCAAGCTCTTTTCGGAACCTTAAAAAAAAGCGCAAATGTTAGAATTTTCGACGTACTGTAAATTACGTCGGCCCATCGATCGAAAACGAAAAAAAAAAAATACCGTGCAAGGCGTTGGCGAGGGACCCGTGGGGAGAGAACTGAAGAACGAGGTGCAGGCCGTGGCGGGTGGCGCTGAATCCGAGAAATTTTGCGGCGTTTTGGTGGTCTATGTGCGCTATGATACCTAACTCGGACAAGAACTCTCCGACTTTTTCTTCGTCGTTCTTCTTCTCCTTTATTATCTTCTTCACCGCGACGATTTGATTGTCGGGTAAGAACCCTTTGTACACTTCTGCATGTCCTCCTTTTCCGATCAGCTTATCTGATATCGGAAAAGGGGATCAGAATAAAGCCGAGTGTTGTTCCACATTGAAAAATTAAAGCTTTATCAAAGCCCAATTAATAGAACAATAGGCAATTCCGCCAATTAGCGTATGGGAAAAAAATGATCGAATTATGAAGTGAATGTTATTTGCCCAATTCGTATATCAAGAGACAATTCCAAGAATTATTGGCATTTTTGGCATTAAAGAATGGAGTAATCCAATCTTTTTCTTTCTTTCAACACATTGAAGACTCAATCGGCGGCGGAATTTTTGCTCAAACTCCGATTTTATTACCTGGGCTGAAGCCGTCGGTGGCCAGCTTGAGCTCATCGTAGGTGAAATTCCTCCACGACGGCTTGGGAACGACGAGCCCTGAGCAATCGATGACGTCCTCGGAGCTGCGGTTCTTGCCCAGCCTCTTTTTGAAGGCCTTGTAGCCGTAGAGGAGAGGGTTCGCCGGGAATTTCACCGGCGTCGTCTTCTTCACCTGAGTGAGCACCCTCTTCCACTGATCGTACGATTCGTCGAAGCCGTTGTAAGAGTCCGGCGTGATTGGATTCTCGAGGACGCCCCTCGGCGACGAACGCTCCTCGCACTCCGTCGTCGACGGCGGCGCCTCGCCGTCTGGGTTCGACGGCTGCTCTGTTTCTGGGCTGTCTCTGTTTTCGAGGATCTGTTGTTGTTCCTCCATGGTGTGATCGCCTTCTTGATCTGTTGGAAAAAGGAAGGCAATATATTCGTACCAAATGATGAATCGAAAACAGAGAATGATGTTTATTTATTTATTACCTTGCATGATTATGGCGTCGATTTGTCTGGGAATAGCTTGCGAAGAACAGAAAGCTATAGGTAGGAAGGAAGGAAGACGAGTGAGTGCTTTTGAGTCAGCTCCTCGCCATTAACGATTCCCCTGTTCTGATATTGTAAGAACAGAGGAGATACAGAGGATAGGGAGAGGATGATGGTATATCTTGCGAAGGTTGATATTCTTTCGAGGAGATGAGTATAAGGAAAACAAACCAACATTAGGCTTTATTTTGTGGTGAAGAGAATTCAATGCTAAATTTATACTCAGACATGCTTTGCTTCGAATTTGCTATTACCAGGTGTTCGGTTTTCCTTTCTCTTGAACAAAGGGGTAACTGAGGAGGGAGATCATATAATGTAAAAATTTTTATTATCTTAAGTGCGAAAAAATTGAACTAAGTTATGGCTACGGGTGGTTCGGTACGGTATGCCGTACCAAAACTGTGATACCGTATACCATACCGAAATTTCGGTATGATCATACCGAAATTTCGGTATGATATTGGTATTATACCTTCTATACCATTCACAGGGGGTTTTTACCATGCGTGTCTCGTAACTCCTTAATTCGTTATTTTTGAATTTTTAGTCAATTCAAACTCCTCAGGCCCCAGTAAGATGGATTATTAATACCAAAATTTTCAAAATAAAAAGATTTTTAATTTATAAAATAACCTTAAATAATATACATATTTTAATCGTCTCCTTAGTAAGACAAAGAACTTTACATAATCACAAAATAGAACTTCATATACAGATCAATTAAAACGAAACGGTTATTTAGAAAATTAGTGAAGATTAACAAAAGTAATTGCATTGCATCTTCACGCTTTCAACACATGTATTTTGTATTTCCTTTTGTCTTTTTAATGTAAGTAACATATGGTGAGCCTCAATAATTTTAAAAAGTTGAGTATAGTTAATAATTTATGGACTAAATAAATTTATGAAGATCCTTTTAATATTTTTATCATTTTATATTGTTTTGAAATAATATGATATATGTAGGTGTGTATATTTATATAAACTATTAAAAAATTAGTATTTCCGTATAATCGGTATACCTAATGTTTAAAATTTTCATACCATTACTGTACCGAAAATTTTTGGTACATTATCATACCTTATCAAAAACTTCGATATACCAAATTTTCGATATTTTGGGTAAGTTTCGATACGATAAGAACGATATATCGGTATTTCGATATATATCCCCATCCCTAGTTATGGCTGGCCTGTGCCATTTCAAGACAAAATGCAAATAAAAACAACTAGTCTTTCATTATTCCCATGCTCAGAAAAATCATCACCATCCCAAACTTCACCTTGACAAAAACACAAGAGTTCAGCTCAAACCAAGAACACAAGAAAAAAGCTCAAAACAGAGCAACACACCCAATGATAACAGCAGTCTTTCCCATCACTATCTCTCTCAGTCGGCCTTCTTCAACGACTTCGCAACATCGATCACAAATCGGTACTTAACGTCAGCCTTCAAAAGGCGTTCCATGGCAGTGTTTATGTAGTCGATGCCTATCATCTCCACGTCGGGCAATATGTTGTGCTCCGCAGCAAAATCGATCATCTCTTGAGTCTCCTTCAGCCCCCCAATCGCACTGCCCGACACCGATTTACGGCCTACATACAATACAATATAACAATGCCCATCACATAAAATCTCTCAACTCTCATCTTTGGAAAGAAGAAAAAAAAAGGGTTCATCTTTGCGCTTATTACCGCCGATCAGAGGAAAAGCGGGCAACTCTAATGGCTTCTCGGGCGCACCGACGAGGACGATCCTACCGTGAGGCTTCAACAATCCCAATAATGGCAGAACAGAATGGGCGGCGGAAACCGTGTCAATGATGCCGTCCAACGTACTCATCGAAGCCTATTGAAAAATTAAAAAAAAAAAGCCAATATTTACTGCCATCAACTTCATTATTACCAATGTGTCTTCATTGAGTTGATATAGCATAAGTAATAGACTTCACTTCCATACGATGTACAAACTAATACATTTATAGGGGCAAATAATTTAAGGGTGACATTATACAGACAATAACTTCCAAAATTAAGCAATTCAGGAGTGACATTATACGCCTGAATCCTAAATTTTGACTCAAATGCTAGGACATCATATATGGTTACGGAGAGAGTGATACTATATGAACAGTAACTTCCGAATTTAAGCAATTTCGGAACAAAGTCTAGGATCCTGATGTATATCGCCCCTAAATTGCTTAATTTTGAAAGTTACCGTATAATGTCACCCCTAAATTCTCTATCCCAATAACGTTAACCCCGTATTTATTTACCTGCAACTGCTGAGGATCTGTGCTTACGATAAACTCGTCCGCCCCGAGCTTGCCAATAGCCTCCTCCTTCTTCTTCAAAGAAGTGCTAATCACCATAACTTTGGTCCCAAACGCCTTGGCGAACTTCACGGCTAAGTGGCCTAACCCGCCGAGCCCGACGACCCCAACGCTGAGCCCAGGCTTGTCGAGCCCATAGTACCTCAAAGGGCTATAAGTGGTGATGCCAGCGCACAAGAGTGGTGCGCCGATGTCTAGGGGGAAATTCTCGGGCCAACGTATGACAAAGTGCTCGTCTGCCACCATTATGTCTGAGTAGCCTCCGTAGGTGATTGAGCCGTCGATGTAAGGCATGCTGTAGGTGAAGATCTGCTTAGGGCAGTAGTTTTCGAGGTCGTTATTGCACTGCTCGCACTTTCGGCAAGAGCCCACTAAGCAGCCTACGCCTACTTTGTCTCCGATCTTGAATTTCTCGACTTTCTTGCCTACTTCGGTCACTACTCCGACGATTTCGTGTCTGTTGTAATGGTGGAATTCGATCAATTTTCATTGCAGATTAAAAAAAACTAGAGATCATAAGAAATAGGGAAAGAGAAGATGAGAAAGACTGAAACTTTAACTCTTAATCCTAAATATTCTAAGACAACACCATCAAAATAGGGAAAGAGATGATAAAAAAGATTGAATCTTTGACTCTTAATCCTGAAGATTCTAAGACTCCACCGACCAAAGTTGGGAAATAGAAGATGAAAAAGATTGAAACTTTTACTATTAATCCTAAAGATTCTAAGACTCCACCCACTAAAATAGGGAAAGAGGATATGAAAAAGATTGAATCCGTTACTCTTAATCCTAAAGATTATAAGACTCCACCCACTGAAATAAGGAAATAGAAGATGAAAAAGATTGAATCTTTTGATGTTAACAGTTTTCTTACCCAGGAACAAAAGGGTATACGGTGAAACCCCACTCGTTTTTCGCCATGTGAAGATCTGAATGGCAGACCCCACAGTAGAGAACCTTGAACTGAACATCGTTTTCGCCGGTTTCCCTTTTAAAGAGTTAACCAAGACACATAGGTGAGTTTACTTTCCCAAAAAAAAAAAAAAAACACCATAGATCCAATCGAGAGAAAAGAGAGAGATAGATGGACTTCGATTACTTATTCAAGAATCAATAGAACAAACCTTCTTGAGAAGTTAAAGGGAGAAAAGACGCCAGATGGGTCCCTAGCAGCCCAGCCAAAAGCCTTCAGTGGGTGCTCTGTTTCTGGCGATTTTGCCATTTTGATTGTTGTTTCAAATTACAGAGAAAACAGTGTAATAATAGTATTAGTTGTCGAGTGAACGACGGTTTGTTTGAGTTATATTTATACAGGAGAAGCGTAGCAAGTTTTTCCTCTTTTTCATTTTACTTTTCCTTTTTTTTTTAAAAGGTCAAATATGTTGTCCATTTTTTCTTTTCGTTATGGAAAAATAAAGGTTGCATTTATGACTTGAGATATGAGATAACTTTGAAAATTTTATTTTCTTTTTGTGCAATTTCCTACAGAAGAATATGTTATTTGCCCATCTTCTCGATGTATGTGATGTAAATTTTTTTTTTCAAAGATGTATGTGATGTAAATAAATGTCTTTATTTTCAAGAATTGTGAGGTAACGCTTCTTAGATGTTGAAAAATTACCACAATCTGCATTTATTTCAAGAATTACTTGCAGAAGATTGCGTCGATGCTTAAGTGCGTCACTGCTTATCTAAAAATTATTAGATAATTTGCAAATCCTACATATTATATACATACAAATATAAGAAAAAAATTGTCAATGGTAGACTGGTAGGTGGCAGATCGATCCGAACATACGAGCCACCACCAAATTTTCCCACTAGATAAAGGATATAAAAAATGGCATTTTTCTTGTCATATTTGTGCAATTAAATTATGTAATGACGTCGAACACATTTATGGTTGCAAGGAAACAAACAGCAAAGCAAACAAAAATAAATAAATAAATAAATAATGGGTAATTCTATTGGCACCCCCTTAATTCTATTTACACCCTCTAATTAGTATGTAAGTAGAGTATTACATACTTACCAATTAAAAATTAACTATTTTAAACCATTAAATACTTACCAATTTTAAAATGTTACATAATTACCATTAAGAAAACAATAGATCATATCTCTAATCACCATGAAACTCACGTACATATGGGAAAGAGAGTATTATTTCCATGAAATTCACGTTGCACATGGCATATACAATAATATCTCTAATCACCATGAAACTCACGTACATAAACTGTATTACTTTAAAAAATAATAAATTGTAAAGAATCATTAAATAAGGCTAGTTTACTAAAAGCATGCAACAACATTTTCCCGGAAGCTAAAGGGTTACTCTGCAGATGGCACATTTATAGAAGTATTATGAAGAAGTGCAGGCATTCAATAACATCAAAAAAAGCATGGACTTCTTTCTATAAGGCATGGACGGTTGAATCTGAAACAGATGCAGGGTACTTGTCCAACTTGGCACATCTTGAAGCAACATTACACGATTTTCCAGGTATTCTGTAATGTATATTTAATTTTCTATGTTAATTATTTATAAACTATTATTCATAAGAAATTAATAAGCTTGTATAATTTCAGGTGTAATTGATTATCTAAATAATCATTGGTTGACACCTTACAAGGAGATGTTTGTATCTGCTTGGACCGACAAATTTCTTAACTTCGGAAGTCACACAACAAATAGAGTAGAGAGTCAGTACGCCAAGTTCAAAAGGTATTTGGAGTCTTCACAATCAGATTTGGAGACATCATTATCTTTTATTTAGCAGGTAATCGAGTCTCAAGTTACGACTGTTAAAGCAAGTATTAAACAAAGCAAGATTCTCATTCGGCATAAATTCAGTGAGCATCACTATGGAGAATTGCATGGTTTTGTTTCAATTCATGCGCTTGAAATAATATTTAAGGAATTTGAACGATCAAAAGAAGCTGAATTTATTTCTGAAAGTTGCGGATGCCAGCTCCGTACAAGTCATGGACTGCCATGTGCACATGAGCAGGTAATGTATTTCAGTAAAGGCCAGCCTATCCCGTTAGATTTAGTTGACGAGTTTTGGAGGAAAATTGACCTTTCACCTTGCACGTCTCTAGAAGAAGACGAGTTATGTTGTGATATTGAGTTGCAAGTGATTAATGCGCAATTTGAAAAGCAGTCAAGAACGGGATTACTCCTTATGCTAGTCGTATTAATAGTTACGAAACAAATATTGCGTTCTAGTTGTGCTCGTGATTATGTTATATTGAATTGATTAAAAAGAATATTTATTATTGTTTTTTAATGCGCTTTTTTAATTTGCATAACACGTAATATTTATGTTACATGAATATTTTTATTTAAATTAATTATTTAATATTAATAAATTTTAAAAATTTTAATATTTTAAAGTTAATATAGATGTGTGGCTATTAATAAAATATACAATAATAAGTAAAGTAAAATATTGTATTGTTATATCATTGCATAAAATAAGTTAATTAATATTGTTGAATACCGTGTGCAATTAATTCTTTTGAATAACTTATGCTATTAATGTTGTTGAATAAGCATAAAATAAGGGTGTCCACAACAATAACACACCCATAATACTGCCACATCAGCTTTTCACTATATTTTTCTATATTTTATTTTATAACACTTTTATTCTACTTTTTTCACAATAATAACACTACTATAACACGGACCCACAACTATAAATAAATAATTTCTTTTTCTTTCTCCCACCTTCTCTCTCCTTTTAATTCTTATAACACTGTGTCATAAATATGACACAATGTCATACTCATGACACATCCACAATGGTGTTGTGTCATATAAAGTGCCAAATAAGCACATATGACACACCTATAAACCACCATTGTAGTTACCATAATAAAAATATAATTATTGTTGATTCAGTTATGTAGTCAACAAAATTCATGTGTTAGGAGGTGTAAAAAGGGGTGTAAATAGCAGGACCCATAAATAATTCCGCCGCCGTCCCTATTTAACGTGTCTAACACCTAACTCCCCGCTGTCCCTATTTAACGTGTCTAACACCTAACTCCAAACATACTAAAATCCCCAACGATAATCGACCGTTACATTATAGACGGTATCTTTCCCCCCATTTATTCTATGCACCAAAAACGACAAGCTTTTAGTTCATAGTCATTACCACAATTCCAATTAGTTGGACATAGAAAACCCTAATTATGGCATAGAGATAGACATATGTAAAGTCAAGCAAGACAGAGATAGATCACTAGTACTTCGGACTTTCGAAGCGAAAAGTGGATTGGCCTGGCTGGACTGGACCATTTCTTAATCTATTTTCCCCTATTTATATATGGGCATAATTAATTATACATAATTAGCACGCTTAGTGTTTTAACATGAGCAGGGTGTAGGAATTCCACTTGTCAAAATTTAAATGGAATTGGATTATACCTAGTTAGGTAGACAAGTCAAACACCTTTATGTATACTAGTACTATGTGCACACTCTATGCGTGTGCTTAAAATATAATTGTTTTTAATTTTAGTTTTGAAATTTATAATTTATGTTAGTAGATAAAATATAAGTTTTATATATAAAAGGAAAATAATGATTAGAGGTATAAGTATAATAACTAAAAATTGAGGGATTAAATTGTAAATATTTTACATACCAAATTAGCAGTTAATAGCCACCCCTCACCCTTAATATAACGCTAGTACTTTTTTTGCACACTCTACGCGTGTGCTTCGAATTTATCTTTTTATGTTATTCTTAATTTTGAGATTTGTTTTTTTTTTTTTCTAATATGAAGTAGATGAAATAAAATTTTTAACTATATAAAAGAAAAACTGATGTTTAGGGAGGCATGTATAATAAGTAAAAAATGTTAAGTAACATGAAAAATGTTAAAGTAATTAAATAAAAATAGGTATCAAATTGCTACTCAATTAAATTAATGTGAAACAAATGTGGCTTATTATGGGTATCTACTGTAACAGAAGAAGTTGCAGGATCAAATTATCTCTGCTAACATTTGAGTAAGTCTGTCATGCATAGACATTGACTAACGTGATTAAACCGACTGGCATAGTTATTAGTCAAGCTATTGCGATGATCCCCAGAGTTTACCTGATCTCCAAGCCAGGATTCCTCGACAAAAAAAGAAATCGTTATTACGGCGTGATAGAAAAGCTTATTACCGCCGATCAGAGGAAAAGCTGTCAACTCGAGCGGCGCCTCCGGCGCGCCGACCAGGACGAGCCTCCCGTGAGGCTTCAGCAATCCCAAAAACGGTTGAAGCGAATGCGTAACCGAAACCGTGTCGATGATACCATCCAACGTGCCCATCGATGCCTATACGCAAGCCAGACACCTATTACTACCAACTTCAGTAATTACCAATGCGTTTTCTTGACAGCTCGATAGATTTCAGGGTATCAAACTCAATCCCACGTCGAAAAAGACAGAACAAGTACGAAGATGCATACATAAGCATATGAGTTACTCCCTCTATTATCAGTTGATTTTAGTGGAACCCCACAAAGCCAGACATTTATTACTAACTATCAACTTCATTAATTACCAATGAGTTTTCCCGACAACTCAATAGCTGTCGCAGGGTATCAAACACACATCTCACATCGAATGACAGAACAATTACGAAGATTCATATATAAGCATATGAGTTACTCCCTCTACTGCCAATTGATTTTACTCACCTGCAACTGTTGAGCATCGGTGCTGACAATGAACTCGTCCGCCCCGAGCCTGCCGATCGCATCCTCCCTCTTCTTCGAACAAGTGCTAACCACCGTGACCTTCGTCCCAAACGCCTTGGCGAACTTCACCGCAAGGTAACCGATCCCGCCGAGCCCGACCACCCGACGCTCATCCCCGGCCTATCGAGCCCGAAGTGACTCAACGGGCTGTAGGAGATTATCCCGGCGCACAAAAGGGGTGCGCCGACGTCTTGGGGGAGATTTTCGGGCGAACGCACGACAAAGTGGTCGTTGGCTACCATTATGTTAGAATAACACTCCGTAAGTGATTGTACCGTCTAGATCGGGCACGGCGTTGGCGAAGATCTGCTTAGGGCAGTAGTTTTCGAGGTTGTTATTGCCTGCTCGCACATTCGGCAAGAGCCCACTAAGCAGCCTACGCCTACTTTGTCTCCGATCTTGAATTTCTCGACTTTCTTGCCTACTTCGGTCACAACACCGACGATTTCGTGGCTATTACAAGGAAACGGAGAACCAGAGCTCCCCTCTTACAAGAAAAGGATCAACTTTTGACATCAGAATTTCAACTACACAAGGGTGAGAGTAAGGCCCACTGTTGGGAATCGATGATTTATCCACGATATTGCATGAATGAAAACCTGGGAAATACTATTTCTTGAAAGAAAAGAACACAGAGCGAGCATAAACATATCAGCAGCCAAAAGATTCTAACTAGGAAGAAAAGAGTCTTTCTTTACTCTTAGTCTTCTTACCCAGGCACAATAGGGTAATTGAGTGAAACCCCACTCGTTGGTCGCCATGTCCAAATCTGAATGGCAAACGCCACAGTACAAAACCTTGAACTGCACATCGTTTTCGCCAGTTTCCCTTTGGAGAAGATGGTAATTTCACTTTAGGAGTTTCGGATAAAGCGATTTTGATTCAAGATTGACAGCAAACCTTCTTGAGAAGTTAAAGGGGGGAAAAGATGCCAGGTGGGTCCCTTGCAGCCCAGCCAATTGCCTTCAATGGGTGCTCTGTTTGTGGCGATTTTTTCACCATTAGAATGCTGCAAACAAACAAGAGACGACGTCGAGGAAGTCACTTGTCTTTAAGATGGGGTTGTGGAGTATATTCAAAGAGTTTGATACATTTTTGTTCAATGTAATAAAATATTGGTCTGTCTGTGTCTGTCCATGTTTCCCACGAAACTGTTGTCAGCATCTCCTCTCCTCCTTAACAATTAACATGCGTACATGTGTAATTTTTAATTGAAGATTAAGGCAGAAAACTACTTTTGTCCCCAATGTTTACCCTATGGACGTTTGTTCCTGATGTTTGTACTTGTCATATTTAGTCCCACAAGTTTCTTAATTTCAACCAAATTGGTCCATCTGTTAAATCCACGTTAATTTAGACGAAATATGCAGCATTAGCGACGGCATTTGCGACGGAAATCCCGTCGCTAACGCTTCTCCACGTGCAAGCCACATGACTTTTCCGTCTAAATTGACGCTAAATTTAACAGAGGACCAAATTGGTTCAAATCAAGAAATATGAGGGACTAAATGTGGCAAGCGAAAACATCGGGACCAAAATTGCCCATAGGGTAAACATTAGGGACCAAAAATGGTTTCCTCCCTAATATTATATTGTTATCTTCAGTGCTACAAATACGAGCTTCAAACTTGTATCTATATTGTATATACAATATTTCCATGTCTGGAATAGACGGATCAAGAGATAGATGGCAACGGAAAAATGGGTTGGGCCTGGCCATTAAATGGATTATCAAGGACCATATTTATATTTAGTTATAACGAACTTTTTGTTATTTCAAGAAAATTCTGGATTGATCTGATTTGTTTTTAGTCAAATAAGCCTTCTACCTTCGTCGGCTCACAACAAACAATCCTTTGTAAACGTATTACGAAACCACAACAAAGAAAAGGTCATATTCTTAATCTATTTTCCCCTATTTATATATATGGTGGCATTTCCTCCTCACACTTTGGAACTTTGAATCAATCAACGCGGAAAATACATAACTTTTGTGTACCCACTTAAATCTTAGGAGCTCTTACGTAGCTTTTTTGACCCTAAGCTTGTCATGAAATGGCATTCAATTTCCAATAAATTGATCATCAGCCAACAAATTTATAAATATTTCCACCACTTCATTTCTCACCTATTCATTTGCCTTTTCCCCCGGTCAAGCAAGGCATAATTTATGACCTTTCCACTTCTAAAAATCAAAGAAGGCAGATAGTCAATTCATCATAATAATATTTTGTCCTATAATTCAGAATTCATCACCAAGAAACAACGAAAAAGAACAATCTTTTATTGCTACGTAATCTGAAAAAGACCATGCGTGACATATTTTAAATATAATATGATTTGACTTTCCTAATTACGTATTCTTCTTTCCCACCTATAAATATGGAGATCTCAGACACTATCTACCTCGTACATACATACATACATACATACCTCTGTTTGTATATGTCTCAAAGGCCCAAAGTTCCACACTTCTCTTCCATAGCCTTCGTCCTCCACTCTCATCTCCTCGTCTCCACTGAGATGAGCTCAAGCTCCAATTGGTCCAATTAATCCATTGTTTTTCTTCAATAATAATAAAAAAGAAAATTAAAGAAAAAAGAAAACCCAAAAGTTCAATCTTTTTCCATGGGTTTGAAAGGATTCGTCGAAGGTGGGATAGCATCGATCGTGGCGGGTTGTTCGACCCACCCATTGGACCTCATCAAGGTCCGAATGCAGCTCCAAGGCGAGGGAAGCTCAACCGTCAATTCTCAGCTCCGCCCAGCCACGGCGCCGGCGGCGGCTGCCCTCCCCCAGCACCATCACCCTCGGCCTCCGCGCGCCGGCGGCCTCGTCTCCGTCGGGATCCGCATCGTCAGGGACGAAGGCGTCGCCGCCCTGTACTCCGGCGTCTCCGCCACCGTCCTCCGCCAGACGCTGTACTCCACCACCCGCATGGGAGTGTACGACATGCTTAAGCAGAAGTACACGGATCCCAAGACGAACGACTTTCCCCTCGGGAAGAAGATCCTCTCCGGCCTCTTCGCCGGCGCCGTCGGAGCCGCGATAGGAAACCCGGCCGACGTCGCCATGGTGCGGATGCAGGCCGACGGACGCCTCCCTCCCGCCGATCGACGCAATTACCAGTCCGTCGTCGATGCAATCAGACAGATGACCAAAAGCGAAGGAATCGGTGGGTAACCCTAACTATAATCGCAAATACTGCCCAAATCAATTTGTGCCCTAGAAATCATCTTCCCAAATTCTTCGTCGTCATAAATCCGATCGCAGGCAGCCTATGGCGAGGCTCAGGCCTGACGGTGAACCGCGCGATGCTCGTCACGGCGTCTCAGCTGGCGTCGTACGACCAGGCGAAGGAAACCATAATCCGGCGAGGGCTGATGAAGGACGGCCTTGGGACCCACGTGACGGCGAGCTTCGCCGCAGGGATAGTCGCGGCGGTGGCAACGAATCCCGTCGACGTGATAAAGACGCGCGTCATGAACATGAAGGTCGGCCCCAACGGCGAGGCTCCTTACGGCGGCGCCGTCGACTGCTTGGTGAAGACGGTGAAGTCCGAGGGTTTAATGGCTCTTTACAAAGGATTCATTCCCACTGTTTCCAGGCAAGGGCCATTCACTGTAGTACTGTTCGTCACCCTCGAGCAAGTACGTAAGCTATTGAAGGATTTCTAATTCATATTATTAATTATTTTTATTATGATGATGATGATGACGATTAATATTTCATTATTTTGAAGCTGTTTTGGGACAATAATTGAAAAAGAATGAAATTGTGTGACCAGAATATGAGAAATCAAAAGAATTGTGTTACCATACAAGAGAAGGAAGGAATGACATAGTAACAAAATTACCAGAAAATGAACCACCTCACGAAAACCCGAGAAGAAAAATACCGAACGAAAAAACCGCCGCGAGAATCGGCGATTCCATACTTCGAAAATGGGCTCAGTAATAGTAATTATTATCTTTGTGGTTCATAGCATCTTTGCAAAGCATGGATCTCACTTCCATTACGCACCGAGGAGGTTCCAAGTCTTTCTCTTGAAGCGTATTTCCCAGCAATCGCTGCATTTGCGACGCAAATGTGTCGTCTAACACCTGAAAAGCATCAGAAAAAATTTACAATCCCGCCCCACAAATCGAATAATATATATAGATTCGTAGCTGCAGATCGAACGCTTACTGTTACTGCAACGCGGCATGCTTTGTACCATGCTTTGTTCTCCTTTCGATCCTCGAGGAACTTGAGAACGTCCTGAGAATCAAGAAAGATATAACGTCAGCTTTACGAACGAATTGATTGAGTTGACTTTCGATTGGAAAAAGTCAATCCCTGACCTGACCCATGCGATCCCAAAATCCTCGGCAGACTATGACGAAAACCTGCGTGTCGAAGGCAGAGTGGAGCTGATCTACGGTGCTGACGAGCATCTCCTTCAAGGGATGCATTCTCCTTCGTATGTCTGATTCTATTACGTTCTCCTTAGAATCTTGGATGATCTTCTTCAGCTTCGTAGTGTTGTGCAGCTTCGTCTTTCCAAGAAAGAAGAGTTTTTTTTTTTTTTTTCAAACATTAAATCGTTATTACGAAGAATAAGGCGAAGGGACGAGACTCACATTCTCGACGAGCTTATCTACGACTGCTTGGACGTAGACTCGAAATTTCGATCTTATCATTACAGTAACTTCACTGAGGCTCTCGCCTGGGACCATATTTCCACTGTCGGGAATGCAAGAGCCCCAAGCCTTGACTTGGGCTTCGACTTGCGGCCTCAAAACGTCGAGCATTCTCTTCATCGTATTTAACAAAACTCCCAACTGAAGATAGTATTGTATATATTATTCATCGAAGGGGCGACCAAGAAGTTTAGAAATTAAGGGGTTTTCCAAGTGTTACCTCGGCGGAGATGCTGTAAGGACATGGATTTCCTTTGGTGAACTTCTGGACGTACTTCAGACCGAATTTGACTGGCATTGTGTTCTCTTTCAGTGGAGATAACACTTCGGCGTACTGCTTCTCTAAGCACTCTATTACAGCCTTTTCGATATCTGCTATGGCCTATTAAAGGAGCGAAAGATGCGATCGAATGAGAGAGGCGTGTAAGGAGAAGCGTATATCGTTTATGAGTTTCCTTACGTTTTCCAAAGTGTAGGTATATTCGGGCCATCTGCTGATTATGACATCATATTCGGCGAGCGTCTCCTTTAAACGGTCATAAACAGCGTCGATGAACGAAGTAGTTGAGTGCTGTGTAGGCAAGCTCGGAGCTTTAACCTGGGATTCACACAGAGATGTAGCTGTAAGAAAGAACTACAACGTCTAACGTTTGGACAACTAACTGAGAATCGTCGAATGGATTCGTTACTTTGTCAAACTTGCAAAATTCGAGTAATGCCAGGCGTTTCTCGTGGATCCAAAGAGTTATATACACATGGAACAACTCTTTCGCATCGACCCCGTCCTTAATATAACTGCAGAAAACATCGAACAGTAAAGATTATGGTCGATAGTGATGAAATATCAAGGGATTTACTATTATTAGCTGCTTAAGTACCTAATGTTCCACAAAGAAAGGTCCCTTTGGAAATCAGCAGTTGCTATGACAAGTTCTACGACGTGCGGCGTGGGGCCCGGCGGTGGGCACGAGACAAGGAAAGCCCTTAATCTGTTGTGGAGCTCAGAGCTATATATCGATGATGAAAGATTCGGAAGATCTATAAAACTGCAGAAAGAGATTCAGAAGATTAAGATATGATACTAAGGATTCAAGAATTTGGGGTGTTTGTTCTCTTAAGTTTTCGATGAAACGTGTATTACCTGGGAAGAAGATCTTGCTTGTATATCTCAATATCGGTCAAAATCTCATTTCTGATATTCAAACAGAGCGATTTCATCTTCTTATACGCCGTAGAAAGAGCCACAGTGTCCATCAAGATGTTCTCGTTATTGCTGGAAACGAACTCGTCTGTTTCAGACAAGTGCCTCCTAGACCTCTTTTTCGTAGCGTTCTGCGCCAAAATATTCCAAATTCATCAAGAAAAAATCCAAAATACGTGAAAAAGAAAAGAAGAAAAGAGCCGTGTTTTTACCTGAAAGTATCTGCACAACTTCGACTGTGCCTCGGGCAGTAAAATGTCGTGCAAAAGCTTGTAAAGTTTCAAAGCTGGTTCGAGCGCAGGCGCTGCTACACCTGTCGCGGGCCCAAACACGTCCAACAAACCCGAGGGTGACGATTCGTCGAGCGATTTGAAGTTTTCGAAGACTAAGGTAAGTATCTGTTCGATTTCGTCAGACACTTCTCCCAAAAGACGAACCTAGTATGAAAAATGTTAGAACCTCGACGATCATCATCAGCTAAGCAATAAAAAATAGTACGTATATCGTAGCTAAATTGAGAATTTCACCAACCTCTTGGTGACTCAATGTATTTTTGGTCTTGCTTTTTGTTACGACGGGGAGCAGATCATGCACAAGATCTAGACAGTCAGCAGTTGGCGTTGCAACGTCCATTACATATGAAAGATACCTTTAAGACAAGGGGAAAAAATAAATTACAGTATATGATAACCTTGACAATCGAGGGAAAGGGGGGAAAAGGTGGAAATTTTGAGGTACCTCAACTTAGTATATATGTCTGAAACTCCAAAGTACGAAGCAAATTCAGACACCAACCACTTCCACGATCCATTAAGAGATAAGTTCCTCTGCTGAAACTGCTGCACCTTCATTGCAGTCTCGAGGACACAGTCGTACGCAATAGTTTCAGCAACCGAAGAACACTGTTTGACATAAAACCGCAAAGTTAGTGCAAGCTGTTTTTCGATTGATTCGATCGTAAAAATCAAGGAACAAAAAGAAGTGTCACTTGAATACCTTTTGACTGTTTTCATCTGCCGTCGTTGTGTAGTTTATGTATAACTGTAATTTCCCAACTTGTTCGTGCTCTGGCTCGTGATATACAAAACAAGAACGTAACTTGTCGCCCTGAATTCAAAATCAGTTATATGAGACTATATGTCTAAAGAATCCATTTAATTACAAACGTTCGGGATTCAGACATTTACCGACTCATCAGCAATGTCGGCGACTTGAACTACAGCATTACCACAATGATTACCCTTTGAATCATAGACTTCAATCACAAGTTCATCTCCAAGCCCATCGGGCAAGCTGTACCGTGAATTGCAAGAAACTTAAATCCATTTTCTAATATTGAGAAAGTGGTTATGACAATAATTTAACAAGTAAAATAAATCGTTGATGTAAGAATTCCACGTACAAAACACGGGTTTCACCAGATCCTGGCTGCATTCTCACAGCATCCTCTCCTGGCGAACTTTTCAGTCTCAAAGAACACGAATACGATTCTGTAAATGAAAATATAAAGATCAGATTAGCCCCCAATCGATAGGAAATGAAATGCATAGGTGTGCCTATTGTATGTGTATATCTATGTATGCCTTGGACAGCCTGGTTTGTTGATGAACTGCTCCTCCAAGCATTAAAGCCAATCTTAATGAGCTGAGGCACCTCTTTCAAACAACGACGAGTTCCAACTATTACATAGGCCAAGCTTTGGTTTAATAGCGTATCGTTGACTTTGACAATCGGGTTCACTCGTTCCCTTTTCAGTGCTCTCCTCTCAGCAGAAACGATTGATTTGGTATTGGACAACCTAAGATGAAGTGTTTCTAATTTTACGATCGATGTTGACTTCATGGATGAGAATGTGCAGCCCGTGGGCGGGTCTATCCCCATTTTCACTCTTCGCACTGCAAAAAAATTATGAAAATGTTTCGAAATGGCATTCGTAAAATAGAATCCACGACAAGTGAGATTTATATCAATGCAACAAAGACATGTAAGTGGACCTTGGATCTTGACTTTTCCAATGGTTTTCTTGGTCTTCAAAGATGCACCTTCGCTGACAAGATCGGTAGATTCTTTCTTCAACAACTCTTCCTCCGATTGAAGCAATACGTGCCTCAACCTGCAATTTACACAATAGCAGTAACCATTATAACGTTATAACTTGGTGCGAAATAGTACATAAAAACGAGTTCGAAAGATGATATAATCATATGAGATTATCACATTCACCAAAATATGGTTCGCCTCACCCAAATGAATCTCTCAGTAAAGCACATTCGTTCTCCAAAAACACGGGAGCTTCCATACAACCCCTAGCCCATGAGTGAAGACATAGGCGAACGCAAGCATCATATGACAGCACTGAGTACCAATAACCAAGCCCACTGTACCAATTATCAGCAACATTTGATATCAATATATAAATCATATATCAAAAGTGGTTGAACAATGAAAACATAAGCTTGATTTACCTTGCATGATATGTGGGATAACGTGCAGGTAATGCATGTGAAGATGCAGCAACAGACCTGCAATAACAAAGTTCCAATTTCATTACATCAAATCACCATACACCAAAAATCGATAGATGTCCAATATTTCCCAATATTTTACCTTGCAGACCCTTCACGGTTATGATTATTACTACTGTTAGCTTCATCAGTGGCCCCTAATGTCTTGCTTTTATGCAAGGAAGCTGCGTTCGGATTAGCAGAGCCAACTGATTTTGCTGAGGAAGGCTTATTTTCAGCTGTCTGAAAGGAGACATTAAGTGGCGGTGCACTTGGAACATCGCCATCAACCCTATCCACTGGTGCTGGCATTGCATTGCGTGAGGTCTGAGAAAGATTAATGGGAATTAAGCACATGAATTAGTGGTAATAAAACAGACAGAGAAACAGAGACTTTTCGACAACTTTTTAACCTGTCTCAAAATATCATCCGATTGCATGGTGCTGTCTGAATATGTTGACCCCACCTCGTACCTCGTGCCCATTAAACCACTACCGTCGACTGTAGAATTGGTAGAGCTAACTTCAGAGCTCGAAGAATAGCGCCTTTCGTGGATTTTGTCGTCTTGGGGGGACGCTTCGATGGAAGACCTCGTGCCATATCGTTCGTCCTCAGAATCAGAACATGTCTCCATGTCAGAATCGGACAAGTTATCTATGACTCTGCTGACGTTCATCCCTGAAGGCATATGACCGCTTCGAAATCTTGAAACTGAAGGCAATCCCGAACTGAGACCACGGTACCTCAAGCCCACGATCGGATCAGATTGTAGTCCTCGGGTCGACATAGTACGAGAACCTGTACCATTTTGAGTTCGATTATTAGTCAGAAGAGAACGGAATTGTATGGTAGAAAGAAAACCCAATTAGGAATTTCACACATTGATACAAAAGGTGCTCAGTAAAAGGAACTCAGTAAAACCCTAGATGGCAACACAAATTTGAGAGGAAGATCAGAGATGGTTACTAAAAACACACACAGATTGGTAATAAATCTTGTTACGGATAACAAGTTTGCAACTTTATTCAAACAAGCGCAACAACCTGTTCAGCAGAAGAGCTGATCCCTACTCCCAAATCAATACGAAGAGACTTAACCAAAAAATAGAGAAAACCCAGACAAGATCTGGACAAAAATCAACAGAAAAGTAGGAGAAAGAACTTCATTTTAAAACGAGGTTTAGTGAAATCTTACTAATCTTCTCCCCTATTGTGTTCTTGTCAGCAGCGCAAATGCACGCAGTCCCAGTGTTAATCTCTCACTCACTTGCCCTGAAACGAACAGAGAATGCAGAACAGTTCGAATCTGCAGCGAAAATAAAGACAATCGCAACGATGAGAATAATAAGGAAATGATAAACAAAATATTCACCATAAATGGCCACAGACCAAAGATTCTTCTACCCCAAAACCAACTCAAATCTAAACGATTTTGCCGTCATAAATAAACAGCGTATGAACACCACTTGCCTTACGGGGTAAGAATCTAGTACGAAATAGAACGACCAAGTGAAGGCAGGCACACCTTAATTAGGCTTTTCCTTTCAAGAATGACGCCTCTTTACTTCTCTCTGCTGTTCAATGAATTTTCGTGAAATTCTTCAAAAAGTGATTCAAACTTTCTTTACATGGGTACTAGAAGGAAACTAATCGCCATTAATATCCGAAATTAATGACTATAATTAGACACATTCTTCTCTTCCCTCCTTCGCTTCCTTTATCTTTTCCTTTTTTTAAAAAAAAAAAAAGAGAAAATTCACGCCTTTTTTGCTCGCCAACAGCAAAAAGCAAACGTTTGAAAATTGAGAAAAAGAAGACAAAAAAAAAACAGAAAGATGATTAACGTGGGATGATAATAACACCGTCAAGTATGAGGTGGAGTTTGAATCTCTTGACTTTGCTAACGGTCAAGTGGCTTTTTTTATTTTAAGAACTTATGGTAATTATGAGAATCAATTGATGATTAATTTAATTTTTACCGACCATAATCAGCAACCTTTTAATTTGAATTGAATGAGGGAAAATACATGACTTGCAGATTACCATAATAACCCATCTCTTAATTGGGAATGTGAGCGTTTGCTCTAATGTAAACAACCGTTATTAATTTATATATTAATTTAATTGCATGTGATGGATACAGAGTATATCATATGCTTAGTAAGCAAGCAATTAAAAAGACCGACTTATGGCTTTTTATTACAATACAATTATTGCATTTCCTATTGCATAAACCACGCTGCAATGAAAACTGTTACAAAACAATTATTAATCCCATCCCATCTGTTCCATGCAATGCAACTTTCTCTCTATTTCTTGTATTTAAAGGTTAACATGGAATAAACAAACATACTTTATTCGATATTTCTAGCCAATTAATCTTATGTGCAAGTTGGAGAAACAAAACCCAAGCAATAGTAGTAAATATGTCGACAAATGATGTCTCGGCGAAGAACAACCACTTCCAACGTAGTACATAGAATCTGCAGAAAAAAAGGGTTCAAACCATAGCAAATTCAGCGTTTAAACACCAACAAAACAAATAAAAAAAACAAGAAAAAATAGGGGGGAAAAAAACTAGGCCAAATTATTATGTTAGGTCACTAAGTATATATGTTTTCGTTTTTTGTCACTATGTTTGATAATTGCAAAGTAGGTCACTTACTATATATGTCAAGACAAATTTGGATGACCCTCTCATTTTTGGGTCACTAAGTATACATGTTTTCGATTTTGGGTCACTATGTTTTAATGAATGCGAAAATAGATTTAATATAGCGACCAGAAAACTTAGTGACCCAAAATTGAAAACGCATATACTTAGTGACAAAAAAAATGAGAGGGTGGCCCGATTTATTTTTACATACATAGTTAGTGACATTTTTTTGCAATTATCAAGCATAGTGACCCAAAAAACGAAAACATGTGAACTTAGTGACCTAAAATTATATTTTGGCCAAAAAACTACTTACCAGTTGATGGCTGAAGCTGAAGATAACCGTTTCGAACGTTCCATTCGAAATCCCAATGCTTTCGATCGTTCTTCAGAGTCCAATAAGCCCAACCAAACGATGCATCGCCGTAAACATCTAACTGAGCCTTTGCAAAATCTCGATAATCAGCTTCTGACCCGTTATTCACATCCCACTCGTTAACCCATTCGCCTGTAATAAAAAAAAAAGACAAGAAATTCCTCGAAAAACAGAGCATAAAAGAAAAAAAAAATCCACTTGGCTCACCGACGAACACTTGCGGCCCGTTGGCACTGTTCAAAGCCCGCAACTGTTCTTGCCTGTTCTTATATACGTACTGTATGTTATCAGCTGAGCTCATGTTAGCAAAGTACGAGTCGAAAAGGTTGTAGTAATGGAGATCGATCGCAGTGTTTTCTGAGCCTATGTTGGCTTGGTAGAGCTCTAATGGATCTGCATTGCCTATTCTTTGGCACATTATTACGTAGGCGTTCGACGAGTACTTCCTTACGGTTTCGTACCCTCTCTTGTAATAAGAAACTAAGATGTCTAACGGCACTGCTGAAGCTGATGGCTCGTTTAGGAGCTCTATCCCGAGCAACGAAGGGTGGTCTGCGTATCTTTGAGAAGAACAAGTAATCGGGTCAATTTTGAGACGATACGGACAATCTATGCACAATTCTCGGTTTTTAGATACGTTCGAAACGAATGAATAAATGGGCAAAAAGATGCCTATCAAACAGAGCCAAAAGCACAGGGCAAAAACGTGGACAAAATCTTGAAAATTACGACTGAAAAAAGAGCTACCTTGATGCAAGAAAATCGATGACGTGGATTGTCTGAGAGACGTAACCGGGCGAAGTGGGCCAGCCCGTCGACCCGTCTCGGCTGGCGCTGTGCTCCATGCCGTTCTGTGAGCCTGGGGCAGCGTGAAGGTCGATGATGCACTTTACGCTGTATTCTCTGCAACAAAGAAGCGTTCGTTTAGATCAAGAACGAATTTTTATTTTGTAATGATTATTTGATTGAGGAAGAAAAAAGGACAGAACTGGGCCCACGAGAAGGCGTTGTCGAGGGATTCGAGGGCCCCGCCGACGAAAGGCGTAGGAGGGTCGGGATCGTAGGCTATCCACCAGCCGACTGGTATTCTAACGGTGTTTATACCATTGTCGTACATGAAATTGAAATCTTCCATGGTGATGAAAGTATCTCTATGTTTCTGCACATTTGAAAGCAATCTATTATCAGAAAGGTAGCAAAAAAAAAAAAAACGACGAAAACGAAGAAATGAAGGCACCTTGAGGACTTGTGCTGCTTTATCATGCCCATATCCATTCGCAAGCTGATAGTCTCCGTGTAAATTATTAGACACGATAATCATATTGAACGTAGCAGCGTTATCATCCCATGATGGTATCCCGGGATAGTCAGCTGTGATATGATTTTCCTTCGAGGCCTATTATTTCACCAGCGAACACTTCAGAAACTGTTAAAAGAGTACAACCTTGGAAGTAGGGTTGCAAACGAATTGAACTTTTTTTGTTCGATTCGCGATTCGGTTCGAAATTTCAAGATTCGAATTCGAATATTTAGAATACGAATCCGAATAAGAATATTGTTTTTGATTCGAGAAATATCCGAATACGAATATGAAATCACAATATTCGATTCGAAAATTAATAGAATTTTTCGCTTCGAATAATTTAGCTTAAACTATAGTATAAGTAATATATATTCACATATAATAATATATCATAACTCAATAAAACATTTAAACATAATATATTATAATTCAATATATGTTTAAATATAAATTATAATTCAATATATTTTATATATAATATTGTTTATATTTATTAAATAAAATAAAAATGACTTTAATACGAATATTCGATATACGATTCGAATATTCGAGAAAATATTCGAATTCGAATAAGAATCAATTTTATGATTCGATTAAATATTCGAATATTCGTATTCGTATTCGATTGTTATCTGAATACGAATAGAATATTGCGGTATTCGACTCGATTCGATTCGTTTGCAACCCTACTTGGAAGGAGCATACATGTTAAAGAAACGATTTTTTTTTTTACCTGCAGATAAGTTCCACTCTTGAGTTTGATGTGGATTCTATTGTCGAAATTTCTTTCGAGGTAGAATGTCTCTGAATCAGAGACAGAATCTGCCCTTGCAGTGAGATTATTACCGTCTCCATCGCATGTTAGAAACTGACCGCCAGACGTTCGAAATTGGTATATCGAATCTGAAACTCTCCATAGCTGAAATAGTCGATTTTAGCTAATTAGGCAGGGAAAATTTGAACATCACGGCGACAAACAAAAGGCCATGTCTGAAATAGAGATTCTTGATTTCATTTCGCTCGCCCTAAGCCAAGCCAAAAGCAATGAATCAACCAGCACTCGAAAAACCGAATGTATCCGTCCCTTTTTCTTAGATACGATAACAGAGAATCATAGTACGATCAGATGACAAACTGATTGATAATCACAGCATTTTTTTTCTGACCCGAAATGTTTCCCAAGACTGTGGAGTGTCTCTGTCCACCGTGACCAAACCTCCGCCGCCATTTTCGGCCGAGACATACTTACTAAGAGCAACTGATTCTAATCGAACCTCTGTGCCGTCCTACATTGTAATAAAAAAAGAAGACACACATAGATAATATGCATATTTAGCTTAGTGTCTTGAAATTAAGGAGGAAAAGGAGAAGCTTACAAGCATGTCACCATTTGGGATGTCATCGAATAGAGAAGGCTTAATCCATCCTTCAATCACAAGCCATCCACCTAAGTTCACTCCTCTAATTCTTGCGTTCCCATTTAGTCCCCTTACTTCACTCAGATGACCCAATAAAAAAGATTCAATTTTATGAAAAACCCAAAAAAAAACGAAATTTGCAAACGCTATCAAACCTGAATTCCCAACTGAGAAGAGCACATAGCAAAGCAGAAATAAGGAGCAGCATTTGCAGAAAAGAATTTCCATTTGCAGTTCTTGTTAATAAGTGAAGGATTACTCGAAAGAGTGTAAAAAACATAATACGGAAATCGATCGGCTTTTAATTTATGTACACACAGTAGACGGAGAATAGACAGAATCCCATTATGTCCTTTACTTTATCCTCAATTTATTCCAGAGAGGAAAAAGGGATTGGCTTCATGGGTTTCTGAAAAATCACATTTACGATGACTATTATAATGCGATTGAGTGCATTACATGACAAAACCTTTATATTATCGAAGAAAAGAACAAACGATGTCTACTCCAATAGCTTAGATAAAGACGGCAGCAGCGAATTTTAGAAAAAGGGCCAAGCTATAAAGCTGAAAGAAAAAAGAAAAATCGAACCTTTTTTCTTGCTGTGATGCCTGCAACTTCGTGGAAATTCAAGAAACGGCAAACCCTTTTTTTTCTTTCTATTTACTGCTTCGTAAGTCAGAGATCGGTCGCATCTCTTCGGTTTATACTTCATGACATTGTTTTTCTCAGTTTCATTTCTTGAAAATAAAGCAGCTTTTTTTTTTCCATTATTTATTACCACATTCGACGGCACAAGTTCGTAGGTTCCAAAAAAAAAAAGAAAAAATAATACTCACCCTAAACACTTTCCTCTTACAAAACTATGCACAGATCCTCCATCACATGAAGAAGAAGAAGAAGCAGATCAAAAAAGCACAACACACTATCGGACCATTACATACGACATACATACAATATTTCCGATGTAATAATGAGACTGAAGATCTTTTAGCTGAAGATGGCCTACTCTGTTTCCACGTTACGCGAACACCACATCGAACCCAAAGTCCTCAAACGCTGCAAATACTCTCCCAGCAAAAGGAGCCCTTTAGCCGCTTGTCGAGTGGTAAGAACGCGCATTATCTGCTGCAAAGTTTCTTTCCTAAGATGATCTGCCTATTTTGTTGCAAAAACCAAGAATTACGCACGGAAAAAAGATCGATCGTTCATTACCTGACCTAAGAATCTCACCAAAGCATCTAACTTGTCCATGGCCGATCGAATCTGCGGTAAGTAGTTCTCTTCTCCAAGCCTATGCCCAATGAACTCAGCTGCTATGTAATGCAATTTCTCCATACCTTGAGACAAAGCTTCCTCCGCTTGCTGACACGATTGCTTGAGATTAGAAGCTTCGAATCTTTGCTGCTCCGTTAAGGGCTCTAAATGCGGTTCGATCACCTATCGAAAAAAAAAAAAAGATGGCATGTCAAATCAAGATTCTAGTTTGGTGCGAGTTCAAGAAAGTGATTTTGCCTTTAGGAGTTCCGAGGGGCGAAAACCGCCTATCCAAAAGAAGAAGCGCTCGGCGGACGTCTTCCAAACGCCGGACATGAGGTAGAAAACGTCGATCTTGGCGGCTCTCGATTTCATCTCGAAGAGGCTGTAGTAATGGCTGATCCCTCCGTCGACGATCATCTGAAGCTCCGTCTCGTCGACGTTTGAGCCGCTCAGAACGTCCCTCATCTCTGCGATTTGCCTGTCGTGCTCCTCGACCCAGTGGCCGTACTCCATTTCGAACGCAGCGATTCCTACAGAGGTTTGCGAATGAATCGACTAACCGAAAAAAAAAAAAAAAAAAAGGATAGCTTGATCGATGTGAGTACTCTTTTTCTTTTTTTGTGGGCTTCGGGCAATCTACGAACCTGGATTAACGGCAGCTGAGTAAGCGTTGGGGCTCGTATCAGATCCAACGCTACCCTGCAAAGAAAAACTTTGAGATTAGAACTCGAGAATATCGTAATAACTTGAGTCTTCTTATCTTCTTACGTGTTGCCTCGTACGTTCGACTTCTTGCTCTAACTGAACGAGCCTCAGCTTGCTAGTCTCTAACTGCTGAACGTAGGCCTGAAGAAGCCAATGCAGAGCTTCACTTACTAAGTACCTTAAATCGTCTAAACGTTTCTACTCACAGACTTTTGCAGGTACAGATATCGAATGCTGTTATTACCTTTTTCCTCAGACGACTTTTACGGGCAGCTTCACGATTCTGCGCCAGGCGTCGGAGTACCTGATAAAATGGTCCAAAAGTTGACACGAGAATTCTTACGATGAGAACACCGAGTGCGTGTTATGCTGTTTAACCTTATCGGGTTTTCGAGGAGAAGCTTCTTGAGTGCCATACGAAAAGGTATTCTCTGATGACTACACATAGAAAAGGTGGATGCAGATAAGATCACAGATGAAGATTTACGCCGTCGAAGAAGATGATATGCGGAGGTATTTACGTACATGATCGTACTGCTTATCGTCGACTTGTATAATCATCTGAGGCGATGCTTGGACAGAGTTGTTGTTTACCCCTTTGAAGTCGGCCCATATGTTCATTTGATGGATAGGTTCGAATATCCCCATTCTTCGTGTAGGAACGAACTGCGTCTTCGTCGTCGTCGTAGTGTTCATCTCCTTAACTGTCTGATTCTAACAAAAAAAAAAAAAATCAACCCTTTTTACAGTTTAAGGAAAAGAACAAACTGAATAAGAACTGAATATGGGGTCATGGGGAGATTTGAAGTCAAGAAGCTCAATAGGATCCTAGAATTGTGTTCTTCTATATTCAGTCTTTTTTTTCCCCATAACTGTGTAAGAAACTGATCCAAAAAAGGACCTATTGAGTTATAGCATCCTAGCTTAGCTAGATCGAACAATCATCTCTTTCCTTCTCTGTATCATTGAGCTGGCGAAAACATGGCAAACAAATAGCTTTAGAAAGATCTCATGTAATAAGAAGGAAAGCATCTGCAATATACAGCAAAAGATTCTTGATTTTTTCAAATACAGAAAAGATTCTTGAAAGTACAAGAGAAGAGAGAACCACGAAAGCATTTAAATCGAAGCCTTTCCAATCCAAAAGCCGAAAGATCGAAGTAACAAGAAAAAAGCAACTGTGATAACTAAGTTACAGTTATGAACACACACCTCTTCTGTCGACAACAGTACGAAGAAGAAGAAGAAGAAGAACAGGCGATCCCAATCGATTTGTCTTAAGACTGTTGCAGATTATTTCACGATGGGAATCAGAATATAAAGAAATGAAAAGCAATGACAACATTGTCTTATTATTCCTATTATTATTATAATAGAACACAAGTTGCTCGTATAGATAGATTATGGTGGGGCTCTTATTATTATCATGGTAAATGTGTAGGGAAGGTTGTGATGTTTATAAGATATCGTAGTTTTTTGCGGGGAAGTGTACTTTCGCATACGTCATCAGTTTGCCAATAGCTGAGTTTCTGACAATATTTGTACACATTATTGTTCGAAAAAAGCCAAGTCGAAGTTGGGGAACTAACATGTTACCGTAAGATTGTTATATATTGGTGACATGTCATTTATGGTACATACTTTCTAGGCTTTTTAAATAAAATAATGGCATTTCAATCGAAATTCAATAAAATGGGGTTATTTTGCCCGAAATTAATAAAATAGGGCAAAACGCGCCCAATAAGTGCGACGTCGCGCCTATTAGACGCGATGATGACGTGGCACGAAAAAAGGAAGTTTTTTTTTTTTGATATGCATCGCACCTAGGTGCGATGATAACTTTTATTTATTTTTTTATTTTAGTTTGTTTTATATTTATTATTTATAAAATCCACAAAATCATAAAATCATCTTTATTTCATCTGATTTACAAAATAAAAATTTATAAACGCATCTAATTTACTGTTTATTTCGCGACGATTAAAATGATATGCATATCTTATAATTTTCGATAATCATTTTTATTTATAACTAAGATATTTTTTATTTTATTAAAATAAAAAAATACTTTTGATCGAAAAATATAAGATATGCATATCATTTTGATCGTCGCGAAATAAACAGTAAATTAGATGCATTTATAAATTTTTATTTTGTAAATCAGATGAAATAACGATGATTTTATGATTTTGTGGATTTTATAAATAATAAATAAACTAAAATAAAAAAATAAAAAAAAAGTTAACATCGCACCTAATGGGTGCAATGCATATAAGAAAATAAAAAAAAACTTCCTTTTTCGTGCCACGTCATCATCGCGCCTAATAGGCGCGACGTCGCTGTTATTGGGCGCGTTTTGCCCTATTTTATTAATTTTGGTCAAAATAAACCCATTTTATTGAATTTCGATTGAAATGCCATTATTTTATTTAAAAAGCCTACTTTCTATCATTATTATCTTCATGGGAAAATGTAGGTCAACATAAAACCGGCAAGATATTAACAAGTTTCGCAGATACTAATAATTGCCCTTTGATTAATAAATATTTAATGATGGCCTGCTGATTATTTAAGAATAAAATGAAATGACGTTAGACAGACGACGAGCGATGGATAATCAAGCTTATCTTTCTTTCATTGATCAGTTTCAAAATATGTCAGTGATTAGTCATTAATAGGAAAGTGGGGCAAGGATTAGTTTGGAACCATGAGGGAATTGCAGGGTAATTTTCAAGAACTTTCTTGTCACAATATGGGGAAATATTTTTTTAAAAAACAAGCCTATTAAAATGAACGAGTAAATTTACACCTAGGGGTGTTCAAAGTTTGGATAAAATCGAAAAATCAATCGAAATTTTCGATTTTTCGGCTTGGTTAATTCGATACGGACGGTTTCGATTTTAAAATTTCAAAATTCCGATTTTTTGGCTCGGTTTTGGTTTTCAGGACCAAAAAACCGAAAAATCGAAATATTTAATAAACATTATTATATCTTGTTAATTGAGTTGAACTTCAAACAAAAAGGTGTAACCCCATTAGTAGTTGATATTTAAGCCCAAAACATAATTATATTTATTCATTAAAAATAAATATTAAATTCAGTTACAAAATTTTTAATTTTCACCCTTACATCTTAAATGGCAAAGTTCATCCCGATATTCCTTCGCCTCTTTAACTTTTTTTTTTCTTGATTTATGTTTATCCCGTAAATGGCAAAGTTCCTTCTAGATTATTTTTTTCTCAATTCCTAATTAAATTAATTACCCAAAATCTTGTTATTTTAGTTATTGTTATTTAACAAACTACCATATACAATATTGCTCAATTGTTTTTCATCTAAATTCTAATCGTCCTCGTTATACCATTAAATATATACGTACTAATTATTTTTCTTTATTAATTAAGCTTTTAATCGAAAACCGAACGGAAAAAACCGAATTGAATTGTAAAACACCGAACCGAACTAAATTAAAATGGTTCGGATATCGAATTAAGCATATAAAACCGAAAACTGAACCGAAATTTCGAAAAACCAAACCGAACCGATTAACACCTATTTACACCAATCAAGAAAGAGCCCAATGAATTTTAAGTTTCTGCT
This sequence comes from Craterostigma plantagineum, assembly GCA_027422505.1. NCBI lineage: Eukaryota > Viridiplantae > Streptophyta > Magnoliopsida > Lamiales > Linderniaceae > Craterostigma > Craterostigma plantagineum. The sequence continues at coordinate 562,491 of JAPQWV010000120.1, forward strand.
GAGTATTGGAATATTCCATTTTGAGGACAACAATAATAAATAATCCGAAACCAAGAAAGTGGCTTACCTTACACTTGCGAGCGAATAATGCAAGGTTAGTGTGAGTGTAATATTATTAAATAAAAGCCCACCTAATCAGCAGATATATATACCATACCACCACTCCAATTTTAAGGCTATTTACTCTGTCCACACACACGTATATAACAAATGTTAATTCACAATCTAACTAAAAGTGGTTCTTCCAAAAAAAAAAAAAGAAAAAAAAGAAAAAAAGTGGGGATCAAATCATCGCAAATAGAGAGAAAGAAAGAGATGGATATGTGCAAACATGTAATCTGACGCATGCATTCTCTGTTTATACTATTCTTTCCATCAATTTTGGATGCAAATGCGAAGAAGAAAAAGTGGGCACACAACTAACCTTCCTAAAAAAGCTACTATTTCTTTCCCTTTTGGCTTTGGCAAGGAAAACACATGCACCACAATGATTATACCAACTCACTAACATATAATTTGAAGCAATTGACAAGAGACAGCTGATAAACCAAACTTTTTTCCGAAAGCTACCTTCATATTAGTTAGGAATGGCTTGAACTACCAAAAAAAAGGTACCCCTTTTATTCCAATACAATTTAGAAGAAGGCCAACAAGAAATAGTAAACAGACAATTTATTAGTGAAAGACAAGAAAAACCAGTTCAATGAAAAAGTATAAAGAACTACAATAGGGCTGAGAGGTAAAGAATTCAGTCTGAAAAAAAAAAAATCTATCCAAGGAGCATTTTGTGAACAGCTCCTATGAGTTCAACTATAGAGATGTAAAATGAGATAGTTGTTCCCAATATTCAAAGTGTTTTACAAATGGAACAAATGAATTCCTTTGTATTAAGCATTATCCACACCAAGAAAGCCAGAAGGGAATCAATAACCAACTGCACTGCCCACAAATAGATATATATCCTCATACTTGTGTGGATACAATCTATTCTGTTCATAGTTCTCTTCAATGGCTAAAAGAGACTGCTCGGAAGTTAAGAAAGGGAACAAATGCTCCACACATGAAGATAACAAAATAGTAGAAATATGTGCCGTCGTCACCGAGAATCCAGTGATTCGGGACATGACAATTTTTAGGAAAAATGTCTTAAAAATATAAGGAGGATTGTATCCAAATCCGGTCAAAAATTCAAAATTCAAAGAGCGAAAGAAAAAGGAAAGTAAACTGAGGGGCAAGGAAGGAGAGAAATAAAGATGAAAAGACAAGTATCAAACCCAAACCAAAGTGCGACTCAAGACAAAAACAATGATTGAAAATAAGAGGTTTGAACAATAGATCCGCGGAAAAGACGGCAAAAGGAAGAAAACAAGTAAAACAATAACCAAAAGTAGGATAATTATATGACCACAAGTCACAACACAACATAATGATCACAGTCAGAGGCCACCTGTATGCCATAGAACAAATCTTTTGCATTCCCCTGCAAAAAATAACAAGAAAAAGTCAACTGTAACAGTAAGAAAAAGTCAATTGTAACAGGCAGCTATATTCAACCGATTCCAGAAACAAAAATAGTCAGTCAGTTGTTCAGAAAGAGGATGCCAATTTCTTGTGAGTATGCCGTGCAGGTCTACGGCTTACTTTACAAATAAAACCAAACAGTCTTTCCATCCAACATGCATGAGCCAATAAAAGAGTACTAAATGAGCTGTGCTCCTCAAATTATATCGGCTCACCCATTAACGAGACCAAGACTTATTTGTTGCCCTAAAGCCAAATAATATCTTCCCAAGTTGAGCCCACATTTCAAGCTCGACATTGATCTCGAGTTAAACTCATAGAAAACTCTATGCAAAGCTGAGTGAAAAGCATGACAAAAAAGCATAATTACCATTAAGTAGGCCTATAACCACCTCCGCCCATTGTCCCTGATCCCTTACCCAATGATGGAACGCTCGTCACATTTGGCTGTGAATATTGCACTGCAAGCGGACCTGTCCCAAGCTGCCCACCTCCACTTGCTCCCAACCCATTGCCCAACAAAAAACCTGCCCCACTTTGTGCATTTGGAAAAAGATTATGAAGCGCCTGCTTGCTACCTTCACTAGCTGCACCACTCGAACCCAAATCCATCTGAGGGGCCAAAGACGAAGCCATGTGAGTACCCTGAAAATTCGGGTAAGGATACTGCAGCCCTGGAATCATAGGGCCGCCTGTCCCAACAAGTGAATCTGCACTACCCATTGGCCCTGATACTTTGTCCATCGATGCTATCCCGCCCTGCAAATTTGGGTTAGCCATAGTTGCAGCCATTTGAATGCCAAGCAAGTTCTGCAAGTTTGGGTAAGCATACTGCAACGCTGGAATCACGCCAGGACCAAAGCCACCAGGCAAAACTCCATTACCGATCCCACCACCCAACCCCAACCCCATCAATCCATAGTATCCACCCACCAATGGACTTAAACCAGGATTAAAGAGCCCTGCTTGGGCCTGAAGATGATTCCCCGAAAGTCCAACGTTTTGTTGCTGACCCGCAGCAGCAGCAGCAGCAGCAGCCAACATCTGTGGCTGCAATGGTTGTAGCGCTGTGGTTATCGACGCTGCACCACCAAAAGCACCAACCATCTTATTCTCGGCCTTTCGACAATACAGTTTAACCCCATCAAACATCTTATTTTGCTCCTTCAACGCATTTTTCGCGCCTTCTACAGTCTTGTACACGAATATTGCATAATTTCTGCTGAACTTCCCCGTCTCAGGGTCATACCCCTTGGGACCATTCTCAATCTCACCGAATTTCTCGAAAAAGATTCTCAATTTATTAATATCAGCGTTGACCGGGACATTGCTGACGTATATTTTCCTCTCGGGATAATCAGACGGGGCGAAATTCTGCTGCTGAGGGACAAAGTTTTGCAGCTGATTGGCGTCCGCACGTCCCGCAGACGCGAGCTGGCAAGACACAGTTCGACTGCCCACTCTCAATTTAGGGTTTCTCAGCAAAGCCTCGGCGGACTTGCGGGACTTGAACGTCACAAAAGCGTAGCCCTTGCACTTACCAGTCGAGCGGTCAGTGACGACGTGGATATCTTCAAGCGCGCCGAACTGCCCTAAAATCGGCTCCAAGGTTTGGCCCGTCGTCTCAAACTCGAGTCCGTGGACGAATATCTTGCGGTGGGAGATGTCTTGATCCTCCGTGGACTTGACGAGCGCAAAAAGGGAATCGTGGGTCACCGAGACGTCGGCGGCGATGTTGATGAGCTGGTCTTTGGAGTAGGGCTCGAGGAGGGTTTCAATTAGGGTTTCGGGGTTAGATTGGGAGGGCTCTTTTTCTGCTTCTGCTTCTGATTTCGCTTTAATCTTCCGTTTAAGCTGAGATTTTTCCTTCTTGGAGATTTTTTTCTTGGTGGGTATGGCGGCTTTTGATTCCGATTTCTTTCGGTTTTTGCCGCGCCTCGTTTCTTTGGTTCTCGCCATTGACGCTCGGCGAGGGTTTTGCTTGACGCTAACGAGCTACCAATATAAGACTACGTTTCATAATATCTATTCAATGGGCCAGTCTTGGGCCACGTGATTTACGGGCCTGGTATTTCCATCCCAGTATCAGCCCATTAGTTGGCCCAAATTTGAAATTCTTTCCTATAGAACATTCAATGTAACAATAGATGACGAAATTTCACATTATTGATTGCCTTGAGAACGTTCCCAAGGAAATTCTTGTTTCTTAGACAATCTTTATCAATCTCGACAAACGGTTTTTGCATAAAGACAAATGAGATATGAGTAAAATAAATAAAAAAAGTAAATTATTTCTCACGACGGGTTGGTGAACCAACCTTCGACCTGACATGGTTGTGCACATTTTCCGGTAACTAACATTAATCAAATAATGACAGATGTCAAATTAGATTAGTTTTACAGTAAAACCTCTATAAATTAATAACATTGGGACCATGAAATTTTATTAATTTAGAGAGATATTAATATATATATGTAAATTAATATTTTATTAATTAAAAGAGAGATTCTTTAAATTTAACAAATTTAGAATGTATTGACGACAATAAATTCAAATACTTTTCATTAATTATATTCATGAAACGATTTATAAGTGTGAACTAATGAAAACTATCGTTTGAAAATTAGTCAAGGTACAACAGCAAATGCTCGCAGGATATCATTAGAATATATATAGTTCAGCCAACTTTCAGAAGGGGTGGGGATATTTAAGCGATACAAAATGGCGACAACAATCCTTCATATTTTTCTGTTACAGCTAGAAAATCCGACATCGGAACTATTGATTGCAATTAAAAATGTTAGGGATAAAATCCAATTAGATTAAAATTTAAGAAAATATAGTAACAAATAGATTCTTATTTTAGCAAATTACCATAGTTTATAATTGTAATTTTTATGAATTATAAATTTAGAGTTTTAATGGGACCTACTATTTATAAAGGGATTTTTCAAAAAAATATTATATTATTATCTTATCGAATTTGATAATTTTTACAAAGGTCCAAGTCGGGACCGGAAGATTTTATTAGTTTAGAGAAGTTATTAATTTATAGAGTATTAATTTATAGAGGTTTTACTGTATATGCTTTTTATGAATTTTATGACACAGTTCGATTATCTATTAAAATTTTGTTTTATTTTTTTATTTTTTACCAAAATGTATGATTTTTTTTTATAAATAGAGACTAAGCATCTAAATTTTCCTATTACATTCTATAATCTATCATAATTCATGTTATTTTTCTTTTCCAATGACCAAAGCATCTAAATTTTATATCATATAATGTAATATATTTTTCGCACATCAAATGCTACTAAAAAAATTACAAAATTAAAAAATTATGTGTTGTGTTGGGTTGTTCATAAAGTATGAAAATTGTTTAGATTGGGTTGAGGCATATCTTGTGTATATATGGATGATTGATAAATTAATATTTTATTTCCACAACCCGTCGTGGAGGGTGATAATAATCAATAGTCTTAATCATCTCCGACAAGTTCGCACATGATCGTATGGTTATCATTATTAAATCTTTCAAATTGGTGTAGTATTATTCCTTTGAATCTCTAAGTTAAGGTACGAGTATCGAAAATAAATACTTTATTTTTCCTAAATAAGCAAGCATGTCAATGGCTTCGGTTTCATGCAAATGAACAAGGACAACGTAAGAGAAACAATTATACCCATGACACAAATATTACATCATTCATAGATTTTTGCGACGAGGAATTCATAGCTTAAAATTTCGGCGACGATATAGAGTTCGTAAATCGATTCTAATACGACAATAAACTATGGCGTTGTCCCACTTTGATTAGCTGGCCTTTAAGTGGATGCCACGTCATCTGGGCTCCACTTTTATTACGTTTGAACTTATAATTAAAATTTAACATTGTGCGTCTTAATTGCATTTAAATTTCGAAATTTTATAAACCACACGCTAAAAACAAAAGCCATTTGTATCTGGAAAGTTAGAAGCATCTACGATTTAGCTTCTAGTGGGTGCAGTGATATATCATTTTCAGTTTTCACAATTATATATTTATATAAAATAATCTCAACTTTGCGACAAAAGAGTTACTGTCCCTTCATTCCCTTCACTGACAACAATATATTCTTCATTAGCTTCTTTAATCATTTATATTTTCAAAAGGTTGCGATGATTCATATTTCTTCCTCTTTTAGTTGATGCGTGATGACAATGAAGAACAAAAATTCTGAAAAATATCCGTGAGATTTATATTATTGACAGCAGACATTTTTATTCATCAATGTGGATGAAATAATAAACCTTTCTGATTTAAGAATGATCTCTATATTGTGTATTAATTGCCACAAAGAAACGTATCAAACTAGTGATCATAGATAGCCCTTTTTATCTGGACAATATAGGCTGTAGGAATGTAACTTGTAACAAACCTGTGTTAGGCACATTAATTCCCACGAAATTAAGTAAGAAGCTCGTTATATTATTTGGGAAAAATTATTAGATTTCCCTTTGAGAAATTAATTAAATTATTGAAAAACCAAGCTAGCCTTTAAATAGACCAAGCTCCCCACCACAATGCCTTCACCGAGAGAAAAAAAAAAAAAAAACCCCAAGTGAGTTCACCAAAATATAGAGAGTAATAATCATTCGCATTTTTATCATTTTCGCTTTGATTTCTCCCCACATCTCTTACACCCCACCTTCTTGAAGATCCCGATTTGTCATCTGTCTTTCAAGAAAAAAAAAAAAGGGTTTCCATGCTTTGAATTTTCTTCACAGTGCCCTCTTTTTGTATTTAGAAAGCCATTTGATTCAGAATAAAGATCACTTTTTTTTTTTGTTAATCAAAGCAAGTTATAGAGGGTGTGTTTTTCAATCCCTTCAGCTTTGTTTTGTTTCTTCTGTTCAACGCCTGTTCTTACGTTTTACTGTACAAGATACAGGTTTTATTTCTGTGTTTGTTCCTCTGTCTAAGCTGATCTCAACATATTTTCTTGATAAAGATTGAATCTTTAAACATGGCAGCAGCTATAGCTTCATACGATGATACTGTAAGAGAGGAGCATATTATGCAAGCACTTTTTTATGGAAAGTGCTTCTTCGTCTTCTTCTTACACCTGCTACTACCCTTCTTCTTACTGTAATTCCTACTCTGAGTCAGACATCACCAACCCTAATTTTCCTCAAATGGTTGACGATCATAAACCATATTCAACAAGTGAAAGTGATCACAACCCATTTCAGATCTTTCAGTCAAACCATAGCCAAGCAACGATTAACAACGCAGCAGCAAAACCCACTAACCATTTCGCTAGCTTTCTTTCCCCAAAACCCATCCCCATGAAACAACAACCCCACGCGCCGCCGAAGGCGGCGAAGCTCTACAGAGGCGTAAGGCAGAGGCACTGGGGAAAATGGGTCGCTGAGATAAGGCTGCCCAAGAACAGGACAAGGCTTTGGCTGGGCACTTTCGACACAGCTGAAGATGCTGCCTTGGCCTACGACAAAGCTTCTTACATGCTTAGGGAGGATTTCGCTAGGCTCAACTTTCCCCATCTCAAGAATAAGCTGTGTAAGGATGATTTTGTCGATCGTTTGCCTCCTTCTGTTGAAGCAAAGCTTGTGTCTTTATGTCAGAACATGGCACAGAAGAAAACCCCTTCTCATACCAAGGACGGCGGCGACGATCGTCGCCGCCGCCGTGGGTCGACGGTGAAGGTGGTCGAGGAATCGACTTCATCTTCTTCTTCTGCGTCTTTTTCGCCTTGTGATGATTCTGATAATAGTTTCGTGAATTTCTCGGAGTTTGATCATGAGTGGGATAGTCTTGAGTTGCAGAAGCATCCTTCTTTGGAGATTGATTGGGCAGCTCTATAAATAAATAAATAAATATATATATATATATATATATGTATGTATGTATGTATGTATATGTATGTTCACCTTTGTAATAATATATATAGCTTTGTTTTCTGTTGGTCGTGGAGGTGGTTTTTGTTCCTTATGATCGAAAAGGAGAGATTGTATCGTGCTTGTCGGTTTTCCATTAACTTGTTTTTATGTCTTTATGTTATGGTGTTCTTACTACTTACTCATGCGATCAATTTGCAGAAAACTAAGTTTTAATCTAATTTTTGGTCGATATTTTGGCAATGCAACTGCCAACGAACACATGGAAAGCTCATTTGAAGACAATAAGTTTAATATTATTCAATGAAAGAGCGACACTTCCATCGCCTAGTTAATAGTAATAATTGTAGTAAATATAACTTCATTAATGTTTGTGTTTGCTTGGCATGCAATTAAAGGTGATAGCTTTAATAAAATAATTAATTAGAAAACGCCCATTTGTCAATCTATGAAACTATTTGTCCGTGATCAAATGGTTCGATGCATCGATCAATTAGGGGGGAAAGCACTTCTATATATTTTTGGACCGTTGTGAGAGATGAGAGTATGAATGGCCTTCATTTTTCAACCATCAAAATGCAATGATTCTAATATTCGAATTCCTTTGTCTTTTTTAATATAAACCATTTAATATAAACCATGAAAATGCAAAGACAGTTTTCACACAAGGCCAAAGTACTTTGGAAAGGAGAAAAAGTGTTCATTTAGAACCGTAAAAGATCAATTTCTAGATTTGCACTATCACAAGATTCTTTGCAACCATACAAAGATTCTTAAATTATTTTATGTCACGATCATTAAAAAAAAAAAAAAATTGTGAAAGGGCATAGCAAATTCAGCTTCCTCTTTGAAGGGATGATGAAAAAGAATACATATTTCCTAGTATGACAAATTGTTATGGCACCAACCCGTAAAATCAATTTATTTAAAATTATCTAATTAGCTGTGTAAGAAGTTTGGTTGGACCTCCCAGTGCCCTAATGGGCTCAATAAATCGATCGGCCCACCATTACCTTAAGGAAGATATAATATATTTAACATCTGATGATGATCGTGGGTTTTTTTTTTTACTATTATTATTACAATACCAATGGGGAGCATAGATTTAACACTATCCACTATTTAGCTATTGGTTTCAGAGATTCTTTACACATAAATACCCATTTGCGTAAAAACTTGTAATTCAGTACCATGTCAGTATTTTTTTATATGTAGCTACCTAGTAGAATAAATCTTTTCCACATAGGTACCCGATCCGCCACAGGTCCGCCATATAACACATTAGATACCATATAGCAACGTATTTTGGTACGTAATACGTTGAGAAATGGCACGTCATATATAACAAAAACACTAAGGTACCATATCGAAACCATATAGGGTATCGTATAAACGTGTGACGTGTTACGCAATACACACATAAAAAAAGGTACGACAAGATCGAGAAAATTGGTACAAACAGTAAAACGAGCATCTATCTGTAAAAATTTCTGACATAGGTACTTATTTGTAAATTTATTGTTCAGTTGGATATTTTTTCATAGATGCCACTTGTTTTTATTAAATCCATCTCGGAGTGCTTGCATTAATGCTTTTGTACGGCTGGGACTGATCCTGGGAGATATACATAATAAGGGGTTTTATCTGAAATTATTGGATCCCATGGACTAAACTGTGTCATAATCTTTACAATAATAAGAATGTAAACAAAAATGGTGTGATTTAAGTTCCACTTGTCCAGTTTGGCAGGTCAATAACAGTGTCCTCTTGTTCTTGATGATCGTTTGTATTTTGCTGTTCTTGTTTCTTTCTCACAGTTATAATGTAATGTCATATTGGACATACTATATAAATATTAAACGTGATGGGATTTAATATAGCCCGTGTTAATTTATCACATGTAATACAATAACTGAAAAAACAAAATATCTAAGAAGTGTGAGAATTCTATACTTATATTATAACGAGACGAATCATAAAAAGGCTTATACATATTGGTTCATTATGATATTGGCTTGGTTATTTATTACAATTATATTTATGACCCCACTCTGATCTTTTTCTAGTGCAAAATCCTCTCTCTCTCTCTCTCTCGGAAACCCTACTTTCAACAAGCCACGATCTAACTATGGCGTAGCTTTCCCTACCTTCATAAGTAGATTACTTAACGGTGCTTAGCTATATATTTTCAAATCAATGGATAACCTAGTTGAGTTATTGCTAGATCTATAAGCGGATAAGATCTTCCTCAGATGAGTTTCTCAGCACACATGGCTTCGTGTAAGTACAGTACTTTGTCTCTCTTTAAATTTTCCTTTGTGCTGTGTTCTTTCTCCAAACTCTCTCTCATCATCTCTGTACTTTTCTTTCTTTCTATCAAGAGATAAATTCTTTGTTTCTGTTTTTTTTTTTGCGTTGAATATTCTTCCATAGGCTTATGCCATCACTTTCCCTCTGTGAAAGTACAGATAAGATCTAAGAGAGATCGAAGTGAAGAAAGGAAAAAAGAATGGATGCCCATCCTCCACCGTCATCAGCCGCTACTACGGCGGCGCGTAACCCGAGGAAACGGTCGAGGACCTCCCGACGCGCTCCGACCACCGTGCTGACCACGGACACCTCTAACTTCAGAGCTATGGTCCAAGAATTCACAGGCATACCGTCAACTCCCTTTAGCAGCAGTTCCTCTAACATGATCAGTACCACTTTCGCCGGCGGCAGATCATCGCGCCTCGATGATCTCTTCCGATCGACGGCCGTCGTCGATCACCTCCGCCGTCCGTTTCCACAGAAGTTTCAGCCCACCACCACTAACACTAACCTCGTCGACAGTAGTGACGATCATAACGTTCCTCTTCCTACGCAAGCTTCAGATCATCTTTACAACAATCCCTTTCTCAGTTCTCTCCTTCAGACAGCTGCTACCACTAAGTTTACAATCCCACCATCGACGGATATACATCGTTTGATGGGAATGGACGGTTTAGATCGTGGGTTGGATTCGGGCCACGGAGGAAAGTTCACTACGAAGGCCGGCGCCGCCCATGACGGCGGTGATGATATGGCGAGGCCTACGAAGATAGCTAAATACAGTAATGGTGATTCTTTGAGTGGTGCCGATGGTGAGGAGGGTTTTGAAAATAATGTTTCTGCTGCGAGGAGTGAAGAAGGTGCTGCTGCGATTGATTCTTGGATATGTTCGAGTGATTATTGATTGTTAGGGTTAATTATGATCCATTTTTCAAGAATTGGAGAGATTAACTGTTATTTTGTGTGATATTTCAACCGTGGTTTTGAGTTTTTTTCGGGGATTACTATTTACCGCCCCCTTTTTACTTGTTACCGCCCCCTAAAGGGCTAGAAAAAGACGATTTTGCCCTTATGATATTTAAATTAATTTAAAAAGAGAAAATTATAATAAACAAGAAAAAATATCTATATAAAGCTTTGTCCAGACAACACTTTTCAAATTGCATATCCAAATCAGATCAAAAAAAAAAAACTGAAATCGCAATGGATCGCCGACAGGGACTAGGAAAGGGAAAGGGTTTTTTCTCACGACTGGTAAGCCAAATTAACGTATTTTCGTTCGGCGAAAAAAAAAAAAAAAAAACCCGACCGAAATCAGTTTTCGGTCGGTTACAGTACTGACCGAAACATAATTTCGGTCGGTACTGTAACCGACCGAAAATTGATTTCGGTCGGTTTCAGTGCCGACCGAAATCATGCTTCGGTCGGTTAAAGTGCCGACCGAAATCATGCTTCGGTCGGTTACAAAGCCGACCGAAATCATCCTTCGGTCGGCTACAGTGTCGACCGAAATCATCCTTCGGTCGGCACAGTAGTGACCGAAATCGGATTTCGGTCAGTACTGTAACCGACCGAAAATTTATTTCGGTCAGTTACAGTACTGACCGAAATTAGATTTCGGTCGAATTTTTTTTTTAATCTTTTATTTACAGTATATTTTATTTATATTATTTATTTATATTATTTATTTGTATTATTTATTTGGGTTATTTATGTGTATTATTTATTTGTATTATTTATTTGTATATTTTATTTGTATATTTTATTTATATTATTTATTTGGTTTATTTTATTTGTATTATTTATTTAGGGTATTCATGTGTATTATTTTATTTGTATATTTTATTTATATTATTTATTTATATTTATATTATTTATTTGGTTTATTTTATTTGGATTATTTTATTTGTAATCGTACGTATTATTGCTATGTGCAGTGGTACAACACGATGTACAGCTTGAGTTCGGACATGCTAGCCAGTCTGCGTCGTGGTGAAACGACGCGTACGGACGAGTTCCGACAGAGGCTGAATGACATCAACGATCGGTGGCGCCAGGCCCCTTGACGCTGTTGCTATTGTATTTTTTATCTTTTATTGTATCGGACGGATTTTATATATGTTTTCAATATTTGTTTGCATATTTATTCCGTTTCGAATATAAATATACAAATAAATAATTCAAATAAATAATAAAAATAAATAATGCAAATAAATAATACAAATAAAATACACAAATAAATAATCCAAATAAATAATATAAATAAATAACCCAAATAAATAATACAAATATCCAAACAAATAATAAAAATAAATAATCCAAATAAAATATACAAATAAATAATCCAAATAAAATATACAAATAAATAATCCAAATAAATAATATAAATAAATAATCCAAATAAAATATACAAATAAATAATCCAAACAAATAATAAAAATAAATAATCCAAATAAAATATACAAATAAATAATCCAAATAAATAATACAAACAAATAATCCAAATAAAATATACAAATAAATAATCCAAATAAATAATATAAATAAATAATCAAAATAAATAATCCAAATAAATAATATAAATAAATAACCCAAATAAATAATACAAATAAATAATCCAAACAAATAATAAAAATAAATAATCCAAATAAAATATACAAATAAATAATCCAAATAAATAATACAAATAAATAATCCAAATAAAATATACAAATAAATAATCCAAATAAATAATATAAATAAATATACAAAAAAAAACGACCGAAATCAAATTTCGGTCGGTTACAGTACTGACCGAAAATTGGTTTCGGTCAGTACAGCACCGACCGAAATCGTGTTTCGGTCGGTACAGAACCGACCGAAACAGGATTTCGGTCAGAACTGTACCGACCGAAACATGATTTCGGTCGTTGCTGTACTGACCGAAATCAATTTTCGGTCAGGGTTTTTTTTTTTTGTTTTTCGTTTTTTTTTTCGGTCGATTTGAAATTCGAACAATGTTTTACGTTAATTTGGCTTACCAGATGCGAAAAATAAGCCCTTTTCTCTTTTTAAATTAATTTAAATATCATAAGGGCAAAATCGTCTTTTTCCAGCCCTTTAGGGGGCGGTGACTAGGAAAAAGGGGGCGGTGAATAGCAATCCAGTTTTTTTTTAGCTTGTAAATACGGTAGTTCGTGTCTACAATACTGTCATATTATGTTATACTTATCATGTTGTAGGCAATATCACATTATTATTGTTATTATTATGATTATTTAAGTTCCCAAAGTGATTTGGGGATTGGTTTGTTTGGTTATTTGTTTGAGATTGAGATAAATATACTTTGAGCAAATCATGGCGAGATTTGGGGAATCGTTAGGCGCCGGATAATCTCGTATTAAGAGAAAAAGAAGAGAATTCAAATTTTGTCTCTTTAGTTGTCTTTCTCATGACTACGTATCTGATGTATTTTTTTATATGGTCGAATCGAAGATAAAAGAAAAAGAAGTTATGGTGAGTAATGTATGATTTTAGATATCTAGATTGTACTATTATTCTAACACGCTAGTAGTAATTTATATTGATGCATGTTTGACTCATATTTTGTCTTGGTGCAAATATTTAATATTTGTCTCGAAAAATGTATGCGTGGATTGTGCGTATTATTTTCTTGCACTACCACCATCCACCACCTACCTAATCCATTAATGGACTCCCCCTTCATATTTCTTTCTTTTTGTTGCAGGGAGAATGAAATATGAAATATCGAAATACTTTTTAAAAGGTATAAGGGCATATTAATATTCGTTTTTAATATCTTCTAAAAGTTGCCTATCTTTTTCGTATCATTTGATTGATGGATGACACACTTTTTGCTTCATTTTTCAGATCTCACTTTCTTTCCCTTTTATTTTTATATTTGAATTTTGAAATGATCCCACAAGGAAAAATTAAAAAAGAAAAAAGGACGCAACGTTACGATCTGCTAAACATGCCGTTTCTACTTTGAAAATTTAATTTTCCATGTTCCCTTTTTCCCTAACATTTTTTCGCTTCATTTTTTAATAATATTAAATACAGCTAATGATCTGCTACATGCGTTTTAAGAAATAAGCATGTTCGCAAATTAGCAACTCAGGGCAATGACGTAATTCTTACATCAAGCTGACGTAGCCAGAAAGATGGCATTTGTAATAATCATTTCCTCGACCAGAGATTATGGGCCCTTGACCATCAAGTAGCAAAACGTAGATCTATATCACAATATACAAATACAAGTTACATATATTTACATAATATACGTAATTAAAAGTGGGCTGCTTTTGATATGTTAAAAGTGAAAACCAACAACAATACTTCAATTCAAACAAAATCATAGAAGTAGTAGCATACCGTTAGAAGGGAGGAACATAGTACGGAAAAACAAATTACCAATGATCATCAGAATATTGATCTTAATAACTTAGTTACACACACACACAGCAGACCAAAGAAGACAAAAAGGCACAACGAACTGAAAACTTCAGAGAACAAATACATACCCATAAATTTCGTCCTTATTTCGCAGACGAACCATTATTCTCGAGCGTAGACGAAACCCCGTCGTAAGCAGAGGCATGTACGCCAAGGGCGGCTCGACCAGACGGGTCAAGGTTGTTGGACCAAGCCGCGTCCCACTCTACTGCTTTGGCCGTGCTGCAAGCCACGCTTGGACCGCCGGGCACAGTTGATCTTGCGGGGTTCTATTTAATAATTATAGTAAAAAAGAATTTATAGTAGTAACTATTAAACAACATGAGATTTGAGGACTCTTTAAGTGTATGTTTGGTCGTTGGACTCGCCTTAGGGAAGAAGCGCTCGAAGATAGTTCGGTAATAATAACCCTCTTTCGTAGTGGGAGTGTTTTCGGGGTAGACAAAACTTGCATTGGCCAGCATTGAATCGGTGACCTTTTTCGAAGAGGTGTGATGATGATGTATATGAGAATATGGAAGAAATAGAAAGGAGATGAGATGATGTAATAGGAACCTGTTCGTTAGCATGATCTTTCAAGCGATCGATCCAGCTATATCCTACACCATCGCTGAACTGTTCTTTTTGTCTGTATAAAATGTGCTGTAACCCAAAGAAAAGAGTTGGTTGTTGTTTCTTCTTTCAGAAGAATAATAGAAGAAAATGAGAGTTGTTGTCTACGATGTAAGTTCACCTTGGGCAAGTATGGGTTCTCTTCGTCGTCGAAGGCATTGCGTAGAACCCACTTCTCAATTCTTCCAAGTTCAGGCTTGATCTGCACGAAATGCACATTCAACATTAGTTTATTACTAATATGATAGCTTAAATCGGTACTGTTATTTTGTAAGTGCCAATCATGCATGGATGATAGTACAAGTAGGATAATCGAGCCAGCAAATATACCATTTTATATTCGGGATCAATGCTCATAGCAATGTTGATGAATTCTTTGTCTAAGAAGGGAACTCGAGCTTCAACGCCCCATGCTGAAGTGGATTTATTAGCTCTCAAACAATCATAAAGATGAAGGGCTTTGATCTGGCAAAAATACCAAGCAGGTAAGTGAGAAGCTATTCAGAGAACTGTAATTTGCGAAACATCGAACGAATGTGTTATTTTCGTTTTCAAATAACATGTGTAAGCAGATATATGGGCAGGTACCTTTCTGCATGTTTCCTGATGAAACTCTTCCTTGTTAGGCGCCTTATGAAAATACAAATAACCGCCAAATATTTCATCGGAGCCTTCACCAGAAAGAACCATTTTAACCCCCAAAGCCCTTATCTTTCTAGACATGAGAAACATAGGGGTACTGGCTCTTATAGTGGTCACATCATACGTTTCAATGTGGTAGATGACCTGCTCTAAGGCATCGATTCCTTCCTAAAGATGGCAAAAGTCAAATGGACTGCTTCATCTGAAGTGCGAGAGATGACCTCAGATACCCTTCATCGAGTTGTAAGTAGTACCTGAACCGTGAAATGAAGCTCATGGTGCCTAGTACCTAGATATTCTGCCACTTCTTTTGCAGCTAGTAGATCAGGAGAACCCTGAAAGGATAAGTAAAGTAAGTGAAAAATGATAATTTGCTACTTTGACTATTTCAATTACCTTTAGTCCAATGCAAAAGGTATGTAATTGTGAACCCCACTGTTGGGATGCCGCAGAAACAGCTAAATAGCGGGATGCTACTGAAGCAACAAGCGAAGAGTCGAGCCCACCAGACAGAAGTACACCAAAGGGTACATCTGTCATAAGTCTCTTAACAACAGCCTGCAACAGAGTAACGCAATACGGAAACATATTTAGTGAATAATAGAGATAAAGATGGATGGGAGATGAAAAGAAAGGTTCAAACTCGCCTTCTCAAAGGCTTTTCGCAGTTCTAGAGGTTCGTAAGGACCTGAAGGTATTTCTTCTGAAAACCATGGTGGGTTGTACCACCTTCTAAGCCCCCCTGTTACCATCAGACCAGCTCACTCAGGAAAGTGTTGTATAAAAAAAAAAGAGCAGGTACTTTTACTAAATAACTTTAACACCATGGCAACCAGTTTACTAATATTATGATCCGACGACATAAACTTGGAACTATGCATACACCAGTGAAAGGGATTTAACCAAGAAGTTTTCACTTGACTTCAAAAAGATTATCACGAATGACAGAACAAAGCTAATGAATTATCACATATATGACTCAAAAATGCAAAATAGAAGAAATGTTGTTGCTGCAATTTTAAATATCACACCTGTTTTGCTAGAATATATGTGGCCGGGAGGAAAATAGGTAAACCTCTCACAGTCATCACTTAATGCTTTCATCTCCGAGGCAAACCATATTGATCCTGCAGAAAACACATATTTAACTGGATATGAAACACAATCTATTCGTGTAGAAATGTCAATGCCGTTGATTGCAGACGAGACATCGCCAAGAAGCACCCTTCTACCGGCTGTATTATTTGTAGCTTTTACACGCAGTTAATGAATACAAAAGGTTTCGTACCATCAAGACCCCAACCCATGTACAGAGGAGTTATGCCAATGGCATCCCGAGCGGCAATGAAGCTATTATCACGCTTGTCTAGAAGCACAAAAGAGAACATTCCATCCAACATGTTGACAAATTCTTCACCATGTTCTTCATACTGGGGACGTTATCAATTAAGTCAGCGTGATGTAGGATAAGAACAGGGGGAGCACTATAGCAGAAAAGTTTGCTGATCTGCTTGCCAATTAAATTTCTGAGATCTCATAACTCGTGTTCTTATACCCTGTCCACTTACCAGATGAGCAATAACTTCACAGTCACTTCCTGTCCGGAACTTATGGGTCTTCAGCTTCTGTTTTAATTCTTTATGGTTATATATTTCACCATTAACCTAAAAAGGAAAAAATAGTCAAAGAGGAAGCAACTCAGGTTTAGGAATGCAGTTCTATGCATACGTTTCTCCTTGGTATATCGAAAGAGTCACTTACAGTGACAACAACTGATTCTTCTTCATTGTACAATGGTTGATCTCCCGACATAGGATCTATTATAGCCAAGCGCTGATGAGCAAGATAACAGTTCTCGTGCTGATGCAAGCCACACCAATCAGGACCTCTGTGCTGCAACCTGTATTTTACAAAGTACCATTACGAACTGATGCCTGTTGGTTCCCAAGGCTTCACTCACAGCAAACTAAACACAGAGCTCTTAGCAAAAGATTTCAACATACAGTGGCGAGCAAAACGTCACAGTCGATAGTCAAATCCATCTCAAAGCAAGTAATTGTGTCATTGTATTCAGCTCAAGATTCGCACATAAACACACATTTTGAAGTACAACAGCTCGTGTAAAATTCAACCAAATATCTAAATTGTATTAATAGCAGTCTCCATTTTGTACCACATTTCAATAAGCTTACTCAGACAATCGAAAATGAACCACGCGTCAATAACCGCCAGCTGATACAGTAAGGAAGCTGAATTCGCTAATTAACAATGCTAGTAATAAGAGAAGAGATCGAAGGAGCCACAACAGTATACAACACAGCGACAAACAGTACTTAAAAAGACAAATAACATACGATTGATTACAATACCTCCTGGAGAGTTCGATAACCCTCGAACGCGTGGCATGAGAGGCGACCGCGCCGCCGACGCCTAGCACGGCAAGGATTCCACACATGTTCGGCGCTTCAATCGATACTCCAAAACTCCGACGTAAGCGAACGGCTGACCTATCTAGCTAGCTATCACACCCTAGAGACACAGATGAAGTAGAGAGAAACAGTACTACCGAGATGACAGAGAATAGAAGAAGGTGGCTGCTGAATAGGAAGAGGAGTGGGAAGTTGTGACCTCCTCATTTACTTCTTACCTGGCAGAAAAGATTGAGCGATCGCGACCGTTGATTACGAGAGATTCCGCATCTTAAAGATTCAGAGTGAATTAAGGCTAAAATGCATATATAACCCCTAGTTTCGCCGAAAATGCATATAAATTCCC
Source organism: Craterostigma plantagineum (assembly GCA_027422505.1). Classification (NCBI taxonomy): domain Eukaryota; kingdom Viridiplantae; phylum Streptophyta; class Magnoliopsida; order Lamiales; family Linderniaceae; genus Craterostigma; species Craterostigma plantagineum. The sequence continues at coordinate 580,709 of JAPQWV010000120.1, forward strand.
GTGATTTTTTATTGTACGGTACTACCTCGTAGTTTAACCAAACCCGACAATGACTTAGAAATTTTTCGCGTTCTAAGCCCGGTGTGTCGGCAATGGCCAAGTCCCGCGCCAAGCGTTATGCAGCGCCGCGCCCCACTTGCCACTCAGCCTGCCCAACTTATCCGCCCGTGCGGAGTAAATAGGCGGAAGCCTTACTTCGGACTTGAACTTCTCACGACCAAAGTTACGTTTTGCCCTAAGTGCGCTCATGTGAGCCTTTGAGCCAGACTTGCACCCAACAAGAAAGGAACAATGCTAAACACACAAAGTTACGGGAGAATCCTCCGAACCCACGCTTTTATTCACACAAAGAATGGGGCCCTTTCGGGAATTACAAGCTCTCTACCACGAACTCGTAATATCAAAGACACGACACTTTAACGCTAACTACTTAGCCTACTTAAAGTGTATATTTGGCTCACTTCGACCCTCTTTGATATCGTGTCCCCGAGGAGCTGTTTTTGCCCGAAATTGGATTACACGCGCTCTTACTGCAGGTAAGTTAAGATTGGACCATATTATTTACTATTAAATGACCAGAATAACCCCAATTATTCACTTTCTTTTCAAATGATAACCCTCGGCCCTCTCTAGAATAAAAACTGTTGCCCGTGGATATCATTTGAAAAGAGGATGAATAGTTGGGGTTATTCTGTTCATTTAACAGTAAATAATACGGTCATTTGAGCGCGTGTAATCTAAGTTCGGGCAAAACCTGCTGCCCAGGGGTTATCATTTGAAAAGAAGGTGAATAATTGGAGTTATTTTGGTCATTAACATTAAATAATATGCTCCAAGCTTAACCTAACTGCAGTAAGAGCGTGTGTAATTCAATATCGGGCAAAAACATCTGCCTGAGGATACGGTGCAACATTAATTAAACCACCAGGGAATACCGTAAAATAAAAAAAATACAGGAGTTTCAATGAAACCACGATGGAGTTATATGCATTTTAGCCTTCAATTAAAGACTTCTTCAGTAGGGTTTTAATTTTTTAATCTCGTTTTAGTTCGCCTTTCTGATAGCAACAAATTTCAATTGCAAATATCATAACTTCACCAAGAAATGTCAATTAGAACATAAGCTAATAAATATAATATCATACGATGCCAAAAATTTCTCTCTCGACGCCCATAATCGTCTTTTTTTCCTCAAAAAAGCACCTCAAAAAAGCAGTGTGTACAAAAACTTAAGCAGCTGAGAGTCTGGACCTCTTCTTCGCCAAGCTTTCGCTGCGCTTTTCCCTTTGCTGCTTAAGACGACTGGCGAGAAGCTTCTGATACTCGGCAGCGTCCGACTTTGACTTGGCGATCCTCTTCTTCTTGTCCGAAATCCTCGCCCTCTTCCTCTGCAACGTTAGGGGAGTCACGAGCCTCTGTATCTTCGGCGCCTTGCTCACAGTTTTGCCTATTTTCAAGCACAAGAAAATGGTCGAAGCCGACGACAGAAAAGGTTCCCAAAACAACGGTGTAAGTAAAAGGAAGGACTGACCAGATTTTGTGGTGAGCGCTCGGCGGTAAGTGTTGACGTACTTCCTGACGTCGTCTTTCATGGAGAGGTTAAAAAGCTTGCGAATCTTGGAAGCTCTCTTGGGACCTCTCATCCTCGGCTTCTCTGCATCGGTGAGCCCCGGGAGTTCGCCGTCGCCCTTCTTGACGATCACCAGGTTGACGACGGACAGGTCGGGGCTTGCGATGCATCCGCGAACTGACTTTCTACGGCGCTCTCCGTTTCTCCTTCCGTAGCCACGGAAGCACGGGGTGCCTGCGAAAGAGTGAAGGGCGTTGAGGGAACAGTGCGAAGACTGAGGAAAAATGTTGTAAGAAGACCATTTTTTTGGTATACCTCTGTGCAGAAGAAGCCTGACGCGGCCATTTGTTAGGACGCCCTGCTTCATGGGGAAGCCTTGCTTGTCGCAGCCTCCCATGATTTTGAAGACGTAGCCATTGAATTCCTATGTTTGTTGTGTGGCATACGATGATAAAGAGATCGGTAATTACGCCATGGATGGTACATGTATGAATTGGGATATCGAGTAGAATTAGAAAGAGGATATACCTCGCCTAATGCATCTCCTGGGACTTCTTGGGATATCCTCTTGTCCCATAGGACACGGCTGTGCAATTACCATTAAGCAAAGATGAGGACATACTTTAAGAATTAAAAAAACAAAGATCTTGCATTGCTATTTGAAGAAGAAAGAGTGGAATATGCTCATTGAAAAGTGGAGTGGGTTCTATTTTGGTATTTGAAATATGCTAATTCGCGTCGAACGGAGTATCGTGTATTACAGGAAACAACAATGCAGTAATGGTAAAATCATTAGACTCAATACCTTCTGTTGAAACATAAAAAGAATTTATGATCGACTAACAAGGATAAAAATTTGATGGACTCCATCATATACTGTTACGCGAATTGAGAGCATCAAATGCAATGACCGTCAGCAAAGGAGCAGAAGAAAGAAAACATAGAACAGAAAGATGACATCGTCAACACATCAACCATGCGCTGGATACGAAAACGCATCAATCAAAGCTCAAAAGACAGCTAATACACACGCATACCTACACGGAACGACGGATCACGATATCACCACAAACGAAATAGCACATCCTTCCAAAAAGGAAGCAAAATATCAAAACAAAAAGAAAAACCTACAGCTTCTGCTCATCGTCGATTTCGATCTTCCTCTGGCAACCAGTCGTCGGATTTGCAATGTTGAACTATAAAAGAAAAAAAAAACATAATTCAGAAAAAAAAAAAGAAACTGAGCCATCCACATCGATCAAAGGAATGCTAGAAACGATAAAATGCTGAGAGAGGAGAAACCTTCATCTTCAAAGGAGCATTATCAGCTCTCCAGATGTCCACGTACAGCTCCCAAATCCACCTTAGGGTTCTTTTGCATCAGAGCCTTTTATAAACGTGTAAGCCCATCAAGCCCAAAATTCAAGCATGTGTGACATTTCGTAATTTTAAATTTTCTTTTTCGCTGATAAAATTGTTAGACCGTATCAAACTACTGACTGCATCATGCGAGTCTTAATCACGACAAAATAGCTTTCCCTTTAATTAAACGATATGTTGATAAACTACAATAATTGTGACAATCATGGGGTCAAGTGTAGCTATTAGACGAATCATATCAAAATAAAGTAGATAATGACATCATTGTAAATAATACAGTAATACAATACAAACATCTCTCTCCCAACGGAATGTTAAGAGCGTACGTACTTTAAACTCAAAAATAGTACACACTAATCTATTCGTCATCAAATGTTCATACATCTCCTAACATTGCGTGCTGTTAAGAAATACATATGATATGATACGATTCGCTCGTAATATATTATTCATTTTATGCCTTAGCATATGGTATGAAATCGTCTTTGCCGGTAGCGATTTTCATTCTTTCATTATTGTTTTTCCCTTTCCTTCCATCCCTGTCAACCCCACGTGAACCCTTTTTAACAGTTGAATTCTTACATCAGTGATCAGTACAATGGGGAAGAACATAGAAAACTGCTGTACAAAACTCTCCTGCGGTAATACAATGGCTTACAGCTTTCGCTTCACCGTTAATGGATCAATTAGGGACCGACTTGAAAAACGAAGATGAAGTCTAATCCATTCATATACTAAACTAATCCCATTCGCCGGAGCAAATCCATGGAAGCGACGGAGCTTGATCGTCGGAGAACAGATCCACGCACGACCCCTCATCGCCGTTAAAGAATCCGTGGTGCTCCTCAGCCTTCAAGAACTGATTATCATAGTAGTAGTCGTCATTATCATCTCCACCATTGATGCTCACTGCGATATCTTTGGACAAAGACAACAACGATGGTGTCTGCAAATCCTTGAGCTGACGAAGAGACGAAGAAACAGCAGCAGCAGCAGTATTTGGGCTGTTTCTATTACAGTTATCTTCACTTAAGATAGCACTAGAATCACTATCACACAGCAGCATTTCATCATCCACCTTCTTATCATCAGTTGCTTCGGCAGCAGTAATGGTTTTTGCTTCTCCATTATCAGCTGAGCTCAGCTTTGCTTTCAGCTCACTGATCTGCAGAAACAGAAAAGGCACTGACTGACAAACTATTCATTATGCTTTAAGAGAAGAAGCTTTTAACAGATATGTACGTACCTCTTTAAGCAAAGCTTCGTTCTCATGCTTTAATTTCTCACAACTGAGCTTAAGGCCTTCGTAATTGGCTTCAAGGGCACCATAATCTCCCTCTAATCTCTTAGCTTTAGACCTCGCCCGGCGATTTTGGAACCAAACAGCGACTTGTCTAGGCTGCAAACCTAGTTCTTGGGCCAGCTTCACTTTCCTTTCAGGCTCAAGCTTGTTTTCAAGTTCGAAGCTCTTCTCCAAGGCTTTGACTTGAATGGGACTTAGTCTCCTTTTCTTTTCGGCTGGGAATGGGATAGAATCGTCTACCATGGCCTCAAAATCTGATCTTTGCGTGTACATTTGATCCATATCATCGTCTGAGACATCGATCGAGGAAGAAATTAATCAAGAACTCGGACAAGAAAACATCAGACAAAACGCAATAAAAGCACCTGAAGAGTTGGGATATGTTGAAACTGTAGCAGTGGTTGAGTTTTGAAGCCTCTTCATTTCTTGATTGGCTGGCGAGGGTAAACCCCACTTGTAATAAATAAAAGAGAAAACTTAGTAGAAAGCCTGAACCTCTCTAAATCTAGTGAAGGAAATCTTTTTTTTTTTTCTCCTCTCTCGCTTGGGACAAGAGAATAGCAGTGACCAAACTCTCACGGCACATTAATCAAAACGATCGCAAAGGGCGAGGATTTGTACGATTTGGGTATTTACTGTGCAGTCCCTTGTCTTTGTCGGGTACTTCATTTTTCTTCTTTCTAAACGTTTCATCGTTCGTTGGAAAATAAAAACCCAGAAACCAATAAAGTGAAGGAAAAAGTTCTGAAACCAAAGTTTGCTTTTTTATTACATGATTGCTTACTTAGATCAGTTCATCAAGTCCCAAACTTTAATGATAATCTGCAGAAAAAATCGAAACTTTGATGCGTGAGAAGTGAACAAACTAGTAGAGAGGGACTAGACTATAGTGTGAAGGTCTATCACTAGGCAATTACGTACATAACTAGCTGGAAATATTCCAGACTGAGTTGTGTTTCTTTATATAAAGCCAAAAATGTATGGTTATTATCTAACCCTGGTTAAGGTGTACGTATGTGCTGCTTTGTGGGTATAACTTTGTTAATGGATCGATCGTGAAAAAGATTTGATTTTTATTATTACAATATATCAAGCACAAGCGTCATTGGTAGATAGGCTCGAATTTGGCGGCTTCAGTTCAGTCCTCGTTGGTTGTTCATCAAATCATTGCACTGTCTTAGTCTTGAAGTGAGCAATGCACCACAACTTTTGTTAATTATTTTTCTTTCTTGCAAAGGTGTTTACGATTAATTTCTAAAAATTCTTTCATATATTTCAAGAAACTAAAGCAAAGTTGGCAAACAAAAGATAACCTCGAAAACTGAAGAAAGATTAGGGGTAAGCTTTAAAGACAGCTTTTTCAATGACAAGTGAGTACATTTGCTTGGCTTTACAGTGGTAGTGGTGAGTGAGACAAACAACACAGTCTTCAGTTCGGACATAGAAAAGCAAAACACACACGCTTGTAATGATATATATAAAGCTCATAAAGTCCAATTGATTTTTGTGAGTGGGATTTTTCTTTTTGAAAATGGTAGGCAGCTTTTGTTTTTGCTTTTCCTTCTTTTCCATTTTATTATGAGTGCTCTCCAAAGGTCCTACTTGAAAAGCTTAGAATTTAGAATCTTGATCATGGCCTTTAATCTTTTTTTTTCTGTTCCTTATGTATATAGATAAAAAGAATTTTGAATTTTGGAGAGAGGTGAAAATACTCAAGTTATTTAACTTGGGATGATTTTTCCCATAAATGGTGGTAGGGAGAAAAGAAAAAGTTGATCATCAATTTGGGTATTCTCTATTTTGTTACGGGCCCAATGGGCTAGTAATATGGGCCGTAAGCACATAATGTTAGCCCAAACGGATTCTTCAAATTGGGCCGATGAGTTTATCAGCTTGATGACGTGTCAAGAATCTGTGGGTCACAAACTATTTAAAAATAAACAATCATTTTTTTCCTAAATAAATGCATTTTTTAAGATAGATTACTACAAACTGGTGGTTGTCTTGTTACTGAGGAAAGGAATAGATTTTTCAAGATTCTATAAGTCGTATCTAACTGATTGAATATTTGTAGTTATCTCTTATCATATGGTGTGGAGGAAATTTAGAGACAGTGATTTGAAGAACCGAAGACATAGCAAGGCTTTTACTACCCATAAAAATTAGATTCCGTTACATTTTATTATTAACAATAAATGTACATCACATCTATATATTTTTAATTAAGAAAATTATTTTTTATAAGGGTTATATTAAATCGTACATATTTTAAGTGCCTACGCTCTTCGCACTCCACACAAAGGATTGAATCAACTTCGTTAATTTATATGCGTGCGCGCAATTTCCTAAGATATGTGCGATTCATAGTTCGATGATTTTCTTGGCGTAATTATAGAAATCGAGGTAGAGCAAAGATAAGATTCTCGTCGGAGATTGGGGATTCAGCTGAATTCGCTATAGATGGCGGCGTGGGGAGAAGAATTTGCCGGAAAAATCGACGGAGGTGGGTATCCGTGGGCACTGAAATGGACTCTCGCCGTGTTAATGGTGATAATCGCCTGTCACTATCTGGACTTTCGTTTCCGATACATCTTCGGCTTATGCTTCCGTTTTGCTGCGAGGTTATTTTCCTCGTCCGCCAACAGCTCCAAAGGAGATGTTAAGCTGCGTCGCACTTCATCTGCTAGGTAGCTGTAGCTTTCTCATGTACAGATTTGTTAGCGAGAAAAGTTTTCATGTTGTTTTTTTCCCCATGAATCTGTATGGCCCATGTGCTTTGTTCTTATATGATTTAATCGGAAGGAGAAATGAAATTGTTATCCGTGTTGTTTCAGTGCACCAGGGATCATCACTGATATGGATTTGAAAAGTCTTCTTGAGAATATGGAGGAGACTAGTAGTAAGGATGAAGTGTGGGAATCAGTCATTGACAGGAGTAGCAACGTTGTTTCTTACAAGGCCAAGTGCTGCAAACCAAAGGTAATAACTCCGTTTTTTACCATGGTTAACCTTTGAAGACATTATCGTATCTTTCTGTACTTTGAGTGTGTGGTCTGGTTAAACATGTGAGAAACTGGAAATTCCTTCTTGCTTTATCTATTGAGAATGAATGGAAGAGAACATGTTTTCGGTGCTCTATGTTCTTTAAAGCATAATATGATCTCGTGTGGTCGAATTAGTCATAACGGTTTCTCATTCCTTTTTTACACAGAATGGAGAGCCCTTGAAGTATTTTAGTGTGACCAGATATGAGGATTGCGATGTTGAAATTCTGTTCAATTTTTACATGGACTCCGAGCACAGGACACAATGGGACAAGACAGTGATTCACCACGAGCAGTTGCAGCTGGATAAGGACGGTGGCGTTGAGATTGGTCGAACAATAAAGAAATTCACATTCTTGACGCCAAGAGAGTATGTATTGGCTTGGAAAGTCTGGCGAGGAGCTGATGGATCTCTCTACTGCTATACAAAGGTAAATCTTTATATTTCTGTCTTTGTAATTTCCTGTCCTAAATTCTGCGTTAAGCCTCTCATCCAATGCTCTGTAATAACAGCACTGTCAACATCATTTGGCTCCACAAAACAAAAAGTACATAAGGGTATCGTTTTATAAATCTGGTTGGAGAATCAGAAAAGGCAAGTTTCTTTCTTTATGTTGTTTTCCCTCGTCCTTTATGGGCATGAAATGTTCGTTTTCCTCCCGATTATCCTCTCATGTAAAGTTGTTATGCAGTTCCTGGTACTAATGCATGTGAGATCACAATGATACATCAAGAAGACGCCGGCATCAATGTAGAAATGGGAAAACTGGCATTTGCCAAGGGGATATGGAGTTACGTGAACAAGATGAACGATGCTTTTCGAAAATATTCTGTGTCAAGACAACATAGGCAGATTGCATCTTCCATTGCGATCACGCATATCCAAAAGGTAAAAAAACATACTTCTTACACAAAAGGCTACAACTTGGGATGATTTGAGAATCAAATATATTTGGCCTTTGACATAGGTCCCAGATGAACTTGAAGCTAGAAACAATTCCGAAACAGTCAAGAACGACTCGGGGAATCTCAAGACCACTGCAAGATCACAAGGAAAACTCACGAGGAAGCCTTCGCATAAGATGATAGCAAACGGTATTGTACTTATCGGCAGTGTAATAATCTTCTCTAGGGGCCATCCGAGTTTTGGTGCCAAAGTTGCCATGGCCTATATGCTTGGCAAGCTAAGACAACGTGGGACTATTTCAGCAAAGCAAGCAGGCAACATCGTTAAGTGTTCATAAAACCTCGTTATTTGGTTCAAATATAAATTTGATTACATGTCTCAGATGTGTTCCATACAAGTTGTTTCGACGTTAATCCATGATGTATAGAAAAGAAACTACTTATTTATAGTGTGTGAGTTGCGAGTTACATTTTACCATAATATGTTGGAGATTTTTCTATTACAGTATTTCTATCAAACCTATCACGAAAAAGGAAAAGAAGGAAAAGATATGAAGAAAGAGAGTTTCTGATTGAGGTAAACTGAGCGAAAGTGATTTCGTAATGTGTTTCTGGCATCAGTTTTTTTAGATTTTGACTTACTGGAGATTTATCAGTTTTTTTTTTACCCGAAACGATAGCTTGAATAGATTAACAAAGATACAGGGACTAAATAGCCCAAAGAGTCTCACCGGTACATCGTCAACCGGGAGAACAAAGGCTCACAACCGAGCACAACACAGCCCCAAAATGGGGCACAACACTCCCCCGAGGGGAGAAAAAGGTCCACAGAGGAACAAGAACCGACAGTAAACAGAACTCATTATCTAATACCAAGAACTAAAGAACCTATAACAGAAAAAGCTATTAAGCTAAATCTACGATACTCTTCATTTTCACTTGGCCTTCGACTTATGAATTCTTATCTTCATCGGACTGACAGCTCCACAAGGGAGAAAATGCTCTCGACCGCGGAAACGAGGGAGTCGGCGGCGAGGCGGCGATGCTGCAGAGTGGGAAGGGTGGGGAGACGGAAGGCGGGGCGGCGAACCAAAGGGAATCCCGAGCAAATCTGCTTTGAAGGCTCTTTGGAGCATTTCATCGAACAGGTTCTGTGCGGGGAAATGGGACAAAGCAGCCCTTTGTATTCCCCGTCGGAGGTGGCGGAGGGGGCAGCAGAGGGGCGGATGCAGTGGAGGTGGTGGAGACGGCAGCAGCGGTGGCAGAGGCGGCGGAGATAAACCACGAACATTTTCTTATTTTTTTTTGAAAATGGAAAAGAACAAGGAAAAAGAAGAAAAGCGAAAAACGAAAATGGAAGTGTAAGCTCCCCCGCCTCCAAATGGAGGTGGGGGAAGAGAGGGAATGGAACTGAGGGTGCGGCTAGGGTTTCAGAGGAAAGTTTCGGAAGAGAGAGAGGAGAGGAGAGAATTTTTTAGATTTAGCAGTTAACTATTTGATATTATTTACTGAAATTATATATATATTTGCAAGCCACAGAATAAACAGATTCCGCTGTAGCAATTATGTCATGATTGATCGACTAACTTCGGTGTGTCCCGGGTTCAAGTCCCGGCAGCGGATATTTTTTTTACTTTTTAAACTTCAATTATTTAACTTGAATTATATTTTCTTGATAATAAAAGAGCATCATTGTTGGGGACGACGGGTTTCAGAAACCAATATTTTGTTCCAACTGAAATTTTAAACACGTTGGATAGGAACAAAAGGTTTAATTACAGTAAATCATCCGTTGATTTTTTTCTTCCTTAGATTCAATAAAAGAGAGCCGTCGAAATCTCCTCATGAATGATGAAACGCGAGTAGCACGACAGCTTAACTTCGAGAGGATATTAATATAATAGTATTGATTACATGGCAAAACAAAACACAATCTGTATAGCTCGGATATAGCAAGGTTCGCCACCAAATATTACATCCCAAGAGAAACCAAAAAGAGCAAGAAGACAATAATTACACACACTTTTCACCACTTTGCAATTCAAGAGTAGTTGGGGCTTGCTTTGGTGTTTCAAGAATCAAAGTAGGTGTTTGTAAACTTGCCTTTGATCCACTTAAAGCTGTTCCTCAACGAAGACTTGAGCTTACCTTCCATCGCATACATGTTATAAGCAGCCACCCTCTTCTTCCTCCTCTCTTCGGGGTTGTCCCCGGGACCGTTGAAGCTGTAAGATTTGGACCGATCTTCGAAATCGAACCTCGCCTCTGCGTAGGAAGAAGAGTAGTAAGGGAATGATTTATTGGTCTTCTCCTCCATGGAAGGAAGCAAAGGCACACAACAAAGAAAAAGAAAGGCAGAAACGAAAAGAATGAAGAGAGACACATCTCTCTCACTGCATTATATACAAAGAAATCATTACGGTGGACCCTCGTGCGAGGTTATTTGTAAGCATTAGTGCGCCTTGCCTGGGCCATGCATGAATGAAAGCAAATTCATTTGAAATTCATAATTTTCTACTTCAACACTATTTTATATGAGAAAAGGGGAAATACATATCTAGAGCATGCTTTCTAGTAAAATCAACAATCATGCGTGCCTAGACTTTCACAAACAAACAGCAACTACAAGGAGGAGAAAGATAGAAATGTCAGGCCATCATTAGCAAAAGGAAACCTAGCGGAAAGTTAAATGATGCACAAAGTTGGCTGAGTCATTATACATGGTGGGAACACTAGCAATAAAATGATGGCTCAGCGCACTAAATCTTGTCAATGACAGCGTGGACCCAACAAAATTTAGGTAGAAGGAGCTCACAAGGGCCCGAAGAGCTTTAATGAGGACAATCACAGTGGATCTATGAACTGATAAGTATGTAGATGTACACTATTTAAAGCTGGCAGATAAGTGTGTTCATCAAAGGGTAGGCCTATTGTTGTCCTATATCCATGGTGAACATCAGATCGAATCAGATGTTTCAGAACACAAAAACTTAATACTAAAGACTCCATCTTTAAGACAGAATGAGTAGCTAGAAACCATCCCATGTGCATTTATCTCTGGCTTTAAAAGAATGCACACTTGAAACACACGAAACTGACTACAACTATTTTGTCGTATAGAGTGGATAAAATTAAATATTTGACTCAGTTTTGTAGTTATCCACCTCCTGGATTTATATATTCAACTGACCAAGATTGTTGGTTGGTTGGCTTTTATTGGAATATTAAAAATACATGTCAACATAACGATCATCCAAGCATTATACCACGATATGGGATTTCATTGTTTTAAGTTGGGATAAGATCATTTAACTTAAGCAGCCAAGTAGATTTTGCTATAAAATGAGTTAGATGCTCACACCCTAAAGACCTAAAAGTGGGAATTGGGATAAAGTTACTTTTGGGATGATAAGGATGATATAGCAACATGACTCTGGTCACCTGCTAAGATTCTACAAAGGAAAAGAGAATAAAGTAATTGCGTGTGTTTTCCAACTTCTCATAAATAACTGAGGTTCACAGAGAATCTTTGGTCAAAGTGAAAACAGGGACTTAGTAGAGCGTCCATGAAAGTACGTACCTTCATTTTTCATGGGGTGAGTAGATGATGAGCCACACAAAAAAGAATTGGTCATGTAGAAGAATGGATGAAGAAATCAGCTCCGTTTTCAACATCATCTGTTTTGATGCTTCCTGATTGAGCCATCAATATTCTGTATATTCTCTTTGAACAAACTTCACCGAGTCTTCTGTCATCACCTAGTAGGCCTTCCGTTATCAGATCCTTGAGAAGAAATTCTTTCTCGTGGACCTGAAAGATTGATAATAGCAGCACTGTTTGGCAAAATTGTCTGAACAAACTCGAAGAAATAATGATGTGTAAACAGAGAGAAGAGGCAATGTAGTTGAATGATCTCTTTGAGAAATATCCAATAGTATTGAATGTAATATTCTCAAACTTCCTCAACGTAAAGTGTTTTTATATCGACAATCAGTAAATGCTGCTAGGCAATTAAACCTGAGAACATTTTGTAATGATCAGATGTGAAACACAAGTCAACAGTGGGAAATATCATGGCCCTCCATTAAAAAAAAAAAAGAAGTTAGTTTATATGTAAGTTGTCTGATGGGAGAAACATCTGTTACGACAGTTAAGTAAGCATTGGTCCATAGGACCATAGCTGAATAAACGAGGCATAGCAGCAAAAATGGATATCGCTGCATTGCTTTTATAACACAATACTCACAGATTTGGTGGGATCCATGTAGATGTTCAAAAGGGATTTCATCGTGGGATATTTCTTCCATATCGCAATAGCAAATCGGGGTTGAACTTTCGGAATTGCTACCAGTGCCTTCAGCCTATAGAGGAACACGGCTGACTAATTCAAACCTAAAGTGAAGAATAGGGGGCATTATCAAGTGATGTAAGGAGGAGCTGAGCTCCTATAGGTAACTACTTACCAGATGTTCTTCTTTATCAAATTCTTGTCAACACAATCTTTAGGGATAATGGATCCATTAGCATTCACCGATAATCGCGTCAGTCTTTTCCTGCATCAATTATTATCGTAAGAACTTAAAGAAACTGATGCAGATGTATGAATGATGGTATTTTGTATAACAAGCAGGTTTTAATAGGTTACCTAAATTTGCAAGAGGCTAGGCTGCAAGTTAACCCAACTACATGTTCAGCTAATTCCATTTCATCAATACAGTGCCTTGAGTGTACTTTGGAGAAGTGAGTGGCTAACTTTGCTAGAACCTTCGTAAAAAAACATTTAAAAAACAGTTGCAAGTCCCACTAGTTATTCATATGAATAAAACATCACATTGAATTCAAAGCTTACCTCCTCTATAGCAGGGCGCTTCCAATCTGGGTAGTTGGCTGCATTTTTGTAATGTGCCTGTTCCCTGAGCCAACAGATCAACCAACAATCGCAAGCAATGTCATGATAAACGATGGATAATTAACAGATAAATTACTAATTAACGGATTAAATTCACCTTTTATTAATGTAGGCCATCAGCCTATTTGTGAGATAGCATACAGTGTAATTAGGATAGCGATGCTGAACAGTTTGAACATGATCCATCAGACAGTTGTTGACAACAAGGTTACAGAACTCATCGGCCTCGTATATAACAAGTACATATGAAACCTTGATGCACTCAGTGGGAATCTGCTACATAATCAGGGGAGGAATTTCAGGTGCAACATGAGCAGTAGTAGATAACATCAAAATCAAATCATCAGAAACCACAAAAATTCCTGAAACATGCAATCACTAGCCAGAGAAGTAATCCATTTTTTTTTGTTGTAGACGAACCGAAATTTTGGATGAGAACCTTAATGACTAAACTACAATAAATGTCGGCCGATAAGCATAAGCGGATAGCATGAATTGTTCAGTGAATCAGAATGCTATATTTAATCTAGAAACCAGCAACATCACTAAACGGATACCTAGCTCCGTCAGAAGCCACAACACTGAGAAGGAAGCCAAAACATTCATGGTAATTGCAAAACAGAAAATGACTTAGGATACAGAACCCATCATACATTGATTGAAATAATAGTAAAAAATAATAGATAAGACCAACTACCATTGGTAATTCATCGGGAATAGCCATGGTCCACACTATAGTTCTTTCCACTGGATTTGATGTTATACGATATTGAAGTCCTTTTTCTGCAAACCTCGTGAGCAGATTTCCTATACACGGAAGGGGAAATAAAAAGCTTATGCACCTGGCCGACTATCACTGGTGAATACCAAATTGAAAGAAAAGATAGACATCAAATCATTGATAATGATAATAATAAATCCAATAGAAACAAGGGTCTACCTCCAATAGATCCCAACTCCACCACTTTTTTGTCTATTTCTGCTACAATAGACTTTAAAGCATACTTCCCGTTTTCCCATTTCTTCATTTCCTTTTCGAACATTTTCATTTTAGCCGCTTCAGCCTTTGTTTCAGCTTTAAGCAACTTTTCTCTCTGTTTCAAATGCCAAGTTAATCTGACATGTTGCATATTACAAAGATGCAGTAACATCATATTCTATAATCGAAATAGGCTTACTTCTTTTTGTTGTTTCTTTTCTTCCATCAAAAGGAGTTTATCCTCCTTAGAAAGTTTTTTCAATTTTGTTCCCTCAGGATTCTTATGGGCGTGACCCACTGAATCTGGAACACCAGGTTTGCCGTCTGACTTATTATGTCCCTGTGAGATCGTAAACAATGCCATAAGATGGTGGATCATAAAAGATCCAGATTGAAGGTCACATACTATGAGGTAAAAAAGATATCTGAATTGCAATAGGTTTCTAGCATCTACAAATGCAATACTCAAAACAATGCTTATTCACTTGTAAAGAAATTAGGTAACAGCTGCTTAATTATTTCTGTACATGCAGCTACTGCCAAAATCAGGGAAATCAAACATCGTGCATCGATTTCCAAATTTCTTAACCCACAATTCTCATTCATCAAACAACCCACCAGAGATATGTCATCTTCGAAAGACCTCCCATGAGAACAACCTCTGAGTGGGTAAACTTGACAGGAACTGCCTGAAAGTCGATATAAAGAACTCAAAAGATTGGAATTTCTGTAATCCAAAATTATGGACGTATAGTATAAGACGGATAATTCTACGAACAGAACTACAATGCAAACCTGAAGGGGCGCTAGAATCCAGTTCTTGATCATCCACCGTCTTGGCAGAAAACACACTCTCTTTATGCTTCCAAGCACAAAACCCAGAAGGATCTTCAGAGTCATTGTCAGAATCAACACAAATAGTTCCAGGTATTTCTGAAACATTAAAATCAGGTAATTGATAAAAAAAATTTATTTACGTATCAAGGAGCACAGCTTGGTTACTTGATAAAAGCACCAACTATTTGAATGGTTAGTCAGCATTCAACCCGAAATCATTGCACCGAACTGAACTTACCAGCAGAGTTACGATTAGACATCAAAGAACGGGTTGGTACCAAACTGGAGACTCCCATATTGCTCTTCACAATAGGAACTTCAAACCTCAATGGCTCTGCCATTGGTGTATCCGCAACTACACATTCATCCAAGTCGAGTGCTTCACCTAAAACCGACAAAAACAAGATATTATACAAACCACTACCAAAGAAGAACTTAGCAGAAGTGCAGTTCCGCACCGCAATATAAATGCTCAATTACCAAGTTTCATCTCGGCTGACCATACTATTTTCCCAGTATTGCTAGACAAACTTATAACCAGGACATTACATAGCGTGTACCCAAGGTTTGCATAAAATCATCATCAACCAACCTCAGATTCTTGCCTTTTTTTTTTCAATCGTCACAAAGCCTTACCTGAAAACGAAGAAATATTCCTCGCCGAACATTTTGGTACATATGAGAACGGAGTCTCGGGAACCAAAATAGGAATTGAAGGTTCCCCCGAATTATCTTCCTGACACGTAACCGGCTCATCCTCTTCGATAACGAAGGCCGGACAATCCCTAGGGTTTGAAACAGCTTCCGTTTTCTGCTTCTTCTTCTTCGACGTAAGGAGAGGGGGAGTCACCAGGTCTATGGTGTCGCAAGGAGGATTCTTACGTCGATGAATGTCGTCGGAATCGGAATCAGAGAGTATGTCGACGGAAAAAGGTTGCGACATTTTCTTCTCCCGTAGTTTTCAGACACTGTTCGGAGGGGACTTGGGAAGCTTTCAGATTCTCCAATTTCGCGCGCGGGACAAGCGGACTGATGGACGAACTGGGCCTATAATTGGGCCTTAATAAGTGGGCCATAAGCATCCAGCCCAAACATATATTGACTATTATATAAAAAACAAATTAAATAGCCGTAGTGGATAAAACTATCATTTGTCAAATTGATTAATATTTTACAATTTTACCCTTACTAATTTCAATTTCCTAATATTTTAATTTATTATAAAATTATCCTTAAACTAAATATTTATTCATTAATAATATTTGTTAAAAATACAAAATAATTTGATATATTCCAAAAATACTAGTATGTGTAATGTTAGCATATGCATTCATATCCTTGGTCCATAAAGTTAGGGGTGTTCATTTGGTTATAACCGAACCGAACCAAGCCGAACTTTCAATTAACCAAAAGTTCGATTCGAGGATTTTATAAACAGAAAACTGAACCGAAATATTTCGGTTCCGTTTCGATTTTTACCAAATTTTTTTCGGTTCGGTTCGGTTAACCGACCGAGAAATCGGAATTTTAATAAAAAAATTAATATATACATGATTTATATTATAAAAATATACTATCAAAATGGAAACCGAAGTTATAAACCGAACCGAACTATTTTCGGTTGTCAAAATGGAAACCGAAACGGTTCGGTACGGTATTCGGATCGGTTTGGTTCGGTCACAACTGATATTTGAACACCCCTACATAGAGTTACAAAATTAACAGTCAATTACAAGAGTATACATATCAGTCTCTTCTCCTCCAAATAACTGCATGAATAGCACTGCTTTCCCATGAAAATCATGGATTGACATATATTTCCCTTCTTCAGTCATCTAATCTTGAACACGCCACAAATCCGAGTACTTTCCACACTCGAATCGTTCCATCGACCGAAGACGTAACCATACAATCCTCCTTGGGGTGGTAACTGACGCTAGTAACCTGTTTCAATCAACACACAGAGAATTCAGCCTTCAATCCAGTATTTAAACCATCATTAAAGTGAAAAAGAAAAAAACACTGAAGAAAATCGTTAAGTAGTTTTTTTCTTACCACTGAGGAATGTGCGCGAAAGCTTGATACCACACGTGCGTCTACGAGGTCCCAAAAGTAGATATAGCCATCCTCCGATCCACCGCACACGTGAGCATCTGAGTTCGTAAGGCAACAGTCCGTCTTGAACGACTGGCGAAGATGTTGAAAGACAGAAAACATTAAAAGCTGAGTTTTTCTGAGTTAAAGGTTTCGAAGTTAGTTTTTCCTTGGGACGAACCTTGCAAGTGTGACCTTTGTATTCTTGCAACAATTCTCCACTTGATCTGATAAAAGGAACACATGAATTGGCAACTACTATATGATGCATGCAAGAGTGTACGACGAAGCATTTTTTTACCTATCAAGCAGGCGTAAGGTAGAATCGAGACAGCCTGATAATACACAATTGCCGTCGTTTGAGAGAGAAATACAGTTGACAGGCTGCCCAAGATGGTCACATGTTTCTCTGAAACAAACCGTCAAAAAGCCAAAGGATTATGTCATGAATATCATTCAAGTAAGAAATGTTAAGGCTTTCTGCGAAGAACACATACCTGCCAATTCTAATGTCAAAGGTTCTTACAGATCCATCAACGCTTCCGGCAATTATCTCAGTTTTGGTCAAACAAACGGACGTGACGCTGTCAGTAAAGGTGTTGATAATCTGCCGATAAGCACAACAAAGATTCCTAAGTTGAGCTGAAGGGTTAAATACAAGTAAGCTGATCGAAAATTAAACCCCACTGAACCATTTTTATGACAAGGGAGAGAAAAAGAAAAAGACCTGAATAGGCTCGGTGCTGTGAGACCTACAATCCCAAGTGCGCACGGACTGGTCATATCCAGCCGATACCACCACGGACGAATACTCGTTAAACTTTACAGCATTCACCTATAGCACAAACATCGTTCATTCCAACGTCAAGTCGAGTAAATTAATTCATCTAATCAACATAACAAAATGGAAACTAATCATTGACTGACTCAAGTGATAAATATCTATAGCTCGATTGTGAAATCGGGCGGGATTTCTGGCATACAATAACATTCATATGAAATCAAGGGCATAAAGTCGAAAACTTTCACCTAAAACCCTCATTTTCCAAACTCACTTTCTTCGAAAAAAGTTAAAGACAATACACAACTCAAGCGTGAGCAGACCTCGCTATCGTGACCCCGAAACTTCCTAATAACGCGACCAGTGGCGACGTCCCAGTAGAACACCTGGCGATCACCCCCACACGAGCACAGCTTCGAATTATCCCTGAAAAACAATCAAATAGGCCTACCAAAATAACTAGAGATTCTCCACAAAAAATAAATCTCCGAGCATATATTCTCCGAAATTAAATTACTGAGTAACGTCGACGTCTCTGACTTCGCGGCCGTGGGATTTGTAGGTCTTGATGTGCAGCCCACGGTGGGGGTTCCACAGCCGTACCGTACGGTCTTTTCCACAGCTGAGGCAGTACTCTCCGTTAGCGTTGAAGCGCGCAGCTAACACTGCCCCTTCGTGCCCGCGGAGCACATTCGCCTCCTTGCGAGGCAGGGTCTCTGTGCTCATATTTCTGGAAAAAGAAAAAGAAAAAAGAAAATTTAAACCGATCGATCTGTACTTGAGTTGGGGCAACACTACTACACTCCCAAATGGTCTGGTGAAGACCGTATTGGACTCTTAACGATTTTCTATTGGGCCTTTTTTTTTTCAGGCTGTTTGTTCGGTACGAACCGAAATTTCGGTTCGACTATGTCCAAAACAGAATACCGAATCGAATTTCTTGAATTTATATAAAAAATAAAATATCATCTTGCTGTTGCACTATGAAGACCCAAAAAAAAGCAGTTGTACACTACGACCAAAATTGATAACATGATATTGAGCAATATTTCCAAAAAAAACCGCAGGGATGCTAAGACCAACCCAAAACGACTTTAATTCTCGGAAATTAACTATATTCATCGAAAAGACTGTCAAACAGAGCATTGCTGTATCAAATTCGAATCAAGGAATTTCGTAAACACACTCACCCGAATAGAAAACTCCGAAAGCTTGAATCAACACAATAAAGGCGATGAAGATGGCTGCGCTGCGAGGCAAACTGTGATCGAACTTTGGACGGATGAAAATAAGGTCTTCAATTTGGGGCTGTTTTGACTAGGGTTCGTTGCTGTGAGGTGACTGTGAGTGCGAATGTGTGGTGTGAGCTGACGCTGAGAGGTGCGTGAGGTGAGAGATGAGATAATTAATGGGCTGGGCCATTTACATGTTCTAATATTATGAATAATATTTCAACAATGGGCTTCGTTATGGTTTAGTTTTAACATATTTAATACATTTTTTATAATAATAAGTATAACAATTCGGTAATTCGGTTCGGTATACCGAACCAGTATATCTTTACCGAACCGAATTACCGAAATTTTATTTTTCAAAAAACCGTTTCGGTTCGGTATTTACCAAAATTTCGGTTATTCGGTCGGTTCAGCCGTTTTACCGAACACACACCTACTTGATCAGCACAGAAAATAGCACTTTCTTCTTACAACGTCGAACCTAAATACAGACACACTTATGACTTCGTTTAACGTTCATACAGAAAAGTCTTCGACAGAGACCAAAAACACAACTCCTTTCAGGGAAATGAGAGGCAACTACTGTCAGCGCCTGCCATTGTTGAACCCACTTTTATTCTTGAAGAAGGCATTTCTCGGCTTTGGAAGCTCACGAATGTCCATCATTTGAACTGTCCTTTGCTTTTTCGCTTCATTAAAGCAAATACAACAACACAGCAATAACAACAGGTAAGTGCTTGCCGTTCGATAATATATAATGCAATAACATGAGTATATAGTTTGAACTGTTCAGACCATTCTGAGCTTCTTGGTAATTCTCTTGGAGGCGCCGTCTAGCTGAATTCAACCTTTCGTCATCTACGAGCGGATTCGTTTGGGCTCTCTGCAAAAAAACATGCAGTAGTTACAAAATAGAATCAATCATATCCAGCCCAATTCTTCAAATTTTACCATACACACAATGAAGAGTGAATTGGGGATACTTTGCACGCAACATACAAGTCTTATAACTAGTTTTTTCAACCAAAAAGAAAGTTAAAACATACCACGCAAGAGAAGCGCACATCTATATTATATCAGTTGGGGCAATCAGAGTACAAGAATCCATACACTAGATGGAGAAGCTGATGCAGCTTTAGGAACTGATTGTGGTGTTCTGAAGGAAGTTTCTCTTCGTTGTTGTGCAGGTGGAGGAGTTTGTCTAGGCTTTTTCACATGTCCTTTAGCGTTATTCTCTTCATGGGAATTCGCATCTAATGAGTACATAAAGAATGCTAGCATCACATATCAGATATATAGCACAAAAGGAAGAACCATCCAATTGCAAACAAATTATCAATACTAAGAACTCACTCCGTGGATTTGGTGAGTATCCAAAATCGCGAACCTGCAAGAACGGATATTCAGAACATTTCAAACCCCAATTTTTGGGTGAGTTGTGTGTATGTTCTTTATGTTTTTCTTTTGCTACCATAAAAATTATAACTGATCGCAACAACTTCGATTCACCTGGTGATGGGCATTTTGCTGATTTTCTGGTATGTCATGCTGAGGTGAGTCCTCATCAGCTGCCGCCATCACCAACACCACCGAAATCAGACACATCAATCTCCCATTATTTAGTTCAATAACTTATCTTTCTTCGCATAAAAACTAGCTCTAACGAGCTACCTAAACATCAGCATTGTTGGAAAAAGGTCCACATATGAAGGAATTGGTAGTATTACCAATTATGTTTGTATTTTCCCGGGGTAGGTCTGAGTCCACATTAACCCATTGGTCCACAATATCCTTCCATTTTCTGTTCTTCACAACAACACAAAATTGATATGAGAAACGCAAAATCACTCCAATGCTTAATGCAGGAAAACAAAAGGAAAAACGTAAACCTAACAAGTAGCTTCACTAATCTTCTGACTTCATTCGATGGATGCTTCCTCAATTGATTCACATGCCTTCCTATATCAGTTTCCTGCTTATCAATTGAACTCCACTCAGAGGAAAACACCAAGCAAACACAAACTCGAAGAGGAAAACAGATTTCACCTGGAGAGCTTGGAAACTGATGTCCATGTCAGCAAGAGTTTGCAGCAGTTCCAAAACAGATTCTTCACTCTAAACAAACAATTTAAAACATGAAACGTCAATTAAAAATATAAGAAGAGTTCGACGCAGAAAGCCTCGCAACAAACCTACCTTGTGCGGATCCTCAAGCTGCTCTTTGACATTGAGAACTTCTGTTTGCTCGTCGTCAAACAAATTGGCAAAAGGATCCTCATCATCGTCCTCATTTCTCTCGCTATAGTTTCTACCATCTGAATCCAAGGTCAACGTACTTTTACCAAAATCCTGAGTAGCGTTCTTAATTCTACCACTATCATCTTCGACGTGATTGTAACCGCCAGTATTCTCTCGAGGAGGAGGATACTCGCAGTTACGGCAAACCTGCGATGAAGACGCGTAGAGAGCTTCAACGATGCTATCGCGACGACGTCGCAGTTCTTCGCCGTAGTCCGTCGCCGCCACTCTGATTGCCGTTTCAATCAGGTCAACTATCCCTACCTTCGATTCCGACAGAATCGATTTCAAATCCATTGCCGATCCAAAATCTTTCCTCTCAACGCAGAAAGATAACGATTAACAACCAGCGAACGATAAAAAGTGTATTGGGTCAGCAAATCTGCCAAAATCTCTACGAGCTTCCAATCAGATTCAACGTATCTGACGAAGAATCAGATCAGAACGCTTTGATTTTATTGCCGTGAGGAGAAGAATGAGGAAGAAAGAGGCTGTGATTGTATTTGACGCCTTTGACAGATATTGGCGCACACAGAATGGTCGTGCATTTGGCGCTTTATCAATTACTAGTACTTTTATTATCTCCATCATTATTGTCATTTGTCATACATATATAATCGGAAGGAAAACAAATCATAAATAGTATTGTCGCATTAAATAGAAATAACAAGCACTCCATTTCTCTATTACAGCAAAAGCTTCATCAAAATCTTACAAAACTGTGACAATGACTGAGAATCAACTCAACTACAGAAGGTAAGTAGAAGAAACCCACAAAATAATGTAGCTTATCAATGAGGTCGTCACCTCCAAGCTCCTCGGCCCTTTGAGCACGGGCGGGACTACGGAGACCATCAAGAACGTTCCCACGAGCCACGAAAGAGCAAAACTCCCAACCCTGACAGCAAAATTTCAGACGAAAAAACGATAAAACGATTGCAAAAACTGAAAAAGGTAACAGCTTGTTACCCTTAACTTACCCGTAGAGGACGGCTCTCAGCTTGCTCTTGAGGCGATCGTAGATGAAGTACACAGCAGCGATCAAAGATATCAAAACTTGAAAAGTCGGCCCTTCTTCGGTCGGAAAGAGTACGGTGAGCGCTCCGAGGACTGCATATGCTATGGACGTCTTGATGATGACGCTCGTCGATGGTGTCCTAAATCTGCTCGAAACAGCTTGGACGTAGCGATTTTGGGCCGCTTCTCTGAACTTCTTCTTGAAGTCGATCTTGGGATTTCTCCTCTCGTAGAACTTCTGCATTACGATTTTGTCGTGGGCTGATTCGATCGAATCGAGGCTGGGCTTGTGGGACCCGTACGTCTGTATGAGGAAGTTACGAGCTGCTTGGATTTCGTCTACCGAGGCTTCTTTGCTGATGCCTAGACTTTTGTAAGGGTCCCTTACGTTGATCCTAGGGAAAACAGCTGCAAGAAAAGGAGAGGAGAAGCGAACAACATAAGCCTTTAGAATGACTGGTATCGATAAGAGTAAAGCAAATAGTGCCAAAGAAAAATCTGATAATTAACTGATACCACTCGAGTCATTAGAAGCATCTCCAAAGGTAGCATCCATGGCGGATTTAAGCGTCGCTACTCTCTGCTTACATCTCCACGTTGACGGGGCGATGCCAATTCTAGGATAAACACGAAATTGCGACTCAATGGCGAATTGCTTACATTAACTTACGAAGAACATTAATTCATACCCTTTGAGAGAGTTTTTAGCTTTCCCAACGGCAGCAGCATAATAGGTCTGTGACGGTTTTGCCCTTACGGGTAGGCCAAGGTCGCATCTCAATTGGCTATAAGACGATCCAACCGATGCCATATCTTTTTTCCGAGTGAAATCTGTTCAAGTCTCCAACTCTCTATATAAACCCTATCTCACACAGCAGCTGTGCAGCTAAAATGGAAAATGAAATCATAGATTAGGAACACCATAGATATACCAATGGAGAGAAGAAGCACGAAATTCGAAGTTCTTATGGCTTATTACTACTCCATCGGAAGTACGGCATCGAAAGACGGAGATTCCAGGACGCGAAACAGAATTAGGGTAGCATTTCACAGCGAATGCAACGACAACCTTCCACTCATTTAACCTCCTCCCTTCAATCGAGTAGCTCCAGTAGGCAATCGATAAGGCGCCAACGAGAAAGCATACAAGGATTTCAACACGAACAAAAGGTGGAAAAGAGCAAGCATACCTGAAACCCAGAGATTTCTACGAATCCAGCCCGTTTGACAACACAACAGCATCAGTGTAAGAAGTAAAAAAGGATAGGTCTTTGAAAATGAACGGATTTGTTGTCCAAGGGTTCCGAAATTACCTTACAGAAAAAGATATATACGTAAAGCCTTCGTACCTCCGTTGTAGTTTAGTTGGTTAGGATACTCGGCTCTCACCCGAGAGACCCGGGTTCAAGTCCCGGCAACGGAATATCCTTTTTATTTTTTTAAATGGAAACCGTCTTTGGCCCAACAAGGCCCCAATCAGGCCCAAATTTGGTTGTGGACATATATAGCCCCAATCAGTGGATAATTTTTTCCTTTTACACGGCCTCAACGAAATTTTAATCTAATTTTTTATTACAGTGTCCCTCACCCTTCCTTATTACATGGAATAAATAGACAATAAATTTTCCAAATACGGACCCTCCCTTTAATTTAACCAAATATCACACGAAATATAAAACAAATCAGCTCCCGGCCGGCGAAGGAGGAGGAGGAGCGGGGACAATCCCTAATTCCCGGCGAACACATTCCAAATCCTCGTGAAAACGCTTCTCATAATAAACGCACATCAAATCTGCGCACTTCACGCCAGCCCTCAACGCCCAGGGAAAGTAATGCCCGTAGAACAACTTCCTCTGCCTCTCGCCGAACCGAGCAGTCCCGCCCACGACTGACAAGGCGCACATGGGAAGCATCATCTGCTCGAACTCAATGACCTTCAGCGCTGATTCTCCGATCAGATTGGTGGGGAGGTCGAACAACGTGTGCCAGAAATCGTGAACCTCGCGGGCTCGCGTGGCTACGTAGGCTAGCTCGTCGGTCTCCATGAACCTGACCGGCGGTCTGTCGTCGGGGGAGAAGTTTCTCGAGCCCATAAACTTTGCGTAGGCTGCCCCGAATGTGTTCTCTGGCATGTCCCATGCGTGGCCCACGTTGGCCGAGATGACTCGAGGACGGTCAGCTAATACGGCCTGTTTTGGAAATGGACGAATAAGTCAGTAAAAGAGAAGTATTGGGAGTTTCTCGAACACAGTGACAATGGAGAACAGAAGTTTCACATTCAAGGAAGAGTTTTGGCCTCAAACCCTACAAAATATCACCTCTTGATCAGAATAGTCGAGTAGACACAGCTATCAATTGAAGTCAAGTCAATCAATGCATTCTACGATTGAGATGGATAAGTGCAACCGTGCTTAAATATTGGAAGTTTATTGCTTGATATAATCATGAGATAAACTATCCAATTGCATTCACTTATGAAACCTACCAAAATGTGGTTAGAACACAGCGACAATGGAGAACAGAAGTTTCACATTCAAGGAAGAGTTTTGGTGCAAATTAACATTGGGCACAGAAATCAAGCTCTAGGAAACACCTGTGGATCAAAGTAGATAATGAGCACAACTATCAGCTGAACTCAATTAGTTAGTTGATACATTTTACGATTGGGAATGGAGAAAAAGGCTGGCTTACCCTCCCTTCTTCGCTCGTCTTCATTCTCTCGAGCACCCTTTCGAAGGCGGGCTTCCCAGTGGTTTCTCCCAAAGCAGCTATGAGATCTGCTCGCCTAGGATCTAATAATGCTCCGAAGGCTGAACCAGCGGCAACAGCAGCTCGCTGCCATAGCTTTAGATGAATACGAGCTCCCTCCATAACCATTACAAGTCGATTGCAGCGACCTAACCTAATCTGAACGGAGAAACAAAGGAAGAGTAGTGTTAGGTTAGGGACGGTGAAATGTTATGTAATGAGAACGCCATAGTTGTCGCACCGCTCGCCGCTGTGCCCAAACAAAAATAGATTCTTACTCTCGATAGACCTTATCTCACAGCAGCAGTGTAAAACTAAAATCAAAAGCCAAAAGGATAGATTTACGAACATCATATACTGCAGAAACAAGTTCAATCACATCTTGCACAGGAACCAGGATTTATTAACGGCCAAAGAAGATGAGCCAACACAATTTGTATCACTGGAAAGAAATATTGACGAGTAAAAAGAAACGTGAAATTCGAAATTACAGTCTAGGCTAATGTGCAACCTCAGTTCGTACTGAGAAAAGCTCCAGCATAAGTGACAACGTGGATATGGAGGTTACTGTCGTCAGCACTGAGAACAATAGCAGTGTGAGTTAAGGTTCTGGGCTTTCGCTGTGCGGATCTGAGAGTATTAGGGTAAGGGCAAGTGAACGTGCGAAAGAAAAAAGCTTTCTTTGCTCATGAGGAGGAGAATAAAATGGATTGTAATAACGGTAATGGATATCTAGGGTTGAAGCCTATTATTATGCCTCATCAAGGTACATCTTTTAATGAGCTATTGACTGGTGGGACGACGAACCAGCATCTTGTTCTTGATAACAACAACAAGAAGCAATGGGAGAACTATTTTACGATGGGACGACAACATGGTAATAAATGTGGGGATTATCTAGTTCTCTTATCAAATTAAACTGTACAATTACCTTCCTCACAGTAGGTTGAACCAGATCTACTTTTAACTTCGAGGTTTCTTCTTCTTCACGTGATAGGAGATTTTTAAAAAGATGAACGATTCTATTTCGTTTTTAAAAAAGAGGAACGGGTTCTCAAATGACTGAAATACCCTTACTAAAAAACTGGTTAAGGAGGCTAATCCGTTTTTTTAACAGTGAAAAGTTATTCGAGTTTTATTCGAGTGACATAACACTCGAATAAACGACTCGAATAAATGCATTTTTGACTTATTAAAAGCAAAAATTTATTCGGATTTATTCGAGTAAAAGCAAGACTCGAATGACTTACTCTAATAATAAATCGAAGAGATAAGGTGACTCGAATAATGTTTAGAAAATTTAAACGAGTAAGCTACATTATTCGAGTATCTTATCGAGTGTTCTTTTCGAGTCAAAACTCGAATACAGAACTCGGATAAAATACTCGAATAAGCAGTGTTTTAAAAAGCTCGGAAAGAAAATTAGACAGAAATCACTCGAAAACCTTAAATCCCTCGCGCTCTCTTTCGAAACCAAATCGCTTACTCGAAAAATCGTACACAAGCCCAAGCATAATCATCAATGGCGAAAAGAAAAACGAGATCATCGGAGCCTTCCGCGCCTGTTCGTAACCGGGTGGATGAGCAAATCGACGGCGGTAGAGCCACGGTGAGTTTTTGGTCGCATTTTGGGTTTTTGTTAAATCGAATTGGTTGAACGAATTTCTTGGTTAGATGTGTTGTTATTAGCGTTAAATCGATCGATTTTGATGTTAAATCGTTGCGTAAACGTCGTATTCGGTCGGATTTTTGTAAAAATCGTTTTCATCGCCTTTTCGTGTAATTATTCGAGTAATTAGGGTTCGAATAATTGCTCAACCTATTCGAGTTGTGTTTTACTCGAATAAGTTACTCGAATAACAGTGAATTTTGCTTGTTTTTTTGCGTTTTCAGATCTATCTTCCGACGAAGTTGCCGGCGGACAATTTATACCATGCCACCCTCACTCTGAACGCGTAGTACATGTCGGTATGCGACGCATCCGTACGCTTTTGAACGAGGAGGAATTGGAGGAGATGGTTAGACGGACTCAGTTCGGGAACCTGATAAAGGTGGCCCGAAACCACTACAACTCGAACATGATCATGTGGTATTTGATGAGCCGGCAGGTGGAGTACATGCCGGACTCGAAGGAGTTCTGGATGGTCGTTCGTGGGCGACCATTACGATTTTCATTGGTCGAGTATTGCCTACTCACGGGCCTCGACTGCAGCGCTAACGAGCCGGAGATACCGTCCTCGAACGAGTTTGCGACGAGGCATTGGCCTGGTATTAATTCTATTTTTTTTATCTTTTTGATTCGTTTTTTTACTTCGATTTCAAAAACTAACGTTTGTTTTATGGCTCGCAGGCAAGCCCGTTATATATTTACACGATTTGGAGGGGACAATCAC
Source organism: Craterostigma plantagineum (assembly GCA_027422505.1). NCBI lineage: Eukaryota > Viridiplantae > Streptophyta > Magnoliopsida > Lamiales > Linderniaceae > Craterostigma > Craterostigma plantagineum. The sequence continues at coordinate 608,204 of JAPQWV010000120.1, forward strand.
GGAAATGATCCGTGACGCCGGTGGAGCCTCGGGCGTTCATCCCGAGAAATTGAAGATGGCGGCCCTTTATTTTGCCGTCGGGGTGCTAGGGGAGCGGAGGGTAAGGAAGGACTTGAAGGTCAAGGAGGAGTGGCTCCGTCTGGTGGAGGACTTCGACCGCTTCAACGAATATCCTTGGGGAAGGATATCGTTCGAGGAGGTCATTTATGGTCTGAACAAAGACCTCGTGGGGAGGGCGATGGAGGTGGCATCGAATGGAAAAACCATAACAACCTTCGATATCAGCGGCTTCGTAATGCCGCTTCAGGTAATTAAATTAGTTTTGTATTATTATTTAAGACATATTATATTTATTTTAACTTACTTCTACTCTCTTTTATCAGGTTCTGGCATACGAGTGCTGTCCGACCGTCGGGCAAGAATTCACTGTGAGAAGAGCCGGCGAAGGGCTCCCGCTACCCCGTATGTGCCATTGGAAGACGACATTTTACGGCAAGAGCTCTGCTCCGGGATGGCAAGCGGTCGAGCGTGCATTCGGTGCCGTGGCGATGGATGTAAGTATTATTTATTTATTTATAATATGGATTTATTCAGATTGCATTTTCTAAATTGTACAAATACACAGGACGTGCGGTGTTGCCTTACACCGACCGATGCTGAAGCCGATTCAAGGCACTTCCGCACGGTCGCCGGATTTTGTGGCAGCCGGAATGATGCCGTGGCCCAGAGGATAGTGGAGCATCTTCTAAATGGGCTGCCGGTCTACTGCACCGACCATCGGCTTGCTCCGTCTCCTCCTCGGCCGTCTCCTCCTCCGAGGCCGTCTCCTCCGAGGTCTTCTCCTCCGAGGCCGTCTCCTCCTCCTTCCAGCTCAATCATCGCCCATTTCGATAGAAGAATGGACAGGCTGGAAGGCGATGTACGGGATTTGCGGACGGAGATTAGGGAGCTGCGCTCGATCGTGGTCCAAGGTATGTCTTACTTAATGTTTATTTTATAAGATTATATTGATATTACGTAAATCTAACGTAATACTCTAATTTTGTAGCCCTTGAGAGCCTGACGCCGAGAACGGTGCGGGATATTGCGAGAAGCTACGATCAGGACATGCCGCCTCCTTCGCCTCCTCATTCGCCGCCGACGGGGAGTGAGGGGCATGAGGGCGAGAATGTGGAGATGGAGGCCGAGATGGAGGCCGCGGCCGCGGCGGCGGAGAGGGCCGCGGCGGAGGCGGCGGCGGCGGAGAGGGCCGCGGCGGATAGGGCGGCGGCGGAGAGGCCTCCGGCGGAGAAGGCGGCGGCGGAGAGGGCCGTGGCGGAGAGGGCCGCGGGGGAGAAGGCGGCGGCGGAGAAGGCGGAGGCGGAGGCGGCCGCGGCGGAGAGGGCGGCGGCGGAGCGAATGGCGGCGGCGGAGAGGACCGCGGCGGCGGCGAAGGCAAAGAAGGCGGCGTGGGCGGAGGCGCAGAGGGCCGCCGCGGCGGAGGCGCAGAGGGCCGCCGCGGCGGAGGCGCAGAGGGCCGCCGCGGCGGAGGCGCCGAGGGCCGCCACGGCGGCGGCGAAGGCAAAGAAGGCGGCGGAAGCGGAGGAGAGACGGCCACGGACGGAACGTGCGAAGAAGAAGTCGAGGTTGCTTTCGAGTCCGTATACGCCGACGCCCGATTCGACCCCTCGCGTTGCAATACAACGCCGCGCGAACATAGAGCAGATCATCGGCGAGAGGGTGAAGAGTTGGGATGCCGTCGCGGCGGAGGTGGCAAGAATGGGCGCAAAGGAGCGAATTGCGTACGTGAACACCAACTTCGCACAAGCAGTCAAGATGGAGTCCGCCAAACCGCGACCGTGGAACGTGTCCTCGTTCGAGCTATTCGCCACGGGAGAGTTCAATGCGATATACGGCGGCAAGCCGTCACTTCACTGGAGCCAAGCGGATGTGGCCGTCATCCCATTGGCATTTAACGCGCATTGGGTGCTCCTTGTCGCTCGGTTCAAGGAGAGGAACATCCTCGTTTTGGATTCCGAACGCTCAAGCGATTCGGACTTGAGGTTCATGAAGCCGTTCCTCGATCCTTTGGCCGAAGTGATACCGCTGATGCTTCAACACGTCGGCGTGGAGCAAGATTCCGTGGAGAAGTTTGCTTGGGTGCGGTGCCCCAATTTCCCTCAACAAGTCCTCAGGTAATTTTCTTATTTTCTCACTTTCTTATTTTCTTATTTTCTTAAACCTGAAATTGTTCTATTTCTCGAACAGCGGAGAGTGCGGTACGTACATGCTTAGGGCCGCGATGTCTCTGTTGATCGGTAACAGAGATGATCTCTACGCTTTGGACGATTCTAAAGTTTTGTCGTTTAGAAAGTTTTTGACTATATGTATTTATTTTAACAATTGGGATATTGTATGAACCGTTTTAGATATACTTGTATAGATTTTTTTATTTGGAATTGTTCTGTGTTATGGTTGGTTGAGTTGCTGTTGAGGTTGTTCAGTTCAAGGTTCAGTGTTGTTTTATTCAAAATTCACTGTTATTCGAGTAAAAGAGCTCGTTCGAATAATGATAATTTAATCGAGTAACGTATTCGAGCCTAATCCGAGTACCTCATAGCACTCGAATAAGCCTCACTGGATCAGTTGATTTTACCGGACTTCACTGTTTTTCGAGTAAAAGAGCTTGTTCGAATAACGAGAATTAAACGAGTAAGCCATTCGAGCCTAATCCGAGTATATTACAGCACTCGAATAAACTTCACTGGATAAGTTGTTTCCGTCGAACTTCACTGTTATCCGAGTTAAAGAGTTTGTTAGAATAACGCTACTTTTATCGAGTTCCGCATTCGAGTTTTTTTCGAGTACAATACATAACTCGAATAATTTAAAAATCGAAAATATTGTTTTTATATCATGAGCATGAAATGTTAAATAACATTTCATGTTAAATATCATTTCATGTTAAATAACATTTCCTGTCTAAGTAATAATATATTATAGAGATTCTTGAAAAAAAAGAAAATAAAGTTGATATTTCTATACATGTTATATATATTGTTGATGGGAATGTATATACTAAAGTCCTATCTACCGATGTATTTCATTGTATGTCATGCAACGACTTTTATTAAACATTGTTAATCTTCATAAAGCGACTTATTAACATCATGAAGGCCCTAAAACATCGCAATATTGATATTTATACATCTATGTATCGAGATAATTAAAATTCAAAAATTCTGAAAATAACACTCGAATCACAAGATATTATTCGAGTTCGGTATTCGATTTTTTTGTAAATTATTCGAGTTATTCGGGTACTCGAATAAGTTCAGGTTTTCGTTTTCGACCTTTTATTGTTACGTTATTCGAGTGACCTATTCTAATAATATTCGAGTTATGCAGTTTACTCGAATAACACTGAAAATAGCTACAATCAAGCCAAACTCACAATAATCCATCAATCTCATACAACCTCATACATCAAATTCATACAACCTCATACATCAAACTCATACAAACTCATACATCAAGATTTACTTAATGTCTACGACCAAACTCACCGACGGACGGAAACCTCTTTTCTTTTCTCCGACCACGCCTTGCTACGAACGGAGGCAGCAACACCAATTGATCCGAAGTATCCCACTCGGCTTGATCCGGAACCGGCGAAACTCGTCCGTGATAAGCAGACTGCCACGTTAGGACAGAATAATATTCCGAACACAACGGGTAGAAACTCATGTTCGCTCGTAGACTCGCCGCGATTGCATGTGGACAAGGAATCCTGTCGATGTCGAATTGGCGGCACGTACAAGTCTTCGACCGCAAGTTAACAATGGCACGACCCCCCGGAGATCGGACATCGTACTCATGCGCATCGATTTCATGTACTTCATACCATTGACTTAGCTCATACCTCTCACGGAGCTTCATTTCCACCGTCGGGGTAAACCGCGTGGTTGCTTGTCCAGATTGTTGTCTGTATCTAGCAAACCAATCCGCCGTCAGCCTCTGTATCGATTCCAGAAGCGCAATGATCGGTAGCTTTCTTTCTTCGCGGAGTCTTGCATTAATCGATTTCACCCCGTTCGTAGTCATGATGTTATAGCGAGACGTCGGAGAATAGGCTCGACTCCATCGTTCCTTAGTATCAGTCTGTTGCAAATACGCGTATGCGGTGGGAAACCTAGTCTCAAAATCACCATATTGTGAATCAAAGTCGCATTGCTTGTATATTTTAGCAATGTGTATGAACGTCTCGGTCGCACCCTGCTTCTTACACCTGCTTTTCATATTTTGTGACAGGTGCCAAATACAATGACAGTGGTGCGCACGACCGTAGACGGCTGCAACGGCGGCTTTGATAGAAGGAGATCTGTCGGATACGATGACAAGATCGTCCTCGTTGGGCACGACTTGCAAGAGCTCGTTCAAGAACCACGACCAAGCTTCTATGCACTCGTTATTGTCGATTATGCCCCAAGCTAAAGGAAACTGATGGCGGTCGCCATCCTCCGCTGATGCAATGAGCAACGTACCCCCATACTTTCCTTTCAACCAAGTACCGTCTATGCAAACAACCTTCCTCATGTGACGGTATCCCGCAATACAAGCACCAAGGGATAGGAATGCGTGCTTAAATCTCCGCTCGTCGTCCAGATATACACTTGCTATGGTTCCCGGATTCACTCTTCTCAACGTCGACAGGTACGACGACAACAGCTTGTAACTCTCATCGGGGTCACCCTTCATTGCATTTTGTGCTAAAATGCCTCCTTTCCATGCTTTGAAGTACGAAACTTCGATCCCACGATTTCTCATCATTGTTTGAATGAGTTTAGGGGCCGGTGTACTTGTTGAACCCTGAAAAGATTCAAGCAGCATATCACTCACGGAGGTTGACGATGCTTGAGTGAGTCTTGCGTTCCGATTTGCAAGGTCGCACGTATGTGTGTTGCAATACGTACGAATCGAGAATACGGATGTATCCTTAATCTTCGCCGTCCATATCCTCCAAGTACATCCATCCTCTTTGCATCTCACGCCATAGTACGATCGGGAAGATTTTATAATCTTGACCTCGAAGCATGCCTCTATAGCAACTTTTTGGATCCTATTCTTGACGGCCTTCTTATCCTCGAATTCAACCTTCATGGTGGAACCGTCGGTAAAAGAATACCGATCGCTAGGAATAGTTGCATTTTCCTCTTCCTCCTCCTCCTCATCATTCTCGTCCGCATTTTGTCCGTCTACGCCATCAAAATTGACGTGCACGTTCTGCCGTGATGCAACATTCTCATCACGGTCGTTCGCCTCATTGTGACCTTCACCCCCATAATTCACATCTTCGCATCCGCCAAAGTCGATGATACGGTCAAAGTAATCATCGATGTAACCACCTCCATCGCTACGAACCTCAATTGGAACGGGACCAACTTCATCATTCGCGAGAGTTTGACGGTGGAGGGTCGTAGGGAGTCCAATCTCCACACGGAGAATCGGTCTATCCATTGGACCCCCTAAGTATATATAACCCTTCAACTCTCGATCATTCTTTATATACAACGGAGCACACCCTTCCATACCTCTCATAGATGGCTGATAACTTAGCTTTAACGCCGGCCTCCCGCTTACGCCAATAGTCTCGTATATTACGTTCCGCAGATCGTCCAGCAAACAACAATCGACATCGAACCCAATGGGCTTCATATTTGTTCCCATCCTTGGAACCCATGTCCATTTATTATCATTCCCAATTATCCATTCTCCATCGTAATCAATCATGATGCTGGTCGGCATAACCTGCATATGAAACAAATCATTGTTAATAAAATTTACTTGCAATAACATTATTCGAATAATTGCAAAATTCGAATAACAAAAATTAATCGAGTATATAATTCGAGTAGTAAAAGAACTCGAATAAGGACTTCGAGTATTAAGATTTTGAAGACACTCGATAAGTTGTTATCGAAGAAATAAAGGAATAAATCAACTTTTATTGCAAACGAGTTATTCGAATAAATAAAATATTCGGAAACAATAATTATTCGAGTAAGGCATTCGAGTATTATTCGAGTTTACGCTTAAGTCGAATAATGTTTCGAGTATTATGATATAGAATAATTTATTCGAGTGACGTTTACGAGTCTAAATAAACTCGAATAACATACTCGAATAACCGCAAAACGAAAATTTTCTGCAAATTCGCACAGATCTAAGTTTAAAATGCTACCCATAACTACCCAAACCTTCGAAAATCTAATATCCGATGCCCGAAATGTAAATGTCATCAACATGAACGGAAATTACAATGTCCCGATAATGTATACTAAAAACCGGTGAACGAAACTTACTGTATATGCGTTCAAGAACGAAATTGGGAGTCTTCGAGCTTGGGGGTTTCAATTCGTCGGATGCTTCAGCTCGTTTTTTCCGTCAAAATCTCGGTTGGTTTGCTTGGGGTGCGTTAATGGTGGGTGCGTTATTTTATATATATATTTCTTTTTTTTAATTATTTAGGTATTAAGGGTTTAGTTAATTAAGGTAATTAGAACGGTTCCTCTTTTTTAAATTGATTTGAGTTGGTTCCTCTTTTTTTAAAAGAAATCAAAAGTAATCCTCTTTTTTAAAATAGTCCCTCGCTTTCAGTCCAATTCGTGTCCTTCTTCTTCTTCGATTGTCTTTTGGCATTTTTCTTTAACGGTTATTCGTAAATCCGTTGTAGTCTAGTTGGTTAGGATACTCGGCTCTCACCCGAGAGACCCGGGTTCAAGTCCCGGCAACGGAATATTTCTTTTTTATTTTCTTAGGAAGTCGGCCCAATAATGGTGATGGACATTGGCCCAATATCTTAACATAGAAAATAATTAAAAATAATTTTTTTAAGCTAATATGGTGTCGCCGTCTCAGCCGTCGGATGAGACAAGCGGTGTAATGTGACCGATCGATCGCCGAGCGCGGGACAGATCATCATCAGCAATCATCTCTATTCTTCTTTTGGTTTTTGATTCGTTAATCAAAATGAGAATCTGATCATGTCCATGTCGTCATCAGCTCCGATGTTGATGCCAGCGCAGAAGTACGCGGCTGGAGCATTGTTTGGCCTGGCGCTCCACCAATCGCAAGTAGACAAAGGCCTTCACGACGGACACGTCGGCAACGGCACTGAGTCGGTGTCCGATGATACTCGCCGCCATCAGCTGTGGCTTGACGAATCGACGAGCTTGCTTTACCCAATCTTCAGGTACTGTTCTTAGCTCGGGTGTGTAGGTTTGGTTCGTAAGTTTGATCAGTGATTCACTTACGACGAGCATAGTACGATCAAACGTCTGATTTTCTGTTATATCTGTTGATTTTGGTTATTTCATAGGTTTCTGGAGATTGATGAGGCGGCGTGGCGTGGGTTAGTGGAAACTGCGGTTGAATTAAATGCCAAGGAGCACGTTGGAGCTGTTAGTTCTTTTTGTCTTCCTGAGTTTTTGTTTTCCTTTTTTTTCTTTAAAAGTGGGATCTTGAGATCATCCTTGAGATACTATATTAAATTTTGTTTCAGTGTTTCAAAAAAAAAGAATCTACGTTGTTGCTTAATAAAGAATGTCTGCTCGAGTCAAAAGGATCAGCTGGTACACGTACCAACTGATTAAGCTAGGTGACAATGCCGTAATTCTTATTACTCTTATATTGCTGCCAGTTCCTGAAGCTGCTCGCGGATGAGAGTGGCCAAACATCACCAGAAGCTAATGATAGAGAACTCGAATTAGCAAATGGAATCGATGCTGTGTCTTCGAGCATGGAAAAGACTCCTATGGATCGAGATTCAGAAAAGCTAAATCAAATGGAATACGAGCATTCCCTTAAAAATAAGCTGAAAGACCATGAAACAACTCCAGAATCAGATCCGGCAGAAGAAAAGCTTGGTAATGAACATATGATGGACAGAAAGGCTAAGAATACATATGCGATCGAAACAGACGAGGAGCAATCTATGTCGGACATAGTCGAAAAACCATTGGATGAGGCCAATAAGCTTCCATACCCAAAAAAGATCACTGTTCTCTATGAGCTTGTCTCAGCTGCATTGGCCAATGAGGATGCTGAGAAATCTCCTAAGAAAATGAAGGGCTACGATGCACGACACCGAGTTGCGTTGAGGTTGCTAGCAACTTGGTTTGATGTCAAATGGACTAAAATGGTAGCATATATCACAATTATCATGTATCGCGTGCCTTATATATATATCTTTCTGAAAGTAATTGCATCCTTTTTTAGGAAGCGATTGAGACAATTGTTGCTAGTTCTGCAATGGCTCTTGTAAAAGAACAATCCAAGGAGGAAGGGGAACGACAGTCTTTGCAAAGCTCATGGGACAACTGGAAACGTGGAGGAATCATTGGTGCTGCTGCTGTAACTGGAGGGACCCTAATGGCAATAACTGGAGGTAATAATGTCATCGAGATGATGTACATCATCACAGTTGATTATGTTTGGACTATTGCATCATCATCGTCGTAGTTAGTGATGTTGAGATTCTTGCATGAGATACTACTACATTTCATTTTCGATTAATGTTATATTTATTGTACTCAATTAGGTTTGGCTGCCCCTGCGATAGCTTCAGGGTTCACTGCTTTAGCACCTACGTTGGGCACTGTAATTCCAGGATTTGCTGCTGTTGCTAGTGCTACTGGTACTGTCGCGGGTTCTGCAGCAGTAGCAGCTTCCTTTGGAGGTAAGTAGACGATGCAGTTTTAGTATATTATTCCCACTGATAATCTATGAAACCTTTTAAGCATCCTTGAACAACATGAGCATATTGATTAACTAACAAGATTTTTCAATTAACGAAGCCGCTGGAGCTGGGCTTTCTGGGACCAAGATGGCTCGGAGGATTGGCGATGTTGAAGAATTCGAATTTAAAGATGTAGGAGAAAACCATAACAAAGGAGTGAGTAACTTAGTTTGGTTGCCAAAAAATGGAACAGCTTTGAATAAAAATCCGAATAGACACAGCGTCCTTTTCAATTTTAGTATATTGCTGGAAGTTTTTGTTGTCTATGATGACACCCTTCTCTTAATAGATTTTTATTTTATCATTCAGCGGTTAGGTGTTGAGATCTCAATATCCGGGTTCGTATTTGAGGAAGAAGATTTCGTAAGACCCTGGGAAGAAGAACATGATAACTCAGAGAGGTACACCAATGTACATTTAGCGTTTCTTTTTCTCTTTGCATCTTACTTCATAAATGCCTAGATAAGCATGTATTTGCTGCTACAGGTACGTGCTTCAATGGGAATCCAAGAACTTAATCGCTCTAAGCAATGCAATTCAAGACTGGCTTGCCTCAAGTAAAATGGATTTCCGTTGCTATTTGAAATGAGAAACTTGCTTGAATTATGTTTAGAAGAACGGCACAACATAGATATTTCTTCTCGCAGAGGTCGCCACGGAAATGATGAAGCAAGGCGCCATGCTTACCGTACTAAGCACCCTTGTCTCAGCACTGGCCTGGCCTGCCACATTACTGTCTCTTGCTGACTTAATCGACAGCAAATGGTCAATAGCAATTGACAGGTTTTTTCTTTTCCTTGCCTGAAATGTAATTCTCTTCTCATTGGAGGATTTGAGATATCTGCAATAAAATGTGTGTAGATCTGATAAAGCTGGAAAGTTGCTTGCTGAAGTGTTGGTAAAAGAATTACAAGGTCACAGGTATTCATTCACCTGAAATGAATCCATTGCTTACACACACACACACACACACATCTCATCGTTAAAATCCATTGCTTATACACATGCACACACACTCACACACACGCACACATCTCATCGTTAATCATTGATGTCTCAGGCCTGTGACATTAGTAGGCTTCTCACTCGGAGCCAGGGTAATTTTCAAGTGCCTCCAGACTTTGGCTGAAAGCGAAGCTAATGGTAAAGCATTACGCTTTCCAACATTTAGATCCTATTTGAGGCACATTTTCGTTCTTTTATTATTACTTTTTTTCTATTTCTCTCAGCTGGTCTTGTAGAAAGAGTCGTTCTACTTGGTGCCCCTATAGCGATCAAGGACGTGGACTGGGATGCTGCTAGAAAAGTAATACCTTACAAAACGAAGAACATTTGTTTATTATGATATCTCAAACATAATCTTCAAACATCATTCCTCTTATCTGTATTCTGTGTAGGTTGTTGCTGGGAGATTTGTGAATGTATATTCTACGAATGATTGGATGCTCGGGGTCGCATTTCGTGCAACGTAAGTAACTCATTGATACTTACATTCGGGACTTGATTTACGTCTACACATCTGTTCTTTCACGAGTTGAAAATACAAAATGCGATAATATCACTTCTGTTTTTACGTCCTTGGTCGAACGAACAGCCTTCTCACGCAAGGATTGGCAGGAATTCAGCAAATTGATTCGCATGGAATCGAAAATGTAAGTTTCAATCATCCATTACGACGCATTGGGAACAAAAGTTATATCCCTTTTCTTTCCCTTCCTATGTTTTTTTTCTGAAAATCATATTCTATCGATCGATCGACGCATGAAATCAATGCAGGTCGATGTGACGGAAGTGGTCGATGGCCACTCGTCTTATTTATGGAGAACGCAAGAAATACTTGAACTGCTTCAGCTTGATAGTTGTAGTCGAGTTTTCAACAGAAAAATCATCAAATCATAGATAGAAATGTTATAATCATTTGCCTATGGATCCATGTATGCCTAATTGCCTATCATATGTACCTTTTTTTGGATAAATTCCTTATCGGTCACTTTCAAATTTTGAACTTCCTTATCAGTATCTCTGATAAAAATTCTTACTTATCAGTACCCATCTGCGAAAGAATTTCGTGTTTAATACCCCAAACATTAAACGGACGAAAAATACCATTTTCTGAAATTAAACTGGACACCATACCAACTTTTTGATTATTATACCAACTGTTATTCTAATTATACCAACTGTTATCATTATTATACCAACTGGTATAACAATGTTGATGGTGTTTATTTTATTTTATTGTTGAAGGAATTTAACTAGTTGTAAGCTTATCTAAAGCCAAAAAGTAAAAGTAAAATAAATAAATAAATAACCTCGAACCCGACTGGGGTACCGTCGGATACATGGTGTTGAATTTTGTTGTTGTTGGTTTTGATGTGTTGAATTTATTCTTATTGTGATGTTTAAATTATTTTATTGTTGAACGAATTGAATTTAAGCTTACTTAACTTAAAAAATAAAAAATAATAAAAATTAAAAAAAAAACCCGAACCCGACCCACGGATACCTGATTGGGTTTCGCGTGCCCGAATTTGACCGAATCGGGATCGGGTATAAAAAATAACAACCCAAAAAAATCGAGTACCCTACCCGAAAAGACCCGAACCCCAAAAAACTTTGACCTGATCCCACCCCTACTCAGAGTCTCAGCGGACGTGGTTCACCGTGGTAAATTTGGCCACCCAATAATCGTTTGTATTTGCGTCTTAATTCTCGCGTCTTCCTTTTGTATTCAGAGGATGTGTTTGCGTTATTCCTAAGAGAAGGCCTATCTTTTGCGAAATGAAGGTATTTGTATTAATAATAATTGTTTGTTGTCGCAAAAGAAAAATTTGTTCTTCCACCTGCGGTTTTTTGTTTTCATTTTAGGAGAATGATAACGTCACTCTTCTACCTGGCGATGAAAACTATGCTGGATCAAGCGGCACTATGGATAAGGCTCCTGGTATTTTATTTTCTTGGTTTTAATAATACAAAGATTTTCAAACTATGATATTCGTTAATATTTTTCTTATCTAATTTTACAGCACCAGCATGAAAAAGACAATGTTCCCGGATAACGTTTATTTGTTTCTTAGTAGTTAGCTATTTGAAGATTAGTTATGCTTCTGAAGACATTATTATGTTTGGTTGATCGTTGTTTCAGTTGCAGTCGGGTTCATTTCTTATTCTTTCGATTATTGGGGTGACCTCTTTTTTTTAAAAAATTACTTTCTTAGGGTTTGTGTATATTGTATTTGAAGTTGATTTGGGAAATCTTTATTTCTTATGTGAAAACCCTCCGTTGTTGTCGGTTTTGGTTCCTTATTGTTTTTGTCGATGTTTACCATTCTCTTCTTTGCTAATTCCTTTTTCTTTATATGAAGATGCCCTCTCTCTTTACACTACTTACGTACGCAAAGCAACAATGGAAGGGAAAAATGTGTCCTGCGAAAAAGATGAAAACAAGGTAAGATCGTAATTTTTTTGGCTTCTGATTTCCTGTGTGTTCAGCTTAGACTGGACGATTAGTGGAATTATCTGAAGGCCTATTGCTCGGTAAAATTTGTTGATGTTTCTTGTTTGATGTGTAGCGTTGGAGAAGAGATGTCTGATTCCGAGGAAGAAACTACTATTGATTATAGAAAGTTCGAGAAATACATGACTCCCGTGGCTAAGAAAACAGAAGGGACATCTTTGAAAACTTTCCGTGATGTATGGAATCCATGCTATTATTTCCTCAATTCCGTAATAGTTTTTCGCTGTCTGCTAATATACTTGGCTATGTTCCTTATCTTCAGTCATGTGATTTTGTGATGGAACCGCGGACGGGTTTGGACGACGACGACGACCCGCCGTTGGGGGGAGTATTTACGATGACTAATGCAGATCGCAAAGAATTAATGAGAGATTTTGCGAAACTGTGCCTGAATTTCTATAACGAAAACAAAGTTTGATTTTCTTTTTTTTTTTTTGTTACGTTTTCTTACATGTTTTGTTATTCTTATGATATTTAGATAATGTTTTTTTTCCCTGTTTGTCACCAGATGAGTGGCTTTGAGCTGGTCAAGGTTTTGAAGGCTAATGTTGGTTACGATTACTATCTTAGTTTCACTGCAAAAGAATATGGAGTCGTAGGACAACCTTTTGTATTCAGAGGATGTGTTTGCGTTATTCCTAAGAGAAAGCCTATCTTTTGTGAAATGAAGGTGTTTTTATTAATAATAATTGCTTGTTGTCGTAAAAGAAAAATTTGTTCTTCTACTTACGGTTTGTTTTTCATTTTAGGAGAATGATAACGTCGCTCTTCTGCCAGGCGATGAAAACTAGCTGGATCAAGCGGCACGATGGATGAGGCTCCTGGTATTTTATTTTCTTGGTTTTATTAATGCAAAGATTTTCAAACTATGATATTCATTAATCTTTTTGTTATCTAATTTTACAGCACCAGCGTGAAAAAGACGGTGTTACGTTTATTTCTGAGTATTTAGCTATTTGAAGATTAGCAATGCTTCTAAAGACGGCACCAAGAATCCCTCTCTACACTACAAATGGCTGTTAGCGTGGCTTCGCTATATGACGAGCAAAGGTCGACCCCTAACAAGATGGGCTGATCGTAAGGGATAAAAGCTTTGCTCATTTGATATTTCATTTTGTACTCTTTTCTGACCAGTAATTGGCATATTGCCTACATTTTTGTGATCATTTGTTGATATTGTGCTGGGTTTCTTATTGTTTCTTCATTTTGGGTATTGTCTTTCGATGTTCATGATGTTTGATTGGGGTTTTGTTTCTTTATTGTTCTTTCGTATATTTGTAGTGTCAGGAATATTATAGAAGTGTCCAAAATATTGTTCTAAGTCTTGTAATTTCTTTACGATGTATTATTTTATGTATTTGGGTTGTGTTTGTAATGGGCTTGTTAGGGGCCCAATAACCTTAAATACCTCTCAAGGTATTTAAGCTTAAACTCTAACAAGCATTAGTTAAGTTTTCAGTCTTGCAAAACTCTCACGTATTCAACACTAAACCTCTATAGCACACTATTCACATATTACGAAGGTTTAATCTGTTGAAGTGTTTTGGATAATCTGGAATTACATGTAGTAATCTTTTGTTTTCTTGGCACTTTTTACGGGGGTTTATGGTTGTTTCATCTTTCAATTGCATTTCTTGTTGTCTTCATCATACCAATTTTTTCACAGTATCCTTTTCCTTGTCGACATGGCCTATTACACAATTTGCTATTAGATCTTGCTCCATATCGTATTTGATTTGTTATTCAGCTCTCTGTTGCTTGTTTTGCAATGCTAATCGACGATGTTTGTGTATAAGAGTAAGTATACTTTCAGTGACACATTGATGGCACTTCGTATGATGTGTGCACAGTTCCCTCACATTGAAAAGGTTGTATAGAGTCGCCTTGACTTATCAGGTTTTAGTTATTAGTGTTAAATCCTAGTGAAGAAGATATTGAATTTTGAACTACTCTGTCCCTTGAGGACCCTTTGTTTTTGAGGTGTCAGCTGTACAGTAGCATAAAGGATAGGACACAAGTTGATAGGGAAGTGGAGGTGAAGTTTTTTTCAAATTCCTCTCTGTGTTTCTTCATCCTTATTCTTAGGTCTACTGTCCACGATATTCAGATGGGTAGTGCAATTACATTTTTTTTTTGGGATTATATGTAGTAATGTTTTGATAATCCCTATCAGCTTGGGCTTCACTTTATCTAAAATGATTTATATAGTTTCTGTAATGAATTTGGGTTTGCTCGTGCATTGCAATATGTTTTGTGTTTTATGTGTATTTGCACTTCTATTTTGCAGTCTCTACGAAGGGAGAGAGTGATGCGCGTACTTAAGTTAAACAATGGACAAGATGATCAAGCGATGATGTTCACGGATGACTACTTCAATCAGGTGTGTTGTGTGTCTATGATGGACCCTTCAGTTCCTCTGTTTCTATATTACTTTTTGTAATTTCTTTAAACATTCAAGACAATACATTGCGTTTGTGTCTGGACCTTGTTTTTATGCTGTTTGTAACAAGAGAATTAATATTTGATCATATCCTGCCAAATATCTGAAGAATCATTTGGTCGATCAATGGGAGTTGAATGTAGTAGTCTAGTCTCAATATGTTTTAATGAATTGATGTTACCGGAATAATGAACTGTTATTGAAGTTTCATCATCTATCACCAATAAACGATTGATTCTAGAATTGAAGGTCTTCAGATTGAACTTGTCGTTAGAAGGTTGGAGGAGAAGACGCAAAACGACCTCACCGTTTTCCAGTGGTTTAAAACTCACGTTTTAGAGTCCAAGCTGGACAGCAGCATTAGTCATCAAGAGCTTGTAAGTAATCTTCTCTTCAGTGTGCATATAAACATCTCATGGCTGTGTGAATCACAGGTTTTATGATATCCATTCATATTTCATCTGCATCAATGCTGTTTTTTGTTCCACATTTCTTTTCCTATGCACGACTCAAGTTTTTGCGATCTTAGTTTTCTAAGCAACTTATAGATATGTATCTTTGCACTTCTTGGCTTATGCAGGTTTCACTTCTCTCGCTAGGTGGAAAGGTGAAAGAGGAACACATCTCTCAATTAATTAATGCAGGTGTTCTTGTGAGTGTAGCATTCCTTCTTCGATATGAAAGCAGCTTACTGATGATTTATGTCAATGAATCGTTTATGATTTCTAGTTCGCTATCTTCAATCATAACTCTATGATGTCTTGTAGATCCGCCAACTAATTGATGACAACATGTATTGGTTCTCCATTCCAAACATTGGTTCAGTACTTAAAGGTCTGTCCCAGATAAGAAGACTTATGTACTCATTTGACGATCGATGTCATAACGTAAGGGTTCAATGCTTGAAAAAAACAAAAGTTTTTCATGTGAAAATTTTCAGGGAAGGAGCTTTTGTCACTCCTCAATCGCCGGAAACACAAGGAGATGATGCTGTCTCTCTTGGAGAAGAAGCGCCTTCGATTTTCTCCACTTTATATGAGATTTCATGTCAGAGATTTAATCGGTTTAGGACAAATCAAGACCGTTGAGACAGCCTCGGGTTGGATCGTGAAGATCGCCAAGGATTGAATTTGAAGACATTTTCTGCTATTATCTTCCCAGAGTTGTTCATGAAACTCATTTTTTGCCCAGTGAATCTGAGAAAGAGAATTTCTACATCGAAGCATAAGGTTAGTTTTCTCATTAGCTTTGCCTATCATTTGATTTCTTTCTATCCTTTCAGGCTTATCTATAGAGCATTAGTTTGAGAGAAGTGACAATGATACATCATATATTTTATAGCCTATTTAGGCTGAGATTTAGTCGTTATATGTTGACCAAGCGTTCATTCATAGGATTGTTGACATTTGGAGACCTCAATACCATCGTTGTAAGATCTATGTTAAAATAATTATTCAGCTTTTTTAATATGTAAGATAAGGGTATTTTCGTCCATTTAATGCTGAGAAGAGCTTCTTAGGTATTAAACAGGAATAAATTTTCAAATGGGTACTTATAAGGAAGAAATAATTCGGATATTTAAAAGGAAGTTGAAATGTTGAAAGGGACCGATAAGGAATCAACTCTTTATTTTCTCTTATGAACAACTTTCAGAATAAAAATATTACGAAGAAAAAAACGGATAACTTTCAAAATAAGTAAAATTTAATTTCGATCAAAATCAACCGTTTATGAATACTAAGATTTGTAAAAGTTGAATTCTGACGAAACAATTCCCACTATAGTTCGTGGGTATGCTTATTTGCCCTTCCCTTCTTTAAATATCCCTCGATCGACACGTGTCTTCAGACCCTTGAACTGTACAGTACGTTACTGTAATGTAATGTAATGTAGTGCAATAAGATATATACTTTTCATTATAAAAAAGGCACGAGCTTGATTTGATTGATCGAGCAACAGACCTAAAATTCAATCTTTTTTATCAGTTATTGTCTCTACATATCAGTTACACGGTTCTTT
This sequence comes from Craterostigma plantagineum, assembly GCA_027422505.1. NCBI lineage: Eukaryota > Viridiplantae > Streptophyta > Magnoliopsida > Lamiales > Linderniaceae > Craterostigma > Craterostigma plantagineum. The sequence goes on from JAPQWV010000120.1 coordinate 624,956, forward strand.
AATGGCCAAATTTCTTTTCAAGCCCTTGTGATAATTATTTTTAGTTTTCATGTCCTCTCAGGAAAAATTTAGTTTTATGGATCCGACTTCTGCAGTAACACTTCGTTGTTCTGTAATAACACTTCATGTTCCCCAGTAACACTTCATTGCTCTGAAGTAATACTTGTGTAAATTTAGGTCTTTATCTCTAAATTTTACGAAAATTGGATCCTTTATACTAATTTTTTTTCTGACAGGGTCTTAAACTTATTTTAAAACCTTTTTGGGAACTGAAACTTAATATACCCTTCTTTAATAGGGGGGCCATCTCTCTGTCAAAGCTTCGCTATGTTCAGTCTCTATCATTCAGCAAAGCCAGCAAGCACAAAGAAGATGAACTATTGGGTGATTTAATTCAAAAGTCAAAGGTAAGTGATTATGTTCTGTGCGTTTATTTTATATACACGCAATAAAAACTGCATGTTTGATGATATTGGCAATTGGCATGCGCTTTAATTTGGTTGACCAAAATTCCGACTAGTGTAGTTGGTCATATCACGCGAGAAAAGTGACGTTAATTTGTTGGCTTATGATCAAATGTCAAATCCAAGAAGGAAAGAAAGAAGGGTAAATTATCATTCAGGCCCCAAAAGTGATTAAAAATAGTTTTCAGGACCTTTAAAAAAAAAATTAGTTTAAAGGACCAACTTTTCGTAAAATTTAAAGATAAGGACCAACTGTTATAAAGTGTGTATGAATTGTTATCGATGATCGTTTTCTGTTATTTTCATAACAATGTACTGTTATTGTGGGAACAATGAATTGTTACTGCATACCAATAAATTGTTACTGAATAATCGGGTCCTTAAAACTAATTTTTTTTCTGACAGGGCCTGAACAAAAATTTTAGACTCTGACAGGGGACTGAACTAAAATTTCCCCATAAATGAACAGAGTTTCAATTCAATTCATTCCAAAAATGGGGGAGTCGTCACGATCCACAGGGGATCATTACATCTTACTTATAAACGTTTATATCCCAATAATGCAATAAAAATTCCCCCACCCATCTTAGTGGAATAATATCGAGACCAATGTCCCAACTAGATAATGATGGTAATAAAGAAAAACAAAGCTTCAGCCTTTGACCCACAAATTATTTAGTAGGCCTATATGCTAGAAATACCAAAAGAAAAGGAAAAAGCCAAAAATAAGCCCACAAGGCACAGAACATGGCTTTAAAAAGGGGCATCAAGTTCATGCATTCTTTCTCATCATAACCAACGAACCTTTTTTTTCTATTACCATGGATCTTGAGAGAAGTTTCCACATGAAGGGAGGCTTTGGAGAAACAAGTTATTCCAAGAACTCTTCGCTTCAGGTATTCTCTCTTCCTTTCTTGGATCCTTGTCCCTTTTTCTTACTGCTGGGAAACCAAAGTGGTGTAAATAATGATGCACGTAACCACGTTAAACCCTGAAAATGTTGTTTCCACACAGAAAAGGGCAGCCGATAAAGTTAAGCACATAACATTACAGGCCATGGAAGAAACTTTTCTTGAACTAAGGCCAAAGAGCTTAGGCTTGGCTGACCTGGGCTGTTCATCAGGTCCGAACACGCTTTCGAATATCAAACAGCTGGTGAACACCGTGGAGAAAACCAGCCAAGAATCGCCTGAAATCAGAGTATACTTAAACGATCTTCCCACAAATGACTTCAACTCCATCTTCCAAGCGTTGCCAGATCTTTACAGGGAGCTCAGACATGGCAATAATAATAAGAAAGGTGGTTCTTCGCAGACATACATAGCTGCTTATCCAGGGACTTTCTACGGAAGGCTCTTCCCAGACAAGTGTCTCCACTTTGTCTATTCTTCAAACAGCTTACATTGGCTTTCCAAGGTACTTCAGTTCAAGAAAAAACACAGTCGATCATCGAATGAAACCCTTCGTATTACAACTGATGTAAAACTCTGGCAGGTGCCTCAAGGAATTTATGACGAAGGCGGCGCGTCAACGAACAAGAAGAGCATATATATATCAGAGAGAAGCCCGCCGAATGTCTCAAAAGCTTACTACAAACAGTTCCAACAAGACTTCACCATGTTCCTCAGATCTCGGTCCGAAGAACTCGTCAGCGGAGGAAGAATGATGCTGATACTCTTGGGAAGAATTGGCCACAGCCGCGTCGATCGAGGCAACTCTTTCTTCTGGGAAATCCTCCATAAATCCCTAGCCACGCTCGTCGCCGAGGTAATTTCGCATGAACTCCTCGACCCAAAATTTTTCTGTTAAAAATTGAGGGTACTTTAAATGGTAATTAGGGCGAAGTGGACGAGGAAAAGCTAGATTCGTACGACGTCCACTTCTACGCGCCGTCGAAGGAAGAGCTCGTCGACGCCGTGAGAAACGAAGGCTCCTTCGACATCGAAAAGGTTGAGATGTTCGAAGCAGAGAGAGATTCAGGCAGCTGCGAGAGCTATGGAATCGCAGTGGCGAAAACGGTGAGATCCATCCAAGAATCGACGCTTGCTCACCATTTTGGCGAAGGAATTTTGGATAAGCTCTTTGAATGTTATGGGAGATTAGTCGACGAAGAAATGATTAAGGAAGAGATTAAGTCTATATCGCTTGTTGTTGTTCTCAAGAAACGCTGATTGTCCATAATAATGAAAATTTGTACTAATAAATTAGGAATTATTGCATAATTATTTCATGCATATACTTTTAAGTTGGATTTTTATGAAGGATGATGTCCCAACGAAGTCCAATACGAACTCTCTTTATTGTTGGCTTTCACAGTGAACTAATAGTAAAATCATGAGAAATTCAATGCAACATAACAACAAATCAATTCTGTAACATACTATATATGCAACTATATTATCGCAATGGCATCTGTTATCAAAGATTCAGATGAAAAGAACAATATGATATGATCATAGAACTACAAACAAATCTCACAAGTCTTCTTCTACAAAAGATATCAGCTTTATCACCACACACACCACTGTGTGCTGGGAGAAGGTGCAAAACAGAGCCTTCGGACATCTCTTCAAGGATACAGAAACTCTGTTGAAAGCACATGTGAAAAATAAAAAGCATAACGTAACAAACGAAGGGGTTCGACGAAAAATGAACTGATGACTTCGAAACATATATGTTTTGAAGAGGTTAAGTTAAACATGAAGTTTCAACAGTTAAAATGCTTCTATGCAGAACGTGATGAACGATCCTTTTCGAGATCCGTATTCAATCAAATGGATATGCGGATCCAAATATTTTTACCGACATTTTGGACAACATTGTCGAATTACAAATTAGGCAAGACGATGACAAACAAATAAAACTCCATGCCTTAGAAGATTATGACAGTATCATAAGAGAAAGTCATACCATGAGAAAATTCAGTTAGCTGCTGGAACTGTCTTGAGTGACATGGCGTGGCGTAAGCACTGGTGAAAGAAAAGTGGAAAGCGATAAATACATGTTCATACTGCAACAACTGTCTTTAACTTTTACTAGCATCAGATAATAATCAAGCAGAAGATTAAGCATACTACAAGCCAAAATTACCATGTCGAACAAAATGATGATGAATGCTCAGTTACCAAACATAAATGACACCTGATGTAACTTTTGTCGTGAAACGGAGTAGGAAATATGCTATGCAAAAGCATTTTTCACTTTCAGTGAGAGTAAAAGTCTTACTAATCTAAGTCAATGTCATAAATGGATTGACGATCAAAAGGGGCCTATAAAAACAGCGTTAGGAGCTTTGAACGACAAGTTAAAAAGACCATTGCGTCAGCTGCTGTAAGAATTTCTCAAAAACCAGACAACTAGTTCAACTGAATTCTGCTAATGATCAGTTGAAAATAGGCAGAATCGTAATTGAATGTCAAAGAACCAACGGCGCAAAAACTGCAGCAAGCTGAAAAAAATGATGGTCAACAAAGCAAACTTCAAGAAAATGACAATTAATCGCCAGCGAAAGTAGTAGGAATTTACACAACGGCCAAACCAATTATTGCCTTTAGGCTGACGATTTTCCTTCACTATTCGTACCCCACTCTTCCTCAGCTTCAGTGTCATTAACCATTATGGCCCCATCAGCTGAATCAGCATCCACAACAACAGCCTCTTCTTGGTTGCCGTCGTGTTCATCGGGCTCGGATTCATCTACCGACTCCTCTTGCACTTGTTCTCCGTTTGGCTCAGCATCCACCTATGCAAAATCGCGTAAAAAGAGGACAAATATTATGCAGTAATTAGCATCGCCAAGATGGATGCCAAATGGGTCAATGGGTAAAATGTCTACCACAGCTTTGTAAGGTTAGACTTCTTTTATTCTGGATTTTCGTCGATTAATCGAGAATATAAATGATAAATGTAGCTCATATTTGAAACTTCGTGTGCATGTTAATATGGTCTGTATAATAAGGAAAGCAATAAATTTGATTCACCGTTCACCTCATGATCCAAAGCTCCATTTTCCATGGATTCTTCGTCCTCTTCAATTTGCATATTTTTGAATATCTCTACAAGGCTAGCAGTTGATCTATCAGCATGCTGTACGTATTCAGCTGCCGGAGGATATTTACCTCTGTATAACAATTGACAAAAGACACTGTTTCATTACTGGGAACCAGAACGTAAAATAAACACAGCCACCTACACATTAATTGTATAAGCATTTTGTTAAAAGTTCTCCACTGCTTACGTCCACATGCATAAAAGCAATGACAAATTTAGTATATAAAGAAATGAATAAAAATAAAATACCTATCCTCAGCAGCTTTCCCTTCCACAGAAAGAGCAACTTGCCAATCATCAAACAAATTTGGATATTCTTCTGAGTCCTTTGATCGATCAGCTAAAGATTCAGCAGCTTTCTGATTAATCTGCAAAATTTAGACGGCTATGAATCTATTCAGAAGATAATAGGGATGAGTCACTCTAAAAAAACTCAGCAGATAGCCATGTTTCTTGGACAGGAAGCGTCACCAAATTAAAATCGCAGACCAACAGAGATATTAATATGAGTTTACCTTGCTGAGGTCCTTTCTCCAAAGAGCAATAATTTCTGACACTTTACTTGGAAGGTATGACCGGGCCATTAAAGCAGCTTCTGGTATCCGATTGCTGTAGAAAACTCATGGTAGTAAATATAAAAACAAGAAAAAAGAGAGCCGCTAGTAAGAGATTGCAAGTAATACCTGCCAACCAACAACTGAAGGCAGTCTTCCAGTTTACCCAACATAAATAGACAGAGGAATGCAACATTGTTTTTCCCGTGATCTTTGGCGAGAGAAGCAAGTTCAGTAATACCTTCAGCATCACCTAACGAAGAGTAGAGTAGCAGCAAACCACTCAAGTCATTTGCTTGCTTCAAACAGTCTTCGGCCATCTCCAACTGGAATCCAAATGACCACAAAGCACAAAACATTATGGTTGTGTAAAATATGAATCAGACACAAGCATCTACCATAAAGAGAAGAAAAAAATGACTGTTTGTGCAAGAGAATTAATCTCATCAAACATCAGCGTAATATTTTGTAGACACATATATTGCTTTTGCAGCTCAGAACAAGGCAGTACCATTCCGGTAGACATAGCTAAGTCACCCAATTGCTTCCACTTAGACTCGCTCTGAGCTACTAGGGCAATTTCCTGTAAGGCAAAAAACAGAGTTAAGAACAATAATCTGAATGGGGACATCCTAGTTATAGAGTGAAAAGAACACCCTGGAGGGGATCATGGAAAAGAAATTAGAGGATCCATCAAATTATATGTATTTTTTTTTTCTTTCCACGCTACAAAGCAACCAAAATGAGTTTAAGTTTTTACCTTTGCAATATCTAACTTGCCTAACTGTATAGCTAACTCAAATCTGTAGTCAGGCTCCGTGGCAACTTCTAGTGCTTCTTCTATCATTCCTCGGGATTCTAAGAAACGAGCCACACTGTCCAAGAATTCAGTTCATATGCCAAACCAAACGAAGTAAGTTATTCCTGAAATTTTTTAAGTATAGGAATGAAATGAGAAAACGGAAAACAGGGAATATTATTTTGTTTCGTTCTACCAGACTGGCCTTCTGCCACAAGAACGAAGAGTTTAAGATGAAAGCAGTATTCAAGAGAATCATCACAGACGCAATCAAGAAGAATAACATAAAATAAACGCTTTCTGTGGAAAAAAATTTCTGATCCAAAAGTTTGAGCATCAATGGAGTTTTCTAGAGAAATATCCAAATGTTGGTCACTGAAATATCCGACAAAATGACGGAACAAAAATTATATGAAACAGAATACAGCTCACCTCGCATGATTGATTGTCTTTTCTGTTCTAGCACAATGTTATTGGAACCATGTATCAAGAAATCAAATCAGAACGATGAACAAACCTGTTATGGTGCTCCTTTGGGATTGATGGGAGGACTTCACTAGCCCTATCAAAGTCACCACGCATTACCAGAGTCTTGTACTCGATCAAGCTAAGCAGCAATGTATATCCAATGACGCTGCAAATACAAGCCAGACACAAGTTATAACATTGAGAAACAAGGCATGAATCATTGCCAGAGAGAGGTAGGAAAGACTCATATAATAGCAATACGAAAAGTCTCTCAAAGTGGAATATTACAACGATTGCCTAAAACCCTTCAGAAGAAACTCACTTAAACTCTTTATCGATGAGATAAACACGACTCTGATTAGCAAGATATCCAAGAAGATACATTGGCCTGTCTAAGTGAAACATCGTTGTCACCTAAGAAACATACAAGAAGTATTAGTTTCATTATGTGCTACTTCATCTTATAAGATTTGGAATAGTGAATGATATACTTTACCTCACCACCCACACAGTAATTCAGCCTCCAGGAAGAGTTATTGTAAATGAAACAGTCCCCAACCCAAAGTCCAGTCCGAACGCGTTCATTGATTTCATAAATAAGCTCAAACGCATCTTCAACACCTTGTTCATCTACAGATCTCCCACTATCTAAGTGAGCAGAAACCACATCTCGCTGCAATACGTACATGGGCATTATTCAAAACATATCTAGTAGCACGCAAATTTTATAAAGAGTAAGATTTATAGAATGGCTTACATTGTACTTAAGTATGTAAAATGATGTATCACTCGCAATGGCCACTAAGTCACCACTGTCAGCCCAGTAAAGATTCTGGTCCAACGTTACCAACAAACATACGGGATAAGAATTTAACGAGAAAAACCATTTGAGTAATTAATAGGCATATTTCTTCAGCTTTCTTACTTTCACCGTGACATCAATTCGACGTATCAACCGACACTCGGCCCAATCATAAAAGCAAATAAAATCATTTGAACACATAGCCAACAAATTGCCTCCATAGATGTGCTCAGCAGAAAAGGTGGGGCGGATGCTTTTCTTCTCCTGAAAGAAGAAAGTCCTAGTTTAAATGGTCGCTGACGCTGACAAATTGTAGAAACCACAGAGCACTTAAGTTTCACAATGATCACATATGACATAACGATGACAATCCTGACATGCTAAATTCACAGTGCCATTACAAGAGTTACACTAGAGAAACAAAGGAAGAAACAGAAGGAATAAGAGGACCCAATGAAGTAAGAGGAAACTTCCTGGTCAAATATTGGTAATACAAAGGACGTATATAAAAGTAGGAACAAGAAACAAACCTGAAAATTTTTACTAAAGATCTTTATCTTCGATGTGCTTTCCCTCACAGCATATTCTCCGTCAGTTGACCAAACGAACTCCAATGCAGAGCCAAATGATCTGTTCCTCCATGCCAAAGCAGTATATATTATGTACTCACCGTCTCCACATACAACAACAAATCTACCATTAGGATTATGCTTCAAGCTCTGCAAAGAAAACCAGAGACAACTCAGGAAATGATAGAAATCGTCAACCCAGGAACAAAAAATGCTAACATGGTGGAAGGAACAAAAAATGACGGGGCTTTCACTTATACATATTATTAGACCATGTAGTTCATTTATAAACCTGCGGATAAAGATCGCAGGTTCCTAATTCCTTAACAGGCAGAGGAAGCCTTTCGCCATCGGCAACCTAAGAACAAGGGAAAAAGTAGCTCAGAAAATACATCTTATTTACATCATTGTTTTCTTAAATTAAAGCATACCTCTTGATCTGTTCCAACACTCCTAATGTTGACAGTCTGTATTTCATTGTGCTTGGCCCAAATAATTTTCCCACTGCTATCCATGCTAGCAATGGGTACTTCGCGTCCAAGCTTTACCATGATCGTTCCTTCATCATAACCAATCACAACCCTAAAATTGAACCGTTCGGATCAAGACAAAACCTTCGGAACCATGGATCTTAAGGAGGAATAGAAAATTTGGCGCATTAAACAATCCCAAAATAATAAAGCTCGTCAAGTAAGATTCTCAACCACGTAACGAATCATTCTGAACTGGTTGACTTGAGAAGTTTATATAGCTAATACTGATTACTTACACACATATATCGAAGCCCACATGTCAAAGCATTACATGACTGCCAGATATATGATATAAAACGGCAAATTCTATGTTAACTAATGACAGCACATGCACATACCTAATGCATAGAAAATAATTCCCAGAGCACACATGAACCAACTGCAAGAAACATGTACCTTCTCGATCCTTTGATGTAACCAATTGCCCATACTCTTTCAAGTCCATAATTTAGTGTGTTCTCAAGTCTGTAATGGCCATGAGAGTAGTTAATGTTTTGGGCGATCGATAAAATATAACATTGTGTAAGATTTTAAAATTGTTAGATATGGATAAATATGCGCATAAGAGTCCACGACGTGTATTTACAGTAACACATCACGACACGCCCATAAAGGCAACACAAACATCCATAGGGATTCATGATGTTGGTTTATAGCTACATGAAGTAGTAACTTTGAACTCATTGTAAAGGGTTACCTATAAGTGGTAGAATGCCATATGCGGACTGTACCATCCTCAGAACCTGTTATTACAATAGGAAGCTCGGGATGAAAACAAACAGCAGAAACATTGTGTGTATGGCCTTCTAGAGTCTGGACGCAGCTCTTTGTCTGATAATCCCAAACCTGTTTAAACAATTTTACAACCCTCTCAGATAGTATGCATAACATACATACAATCCAGAGTTGAAAGGTAATTTAAGGACACCTTAGCAGTATGATCATCAGAACCAGTAATAAGATAAGGTTTGTCACCACCGGTAAAATAATCTACACAATTGACTCCTTTCAAGTGGGCATCCAATGTGAAGTTTGGATCAGGGGAACCAAGATTCCAAATCTACCAAAAAAAAATATCAATTACAGGAGACCAAGACGTGTAAAGATGACCATATAAACTACATAAGAGAATAATATCAGCCAATACCTTAATAGTACGATCAAGAGATGCACTAGCGAAAGTGTTGGTGTCTTTGGGATTAAATGTCACTTGCATCACATAATGAGAATGACCCTCAAATATTTGAGTGCATAACCACCCCTTTTCCCAGTCCCAAAGCTTGATAAGCATGTCATCGGAGGATGACAATACGTATGGGAGGGTAGGATGAACAGCTACACACCTAATATAATCTGTATGGGCCTCAAATACTTTGACCTTGTCCATTGTATTGTAGTTGTACACACGGATAAACATGTCATCAGCCCCAGCAACAACCCACTGCTTTCTCGCCACGAATTTTGCAGATCTAACTGGAGAAATATGGTACAATCTGGTATTAGACTGGTGGATCTATAACTACTGGGGAATTAATTTTTGAACTCAATAATACAGTATATAACATTCAGTTACCTGGTAACTCCGTAGCTTCAAAAGATTTAACCATTGTCTGCAGAAAATGCGACCAACTTTTAGCATGGATAGAAATCAACAACAAAGGCGCTACATTGTCTGTGGAAAATGCGACCATATATTGGCATGCTTGTATCAGCATTTGGTATACCTGATTCTGATAGTTCCAAATACAAACAGTCCCTGAATACAAACTTGCTAATATCCTGCCAGTACAAAATACAAAAACTCATCTAAATTTCATAAATTAATGAGCGAATTAGAAACAAAAATAATATCAATATATTACAAAGACTCCAAGTTATGTAGCCTCTTCGGCAACTTAAGAGTAAATAGAGACCGATCCACGTAATGGGAAAGTCTACACAATGCCTATGATGGAGTAATAACCCAATTACACGAAACAAATACATTATTGCCAAAACAAATTAAAATTGCAACCACTATTATGATTCCAAGGTACAAAAATTCAATTTCAAAATAGAAACAATACCATGGCTCTGTAGGATGCAGATCAACCGATTTCACTCTTTCCGATCTTTGGGCAAGTTTCCTCTATAACAATGTCCCAAAAAATCAGCACTCAATATCCGATTCCCCATACCACATGTACAAGATGACGATTCAAATGTACAAGTTACCTTGATTTCCAATCTGAGAGGCTGCCGAGTCAAAACACCAGTAGCAGAATCCAAGCACCAAGAAACACAACACGGCAAAGAGGAATTAGCAGATCCAAACACATAAAAGATTTTACCATTCGAACTCAAGCTACAGACAAACAGAAATGCACGCCCCAAAAAATATCACCAACAAAGACAAATCCATAATCGGGTAAGTAGAAAAGAAAAGCAACGAATCAACGGATCTAAGTCCCACATCACGCAATGAAATCGATTATCAGGAAAATCGAATCGAAAATGCTCACCATTTTTCCACGACGATTGCAGACCCGACCAAGAGATCAAGTCGTTTCTCGAATCGGCGAAGATGCACTCGAAGCAGTGAGATCAAGTGAGGGAAAATTTGCGTTGCCCTGTGAAGAATAGAGAGAGAGAGAGAGAGAGAGAGGTTTGCAAGCGCGTGTACTGTAAACAACGTTATTAACAAAAAATTAAGAATTATGTAAACACTAAAGTCAAATATAATTACTAAATGACCGTTATAAGTATGATAACAATTTGGTAATTACGTATGAATATTGGGCAACTGGCCATTTCAGCCCATTAGATCATGGGCCTAATGTACTTTAGGCCCATGCAGGCTAAAGAATTATGATAAATAGTTTTTTCTTTTCGGTAATTGGCTTTGTAAATGGGTAAAATGCCAAATAAAATAGTAATTTCTTTAGATCTTTCTATTTGCTTTAAATAACGCACAACATTAATAGTCAAGCTTTCATGATTGCATATTATTATTGCACCACACACAACCTTGTACACAATCCTATATAATTCCTACCGTTGAATATGAAGGTATATTCCTGGAATAAACTTTGTCCACTATACATATAAAGGAAGGAATCGGAGGGAATTCGAACAAAACAAAGTTGTTTAATTTTGTAAAATTGCTCAAAACGTAAACTATTTTTGTTAGCCTACTTACTAATTAGTGTTAATTTACTAGTATTAAATTGAGATCGTTATGCATTATCACTAAATCAAGTAATGATTGAAATTATTCGTCTATGTATGGGACATGCAATTAATCATCAATACCTAATAAATGTTTCATTTAAACGAAGGGTCGAAAGAATATGGAATATAAAGTTGCCTTTATATTTTTTTGACTCGCTGTATTTAAATTTGATCCGTCGATGGTGGGTGCCTAATTCTGTTTTTAGACAGTGATAGCACTATTAGACGCTATTTCTCTTTCAAATTTATATTGCAACAAAATTGAAGGTCATGTCTTAAAAAGCATACACTATTCGCCGCACGCATATATGAGTGTGACATGCAATCAATTAAAAATTAATACATAACCATTGGCCCAACAAATAAATTTAAACGAAGTTCTTCAAATAACAAAAAGGTGAAATCAATTCTTGGATACTAATGTGAAAACGAAGAACTCAAAGCACCATTATTAATTTCACAAATACGCCATAATCAATATTTAGCCTTATTTAATGTATAAATTCCTATTTTCCTAGTTAAACTTTATTCATCTCTTACACATTTTATATTAATTTGGATCTAAGAAAATTGTAGAACTAATAAAATGCATATCTCAGGCCTTAATTTAAAGATTATGACACCATCATCTAATAAAAAACTACTCCCTCCGCCCGGTAATATATGGACATTTGGGATTGGGTTCGATTTTTAAGAAATATAATATTTTAATAGTATAGAGGAAGAAAAGTGTATGTGTGTGGCACGTCTTTTAAGAATATTTAATGTTATTATATTGATTGTGTGTGATGATTTTTTACTAAATATGGAAATGTATAAAAGATAGTGGGACGCCCGATTTGGTAAAATGTACAAAAGTTACCGGGACGGAGGGAGTAGTAAGTAACTTTAAATCAAATCTTATCAAAGAAGAATAAAGCGCATTCCAAGCTTCCATTAGTGAATCACTACGAGTCAAATTCTTTTCCTCTAATGGGCGAGCACAATGCATAATATATTATAATTCATATATTGTAGAAAAGATAAACATGTAAATGAAATTATAGAAATTAAAGACTATTACACGTTGGTGAAATTAATGCCGTTAGGCCCTTATTTGGTTGGCACAATATTTTTGACTGGATTCTGCTGGTAGAAAGTTAAAATAAACGAATGAAATTTTTTGAGTTAATCATCTTTATTCATCGTCGTATTCCATTAAACATTTCATGCATTCGTAAATATGATGCGTGGACGTATATTGTTCCATACTTTAATCTTTTCTAAACATTATGAGCAATGAAGCATTGCCATCGTCATGAATCTATAGCTTTCTTCAATATGAGGCCTTAGTAGTTAAATATTTATATACACGTAACAATTTAGACTTGACTTTGATAGTGGTCATACCACTAAAAAAACTACATAGATAATTTTGCAATATCGAGAGATACGAAATGAAAATTAAAAAAAAAAATTGGCGTAACAGAATTGTTGAGTGTTGACTCATTTGAATCATGGTATAGATAACTTTAAACGTAACTGAATCTACAATATTTTCGGCTTCAGTCAAAGTAAGTATGTAGTATAGATATTATATTACCGTAAAATCATTTTATTTTTAAGGAAAAAAAAAAATTCACTGTCGCCTCGCGGCTATATAAACCCCATGATACTCAGCGCAGCTCACAAGCAACAAAAACTCTACAAAACACTCGCAAAAGAAACCGACGAACTACTCCCCGAAAAAAATGCGCATAAACACCAACAGAATCGAGCACATTTCGAGCCCCGAAACGGCGACGAACGGCGGCGCCGTCACCGTATCGCCGGCGTCGAGCAATGCAGAACCACAGGCGCAAGTTCATAGAGTTGCCTTGCCGCCTTTTAGGACGACGCTGCAGAAGCTGAGGAAGCGCCTCGGCGATATTTTGTTTCCCGACGATCCGCTTCATGGATTTAGGGATCAGACTTGGTTCAGAAGAATGGTTCTCGGTTTGCAGTTTTTCTTCCCAGTATTTCAGTGGGCGCCTAATTACGGCATCGACCTTCTCAAATCCGACGTCGTTTCTGGGATTACCATTGCTAGCCTCGCGATTCCACAGGTTCGTGTTGTATCACAGTCGCAGCAGCTACTTTTGTTTTCTTCGTAAAGCTGCGTTGTGTGTGGTTTTTCGCTTGATTTAGAATTTTGAGCTAGATTAGTGGCGAGTTAACATATTGATTGCTGATTATTCAAAGATCATCGGACTATGTTTCATCGCAGGGTATCAGTTATGCGAAGCTGGCAGGTTTGCCACCCATAATCGGGCTATGTAAGCGCTATTTTATTGATTGATTTGGCGTGGGATGCCATAATTTATCGCTAATCAAATGATTTATTGATCGTTTTTGTATATCTGCTACAGATTCTAGTTTCGTACCACCTCTGATTTATTCAATACTTGGGAGTTCTAAGCACCTAGCAGTTGGACCAGTCTCCATAGCTTCTCTTGTAATGGGGACGATGCTCAACGAAGTTGTTTCTTACGCCGAAGATCCAGGCCTTTACCTTAAACTCGCTTTTACCTCGACGTTTTTCGCTGGAGTATTTCAAGCTTCTCTCGGTTTCTTGAGGTATAATACATGATTTGAATTAAATAGGATATGATGTGATTTATCTTCGATGATGCATTCATATGCGTCTTCAGATTGGGGTTCGTCATCGATTTCCTATCGAAGGCGACGTTAGTAGGATTCATGGCCGGCGCGGCGGTGATCGTTTCTTTGCAACAGCTAAAAGGGCTGCTTGGGATTTCCCATTTCACCAGCAAGATGCAGATAGTGCCTGTTCTTTCCTCTGTCTTTCATCACAAAGATGAGGTACTTGAGAGCAAATAAACACTGATAGCTGCTAACCTTCGAATCGATCAGTATGGTAAGGATGGAAAAACACAATTTAAGGACACCTTCTTTTTGCAGTGGTCTCTGCAAACCATTGCCATGGGAGTTGCTTTCCTAGTACTGTTACTCGGAACAAGGCGAATCGTGAGTGTCTAACGTCTATTGCATGAGTTCTTTTTATTTCAAGAAGCTTTTTACGTTATGTTACTTACTATGACCCAAATGAATATGAATGTGCAGAGCATGAAGAAAACAAAGCTCTTTTGGATCTCAGCAGCTGCACCACTAGCTTCTGTGATTCTGTCCACGGTTCTAGTACTCTCCTTCAAGTCCAAACTTCACGACATCAAAACTGTAAGAAAATACGATTTTCCTTTTCGAGCTGAGAATTCAAACACATAATAGGAAAAGAATTAAGATAGCTGTTACTTTTCTCGCAGATCGGCCACTTGCCTAAGGGATTGAATCCACCGTCTTCAAACATGTTATATTTCCACGGTGCTCATCTTGCTTTAGCAATCAAGACCGGTCTCATAACAGGGATACTTTCTCTCACGGTACTTCTCTCGACATTACCCTTCATAGCCTCACAGATTTGATAAATTACTCTCAATTTCACACACACTTCTACATAAATATATAGGAAGGAATTGCAGTTGGGAGAACATTTTCAGCTCTAAAGAACTATCAAGTCGATGGCAATAAGGAGATGATGGCCATTGGCCTCATGAACATGGCTGGCTCTTGTTCTTCTTGCTATGTCACCACAGGTATCTACACACACAAACATACACGTACGTATATGAGTTGTAATAGACCAATACCGTAATTTATATTTTTATCTACTTACTTGTTAGGGTCGTTTTCAAGATCAGCTGTGAATTACAACGCTGGAGCGCAAACAGTGGTCTCGAACGTGATAATGGCAGCAGCCGTGCTGATGACACTGCTCTTCCTTATGCCCTTATTCTACTACACACCAAACCTCATCTTAGCAGCAATTATCATAACAGCTGTAGTTGGCCTAATTGACTACGAAGCAGCGTATAAGCTGTGGAAAGTCGATAAGATCGATTTCTTGGCTTGCATGTTTTCCTTCTTCGGTGTTCTTTTCGTATCAGTGCCACTCGGGCTCGCAATAGCAGTAAGTTTTTTTCTCCTACAACCCCACACAAATTTGAGATTGTTTTAATCCTTATTGCTAAGGTTTCTCTTCTGTAAAAAAAAAATGCAGGTTGGAGTTTCTGTGTTTAAGATTCTGCTTCACGTAACGAGGCCAAACACGTTCGTCATGGGAAATATCAAAGGGACTCAAATATATCAGAGCCTCGAAAGATACGAAGAAGCTTTGAGGGTACCTTCCTTTCTCGTTATCGCCATCGAGGCTCCGATATACTTTGCGAATTCTACTTACTTACAGGAAAGGTATAAAGCTCTGCATGAATATGTTTTAATATCTAATTACCTAAGTCAAGATTATTATCTACTAAATGTCAATATAACAAACGAATAGGGTACTGAGGTTCATCAGAGAGGAAGAAGAATGGATTTCATTGCACAACAAGACAAGTGATGATGATCTCAAATGCGTGATTCTTGACATGACAGGTAAGTGAGATGATCTCTTTCATTTCGTAAGACAAACTTTTGAAACTATAATTCTTTGGATTCTTTTTCAATCTGCATCTATAATGTATGTAATGTGTGATTCAGCCGTGACGGCAATAGACACGAGTGGCATAGACATCATCGGCGAGCTCAGAGAGAAGCTTGATAAAAGGTCCATCAAGGTAATAAATAATAAGGTCGACGACATTTTCATTTTCATTTTCTTTTTTACTGTATTTTTTCCCTTTTTTACTGACTTTGTATATATATAAATAAATATAATGATGCAGCTTGTATTAGCTAACCCAGTGGCAAGTGTAATGGAAAAACTTCATCAATCGAATATTTTGGAGTCTTTCGGCTTAGAAGGGCTTTACCTCACCGTTGGTGAAGCAGTTGCTGATATCTCATCAGCATGGAAAGCTTAGTAGCTCTTCATAAATTGAAAATGATCTGAACGAAAGTTATAATAAATTTATAACTATCTGTAGGTTGCGAGAGAAGGATAGAGGGAGTGAGAGAGTTTTTATATTATTTTCCTTAACGAGGAGGAACTCTTAAATTAATGTCGAGTTCTTGTGAAGAGATTCTGTATTTTCCATTAGTTAATGAGGCATTTATATTACACTTTTATATGTTTGTGGTGGAAGCACATAAATAAAAATCTTTTAATGGGAGTTGGGACGATAGATTAATAGTGTATGTATTACGTTGCGAAGCTTACTAGAAACAAAATGAAAAAACTACGTAAAATAAACGTAAATGGGCCGTCATGCAAAATACAATGGGCCCAGTCAGGCGACAGATGCCGACAGAATCAGTGCTTTTGTTCTCTTTCTTTCTCAGCTCATTTTATTTATTTATTGAGCTCCCACCACTTTTGTCACTTCTTACCGTATGCTTATCTATTCTTCCTGAGAAAAAGAGAGTTTTGTCCAATTTACAAGTCTCTGAAATTAATTCACCTAATTCTTCCCAGCTACACACACACACACACACCGCTTCACGTGAAAACGACCCTGCTATGTTTCTCAATTCAATCGTTCCTTTTTTTCTTGTTGTTTCACAGGAAAACTCGGATCTTTGATTGAGCTACTCGGAGGTGAGTTTTTTTTTTTTCGTTTGGCTCTCGTTTTTGTGGAGAATTCAATTTTCGTAAGTTGGGTACTTTCCTGCTTTTTTTTTTTAAGTTTTATTACTTCATGATCTCGTTGCTTGTCCCCGCTAAAAATTGTTTTTCCTATGTGTGTTATGAATCTTTGTATGTGTGAAGTGAAGTGAAGTGAAAGACAATTGAGTTGATGGGCAAGTGATCTTAGCATCATAGATTGTTGTTTATGCTCATACATACTGCAATCACCAATGATCTCTTCTTCTTTTTCAGGTATCTTAGCTTATTCAGGAACAGGTTTCTCATTGATGAAGTATTGAATTCCTTGGATTCTGTTTACTTCTCTTGTTGTAGAATTTAGCATCCTAAGGCCCGGGAAAAAACAAAAACCGTTGACCGTTAGCCGTTAACCGTTGTTCGTTATTTTCGTTTCGCCTTCCAAATCCAATGGATAACGGCGACGAGCCAAAGTCCCCTCCGTCGACCAACGATGGCGACATCGATTCTCACGTTCAGCGCGGAGACAGCAACGAAGATGGCATCACAATCAACACAAGCACCACCGAAACAGACGAAGACGACCTCGTCGGTGACGTCACGATGAGCACCGACGAAGAAGACACCGATGGGGAAAACGGCGTTCGGAGGATAGGAATCGACTCCTCCTCCTCCTCCTCCTCTGAAGAAGAAGGAGATGGCGGCGTCGATCCACGGAGGCGCCAGAAGAAGAGAAAGACGAGGGCCCTCCTGGCGAACTACGAATTCGCCCCTCGCCTGCCCGCAAAGCCATCTCCCGCCCCGAAGAAGCCCACGACGGGCGGCGGGCGGAACGGCCTCACGGACTGGACGCTGCCCGAGACCTTCGTCCTGCTCGACGCCTGGGGCGACCGTTTGCTGCTGAAGCAGGGCAGGAAAGGCCTTAGCTCCGAGCAGTGGAAGGAGGTGACCGAAGAGGTCAACGAGGAGTCGAGGATCGTGCGGACGGAGACGCAGTGCAAGAACCGCATCGACACCCTGAAGAAGAAGTACAAGAAGGACAAGGCACTGTCTGCGAACGGCGGCTGTAATAGCAGTTGGGTCTACTTTAAAAAAATGGACGCCATTTTGTGCGCCAAGGAGGAGCAGCCCGCCAAAGAGAACGCTTCTCATGCGAACGACAGAGGTGATCTCAGCCCCGAAGACGAATCGGAGGAATTATTGCCTCCGAAGAGGGCGAAGAGGACGACGACTGCTGCTAAGAAGAAGAAGCCATCCTCGTCTTCTTCTTACGAAATGCTCGCTGATTCGATTAACAGGTTCAGCAAGGTGTACGAAAAGATCGAAAAGAGCAGCAGCAGGCAAATGGAGGAGCTGGAGAGGGTGAGGGTGCAGTTTAACCTTGAACTGGAGATGGAGAAGAGGGAGATTTTGGACAGGGCAAAGGCTGAGATTGAACAGATTCGAAGGGGACTTGTCTGATTTAGTAAGAGGGATGGTTCTTTCAGTGCTCTTTGATTGGTTGATGGCTGCTATGGAGTTGTGCGTCTTTTTTTTTTTTTTGCTTTCTTGAATCTTTGGACTTTGTGTTGTGCTGTTTACTATAATATTGTTGGAATTGGGGGTTTTAGGTTGTTGCATTGCATGGGATGCCATGACAGTGACTGTGATGATTGAGTTGTCTCTGAGTGTTATTATCGTTTTTTTTTTCCTTTAATGGCTGAGTGAATTGGGTAGGCCATCGTAGAAGGGCGTTTGAGTTGAGTTTGAAATTTTGGATGTTTAATGGGGTAAGAAGGGTAGTTGACTGAAATTGAAGTGGAATATTGTCTGATTTTTACGAGTAATAGTTTAGTTGGGATAGAGACAGCACTTTTTTTGTTTGTACAATTACGTTTCAGGCCCAAAAAGGTTGTAAAATAGGTTTCAGACTCTATCAGAAAAAAAATTGTTGTTTGAAGGAGTCAATTTTTATAAAATTTAGAGACAATTACCTAAATTTACGCAAGTGTTATAAGTGTATATGAACTGTTATCACTAGAACTGTCAAAATGGCGGGCTGGGCCGGGTTGGCCCCCTGCCCTCAAAGCCCGCCACTTGGCGGGCGTGGGGCGGGCCCAAATATGGGGGCGGCCCGCCCGCCTAGAATAATTCTTATTTTTTATGTTTAGATCATAATTAATTTATTAATTAGTTTTAGTTAATTAAGGTAGTTAATAATAAATTATGGATAACCAAAATATAAATTATATATTGATAAATATATGTGTTATTAATTATGTTATAATTAATGAATCATTAACTATTAAATTAATATATTCTAAATATATAATATATATAATTTAATAAAATTGGCGGGCCGGCCCTGCCAAGCCAGCGGCCCACGGGCCCAATTGACAGGTTTGGCTATCAGATGATCGTTTTGTTTTATTTCAGAATAATGAAGTGATACTGAAAAATAATAAAGTGGTACTGCAGAACAATGAAGTGATACTGCAAAATAATGAAGTGGTTCTGCAGAAATCGAATCCTTAAAACTATGAATTTCTGCAAATGCATGAAACCTTAATGAAATTTATGAGGGTGATGACTTGTAAAAGCCCCCCTTTTCTGGTTTGGGGCATTGATTATTAGGGGCAAGGTTTTTATTGAATTTAACAACCTCCTGTTTTTTGAGTTAATTACAGAACTAGGCAATTGTTAATAATTTATAATCAACTATTAATTGCAATCAATGCTTGTAGGTAGGGACTAACATCTGACAACTAATTTTATGGTTTAATAATAATATTATAAAGTCTGAAAAAGGGCATCCAATGAACATAGACGGACTAAAGGCTAAAGCATACTTTTAAGAGTTAATAATCTGAATTCTGAATCCCAAAGTCAACGAATAAAATTATACATAAACTGCAATTAACCGACCAATAAAGCTTATATTAATTTTTTTGTTGGAATATCAACAGAAACCTGGGCTGTATTTAACGTTTGGGTGACATCTGATCCATCATATTAAATCCAAAATAAATCGAAACACGTGAAAGTTAATTCGATCTTCATATTCAAATTAAGAAAAGAAAAACTATATTTTTTCTTAATTCGATTCCGTATTCATTCACCGATCTTACATTGTAGAAAGGAACAAAAGAAACATTCATATATGTAATTTTATTTTAGTTGCGAATACAAGCTAAGAGACGAATGTGGGATAAAGAAATATCTGAAGAACATTGCTATTACAGAAAAAAAAAAAAAAAATCTCGCCTTTAGTGAGTACACTACTCAACAATGGGACGCATTGGAAAAAATATATATATATATATATATATATCTTTATATTTATTATTCAAATCAAACCATCAGTATATTTTCTCCAACAAATATTCTCGACGAAACTGCGAAACGAGCAGAGAAAGAACGAGATAGATCGTCTGCTTCATCATCGTCGGCCATATTATCGAAGTTCTTAGAATAAGAATAAGAATCGTATGAGAACCTCATCGAATTCGAACGTTGTTGAAACACTCTTTTCTTCTCTTTCTTGAGCTTCCTCCATAGCCTTGTCCAAATATTTCGAGATTTCGATCTTTTTTTAATGGACTTATTAGTATGATTGCCTTCGAATAATAAGCGATCGTACCTTTGAGAAGAGTAGCTTCTCGGCCAGCAAGAATTATTACTTTCCTTCGACCATTGCCTTGTTTCTTGATGATTGTCCATATTAGATTTGTAAGAATAAATTTAATATCATATAATATATATATATATATATATATATATATATAGAGAGAGAGAGAGAGAGAGAGAGAGAGAGAGAGAGAGATGAATGTGGGAAGAAAAGGAGTGGGGATGCGCGTATGTATATTTCTTGAGAGATGACTATGATGAGTATGAGTACTAGGATGGATCGCGTCAATTGTGTGCTAGAATAGAAGGTCAACTAACACCCGAGGAAAACGTAAGATTATAGCATGTGTGGCGATTTCGAAGAATAATTAAGGCAAATAAAATGGCAAATTCGTAATTGGTTCCTAGAGATTTGAATAATCAATCCGCCGATTAAAAGTGTCATGAAGCTTCAAGTCAACCTAGGGTTGTCAATGGGCAGCTAATTCTATTATTATTGGGCCCAAATTGATTATAAGGTAGATCAATGGGCCTTGTAATAACGCTATTGAGCCCATCACAAGCCCATTAATAAGAGGCTGTTAGCTTACTATATCATGTAGGGGTGTGCAATGATTTTAGAAAACCGCCGAACCGCCCGCACCGCACCACACCGCACCGTAAAATACAATTAACCGCCAAGACCGCAGTTTAATTTAATTTACAAAGCCTCGCCCTAATAATGGTGTGGTGTGAAACTGTGAATTTTTGGTACAAACCGCCCGCACAGAACCGCACTTTATTTTTACTAATTATATCTAATTTTTCTTTATGGTAATTGTACACTAGTCATATTTGAAATTTATTTTTAGTTTAATTATTTTTCTTTACTAATAAGTCTTTTAATTATATATTAATTTGTTGATCATATGAAGGTTATATCAGTACTAGCATACTTAACTTTAATTTTTATGTTAAACAAGTTTCTATAAGAATAAACGGCTGAACATGTACGGTTTAAATAGATACGACTCAACATTTAGTAACTTTTTTTGACATAGATTTATATTTTGACCTTCCAATCGGACCACAAAGCTAAACCAATATATTAAAAAAAAATGGCCCCTAATATAAGTAAAGCTAATATAAATAAGATAACGATATTAATTTTTTGGACAGAGACACTTCGATATAGAAGGCAAATACATCGACTTGCGCTTTATTTTTTAGGCAAGGCGATGACTCATCACATTTTGCAACTAACGCTTTTAAAAACTATTTTTTCATTCGATAAAATATAAGTATTTTCTTTGTTCGGTTAAAAACCGCAAAATCGCACTGCAACCGCAACAAACCGCTCGAAACCGTACGTGTGGTTTTATTTTTCAAAACAGCGGTTTGAGAATTGTTTCCCAAAAAACCGCATATAGTGGTTTGGTGCGGAATTGGCTGAAAACGCCAAAAACCGCACCACGCACACCCCTAATATCATGTGATAAACTAAAATATATCCCTTTTATTATGTAATAAATGCTAATCGCACAGAGCTCGATTAAGAAACTCAAAACGACAAGATGGAGAAAAGGACAATAACTGAAAGATAATAACTACGAAATTCAATTCAATCTAACACATCATCGTAATGCGTTGAGTGAACAGCAAAAACAAAACCAAAATATATACGACACTTCGACAAGTGGTCTTAGCCATCGCTTGCCGTGTGCAGCCACAACCCCATCAATCAATTGTGCCAAATAGGATACGAAAATTTAATATTTATCATCGAAGCACTGTCCTCTTGTCATCATCATCAGAGGATATAAACCAAATCAATTCAATTAATTTCTTAGGGAGGAGGAAATTCCTCGCAAGGGATAAGCCTTTGCATGCAATGCAATCCACAGAAAAAAGCTTGATACTTGCCACTATAAAAAGCAACCCCCTTTCTAGGAATCTAATCCCCAAGCTTTCTGAATCTAAATGATCCTATCCCTCCCAAAAACTATTTCTTTAATTATATATATAACCTAATCCCAAGATCCCACCTTTTTCTTTCCCCTATAAATAAGTAGACGAATTGATATCCAAGAACCATATTCATTCTAAAGAACCAACATATAAAGAACAGAGATGTGCTACCCCTACACCAACAGCAAGGCTAGTCAACGGCGCAAAGCCACTGAAGGCGATGAGAGGCTGAGGTCAACAACGGTTACTAATACTACGCATAGTAACGAGACAAAGGTATGTGTGTGTTCACCTACGAGCCATCCTGGCTCGTTTAGGTGCAGGCACCATCATGGAGAGTATCAATGGGTGAACAATAATAGGTCAGCAGCAGCCAAGGCTTAGCTAGTAATTTAGTTAGAGGCAATAGTAAAGTGCCCTGCGACTTACGTATAGAAGGGAGGAATAAGTGATTCATTTATCGAATGGTGATGTGTTTCTTGTACATATATATTGGCAGGAAGGGTTTGTGCAACAAATAGCATAACCCTTTTCAAGTAGAACATGTGTGGTAAGATACACAAGTATTTTAATGAATGTTGAATGTAATTTACACCAAAGATAGACAAAACCTGATGGAAAACGAAGGGGGATAGTTGGTTTCGTTCTGTTCAATGATTTGTTGGATGCTTCGAGCAACCTCTTACACCTCAGAAGCCTGATCAACATAGAAAAAGAGTATACAAGTATAGAAATGTTGAATTTACAGTCAAGTACAGTTCTTGAATCATTTCGATTCAATGGATTAATACAGGAGAAAAAAGGAGGGTTGTGCTGTATAAGGGTGGGTGTCTTGAAATAATACATCACTTGGGCTATTCACGTAATAATCTTTCATTAATTTTTTTATATAAACAATGAAAAAAGAAGATCACTAAGGAAGCAAGATGATAGTAAGCAGGTATTGAAGCTTACCTCAGGATAGCAACTTTGACGTCGGATTGTTTGGTTTCGGGGATTCACAACCACTTCACAAGATACTTTTGTCTGCAAAAAAAGAAAAAGATCAATGATCTTAGAGAGATTCTACTGTTTTATTTAGCTAAGTTGTTATCGACTGATGTAGCAAATACAAGTGGTGAAGTTCAATGTTCTAATGGCCACGGAGCAATCCCATCAACTTCCATATCTGAATCAACTTAAGGAAGGAATGAATCAACCTCGAAAAGCAAACATATGTCGATAAAGCGAAAAAACTATCAAGAGATTCTGATAACCGATCAAAGGACTCAAAACAATCTATAACGTAAAGCGTGATTTGCAGTAGGAACCTAACCTTTATGGGCAAGTCGACTAAGTCAAAAATCCCAATTTTGCCGTCAACCACCGCCACCGTGTCGAACGCCACCGCACCTTTCGCCCAATCCTCGATCAATAAGATCGCATCGCTCAAAACCTCAGCGCCTTCAACCACCACCGTCGCGTCCACGTACGAAACACGCAGCGCCTTAATCCTCTCCCCAGTCGAAGTCGCAAAACCCAGCTCCTTCCCTCTGTACCCAATCGAAACGTTCAGCGATTCGTAGTCGACGGAGTACAGATCTTGGTTTCGAATTCTTATCGTCACGTTGAACGCAACGTCGAGCGAGAATTTAGGCCGAGTGTGGAAGTGCAGCCCGCCGAGCCTCACGCGGACGACGGAGACGGTGGGGTCGGACGGCCAGAGGAGGTATGCTGCGGCGAAGAGGAGGATGATTACTGCAGCTGAGATGAGGAGGCACCGGCGACCCGACCGTCGGAGGAAACGATGGCGGTGAGGGAGTGGGTAGGTCGGCAAGATGACGACGTATTGGGGCTGGTTGAGAAGTGGCTGCGTCTGTGGAGACGACGACGTGGTTTCGGGGTGCGACGCCGAGGCGGTCATGGTCCTGAGAGCAAGGTATGATTTTCCGGTGGTGGTCGCCGGCGAGGGAGAATTAGTGGGAAATGGAAAATTCAGCTGGCGTTTAGAATTTAGACTGTTATTTACTTGGGGATAATTATGATTTGAGTCCCTACGAGTTTCAAATCTCAAAGAGTAGACTATTTATTTATTGGGCTCGTTTGATAGGTGGTGGGTACGAGGTGTGTATGCATAAGTTACCTCGTGTTTGATATCTTTGTATAGTCATACATGCCTTGTATGATTATGATTATACACATCTATTACAATGACTTTGGTTATAGGTCATCTATATCTATACACACATCTAAGGTGGTTATGGGGTGTGTATGACTAATCCCTATAGTATACACCTATACACAGCGCAAACATGTATCAAACACATTTTATATCATTACGCAATTAATTAATACGCACATATCAAACATGTTAAAATACACTATCAACAAAATCCGTGTATAGCCATATACAAATAACTTATACCCATGTAAAGTGTATCAAACGAGCCCCGTAAAGTGTATAGTTTATTAAGGTAAGCTAACATGATTAATAATTACATCTTCGTTACGATTTTTATATATTCCATAGTAACATAATGTAGCAATCCAGTATTGCTATATTATATTTTTAATTAAACCATTATTTATTTTAAAATTCTAATATTTGTCAAAAGGTCCGTGTTTGTTTCCCTTAATAGTCTGCAGCTCACATAATATATAGAAGACAATTTAGAAATGTCATACATAAGATATATGGGAGCTTCACGTGTCAGGCCCCATTTCGTTTTTTCATATAGAGATCAGGCCCATGTCAGAAGTAATTTAGTATTAAGGACCCAATTCAGAATTTAACATAGAATAAAGGTTGATTGACGAAAATGCCCTTATAAAGAGTAGTTATGAAGTGGTTTCCAGCGCGCATTTTCTGTTATCAAATTGCAATATCTTGTTATCAGTTATAACATAACAGGAAGTGTTATATGAAGTGGTACTGTAAATCAATGAAGTGGTACTGTAGACTCATGAAGTGGTACGGGTGAACAGTGAAGTGGTACTGTAGACCCATGAAGTGGTACGGATGAACAGTGAAGTGGTACGGTAGACCCATGAAGTGGTACTGATGAACAGTGAAGTGGTACAAACATTTGTTGACCCATGAAGAGCTACTGTTGACCAGAGAAGAACTGGTACGGGAGACCCATGAAGTGGTACAGTTGACGCAGAGAAGTTGTACAACATTTTGTAGACCCATGAGTGGTATTTGTTGAACGAAGAAGTGGGACAGAAGAACTCTTATGTGTTTCTTGTGCAAATATTTACTTGATTTCTGCAGAAACACTAAAGAATTCTTATGTAACACTTCTCCGTTCAACAATACCACTTCATGGGTATACAAAATGCTGTACCACTTCTCTGCGTCAACAGTACCACTTCATGGGTCTCCGGTACCAGTTCTTCTCTGGTCAACAGTAGCTCTCCATGGGTCAACAAATGTTTGTACCACTTCACTGTTCATTAGTACCACTTCATGGGTCTACCGTACCACTTCACTGTTCATCCGTACCACTTCATGGGTCTACAGTACCACTTCACTGTTCACCCGTACCACTTCATGGGTCTACAGTACCACTTCATATACGGTGTATACCACTTCTTCATGGTTGAAGAATGCGATGGCATTTCTGTGTAATTTTCGCACACAGACAGGGGCATATGCGTCTTTTTTTCAAATTTGGTCCTTAACTCTAAGTCCAAACTTCATATGGGTCTGTATCTTTAATTTAAACATATTTGGGGCCTGAAATCTAATGAAAATATGCTAAGTGGGCCTGAAATCGAATTAACTCAAGATATATTGTATATTTTTTTCAATCATTTCGTGCCGTAGCTCATAAGCAATTCAACTTCAAGCATTGCAAAATGTTGCGTATTTTCAACAACCAACCAACACACAAATAAATATATAGAGTCCCAAGTTATCTAAACAACCCAAACCCCTATATTACACAACTTACCAAAAATTTAATTATATATGAATAGGGGGAAAAAGAAAGAATTAAGATATGAATGAATAGAATGAAACAAAACCATTAACTAATATACTTCAACTCACTTCCCCCTAAGCTCAGCCAAAGTAGCCACAAAGTGATCATATTCAGGCAACTTAGGATGGACATGATTATTATTCTCATTACTACTGCTTCCACACACCATCTCGGGCCGAAACGAAGAAGCCCGAAAACGATCTCCCTTCGACGTCGCCCTCGGGCTCGACCCTTCGCTAGGTAAGGAGAAAAGCCTATTCGGGCCAACCTCTCTCCCTTTCGGGCCCATTTTCGAGCAGTAATCGTTCCTCTCAAAGTGCAATTTAGGAGCCCCATTGACGCCCTTCTTTCTTCTGCTGTAGCGCCTCAGAAGCTTATCCATGGCCCGTTCTTCGTCTTCTACATTGCTGTTATCGTTGCTACCGTTGTCGAAGAATTTCAAGATTCTTTGCGCCTGAGCAGCTTGCGCTTTATTCGATTCTTCACTTGATTTATCGCTCTTACGTTCTTCGTTAGGGCCCTCTTGGAGTTTCATGGGATGCCTTCTTCTGACTGATTTTGGGGCGGGTTTCGAATTATCTCTTTCGGGGAATTTATTTGTTTTTTCGGGCCGGGCTTTGGTGTAAGGAGGAGGAGGAGGGAATGGCCCGTACTTACGAGGATTCTCTTCAAGCTTTTCTTCTTCTTTAGGACAGTTTATTGCAGGCGAAAGATGATCCTGGTTTATGATAGAAGGGATAGTGTCTAATTTGCTGCTCTTAAGCTCACCATCAATGGCTGCCTTGGCAAAGCCCTGCAACATTGTACGTTTTCGCCAAGAACGCATTTTTATGTAAGCGTAAACAGATCCCAGAAAATTTAAGGAAGAGGGATTTAAATTTAAGGGTTCGATTCTGTAAGAAACTATCGAGAAGTATGAAAACATGGGACTGAGGTTTGACCTCGAAGCATACCTTTTCGCTTACTTGCTTATTCGCCAAAGCTTTTGAGTTCCATGCCAAACCTGACTCTAAGGCTATCTCTTGCAGCAGTTGAAGCTTCTTGTCTTTCGAAGGAACGCCGAACTTCAACTTCTCCTCAAACTACAAACGCGAAGAAAGAATCACGTTTTATTCGTTTACCGTGAATTAACAGAGAGTGTTCGAAAAATACCTCTTTATCTGCATAGCAATCCAATGAATTCCCATATCTTTCTGCGAATAATTCTCTTAGTTCTCTCAACTCGGGCAAGTCTGCTATTCTAGCAGCTGCTGACATGAGGAATGATATCGATTCTCTGCATTCGTCGGGACATTCTCTGCACACAGAGAGAAGAAGTATTTTAACGTATTTTTTTACGAACTCGAACATCAAATATCCATTGCCGACAGTAGCTATGTTATTATAAGATAAGATATACCTGCGTTTGTTCATGGACATGAGATGATTCGTTACTACTGTGCAGCATTGATCAATGTATTCGTAACAATATGATCTGTTCATCTCAACCAATAACCTCTCAACCTATTACAGATAACACCCAACATTTTATCTGAAATTCTCAGTTGTGTTGTGAACTAAGGTTTGAAGTTTCTCTGTTCCTTGAAAGGATTTCAGATTTAATTGAGAACCCACAAAACAAGACTGAACTCACCCTGCTATATGCATTCGTTTCATGTCCATCTTTCAGCAGATCTGCCACGTCATTCCTCAGATACCTTTGCATTGCGTTTCTCTTCTTCTTAATCATATCGATTCTTGCTTTTGTGAGCTTAATGTCCGATTTACTGTTCCATTACAGAGTAAGAAGAAACCCATCAGAAATCAAACCAAGAATTACCCAAAAAGAAAAAAGAGACTTAAAAAGAGAACTAGCTCCATACCATTTGGTGTAGAACCTGCTTTTCAATAGCCCGTCAAACATTTTTTTTTCTCTTGTCGTCTTCGATGGGGAACTATTTGACAAAGAATGACTTCAACGAAACAGCTTTAGAAAGGTGATTAAGCTCAAAATGAAAGGAAACAAAAAAAAAAAGCTGCTTTTTATCAAAGGGAAAAGAACAGAGCAATCGGTACTACTTCCATCTCCATGCCAAAAATTGGTCGAAAGAAATCTGGAAAAACGAATGAAAATGAAGTAATCTTCCAAGGCTTTGTTTATTTATTATCGAGGAAGGATTAGTATATATGAATCGGCCATTCAAGAATTGGGGCTGTTATTATATTACAGCTATATTCATACACGTACATTGTATCTATTAACTGAAGCACTCATTAGAGGGGGAGAGAATATTGTGAAGAAAGTGGTTTGACAAAATTTACGATAAGGACCTTATTGCCCTCCACTTTTGAGGTGAAAAAAAGGGTATTTTAGGGATTTAATAAGATTTAGTGAAAGGGTGGTTACGCGGGGACAACTTTTGCTGAACTTTCGTCCATTCCCATGTTCTTAGGCTTTACGTATATCGGATTTGTAACAAGTTTTTTTAGTTCATTTAATTTATGATTATTGAATTTAGTATATTAATTATAATGTCAAATATTTGGGAAGAGAGATATGTAAGTAATGAATAAAACGTGTTGAATGGGAATAGACAAGGAATTAGTCTATAACAAGGTGCAAGAGTTTTCCTTGTTCGACAAATGGAATTTAAGTCCCTCGTTGCCAATTGACCAATTCACATAATATTTGAATTTTTTAATTAAGGTTTAGTCGAATCTTCTTACACATGGCATGGCTGTGTAAATACACCTACAAATAGAGATTCCGTTGCCTTTACCATTTATTAATGATTATGTATGTATGATACTATTTATTTATAAATAAATATAGTTGTATATATTTATACAACATTTCAATGCGACGCGTAAGGATATGCTGCCGTATGATTGGCGTTGAAGGAATAAAAATATGCTGGCAATGCAACTGACTATAGCTTACCAGATAGCAGTTGGAAACTATTTATTTTTCTTCTATATAACCCTTAATTTTAGGTTGTTGAATTTTGTGTGTATAAAATATTTTCAATCACGAATGAAATAATGTGTTGGGATTACAATTTACAATCACGAATCAATCATATTAATTATATAGTAGTGGGAGGACAATATGATTATTGCTTCGTGAGCTGGACTTCTAATAATAATTAACTGAGAGAAAGTAAACGCAAAACCCTCCAAAGTAATCTATTTTATTAAGAAGTTGATCTATTTTAATACTAGTACAATATGAATATATAATACTTCGTTCACTATTTATTTGGTTTTCGATCACACTTGATTATTCGTAGGTATCTCGACGACGTGAGTGCGAAATCTTTTGATGGTAGCTTCGCTAGTTTTATTAAAAAGTTGATCTATTTTACTAAAAACTACTCCCTCTGTCCCAAATGGTTTTGTACATTTGGGATATAGCACTGTTTTTAACTGAATATTTTAATAATATAGTACAATTAAAAGGTAAAAAGGTGTATATTTTGACACGTCTTTTAAGATTATTTAATATTATTATATTGATTGTATGTGATAGTTTTTTACTATAAAAAAAATGTATAAAAAGGAATGGAATAGTAAAATGTATAAAATGGTTTGGAACGGAGGGTACATAATATAGCAAAACGTCCAATTCAACCTATTATTACAGGGATAACATAAAGAAAGGTCCAAATCTATGTTAATAAAGAATCTAAACAAAGAAAAGGTGACGAGCACACTTCCACAAACACGTGGGCAATCAAGAACCACCGTCAATTCGAAGAGCCATCTCATTCTCTGAACTGTTCATCTTCTTCTTAAGCTTCTTATTGAGCCTAATTTCCCCATAAAAGTAAGAGACAAAACCCCACAGAGATAGAACAAGAGACAAACCCTTTTCGGACTTAAACTTCTCGCGGTAGAAAATAACGGCTAAAACCTCAGTTATTGGTACAAGAACGGATATTAGTATCCCAGAAAAAAGAGACGACGAATAGTATATTACACCTACCGCACCTAAAAAGTAACATTGCCATATTACTGCAATGAAAATCACGACAACGTAGTACGTTGTCTCCCCTAGATCGAAGGCTTTGGCTTCCCTAGCTATTGCCTGCAAAATTTAATTGACTAAAATATTTGACCTCTACTGTAAAATATAACTCAGTATATGGTATTTATTTACCTGAAAATCCTCGTTGACGATCATCCCAACCGTACAAAAAGCCGTGGCGAAGAAGCACAGTACGAACTGTATCTGAACGATGAGAGGGTAGACCAACTCTTGCCCGTGTTGGATATAGAAGTACTCTGATACCACTTTGTTGGAAATTAGGACTCTTATAGGAAGGGAGTAACTTGATATCGAAGGCTAGTGTTTAGAGGAAGAGGCTTTATATTACAATACTTGATTTGATACTTGCTTGATTCAAAATGCTTATACCTCACCCCTATTTATACTAGTTTCTACCACCTTAAGATTTTGCCAACACAACACGTTTCTAGAATACTCCCTAATAATATCTGGGTTCTATAAGGTTCCGTAGAGTTCTATGGAGTTCTCTAGATTTTCCGTAAGTTTCTAGATATTGGGCTTGTAATACTCCTAAGCCCAAATGCTAAACCGACTTATAATTATCAAAGCCCAAATCAAGTTTATTATTTTCAACACCCCCCCTTAAACTTGATTTGTCATTCCGAGCATACTTCGTAGTCGTACGAAGTCTTCTTTCTTGAGTGGCTTGGTGAAAATATGGGCTACTTGATCTTTGGACTTCACATATTCCATTTCAACGTCCTTCCTCGTGATGCACTCTCTAATATAGTGGTATCGTGTGTCGATGTGCTTGCTCCGATCATGGAAGACTGGGTTCTTGGCTAACGCTATTGCTGACTTGTTATCCACATGAATCTTAGTTGGCTCGTCTTGAGGAATTCCCAACTCTTTAAGCAGGTTGCGAAGCCAAACTGCATGACACACGCATGAGGTAGCCGCCACATACTCCGCTTCACATGTAGAAAGGGTAACGATCGGTTGCTTCTTTGACATCCATGTGAAGGCAGTGTCTCCCATGTAAAACACGAAACCACTTGTGCTTTTGCGATCATCGACATCTCCTCCCCAGTCGCTATCGCTATATCCAACAAGCTTGAAATCATTAGAACTTGTGTAGTGCAAGCCATAGTTGGTCGTACCTTTGATGTATCGGAGAATTCTCTTTGCCACCTTCAAGTGAGTCGTTGTTGGAGTTTCCATATGTCGACTGACGACTCCAATCGCATATAAAATATCGGGTCTTGTGCACGTCAAGTACCTCAGACTTCCTACCAAGCTCTTAAAGAACGTTGGGTCCACTTTTTCACATTCTTCATGCTTGGTTAACTTAGAACCGCATTCCATTGGTGTGTCGACGGGATTTGCATCATCCATCTTGAATTTCTTGAGTATCTCCTTAGCATAACCTTCTTGCGTTATGAGAATCCCGTTGTCACCTTGCTTCACTTCGATTCCAAGATAGTATGCCATGAGCCCGATGTCGGTCATCTCGAACTCTCTGGTCATCTCTCTTTTAAAGTCCTCGTACATGATTGGGTTGTTTCCTGTGAAGATTAAATCGTCCACATACAAGCACACGATTAAGATATCGTTACCTTGTACTTTGATGTAGAGTGCATGCTCGTATGGACACTTGGTGAAGTTTCTTCCTTGAAGGTACTTGTCGATCCGTGAGTTCCAAGCTCTCGGTGCTTGCTTCAACCCGTAAAGAGCCTTTTTCAATCTTAGGACCTTGTCTTCTTCTCCAGCTACTTTATATCCTTGTGGTTGTTCTATATAAACTTCCTCCTCAAGAACTCCATTCAGAAAGGCGGACTTCACATCCATTTGATGAATTCTCCAATTGTTTTGAGCTGCCAAGGATATTATTAGTCGAACGGTTTCTAGTCGGGCGACTGGAGCAAATACCTCGTCATAGTCGATCCCCGCTCTTTGACTGTAGCCTTTAGCCACCAATCTCGCCTTGTATCTTTCAACTTCTCCTTAGGCGTTTTTCTTTGCTTTATACACCCACTTTACGCCAATCGCTTTATGTCCCTTTGGAAGCGTTGTTAGCTCCCAAGTGTCGTTCTTCTCGATCGCCTTAATTTCCTCATCCATGGCGTCTTTCCAGTTCTTATTTCTCACGGCTTCTTGAAAGCTCATCGGCTCACTGTCCGCGAAGAGGCAGAAGAGGGTTACGTTATCTTGATCTTCTGGTACTCCACATATCTCTTTTAGGCTTCTGAAGCGTGGGGTTCTCTCGCTTGAGCTTTCGTCTTCTGAACTCGCATGCGATGATGTTATTGGAGTAGTGGGCTCGTCTTTTCCTTGCTCCAATATTGGCTGTTCTTTGTTATTTCTTCGAAGAATGGAGTGTAATTGTACTCACCTCTGCATGTGCTCCAATCCCATTCTCCTTCTTCATCGAATATCACGTCTCGACTGATGATAGTCTTCTTTGTCTTCGGATTGTAGAGTTTGTATCCTTTGGTGTTGTTCTCATAGCCAATGAAGATGTACTTCTCACTTTTGTCGTCCAGTTTGCTTCTTTTCTCGTCAGGAATGTGTACATGGGCTATGCTTCCGAAGACTCTTAGATGTGACACGCCAGGTTTCCTCCCACTCCATGCTTCTTGCGGTGTCATTCCCCACACACTCCTTGTTGGAGATCGATTAGAGAGATAGACTGCGCATGCGACTGCTTCTGCCCAAAACTCCTTCGGTAGTTTCTTACTCTTGAGCATGCTTCTAGCCATGTCGAGGATTGTTCTGTTCTTTCTCTCTGCTACTCCATTCTGTTGGGGGGATCTTGGTACCGTCAGGGGTCGTCTGATTCCGTGCTCCTCGCAATACTTCTGAAATTCGGTCGAAGTGAACTCTCCTCCACGGTCGGATCTCATTGCTTTTATCTTGAGGCCACTTTCTTTCTCAACGAGAGCTTTGAACTTCTTGAAGTTCTCGAATACTTCCGATTTGTGCTTTAAGAAGTATACCCATGTCTTTCTTGAAAAGTCATCGATGAAGAGAAGGAAGTAGTTATTCTTACCAAATGAGCTCGGCTTGATCGGTCCGCACACATCAGTATGAATTAGCTCCAATGGTCCTTTAGCCCTCGAGTTCGACTCATTTGGAAAACTTTTCTTGAACTGTTTTCCGATTAGGCATCCTTCGCATACTTGATTGGGGTGGTTGATGGATGGCAATCCTTTCACCATGTCCTTCTTTGATAGCAGTTCTAGTCCGCTGAAGTTTAGATGCCCATATCGAAGATGCCAAATCCATGATGGATCTCTATAGCATGTCTTGAGGCACTTCGCAACATCGTTCATGATGTTGAGGACGAACATACGGTTCCTTTGCATTGGCACCTTAGTGATTAATTTATTTGAACTATCTCTTATAGAAAGGTTATTATCTCTCAAGCGAATATCATAACCTTTCTCTAAGAGTTGCCCAAGACTTAAGATGTTACTCTTCATCTCCGGCACATAGTAGACATTGGAGATGAACTGGTGCCCACCATTCTTTAAGCGAATAAGAATGTTACCTTTGCCTTTCACCGCGACCTTTGATTCGTCCCCGAATGCAACATTGCCGCTCACCGATTCATCAAGCTCTACGAACATGTTCCTTTTCCCGCACATGTGATTGCTTGCGCCGGTGTCTAGATACCACTTGTTACTCTCGCCTTTTTCATCATCCTTATGGGCTAGTAGTAAAATATCTTCTTCATTTTTCTCTTCGACGTAGTTCGCCTTCTCCTCAACTTTATGTTTAGGAACTCTACACTCGGAAGCATAGTGCCCAAACCTCTCGCAATTGTAACACTTAACTTTTGATTTATCATACCTTGATCTTGGATTACCTCCCCCACGACCTCTCGTTGAGTAATTTCTCCTTTGATGATTGTTGTTGCCGTCATCATTGGGCCTCCAACCTCGTCCGTATCCGTGTCCACGACCTCCTCCTCGTTCTCCTTTTTGACCGCGCCCGCGGCCTCGTCCTTGATAATTTTCATCATTATCCTTTTCTTTTGTAGGATCAACTTGCAGTTTGAGTAGTTGTTCTACAATCCCTTCCTTCTTCCTTTTCTTCTCTTCATGAGCTTGCAATGAGCCCAATAGTTGCTCCATCGTCATTTCTTCTAGATCCTTAGTTTCTTCTATGATGGCTACGATATGCTCGAATTTTGGATCTAACGAGCGAAGAATTTTCTCCATGATTCTAACATCATCAATTTTGTCGCCATTCCTCTTTAGTTGATTGGTTATTGCTAATACCCTCGAGAAGTAGTCCGACACAAGTTCATCTTGTTTCATATGCAAGGCTTCAAACTCGGCTCTTAAAGTTTGAAGACGTACCTTCTTTACCGGATCCGCTCCTTTATACGACGTTTGAAGCTTCTCCCATGCTTCCTTGGCGGTCTTTGCTTCCGAAATCTTCTCGAAAGCGTCGTCATCTAATCCTTGATAGATTAGGTAGAGAGCTTTCTTGTCTCTCTTTCGCAATTCTCTCAAACTATCCTTTTGAGTTTGAGATTCGGTTTCTTCGTTCTTCGGCTCGACGTAGCCTTTCTCCACGATATCCCATACGTCTTGTGATCCAAGGAGCGCCCTCATCTTGATACTCCAATTGTCGTAGTTGCTCTTGTTGAGTGTCGGGACTTGGAAGGGAACCATTCCGCTCGCCATCGCCTTAGGATCTTCTAGCTCTGATACCACTTTGTTGGATATAGAAGTACTCTGATACCACTTTGTTGGAAATTAGGACTCTTATAGGAAGGGAGTAACTTGATATCGAAGGCTAGTGTTTAGAGGAAGAGGCTTTATATTACAATACTTGATTTGATACTTGCTTGATTCAAAATGCTTATACCTCACCCCTATTTATACTAGTTTCTACCACCTTAAGATTTTGCCAACACAACACGTTTCTAGAATACTCCCTAATAATATCTGGGTTCTATAAGGTTCCGTAGAGTTCTATGGAGTTCTCTAGATTTTCCGTAAGTTTCTAGATATTGGGCTTGTAATACTCCTAAGCCCAAATGCTAAACCGACTTATAATTATCAAAGCCCAAATCAAGTTTATTATTTTCAACAGCCCGGCCCTTCGATACATCACCTCCACCAACGGCAGGAGAAGGCCGTTCAGCGCGGCGGAGACCACCGTCAGGCCGAACCCTACGGCGTAGTCCTCGCCGGACTCTCCCGCCGGCCGGTCGCCGCTGGCATGGAGGCCGAGCACCACCGAGCCGAGCGTGAGCAAGAAAACTGCGTTCGTGGCGTAAGAGGTGAACTTCTGCTTCACTAGGAGGAATGCGAAGAAGGCCGTGAAGACTAACTGCGATGCAACGATGAGCGCCGACGTCGACACTGGGAGCTTCGAGACGCCGTAGGCGTACAGGTAGTTGTTGACGCCGGTGAGGAGGCCGATTCCGGCGGCGGAGATGAAGACTCTGGGATTTACGAGGTGGGCGGCGGTGGAGGGGCGGCGCCGGCGGAGGAGCGGGTGGAGGGAGAGGATTATTATTGGGAATAGGGTTATGGGGAAGCCGGCGGTGAGGAGCGAGCTAGAGAACCATATGCGTCTGCCGCCGTGGAGGAAGTAGAGGCGGCTGATGAGTGGGCCGCCGCAGTTTCCGA
Source organism: Craterostigma plantagineum (assembly GCA_027422505.1). Classification (NCBI taxonomy): domain Eukaryota; kingdom Viridiplantae; phylum Streptophyta; class Magnoliopsida; order Lamiales; family Linderniaceae; genus Craterostigma; species Craterostigma plantagineum. The sequence goes on from JAPQWV010000120.1 coordinate 661,137, forward strand.
CGGCGAGTAAAAAGACGTTGACGATGAGGAATATGAGCTTTATTCGAGGCGTTGACTTTGATGTGCTTATATGGTTGTTGTTGTTGTTTACTGTTACTTCTTCCTCGTCCATGGCTCTCTCTCTCTCTGGGATTGAAGTAATTTGTGATAAATAGCTATAATAGTGAGTAGTGAAAATGTCAAGAATTAGGTTGTGAATATAAATTGCTCTTCTATTCTTCTATTTATGATTTTATTTTAGTGTTATGATGAATATGGATAATAGTGCAGATCTGGTAACCAAACCATGTTGCCAGGATCGAGAATGTTAAATTATTCTTCTAATTTACATAGTGTACATATATTGTGTGTATATTGGTAGTGGCTATCAAATCCTAGTTTATTAGGGTAATAAGCAATTGACCAAATTACACGACGAAAACGAATTGTACATTTGCCTCGGGATTTTCATGCGAACTCAGCAGTATATATGAGTATATCAATATTATAGGTAAATAAATATTACTCATGTACACATACACATAGTTGACCATGTATGGTATTTTTAGCCGACACTTAAATAGCTACTTAGACTAAAATTTTTACTGATAGGTACCCATGTCAGAAATTTTTACAGATAGGTACTTGATTTAATATTTACCAGTTTCTTCTGTCACGCCGTACCTTCCTGTGTGTGTATGGCGTACCATAACATGTTGATATAGTGTACATAAATGTGTTTATACGACATACCTTATGTGTTATAGATGGCGTACCTAAAGGTGTTAATACGGCGTACCATTTTCTCAATGTATGACGTATCACAATACGTTGATATAGGATAATATGAATGAATTAAGTAAGGTTTGAGTTTGTGTTGTGGGTTTATTATATATGTGGTTACGGTAACTTACATTAATATTTACATTTTTTTAATTTAATGGTTGAGTAATGTGGTAAATGACAACTCTACCTAAATGTCAATTTTGTTAGGATCAATCTTTAGTTTATTTTTAAATATCGGCTCCTTCAGGCATACGCATGGACTTATAACGTTCACTCTTAGTCTTTGGATTTTTCTAAATGAGACCATGTAAATGACCACTTGAAGACTAAACTTGTAAGAAATCAATGTTGTTTAATGTATTTCAATTTGCCAAATATTTAATCATAAAATATAACTTGACCTTTTTTATCAAATCAAATTAGGGTACTTTACATGAGAAAACTCAAATTGTAACCCGAAAAACAATCAAAGGCCATTTCCAAGCATTTAATTAAACAAACACACTGGATCATCAAATTTATTTCAAGCTTTACTCATAAACAAAAGAAAAATTAAAACTCAATCAAGAAGCGTCAATTCTCAGAGCCAACTCATTCTCTGCAGTGCTCATCTTCTTCGTCTTCTTAAGCTTCTTATTGAGCCTAATTTCCCCATAAAAGTAAGAAACAAAACCCCATAGAGATAGAACAAGAGACAAACCCTTCTCTGTTGTAAACTTCTCATGGTAGAAAATAACTGCTAGTATCTCAGTTACTGGTATTAGAACTGATATGAGTATCCCAGAAACGAGCGACGATGAGTAGTATATCACACCTATGGCACCTAAGAAGAAACATTGCCATATTATTGCACTGCAAATGACGACAACATAGTACGTTGTCTCCCCAAGATCAAAGGCTCTTGCTTCCCCAGCTATTGCCTGCATGCCAAACATTTAATAATTAATTATGCTGAATATTACCTATGAAATAGGGTCTCTATAACTAGGGATCGTAGGAATTGAGATTAATTTTGTAATTTGGCCGATATAAGCTTGCCATCTTATATGATTCGTGGACGGCAAAGTATCGTATAGGGTTGTTTTTCTAAATGCATGATAGAGAAAATAAAAATACAGATTTTGGAAAACTACGTGCAATAATTTTAATTAAGGACCCACGTCGATGATGTCGAAGAGACAAGACATGCTAACGCTCTTTTTTTCATCGACGTTGATTGAATTACGTAATACAATATATCTTGCTAATAAACAAATACGTCCTTCTATGATTAAAACCCTATAGTTTGTTTCATCTTCCTATAACCATGGCTATATTATTGCGCATAAATCGTTATTCTTACAAGATTACGACGTGGGTCGTCGAATTCGTATCGTACTAACCTGAAAATCATTGTTGACGATCATCCCTAACGTACAAAACACGGTGGCGAAGAAGCACATGACCAACTGTATCTCCATTATCAGAGCGTAGCTCAACTCTTGCCGAGCCCTTCGATACATCATCTCCACCAACGGCAGAACGAGGCCGTACAGGGCGGCGGCGGCCACCGTGAGACCAAACCCAACCGCGTACTCCTTGCCGGACTCTCCCGCCGGCCGGTCGCCGTCCGCGTGAAGGCCGAGCACCACCGAGCCGAGCGTCAGCAAGAACACTGCGTTGGTGGTGTAAGAAGTGAACCTCTGCTTCACTAACAGAAAGGCGAAGAAGGCCGTGAAGACGAGCTGAGACGCTATGACGAGCGCCGACGTTGAGACTGGGAGCTTTGCGACGCCGTAGGCGTACAGATAGTCGTCTGCGCCGGTGAGGAGGCCGATGACGGCGGCGGAGGTGAAGACTCTGGGTTTCATGAGGACTGGGTTGGCGGCGGAGGTGGTGCGGCGGCGGAGGTAGAGGACGAGGATTGGGATTAGGTTTATTGGCCAGCCGGCGGTGAGGAGCCAGCTTGAGAACCATATGCGTTTGCCGCCGTGGAGGAAGTACAGGCGGCTGATGAGTGGGCCGCCGCAGTTTCCGACGGCGAGCACGGCGGCGTTGAGGATGAGGAATATTAGTTTTAATCTGCCGCCCTTGGAAATTGAGGTACTATTGTGGCTTTTCTTTACTGTTATTTGGGCGTCGTCGTCCATGGCTTTTTTTTTTCTTTGGGATTCGTGTGTTATTTATTCGTATGGTAGTATTTTGGGGGACTATTTATTGCGAGTTAGATGACATGAGACAACATGACAATGACCGAATATATATTATTATCGTTTATGAAAAGTTATGATTGTTAAATGTTGAAGTATACTAGTATATTAACAAAATAATATTACTTCTTGTGGTCAACACAACTAGTTTCATTGATTTCATATAATTGATTATAGTTTCGTCGGTGAGAAAGAATACAATGGAGCTCATCTATTTTGAGGGCATGGAATAGGTTACTAAGTATGGTAAATTCAAAGCCTATGAGAATCGGTAGCCCGACATAGCCAAACGATTATATATATCTATCTATATATTTTTTTTTGAAACGTTTCATGTTTTGTTATTTTTACCAAATGTGGCAATAACTCTGAATAAAACCTAGAATAAGATTAATTAATCGTAAGCGGATAAGACTGCATGCCAATCATTTGATTTTGTTTAGCTTGTCACGTAGATCAGTGTAATTGATACTTTAGAAAAGCCAAGGTACATGATAAAACTATAATCAGATATGTGATATGTTCTCCAAGTTATACTCGAGATAATTGTGTTATAAAATAGATCGCCCATAGCCAACTTTGATATTCATATTCCTTCAAAGTGAGCTTAATTGGGGTGTGAACTACAATGACATTGTATAAGGATAACTCTTTTACGGTCATAATTAGTTAGCTACATACATTATTAGCAAAAATATATGACGTTGTGATTTTTTTTACTAAACCTTAAAACGATCAAAAGGTTTTGGTTACTTTTTATTGTTTACTTGGATTGAGTAGTGACTACTATAGTCATCACTAGGAAGTGGAAATTATCATTGCAGTGAAGAACCAAAAATGAATGGAAATAACAATAAAATGTGCGATAATTATAGATCGGAGAAATTTATGTGGTTGTTCGTTGTCTAACATTTTGGTCCACTAAAGTTGCATTGAGCTTTTAGTTCACGTGAATGTGTCACCAGTCGATGGTTCTCTGTCACATAATTCTTTATTATTTGATTTTCCGTATTAGGTATCTCATCTCATCATAAGTTAGACCTATTTTCATTGTTTTTTTTCTTATCAGCTTGTTAGTAGAATCGGGCCAATTATGTTGTTATGATCCAAGATATTATTATATGTTTCAAAAGTCAGTTATTATATGATGCCGATGTAAATCCAAATGATCGGGCTATTCTAACAAAATGCAATTATGCCCATTAGGGTTTGTTTTTCTTGATTAAGACATTCATTTTTATTTCGTTTTACACCAAAAAGCAAATGACATTTATCAATAACGAGTGAAACGGCCATCGCGCTTAAGATTTTTTTTTTTTTTTTTTTTTCTGTTGGCTATATTACAAGTTACATTTTCTAAAGCAAATGTCAGAGTTGGGCGGATAAGTTCTAAACTCCAATATATACAGAATATTTCTTTTAAAAAAAAAAATCTTGACCTTGATTCCACGTAATTTATGTTTCGGCAGTTTTCACTCCATACCAATTGCTTATCGAGTACCATGATTTTCCGAATAGAAAGAAAAAAGATAAGAATATAATACTATTCTTTTATTGTTATTATATCACACGAATACGTGTTACTTTCTTCCAATATATCGAATATTACAAAAACACACGTGAATCGTGATGGTAAGCTACACAAAACCCGTATATTAGTTTACTACTTAGTTAGTCTAAATCCAATTTTTAATTGCAGTAACGTTAGAATTAAAAATCAAACTTAACACATAAATCAATCACACGGTAATAAGTTAATTCGCGCCATATATCTAACATTAGTACTACGCTCAATTCTTAGCATCAACAACGTTCATACCAATAAATTACAGATTGCTATCAAGCATATAAAAGCGTAACCACACATACATTATTGCTTCATTGCACACTAAATAAGTGTCGAACAAACATCATCATCGTCTTAAGGAATAACATAATTGTCGGGCGCTGTCTTCATCTTCTTCTGCTCCTTGTAAGACTTAAACTCTCCATAGTAGTAAGAAGTAAAGCCCCAAAGAGACAAGAAGAGAGCCACACCCTTCTCAGATTTGAACTTCTCATGGTAGAAAATAACGGCTAGCAACTCCGTGACAGGGATGAGTGACGTCAGCATTATCCCCGAAACTAGAGAAGAAGCGTAGAATATCACTCCAATGGAGCCTAAGAGACCACACTGCCATATTATTGCACTCCACGTCACCGCCAAGTAGTACTTCGTCTTCCCTAATTCGAACTCCCTTGCCTCCCTAGAAATCGCCTGCAATGAAAAAAAGCAAAAAACATCCCTTATTATTACACGTGTCTAGAAGAAGAAATAAACAACGTAATAATTACAGACATGGAAATCCTTGTTGGCGATCATTCCTACGGTGCAGAAAGCTGTTGCGAAGAAGGAGATGACGAGCTGTATTTCCATCACCGTAGTGTAAGTCATCTCTTGCCTGGCCTTGCGATACATGAGCTCTATGAGAGGGAGCATAAGGACGTACAAGGCGGCGGCGGCCACCGTCATGACCAGGCCGAGGGCGTAGGCCCGACTTGATTCTCCCTCGGGCCGGTCGCCGTTGGTGTGGAGCCCTAGGACTAAGGCGCCGAGGGTGAGGAGGGCCACGGCGTTGACCGAGTAGGAGGTGAACCTCTGCTTTACTATGAAGAAGGCGAAGACGGCGATGAAGACCATTTGGGTGGAGACGACGATGAGGGAAGTTGAGACGGGGAGCTTAGCTGCTCCGTAGGCGTAGAGGTAGCCGTCGAAGCCGGTGAGGACGCCGAGGACGGCGGAGGAGAGGAAGGTTTGGGGTTCTATGAGGATGAGGGAAGTGGGTTTCGTGAAACCGGCGGCGGAGGTAGGAGAAGAGGAGTGGGATGAGGATTATGGGCCAGCCGGCGGTGAATAGCCAGCTTGAGAACCACAGTCGTCTGCCGCCGTGGAGGAAGTAGAGGCGTGTTATGAGGGGGCCGCCGCAGTTTCCGACGGCGACTAGGACGGCGTTGATGAGGAGGAAGATGAGCTTGAGCTTGGTGGTGGCCGCCGTGGAGGCGGCGGCGGCGTTTGGTGGATCGAAAGTGTCGTTTTCAGCTGCTGCTTCTTCCAAGTTCCATGGCGTTTTTTCGTTTTCTTTTTCTTTCTTTATTTTTATTTTCTTTTTTGGTTTCTATGTGTGTTGTGTTGTGTTGTGTCGGAATATATAGTGAGAGTAGTTTTTTTTTTGTTCGTAAATATCTGTTTTCTAGTTAAAATGTTGACTTTTATTTACTTTTAGATTTGTAGTTTCCTTGGTAAGTCTATGTGAGCGATGGCGACGTGTAGTGGAAGGTATGTTTATGATTCGTGAAGGTCTATTATATATAAATTACGACATTATTGTACAAAACATGAGACATATATTGGCAAGATTCCTTTGTTTTGTACAAAAAATATCTTGAGATAAACTATATAATAATATCTTCAGATTAATCGTCAACGAATATGTCCCTATAATCACATGGAGGCATGATAATGACGCGACAACATTTTATTAATATAATAAAATAGTGTCCAAAGATTTGTAAATTAAATGAGGACGAAATGGTAATTTCATTTCCTCGTGAGTACGCGGCACGCGCGCAACTTGTTGCATAGAGAATGTAAATAAATAATAATAAAAAAGATCTTTTATCATTATTCTGTAAAAAGTAGGTGAAATAGTTAGTTGCGTAATTGGGCGGAGAATCTTCTGTCGTTCGAAGCATTTCGTCATCTCAGCCAAACCCTAACTCTGCAATTCGACCATGTCTTCCAAGCTAGGTAGGTAGGATGTTAGCGATTAGGCAACTGACGATTTCGTGATTTACGATCGTTCTACTTTTCTCAATTATATATTCCGTGAAGAAGGCTGAATCTCGATCTGTTCTTCGGAAAACAGGTGGGAAAGCGAAGCCTTTGAAGCAACCCAAGGCCGAGAAGAAAGAATATGACGATGTCTGATTATCAGCTATTGATTTGCTCTGTTTTATTTTTGGCCTAATTTTTATCTCGGACGCTTCACTGCGTTTCTGTTTTTGTTTTCTAATTGGCAACTGAAATATCACTCTTTCATATGAAATTTGCAGGTCGACAAGGCGAATATTCAGAAGAAGAAAGAAGAAGAGAAGGTGAGCTCTGTTTCTCTAAGGTAGTTGTCTTTAGTTCCATGGCATATGTCTCCTCCTACCTTATCCTCGACAGGCACTTAAGGAGCTCAAGGCAAAGGCTCAACAGAAGGGAGCATTTGGAGGCTCAGGCTTGAAGAAAAGTGGCAAGAAATGAGTTAAAAAGAGTGATCTTCCTATCACATTCTTGTGTTAGTTTAACGTTGTACTTTTGCTTCCCAAGTTAGCGTTGCATGTTGAACTGTTTCTTGCTGTGTCTTATGTAGCGTCGTTACTCAGTGAGGTGTGTATATCGAAATCGATACATATCTTTTTCTTTGTGATATATCTAATTTGCTGTGTCTTTTTGATTCTCAGTTGATTCCTAATGGGGATTGCCATTGCATATAGCATCTTGATCTTTCACTAATCTTTAAGCTTGAACAATGAAAGAGGGCTATCTCTCTTCTGCAATTTTCAGGCAAAGTTCGGCGAACGAAAGATGCAAACGAGATTTGAATTTTTAGTGCCAAAGGGTTGTATAAAACCCTTGTAGGAAATCAATGATGCAATGAATTTATTTCGCCCCCATTTCCAATATTTCAAACTTACCATCATCATCAACATCTAGAATAAACGCAAGAATTACAAATCTTAAGCTGCAACTGCAACTGATGTTCTATCTAAGTCTAAGAGAACTAATTTACCAGGATTATATTTTGGCTGGACTGGGCCGGGCCTATTAACACAATGGGCCTTATGATGGCCACCGACCGACCACAAGGTAATGTTTATGTGACATCTATAGGAAAATACTTAATTCAATAAAAATTTACAAATCAGTATATATGTCAGAAATTTCTACAGATAGTTACCCGTTTTACTATCTGTACCAATTTTCTCAGTCTTGCCGTACCTTTTTGTGTATGTATTGCGTCTCACGTCACGCGTTTATACGGTACTCTATACTGTTTGTATATGGTACCTTAATGTGTTATATATGACATACCATTTTTCTCAACGTATTACATACCAAAATACGTTACGTTAATGTATTATATGGTGTGCCTACGACGGATCAGATACCTATGTGGAAAAAATTTATTCTATTAGGTAACTATATATATAAAAAAAAAATACTGACATGGTACGGAATTACAATGTTTTTAATGTAAATGAGTATTTATGCGTGAAGATCATGTTTTATTTTCCCTAACCAAGCAAAAAAGAAAAATAAAAGAAAAAAAGAAAGAGAAACTTCTGTTCTGCGCGAACTATGATGAGCATGGAGGGAAAGCAAGAAGCGAGCGATGGACTGGCGGGTATGTCCAAAACCCAGCTATACGAGATAATGTCTCAGATGAAGGTAATGAGAGTCTGTTGTTATGTGCGTCTTCGTGAAAGTTTTTTTTTTTATCTTACGAACATTTGGCCGAAGGCGTTGATGTAGCGTCGCCTTCTGTGGTAAGAGCCATGCGATTTGCGATGTAGAAGGTTGAATTTCTTCTGTGTGTGTTGTGTGCAGGATTTGATTGATCAAAACAGGCAACAAGCGAGGCAAATTCTGATTCAGAATCCAACTTTGACCAGGGCCCTCTTTCAGGTTTAGTCTATCGCGTCAGGGTTTGCCACTTCTCTTAATTGTTGTTCTTCTTTTTTGTTGGGGGTTTCAAACGGTTTAGTAATTGTGAAATAGATGATGAACTGAGGGGAAAAAAACATGCGTTCGTACTATTAATTGTCAGATTATTCAGAGAATATGAGGTAAGCTGCTTTGAAAATGCAGCTTCTTTGCACTACAGAGGTTTTCGCTTCTTGGCTCATAATAGTTTCAATTTATGTTCTGTCAGGCTCAAATCATGCTCGGAATGGTGCAACCTCCCCAAGGAGTAAGCTTGATCTAATCTTTTCCATCACTTTCTTCTGATGTACCCCCGTGAAATTGAACTTTTGGCTCAATCTTTTTGCTATCAAAATCTCAGTCCGCCGCCCTTGATCAGCAGCCCAACGTTGAACAGGCACCACCAGCTCAAAAGCAGAGAAGAACAGAACACCCGAGTAAAACTGTGCAGTTAGCACCTCAGCCCATTACATCGCATTCTTTACCACCTAGAGACCATTTTGGTCCCCAATCGACGCCGGGTTCTCTAGCGCAATTGCCTCAGCATATTGCTGCTTCTCGGCCCACACAGTCACAGCAACCTTTGCATGGTGTCAGTAATCAGTATATGCCTCCTTCACTACAGACCTCTGTACCTCCACAGCCTCGTGGGCCTGTCCCGAGTTTTCCTCAACATGGTCATTCGCAGATGGGGCAGAATTTGGGTTATCAGCGCCCAAGTGGGCCACAGATGCATCCTTCGCAACCCATATTTCATGTAGGGCGTCCATTTTGTTTCACTTTCGGAATGAAGATTGCTCTAATTTGCATTAGACGATATAAGACTATTTTTTTTTTCATTTTTTCAGCAGGGTGCCAATCCTACCGCTGTTTTGGGTCCTCCATTTCAACAAGGGCAGGTACCACTTCCTAATAAGCCTTCGCCTCAATCTCAGTATCGCTATCAGGCTTTTCTTTTACATTTTAAAACTTCCATGAGTTCAGCAACTTGAAATAATACTTTCTGGTTCGACTTACGACTATCCAATCCAAAATCTTGTAATTCTTCTGTCTGGCAATCCACTTTGTCAAGAAGAACTGGAGCCTTAAGGTGGGTAGAGAATGATATCATCGTTGACAATAAAAAAAAAAGGCATTGTCATTCATGTCACTTGTAGGGGGGAAATCCTCAGTTGGGAATGGAATTCTCCCAATCAAGGCCGCCTTCATCGTTCGCTGGTCAGGCGGGCCCCAGCAACCAGCCTCCTCGACCACCACCAGTAATTTACGACGAATTTATCTTCTGTAAATTAGATAATCCATTTCGTTCGAATTGACGATCTGTCGTTGTTGTGCAGCAGCTAACTAACGATATGGAAAAGGCGCTGCTGCAACAAGTGATGAGCCTCACCCCCGAGCAGATCAGCATGCTTCCATTAGAGCAGAGAAATCAAATTCTCCAGCTTCAGCAAATGCTTCGACAGTGAGGGGCCATATTGCAATAATATCATGTTTTTAAAATTGATTCTGCCTATCATTTTGTGCTGAGCTGATTTATAACTCTTTATGGGTCTTTAGAATCGTCGTTATGGTGTGTAATTTTGATAGTAGAAACTGAACCTTAGCTTTATAGGATGCAACAGTTTCAAACTATCATCATCTTCGATATTTGAGAATAATATATTTAGATATTTCCGTTACAATTAGACGTTTTTCATTTACTTTATTTTCATTTTATTGGTATTATTTCTAAAGACTAGTACTTTCTTGCACACTCCATGTGTGTTCTTAAAATATAATCATATTGAAATTAGTTTAAATTTTAAAATTATAATTTCCACTGTTTAAGATGAAATATAAATTTTAAATATATAAAAAGAAACTTAGTTTTAGAGGCATAAATACAGCAAAATAAAAAAAAATAGGAGTGATATGAAAATTACTTAATTAACTAAATTATAAATGAGGGACTAAATTGCAAATAATTTACATACCAAATTGTGGCAATTTTTATCCACCCCTCACCAATTATATAATATTAGTAAAACCTGCACACCTTACGTGTGTGAAAAAAAAAGAATAGATCAATAAAACTAAAAATGGCATTAACCCATTGAACGTGTGTTGTAGTTGTGGATAGATTTTAATCTCTTTATTTTTCAACTATTATTAATTGTAGAAAAAATTAATAATAGTCTTGTATTATAATAGCAAGTTGGCATTTAAGAGGTTGGCCCACGACCCTCAAAACAAATAGGTGTAACTTTTGAAATATTTTTTCCCCTTATTATTAATTAATAAATATAAAGATATGACACTTGTCAAATTCTGATTTGTTAATTGGCTGATTTTACACACCAAATTAGAATGAAAGTGACGGTTTGTATCCCTGGCTGAGCATTTATATAATATACTAGTATAATGCGCACAGTCTACACATGTGCACATGTTTTTTTTTCAAACTGCACAATAGTTATTTTTTCAAATGTCTAAATAAAATAATCAAAATTCACAAATACAGAGGTAGTGGGGTAGTTGTGTTCTATTGGATAAGATAGATTATGAAAAGAAATCGTCCTTAAAAAAAGTCCAATTGACTCAAATTTTGGGTGTAATTGATACAACAAATTGGATAGTAATTGGCAGTTTTTAACTCCCCTGACAATTAATATAAGTGTATAGATATATAGTACAGATATACGGAAGTACAAACAACAATGCATAAAAACGCGACGTAATGTGAAAAGGGGCCTACAAATACGTGAGAATTCCCACCGTTAGTGCTCGTTTGGTTCACGGGTTTATTATTAGGAGAGTTTAAATAAGTAATGGTTTATATAAAACAAATTCCTGGGTATAAATAAAATGCTTGTTTGGTTAGTGGGTTTAAATGAAGCATTTATGTTTGGATAAACATGGGTTTAATAAGTGTAAGTTTGATAAAAATACATCTTTACCCTCAAATAATAAGACTACACGTACAAAAAAACAAACATCAACAGCAAGCCAACAAACCATATTAAAGGAGAAATATAGGTGCCGTACTCAATCTTTACAAAGTCAAATAGCAACAAGCCAAACATAAGTCAATTTAAAAAATGACATGTCGACACCATTGGCCCTGAAATGCGGATCTGTACAAAAAGTAGAAATCATGATATATGTTATTTTTATTTGGTAATACTAAATTCATTCTTTTTTATATATGAAAGAACGACATTGAAGGAGAAAGAGCTGGAAACGCACAAGCAAAAATTTTCAGAAGCAAACTCGCTCAAGTCAGCGTGATTGTGGCCTCGAATCTGGTAATGAATATTTCTTTAATATATTCCTAATTGTGACTTGTTATTAAATATGCAAACGAAGTTCATGCATGACCATTTCATTTTGAATATTTATAATCTGTTGGTCGATACAATATTATTGATATATTCAATACATAATAGTATAAATACAACAGATATGCACATTTGGAGATATAATACTTTTAAAAGCATGTTTTTGCTGACGAGTTTTTTTGTGGTGCGCTAAAATTCCTAAAAAGATGGCTACCTTTTCAGGTACATCTACATATCTTGAAGCCTTGAACCCCGAAAAATGCTCGAGGAGAAAACACAACCTCGTAAAGGCATCTTTACTCATCCTCAAATTCTCTAACGCATAGCTATTATCATCAGTTATTAGACCCTTAAGATACTCAACTTGCTTTGGCATTTGTCCTAATAAGCTGTAACGAATTTTCTTCCCATATCTCCAATGGGAGTGCATGAAAAATAAAAATAAACCCAATCTCGTCCAGCTTTCATATTTTGCTATTGCATGAGCAATCACGAAGAGCACAAGATCCAGTTCTTTCGAATCCATTCAACACTAATAAAAATATTTACACATTAGCAAAAGAAGTAAATAACAACATAAATTATACAAGCAATTTGATACAATAATAACAACATAAATTAGACCACCACATTTTCACCAAACAAGAATGCTATCTAAATTTTTGTTGTCAAAGAAAGGGAGGTAAATCCTCAACAAGACCATATACTAACCTAAATACTTATCATCGCATCACATGTTCATAATTTGAAAAGAAAACTGAATTAAGAAGAGGAGACCGATTCAATATGGCAAGCAAAACAAAATGGAAAAGAAAATTGAAAAAAGATAGAAGACCGACCCATTGAGCACAATTAACCAATAGAACTCCATCGATTGCGACCCATATATACCAGATGCGAGAAAATCAACTCAACTAAATAAAGAAATGATTTGCTACCTTGCTTGACATTCGAAGCTGCAGGAACACAAAAAAAATATATCAACGAATGACAGTTGCGAAATGAGAATTGGTGATCAGAAAGTTTGAGTGACGAGTCTGAGAGTGACGTGCATGTGTTAGTGAGGGCTAAAATTGTAAAATAATTGGTGGGTTTTCAATAACCCACATAAAGGGTGAGTTATCCTAAACCAATACCTATGAGTTTAAAGTTATTATAAATAAACCTATGTCTTATTTAAACATAGCTACCAAACATATCAACATTGGATAAACCTATGTTTATAATTACTAAACCGGTAACCAAACGAGGCATTAGTGTGAGAAAATAGCGAAGAACATTGATTGGCTTATGAATTTCAGCAACAAACCTGAGAAGAAAAGCGTGAGATGAATTGCCCACACGCTAACATTCTCCGAAGAACTTGAGCATCTGTCACGGTTTGGTGGAAATTCGCAGGGTCTCGTTGCCATTATAGCGTTGCTCAGCCTCAAACTCTCTGATCGAAGCCACGAGAGTAGGATTGGATTCATCCAAATTGATCTTCTCAAGGCCTGCAATATCGCCGAAGCTGCTTGGAATCCCTTCGAGTTCATCACAATTTCGAATTACCAGACGTTTGAGCCTTGGAAAGCACGCGTCATAATCGCCATCGTCATCGCCTTTCCAACGCACCAAATTCGCTCCGTAAAGCTGAAGGTCCATTAACGATCCAAATTCTCCTTCCTTTAGCTCCCACTCTGCTTCAGAATCGTCTCCGTCGCTGAACTTGCATTGGTACATTTCGAGGACTTGAAGGTTCGCCAACGAACCAATAGCGCTCATGAGCGACTGAGATAAGGTGAAAGTGCGCAATGTCAGCTTTCTGATCGATTGGGGGAACTCGATTTGAGGAAGGCTCGTTGGATCTAAGGATGGATTTGCAACGCATCTCAGAGTCTCAAGGTGATGCAGATGGGTAAGGTTGAGATTTTCCAATTCATTTATCAAAACGATTCCGAGCTTCTTTATGTTTTGGATTCTGGTCAGCAAACCGCTGCCAATCAAATCGTCCAGGGAGATATATGTGAGACTTTGCAGCTTTTCTTGTATCCCAATGTCTGAATAGTAGTCCATATAAATGATAGTGTTCTTGAGCCTCACATGTCTCAGCTCTGAAATCTCCCATAATTCAGATGGTACGGCGACGAGATTGAGAGTGGGACTCAACGCTGCAACTAAGGTTTGAAGGTTTCTCAGTCTCGATATTTCGCAGGGTAAATCTTCTGCAGAGATAGCCAAGAAACGCAGGTTGACTAATTGGAGTACTTGCTCGGGAAATTGGACGAACTGCACCCGATATATATCCAACACCCTCAGCAGTTTCAAAGCGGAGAATACGGGGGAGAGTTTCTCAGCGGATGTAATTCTGTCGTAGAACATGAATGAATGGGAAAGTGGCATGTCTTCCGTCGAACTGTGGACGTCTTTAAGCTGATATGGGGGATGGACGCTCACACGGTGAAGGCTTTCAGCCAATCCTCCCTTCCGAGTGCTGTCGAGTTTTTGGTTAATGACCCACAAAAACTTCTCTTCGCGGGCTTTTTTCGCGCAGAAATCCCTCATGAGATCGTGGACGTTGTAGCTCTTTGCTTCTCCATTCGACTTGTACCGTCGAACTGATAGGAGATTTCTTTCGACGAGGGCCTTTAGGTGCTCCGTCGCTGCTTCTTCCAAGTCCTTAGCTTCTTCACTTGGATTGAGGAACCCCTCTGCCAGCCATAGGCTTACGAGTTCAGATACGCGAATCTCATGATCTTCTGGGAAAACTGCCATGTAAAGGAAAAATGGCCTCAAGTGATCGGGCAAGTGGCTGTAACTCAGATCGAAAATCCTGAAGAAGTCCTCGTCTTTCTCAGCTACGACGGAGCTCACGTCCCTCGCTAGCTGGTCCCACAAATCGTTCGAATTTCTGTTCTCATAAAGGAGACCTCCAATCACGCTAATCGCAAGAGGCAAGCCTCCACAGTTCTTCACAATCTTCCTCCCCACTTCCTCCAACGAAGAAGGGCAATAGCCCTCCCTCCCAAAAGCTTTGTGCTGAAAAAGCTGCCAACTCTTAATATCGTCGAGGAGATGCATCTGATGATGCTCAGAAGACGAGTCTGCGTACTTAGCCACGTTCAGATCCCTCGAAGTTAAAAGCACGCGGCTTCCTTGTTCCTCTCTGGGAAAGAACCGTTTTATCTCATCCCAAGCTTCGAAGCTCCATATATCGTCCACGACGACTAGGTATCGTTTTCCATACAAGCTCTGGTACAAGGTATGCGCTAACTCGTCGCTCCTCTCTTTCTTAATCTCCTCAGGAATTTTTCCCATGATGCATCTGAGCAGATCCAATAGCATCGCCCTCAAGTTATGGTCTTGGGTCACGGTAACCCAAGCACGGGCGTGGAAATGTGAGCATATCAAAGGATCATCGTAGAGTTTTCGAGCTAGGGTGGTCTTGCCTATTCCACCCATCCCAACGATAGGTATTGCCTGGAATTTACTCGTTCGACTCGTCAGCCTATCCTTCAAGTGAAGAACGTCTCCGTCGAGTCCCACCACAATACTTTTCCTGTCTTTCGTACTTGTTGTTTTCGGATCAGAAACTAGTGCCTTATTAGGAGGGAGTTCGGCCAACTTTTCAACTAGGTAGCCGAATTTCACCATCACATCGCTGAATCTGTCGAGGAAGATTGCGAAGGTGGCATCGTCGGGCTCGGAGGGCATCTTCTCGACCATTTCGGGGATGCCCTCTGCTTCGCTGCATACGTCTCTGATTTCGATCTCTGCTAAAGCTTCGACGTGCTGGTGGCCCCATAATTGCAAGGTGTTTTCTAAAATTTGCTTTAGGGAGGAAAGGTGTTGAAAGAGGGAGTCTAGGTTGACTTTGTGGTGATTGCTTGTGTTGTGAGCTTGGAGGATTTCGTCGAAGATTTTCAAGAGGGTCTCTGAGTTGTACTTGTAAGCCATGACAATATGCTCTCTCTCTCTCTCTCTCTCTCTCAGCTTCTTTTTAACCTGCGAATAAATGTTCGTCACTGATCAGAAAAGGAGAGCTTGCAAGGATTTGTTAGTGAATCGGCTCTAACAACCCTTTCGTGATCATCACGAGTTGGGTAGGTAGATGTGAATGGATTGTTTAGATGATATGAACATAATATGGTCAGGCCTTCAAGTGTTGAATTAATTATCACGTCCGTTTTATAATATTTAGAGAAGTTGTTGGCAAGTGTCTTTCAGCGAGGATTATTATCCTGTGTAATTTCTATGCACAGTTCGAAAATCAAAATTAAAATCCTCATCATCCCCATCCTCGTCTAGTCAAACTCACTCACCCTTCTTAACATAAGTAGGCAATTAGCTCAAAATTGTCATCCACGATAAACCCGTAGCAAGCCGGTTGAGATCATCTGTACAAAAGTCCTGTCTCATTTTCTGTCTCACTTTGTTAAAATAACTTTTATGACTATCGAAAAATATATGATATGGATATCAAATTGATCATAGAAAAAAAGAATAAAATGAATGCGTTTATTTATTTTTATATTATAAATCTAATGAAATATGGATGATTTTATGATATGATGAAATATAGAAATAAAGGAATTAATAAATAAAAAAGAAAATTTTTTGACCGCATGATTTAAAATTTAACGGATCTGATCATTTGGGACATAGAGGAAGACAATAATTGTGGGACATGTGATTTCATGCAGTAGCAACTAGCGCAAATACACAACCACCGCCTACACTACTAAAGAAACAGCATATGATCCAATGTCACTCCAAGGAGACAACAAACAATTCCGCTTGTAAGGCCAACCGATTGCAGATCATAGTGTAGCTTTGGAAGCGTAGGGACGAAGAAGGTGAGAACCCGACTGAAAAGGAAATCAACAATGACAGAAACTCAATAGTCGGGGCGAGTAGCCTCAGCCGAGACAAACGAGGAGAACCTAAATTTCATATATCCAATGAATGAGTATGGATTGCCCCGTTTTCTTTCCTTGATCCCACAAACTGGTGACGATGAGTTGGAAACCACATCGAATCACGAGATCTTTAGTGAGAGTGGCAAAATTAGTGAAGTTTTTAAAATAGAATTGCAAATATAGTTAACAATGTTGCAAAAACAATTTCTCTAATTTAAATTATTATTGTTTTTATTTTCACCACAAAACTATTCAAAAATTACAATTTTTTACCCTCATTATTTTAGATAAGCATTATTTTGATGATAATTATATTTTTAGCCCAATTTATTTTACTTAGTTTGAATTAATTTTTTAATAAAAAACTATTTTGTAGTATTGCTTGCAGACGTCTCACATGAGCCATTTTAGCAAAAGAGTGAGAAATCACATCTTTTATTATGATTATTTTACTTCTTAAAACAAAGAAATGAGATCAAACGAATAAGAAGATGGGTAAACCCTACACTTGAAGTGTTGTCATTGACGGACAATCGCATAACAAAAAATAAGATGGGTAAACCCTACACCGATTCTTTTTTTTATTATTATTTCAAGAAACGACCTTTCTTTTGTCCGTGGGATTCACCTTTTTCCTAAGAGTTCAGTTTCAATGTGCACATTATGCCAAATTTAGTTAGAATGTGTTTGGATTCGTGTATTTGAAATGAATCGGATGATTATTAAAATTATGAATTCAAAATCTTAACTTCAAATCCAAATTCATTGTTTGGCAAACGTTAGGATTTCGAATTCTTTCAAAATGAAGCTCGAGATTGAGGAGCTCGTCGAACTCGATTTCTAACTTTTTCATAAAATGAAAAAGTAGAAATAAAATAAATAATAAATAATAAAACAATTGCGAGCCGACTTGGGAGTTTTCGAGCAGCCGCGAGAGAGGTCGAGCTCGAACCTGCTCATTGGCGCCATAACGAGCTCGAGCCGACTCATCCAGCTCGCGAGTCAGCTCAACTCATTGTTCACTCCCTAATACTATTATTATTTACCACTTTTTATTTTTATTATGATTATTATTTATCATTAATACTATTAACATTATTATTAATATTATTATTGAAAAACTCATTCGGTCTCAACTTGGATTTTGAAAACAGATGTTCGACATTATTTCAAATTTGACAAATAATAAGTAGATTTAACCTCAGATTTGGACGAAGTCGAAATCCAAATCCGTCTCATTGCCAAACGGAAGGTTTGGGAAAATCCAAATCTCAAATCAAAATTCGAAATGCAAACAGAGCATTAATGTGATGCTATATTAGATGGTAATTTAAATAACTTGGGGGTAAAATTCATTCAATGCTTATATGAAATAAAGAGTAAAGCATTGCAATTTTGAATATTTTCGTGGTGAAAATAAAAATAAGAACAATTGAAATTAAAAAGGTTGTTTAAGTTTGCAAACTTATTAAAAAGTTATCTACGTTTGCAATTCTATTTTAAAAACCTCACTAGTTTTGCTATTCTCTCTATGTTTAGCAATCTTTCTCTCAATAGCTTTTCGCAATTATTCTCGTAGCAGCGCAGAGAGCCTCCCATCTTAATCTTCAAAAATGCTAAAACTGGGATCAAATTTGATCATCGACCCACATAATCGCAGAACGTTTTCCGTTTTTCGAACTCAATAGGAATTAACAAGTTTGCTGGAAGATTTCCCCAAAAATCGCCCAAGATAGTTCCAATTTTTTTTTTTTTAACGAAAGCAATCAAGCACAAAATGCTAAATTAGCGCGGGTCACAAGCAATATCGGTACGTCAGCCGTACTTTGCCTAACAATTGAGGATCCAAAAGCACATAATCGATCGAGGGACAAACAATGTGAAGAAGATGATTGTTGGTCATTTTTCACTGCGATTGAAAAATCAACTGCCCATCTTCCCCAAACTATCGCTGTAGCAGAGAACTCTTTCGGCCGAGCGCACTGCTATGAGCACAAAGCCGATACACACAATCTCTGCTTTTCTAATCGATTGATAACGAAATAAGGAGAAGGAGAAAGATAAGGTTTTCGTTCGATGTCGGCGGCCCCGTGAATCAATAGAGAAGGCCGAGGACAGGTTCTATTTATAGGGGCGAACAGCGATTAGGGTTGGGCCGAGTAGGGCTGGGAAAAAATACCGAAATACCGTCCTTATCGTATCGAATCGTATCGAAAATATCGAAAATTTTGGTATACCGAAGTTTTTGGTAAGGTATGATACCGTACCGAAAATTTTCGGTACGGTAATGGTATGAAAATTTTAAAAACAAGGTATACCGATTATACCGAAATACCGAAATACTAAAATTTTTTAATATATTTTATATATATATACACACACATATATATATTATATTATTTCAAAAAATATAAAATGAAAAATTAAGGATATTCTCAAACTTATTTAGCCAATAAATTATTAACTTATGCACAACTTTCTAATATTAGGCCCACCATACTTTACTTATGTAACTCAAGTAACGTTTAATTTTTGCCTTTTTTTGTTGATTTTGAAAGCGTGAAGATGCAATGCAATTACTTTTTGTTAATCTTCACTAATTTTTTAAATATAGCCGCTTCGTTCTAATTAATCTGTATATAAAGTTGTATTTTGTGGTTATGTAAAGTTTTTTGTCTTACTAAGAGACTGGCTAAAATATGTAAATTATTTAAGGTTAAAAATCTTTTTATTTTGAAAATTTTGGTATTAATAATCTATCTTATTGGGGCCTAAGGAGTTTGAATTGATTAAAAATTCCAACACATCGAATTAACGAGTTACGAGACATGCATGGTAAAAAACTATCCGTGTGAATGGTATAGAAGGTATGATACCGATACCATACCGAAATTTCGGTATGATACCGTATCGAAATTTAAGGTATACCGAAATTTCGGTACGGTATACGGTATCACAGTTTTCGTACGGTATACCGTACCGAACCACCCCTAGGGCCGAGGGCTAACGGTAACTAATGGAACCCTTCACAAAACTATTTAGTTAATAAAACATGTTAAGGGGTCTTTACGCATAAATACCCATCTCTAAAAAACTTGTAATTTAGTAACATGTCAGGATTTTTTTATATGTAGGCACCTAACAGAATAAATTTTTTGCAGATAGGTTCCGATCCGCCGCAGGTACGCCATACAACACATTCGGGTATCCTATATCAATACATTTGGGTACACTGTATAATAGAAAATGGTACGCCTTATTACACATTTAGATACGCCCTATTTAAAACATAGGTACGCCGTACGAACACATTTAGGTACCCTATATTAACATGTTGTGGTACGCGATGCACACACAGGAATGTACGGCATGACTGCAGAAACTGGTAAAAATTAAATCGGATACCTATCTGTAAAATTTTCTGATAAGGGTACCTGTGTGTAAAAAATTTATTTAATTATGTATTTATGTGTAGATGTCCGTTAAATTAAAATCATATAGTTGGTTCCTTTTTCTCCTTATACGAAGTGAAACAACAGACATTAGCATAAATTTTTTATGAATAGATGAACAGCTACAAGTTTTGTTTGTGACATTTCATTTTCTCGTTTTGATATTTTATTTTGATTTTATTTCTCAAATTGCTGATACTGAGATCATTTTGCTCCAGACAAATAATCTTTTTAATTCATATGCTTAAATGGGGTAGTAGTATGTGATTGACGAAATATTTCTTAATTTCTAGAAAAAACAAATAAGTATATTGAGGGACCTCCCACTTAAATAAAGTGGAATAACTCAAAAACGTTAACTTGATCCAAAAAGACAACTCAATCTTATTACATTACGATGCAAAGAAAATCCAAAGAACAATAAAATAAATGAATATCACTATAAAAATGAAAAAAAAAATAAAAATTATTGGTATATTTTGGCTGGCTCGGCCATGTTAGAAAAACACAAACCACAGCAGCCAATGAAAAAAATGGAAGAATAAAAACATCCTCCTATTCCTCTTGTTTTTCTCCATGCAACAGAAAACGCAATGAAAAGTATCTTTGTTTTTATGTTTTCCCTCAACCTTTTGAACAATTAAGGGTCAAAGAATCATGTGCCAAAGTAATGTAAGAAAAAGGGGGTGAAAGCTACTCACAATTGTTTCTTCCTTCATCAATGGATTCCATGGCCGATCGATGCTCATGAGGCACAGCATTGATCGCTTTTCCTTTCTCTTCTTTGACCGAAACCATACCTGGCGCTGTAGGAAAAAGAGGCAGAGCAACTACTTCGTGGAAAGTCGCACGATTTTCACCGATTTTCTCCGCGTTGCCTTCTTTAATCCCACCACTATCTGATACGATGCTCTTTTGGCTCAGCATATCGCTCGAACTCTGTCGTTGGAGGCTCAAATTCATACCTAAGTTCGACCAATGCTTATGATCAGAGCCTGCAAATGGTTTCATCTTCTTCTCAATTTCAAGATTCGAGCTTTGACCAATTAGGCCGATGGGGTTTGAACTGATCGGCCCACAATGTCCATAAACGGGCGTGACCAATCCAAGATTTGGTGAATATGGTCCTGCGTAAGGCTTGTAGACTAATCCTTCGGAGGAAGATTTTATTGGAAGCAACCACTGATTTCCAGGCGTGGGAAAATGCCATCGTGGGGTGTTAGGATATGGAAAAGCCTTTGAAGTTGATGGCTGGGGAAGGTTCAATCTTTCTGTGTGGACTATAGGTGGTGTGTTGTTACCCCAAGAAGGTTCAATACCGTAATTCCTGCGTGGATATGACGGTTGGACGTCAAGTTTGGGCTTAGGTAGCAATGGCGAAGGGTGGACGGGATTTACGTAGAGAAGCTTATCGGTAGGTGGAAATTTGAGTGAAGGTTCATTGCATATGAGACGGTTCCTGTATAGAAAATCCGGGGAGGATCTTGACAAGGTTTTCTGCACCTGTAAGAAGTTTATGTGAAGGTAATTCATCTCATTTCCATAAGTGAAATTATGGCATCGAGTTTGAAGACACTAATTTTACCGTAGGCAGCGATGTTCATCTCATTCCACTGATGTGCATCGTGCGAAACTAACCTTACATAAAGGGTGGACGGCCGTCTAATTCTACGTCTGAAGTTTATTATTATCAAGCGTGAAAACTAACTTTACCTTAAGCAGTCGATGCAACTCGAATACTTGAATTGCGAAGATCCTTTGGTGACTGCAAATGATTATGGTCAGTATTGCGCGATTAACGCAAGCAGTTCACAGGGGGAAAATGAGAACAAAAGATCAAACACATGTCCGAGCTAAGAAGTTAAGAATGCATCACAAATGCAATGAATCAAAATCATAGAGTGAAGTGATGTTATATGTTAGATGATAAAAAACGACACATGAAGGAAATGTAAAACACCAGTCAACACAACGGCAAGTATAATCATTTTAGATTCTATCCTGTAATAGCACACATGAACTCATGAGAAATCATTAGTTACTGGAAAGGAAATTCCAAGTTCAACCAGCGGCATGTAACTGAAGATAAGCCACTTATGCTTTCGACTCAGCAATTAAGCAATTAACGTAACATCCAGCAAAATACTTACTGTACCATAGTTTCTCGTGCTTTACAGAAGAATGTTCCCCCCATTGCACCAGTTATCTCATCCTGAATTCCATATAAACTGATAGATTTTTGTTTCTTTTTATCAGGAATTGCTACCAGCTCTCTACTATCCTCCTCAATCTTCACTACCGCGCTCATATCTGCATGAGACTGACGAGAACTTGAAGTACCATCAACTGCAGAAATACATCTTTTTCTTGTAATATTTTCAGGTACTTCATCAGTATCGGGAATCTTGCTCTCTATCGGTTTATAGCACGATGTGCTTGGCTTATCCTCCAAAATGAATTTTCCTCCATGGTTGAAAATTTCAAGTAGCTTGGCTTCTTGGTAAGTTACAGTATTTCCAGGTAACGGGATAAAAGGTTTAAAAGCTGATTTCCTGCCTTCTAAGGGTAAAACAGGAACAGGGTCTCGAGAAAAGCCCTTCGAATCAAATATATATTGCAGTTCGCCATGATTATAATCCTGATGATCACGACGCTTATCTCCATCTCTGTCGTTTCCCAGTTTTAGCATAACACGACTACGCTCCTCAAAAGAGGGTAAGCTAGAGGTGCTACGTTCCTTACACAAGTGGAGCAGAGTACCGCCGTTCTTCATCGTCCCATCTCTCTCGTAAGTGGGAATTTGGGAATGACCTTCAGCGACTGAAGATGCACAGCAGACGTTCGAATCTTTGGGATCTCCGGCCAACATTAGATTCCCAGGGACACTTTTATGCAGAAAATTAGAATGATGCGCAAGGCGAGGTTTGGGCTTTGCTGGGGTTGGGGCGGTGTAGAATTTCGCTTCAGTCGAATGATTTCTCTCCGTCAAGTGATAGGGCCCAGGGAAGGCATACATCTTTGGACACAGTGGCTCGTATGCATCAGAAACCTGTACGCAATTTAAGACTTCGAATGAGAACATTGATGATGAGTTAATTCAACACGAATAAATCCCAAACAGGGTATGGAAAGCGATGCTCTATCCACAAAAAATTTTTGCCCAATCAAAAAACAATTCATTTCCACATTAACCTCGGCAACGCTCGACTTACACTGCCTAACGTTAGCCGTTCGGGTTCACCAAATGAGCCCTTGCTACTGATGCTCGACGGAAAGTTCATCATCTCCGTCGAGCTGGAGCTCAGCCTCAGGCTCGGGGAAGAAGCCGCGTTGTAGTTTTCGCACGAAGCCATTTTGATCCTCGGAGGCGCTTTAGGCTGCCCTTGATAGAAATCATCGATGTGCATCCTAGGAAACAAAGGTTCCACTGGCTTGCTTTCATCCTTCATACCTCTCATTATCAGCTAAAAATTCGTCTAATTTCCAGCAATTGAAATCCCAGTCGACGAGATCAACCAAAGCATCAGCTTATTTCAGCAGCAAACTCAAAAAAAAAAAAAAAAAAAAAAAAAAAATCAAACTACCCTAAATTGCTCAACTGCTCGCCAGCAATAATCAATCACCCAGCCTCATACAGAGAAAGGATCAAATATCTCGCGAAATGGTACCAATTAAACGAGCAAGACCGCATCACTACGCTGAGAAACGACCGATCATCGCCATGAAAGGAAAAACAAGCAAAAAAACGCTGAGCAACGCAAGGAAACAGTGCAAAATCGAACGACGCAACACAACTTCGCCAAGCTATTATACTTCGCCAGCCAACATTAGAACAGTATATCTGAGATTAGTACGAAAAAGAGAGGAGAGAGCTGAGGTGACGCAAGCGTATATAATTTCGGATAAATAAGATTTTTTTTGCTACTATGGCGGATCGTAACGGACAAAAAAAAAATAATATATTGCGACAAAATCGATTCTCATACATTTACGATAATTACGTTATTTCCTTTATTTTTGTAAGTCAAAGGAATGCTTCAGTATAAATCGTTGAGATCTGTGAAGGTTCGATATCGTCCACCATTTCTCCGTTCTCTCTTGAGCTGATTCTTTGGTATAATATAGTATATACTCTATTGAAAAATGGATGAAGTTCATACGTGTAAATTTATAATATCCGTCAAATATATACTTGGAATTCGGCTCAAGATCAGCCTTACATAAACCTCGTATTACCCGGCCGAGGTTTCTTAACGTGAAAAAAACACTATATTAATGGAATATAATAAATATATAAGAATTTCGGAGTGGCGTGGAATAAAATTTGTACGATTGAAATACATTTAGGTCAACATTATTATAAATTAAAATATGAGACACCCTCTTCAAGCTTGTCCTAATTTTGAGCTCAAGAGGGTTTTTTTCTCTGAGATCATCGAAGAATAAAAACCCAATTATTATGAGCGTAAATCAGCCTAAATATTAGCGGACGCGTTGAAAATAAATATGATTCAATCTTTTTCAATGTGTTAAATTTAGATTACACTGAACACTTGCAACAATATTGAGATCAGAATTGGTGTAGCACAATCACTAATGGCTCTCTACATTACCATAATAGCAAAAGGAAATATATCACACGAAACTAATCGTCCTTCACAGCTCGTCGCGACGAATAAGATCGCCGTTTTCCGTCGAATAATCTTTTTCGGCATTTCTATCGTTGAGATATCGAACGGCTAAAGAAGCATGCAAAGCAGCGCCGTAAGGAAGCCCATTTTCGTCGATCTCAAAGTGAGGAGAATGGGCCATCACTGGGCGCTCGAGCTTCACGTCCTTCATGCCAACGAAGAAGAAGTATCCCGGGATTATTTCTTGGTAGAACGAAAAATCTTCGGAGCCCATTAGAGGCTGCATTTCCCTGACGTTTTCCCGCCCGAGCATTTCGGCTGCGATTCCCTCGAATTTTTCGTGTAGGTCTTCGTCGTTTGTCGTTGGAGGAAAGAAAGGCCTTTCCTTCGAGTCGAACGTAACTGAAGCGTTGCATCTTTGCACCGAGGATTGCCTCACGATGACCTGGAAAATTTCATGGAGTTCGATTTTTCAGGAAATATAAGAAGATTAATAAAAAAAACACGCAAGAATTGGGTAGAAAGTGAGGAGTTCATCATCAAGAATTCGATTGGCTATCTATCTATAGGATTGAGCAGCCTTGGTAAACGTGTAATAACCAAAAACCGATCATCGAATGTCGAATTATAGGATGTTAGAGGGTCTTCTAATTCGAGGTGGGATTTACTAGTTCCGTGCCATAAATTAAAATCCCAGAAAAAAAAAACAGACGACTATGGTTGAGAACGTGGCGTTCGTACGGCTAAAAAACCCAATCTTGGCGAAAATTATGTTAAGGATTTAGGTAATAGAATTAGGATTTTACCTCTTCGATCCTTTGCTTGAGGTTCAATAAGCTTTCCCTGGAAAACGCTCTGAACGTGCCTCCTATGGTAACAGAATCTGGGATGACGTTAAATGCGCTGCCCCCGTTTAGTTTAGCCACCGTAATGACCTTTAATGTAAGATCAACGATACGGTAAATAAGCATATAAAGACTAAAAAATCTCTACGTATAATGCAAGATCAATCGTGGATTCTTCATAAAAGACTGTAATGAGATGTGGGATGAGGATAACATTTTCGATAGACGTATTTCCTGACATAAAAAAACCCTCCTCAATTTAGTCGTCCCTCTCAAGTCTCATAATTCCTAATAAGAAACGTATATAAACATACATATGCACCTGGGAATCAAGGGGATCGGCCTCTCGAGAAACAAGGTGCTGCAAGCTAACGACGACGTTCGAAGCAGCTAAGATTGGGTCGATCGACTGATGAGGAATTGCGGCGTGCCCGCCTTTGCCACTTATTACAGCTTCGAAGAAGCCACTCCCCGCTAAAATCGGGCCGGGCCGGGTCGAGACTTGGCCCGGAGGTAAGAAAGTGCTCGAGTGGAGGCCGAATATGGCTTCAACCCTATCGAGGGCGCCTGCTTCTATCATCTTCTTCGCCCCTCCGCCGCCTTCCTCGGCAGGTTGAAAGACAAGAACCACAGTTCCCTGAAAACATCCAAAATTTGATCGAAATAGTGGAAACATATATCGTATGTGCTCAGAGAAATAGACCCAAAAAAAAATACGAGGAATAAGGTATCTACGGCTTTCTTTTGGGATTAACTGCAGTTCATACTGTCAAGAATCTCATAGCCCATTTGAGAAAGAAGAGAACACTTGAATGGATGATCATACGATATGAGATACCTTCAACATTTGGCGATGATCTTGGAGGATTTTCGCAGCGCCGAGAAGCATTGCCACGTGTGCATCGTGCCCACAAGCGTGCATTTTCCCGGGATTCTTGCTCTTGTGTTCCCAATCAACCATTTCCTAATCGAAGCAACAGCATAAAAAGCAATCTCAAGCCTTACATTCAACAAGAACCTAAGCATTTCGTCACCCAACAAAACCTAGCTGAAATTTTCTTGCTCGGTGCCACAATTCCACAAACACCATTAGTCATTTCACTACTTAAGTAGAAAGCAGCTAACATCCACAAAAATTTGACTGTTCGAACGAGTAACGCCCAAAACAGATCTCAATCAAAGCTCTACAAATGCACCGAACAATTGAGAGGACGAAAAAGAAAAGAAAGAGAATAAAAAACCTGCAAAGAAAGAGCATCCATATCCGCCCTTATCGCGACAAAAGGAGGCTTCCCCGAGCCAACAAAGCCCACCACGCCGGTAACTGCAATAGGGTGCTTATACTCAATCCCCATCTTATCCAACTCTCGCCTTACGAGTCTGCTAGTCTCAAATTCTTCATAGCCCAGCTCGGGATTCTCGTGT
The DNA here is from genome assembly GCA_027422505.1 of Craterostigma plantagineum. Classification (NCBI taxonomy): domain Eukaryota; kingdom Viridiplantae; phylum Streptophyta; class Magnoliopsida; order Lamiales; family Linderniaceae; genus Craterostigma; species Craterostigma plantagineum. The sequence goes on from JAPQWV010000120.1 coordinate 688,390, forward strand.
ATTTGCCTCCTAATCGCCACCATCCAATCGAATACCTCGGATTTCTTCGCGTAGTTGAGGAAAGTCGCGGGAATCTCGGAGCCCTCTTTCAATATCGGGCCGGATAGATTGGGTTTGCATGAAAGTATCAGACAAGCGAGAACCAAAAGATGCAACCTTGGATAATTCATGGGGGATCTCTGTGGTTCTATAGCTGCATCCACTCTGTAATTTTTGTTTTTTTGGAGATTGAGGTTGCGAATGAGATTATCATCAGACGCTGAGGCACCACTTGCTTGTATTGTATTGCATTGTATATCTGGGAAAGAAGAAGACGTAATGCAATTGGTGACTGAAAGTATATTATAGTATTGTCCTTTGTTCCGTGTGCAAATGCATTAAATGTGCGGAAATTCAAGATTGCTGCTATTTTAGTATTATTGCTAGTGAACCAAAAATGACTTTCGACTTGAGTGGACTCATAGCGAATCAATTTCATGCATTCCTTGTTTTTTATTTTACTTTTTTGATCAATAATTGACGTTGTACCTGTTTTTTTGAGTATTTTGTAGTGTTAAATCAATTTCTACTATCATAGTACAAACTGTATAGATTGTCGGCAAATCATCATCCTACCCCCATACTTACTCAAGGATGTTTGCCGTCCCCTATAAGCAAAATAAATAAGAGAAATTCCTCTCATCTCCTTCTCCATCCTTGATGCGAAAAATTTCTGCCCGTATTTGTTAGCATATATTATTTTTCTTTAAACTCAACCAATATAAACATAAATTTCATTCACAGAAGTACCGTAAAACATAAATAATATATTATATTTAGAGTAAGCACCTACATGATAAGCAATTCAATATATGGGATTTCCAAATTCCACGTCAAATGGGCTGGAAATCCCCTCCTCTTTGCCAAGCCTAAATAATTTTTTGTTCCTTTTCATTATTTGACATATATTGTTTAATTAATCAAATCAGTCGTAATTTATTTCTTGGACTCACTTAAATGGGCCGTTGAACTACTATCGGCCCATTATAACTAATAACAGCCCACGTCACATTAAGCTTATTAGGGTTCCATTGCTGCACTCTGTTTCTGTTTTTATGAGTAGCTGAGCTGATTGTAACTTTTTGTTCTAAGAAAACAGAGGAGAAGAAATGGCGACTGTTCCTGGGCAGCTGATATGGGAGATCGTGAAGAAGAACAACAGTTTCTTGGTGAAGGAATTTGGGAACGGGACTCAGAGCGTCAAGTTCAGCAAAGAGCCTAACAATCTCTACAATCTTCATTCCTACAAGCATTCAGGTCATTCATTATCTTCTCTACTTTAGCTGAATAGCTTTTTTTCCCCGATAGACGTTTCATGTTGTTTGTTACTCGATGTTCGATTGGGATGCGTAACATTCGTGGCAATTTGGTGTTTTACGTTTTAATTGTTGGTGGAACAGAAATTATCTTGCATATTTCCTAATTAGTGCGCCGTTAGTGCTGTGATCGAATGGTTGTTTAGGCCAGTCAATTTGGATTCCTCGGCGCCCGACATTTGATTGGGTTTTATCTCCCTCCTCGATTCTTGTCCGTAGGGCTTGCCAACAAGAAAACAGTGACAATTCAACCTGGGAAAGACCAGTCAGTGGTGTTGGCTACTACCAAGACAAAGAAACAGAACAAACCATCTAGCTTGCTTCACAAATCTGCAATGAAGAAGGAGTTCAACAGCATGGCGAAGGCTGTTGTGAACCAGGTATGAGATTATCTACGCTATCTTTGCGCTGAGATATTCCTTCATCATTCAACGTGCTCCTTAGATGTTTTTTTATGCATTGAAAACCCCATTTCGTTCCAAAGTTGATCAACTTGCTCTGAGATTGACCATTGCTGCCAATTTGGAATTGACATCGGTGATGCCAACCAAAAGGGTGTCCTGATTTCGTGGCAATCATATTCTTGAACTTCTAATGCTCGCTATTATCATTCAAGAGGATACACTTCTAACTTGTAATGCTGAATTTTTTTGTTCGATTATCGTGTTTACAATCATCAGTCTGTATTTCTTTATGGACACAGGTGGCTGACAACTATTACAGGCCCGATCTGAAGAAGGCAGCACTTGCTAGGTTAAGCGTTGTTAACCGAAGCCTCAAGGTTGCAAAGTCTGGTGTGAAGAAGAGAACCAGACAGGCTTAGGCTTCTTCTTAGATTACTACTATATGTGTCTTTGTCTCCAATGATTCGTTATGTTTTTCATTATCCATGTCTTGGACCCTCTCAGCACAAAGGTGGTTTCATTGAGATTTCTTTTACTTTTGTATGGTGCTTATGACCATTTTGTGTTTAGTGATCAAATTGCCTTTACCCATAACATTGTTGCTTGTTGGGTCCCCGAACTTTTAACTTAATCAGCATTGGCCTCTCTTCTTAATACGTGAACGAAGCAAACAGAATTGGGGTGGAAATTGAATAACGTACACTTGAGGGATCAATTCTGATATTTCCAAAACTATGACGGTGTCATATGAAACGCGTCTTCACCCTCGTTCCTTTTTTCGTAGTATTTACGATTCGAAATCCTCTCGAGCCCTAATTAACATCTTCAATTCAATCGTCTCAAGACGTTAGGGAAGCTCAATCGATCAATCGACGATGGGGAACACGGAGAAGCTTATGCAGCAGATCATGGACCTCAAATTCACCTCCAAATCTCTCCAGCGCCAGGCCCGCAAATGCGAGAAGGAGGAGAAATCGGAGAAGCTCAAGGTGAAGAAGGCGATCGAAAAGGGGAACATGGACGGCGCTCGAATCTACGCCGAGAACGCCATCCGCAAGCGCAACGAGCAGATGAACTACCTGCGACTGTCTTCGCGGCTCGACGCCGTCGTGGCGAGGCTCGACACGCAGGCGAAGATGCAGACGATCTCCAAGTCCATGGGGAACATCGTCAAGTCGCTCGAGTCGACGCTGGCGACGGGGAACCTCCAGAAGATGTCCGAGACCATGGATCAGTTCGAGAAGCAGTTCGTGAACATGGAGGTTCAGGCCGAGTTCATGGAGAGCTCCATGGCTGGGAGCACCTCGCTTTCGACGCCTGAAGGTGAGGTTAACAGCCTGATGCAGCAAGTGGCCGACGATTATGGCCTGGAGGTTTCCGTTGGTCTTCCTCAGCCTGCCGCCCACGCCGTGTCTGTCAAGGGCGAGGAGAAGGTGGACGAAGATGACCTCTCTAGGCGCCTCGCCGAGCTCAAGGCACGTGGCTGAGTGAGTACATTCTGTTTCCATGATCCATTTGTTCTGTAATTTTTAAATAATCTCTGTCATTCTCTGGGTTCGATTTGATTACGCTTGTGATGCTGATGATCATGCCTTTGTGTAGCTTGAAACTTATGTATTGTGTGATGATGTGTTATGGCTGTTTGAGTGTTTCGACGTCTTGCTCAAAAAACATGATTATTCCAACAATGTGGATTTTGATTAACTTGGAAGCAGACAAGTTATGCATCAAATATACAACTTTGTGATGAAGAGAGGGCAAATTAACTGGCAAGAAAGCTGAGATTGCAGTTCCACGAACCAGTATGCTGAAGGAGACGAAGAAACAGTTCATCTGAGTTATAGAATCAAGATAGAATCATGGCGCAGGCAATCAATAGAGCTTCGGAAACCCTGTAAAAGAACTTGAGAGAAAGACTCTTCGAACATTCCTTGCAATATTCATGGGAAGCGCGGAAAACTGGGAAAACTCTGTGTGTCAAATCGTTAAAAAAAAGCATTCGAAACAAGCCATTTCTTTTCGTTGCTCTAGCTTGAAAGCCATTTTTTGGGCGAAGCTCAAATTGACGTTTTTTTTTTTCCAACTTCAATGAAGAAGCGAACAGAAACTCGAACCATGGCAAAAACGGTGCAGTTGATCTTCTCAGACTGTTGAAATTATTTAGACAAAATCGTAGGTTAAAGAACGTGTTTGGAGATTTGCTAGGAAGTACACGGCATCAATGTTTGCACTAATTGACAATCAAAGAAATTTGTGGGGCCTTTTTTAATTAGTTTTCGCAAGGGGCCTTATTGTTATTTTACTTTAAAATTGGGAAATATATTTGGGTTCTTCCGCTGATATATATTTTGCCTCTACACTTCGATTTTGCCCTTCTCCGCAAGAAAAAAGAGAAGAAAGGAAACACGCAGATAAAGCAGTCGGGAATTTCTAGAGATCTTCATCTACCATGTTGACAGGTGTTAAATTTTAATTATTTTTTTCCTTTTATGTATTCCTTGTTGAGGTCTTAATTGAACGGGTGTTAGTTCAATTTATGTTGTTGGCTCTAAAGATTTTAATTTTATCTCGAGTTTGATATCGCAATTCGATAGCTGGATTTGAACTTGTCGTGGTCCATCATGGCTTGTAGTGGAGAGACAATGGAATAAGCTATATAAATTGTTCTTGGTGGCATCAATTATCGCGATTTTGTGATATTGCTAAGGAAATATTTTTGGAACACTTCTTTCTTTTCAGTTAGCGTGAAATGGCAAAAGGAGGTGTTCTCCAATGTGGAAATAGATACTTCCCAGCCCCCTTATGTTTTCAAATGCCAACTATTTGACTTAACTGGTGTGCCACCTGAAAGACAAAAAATCATGGTTAAGGGTGGTTTATTGAAGGTACAAAAACTTATCCTTATGATTGTACACTCTCCTCATATGCACCTTTTTGTTTAATCAATTGCAGCATCACTTTGGCCCATTACGCAGTTTGTGGGGAATTCCATGTGTTGGACTTGCTTAACTTAATTTTTGCTTTGTCGATCATGCAGGATGATGCGGATTGGTCGAAAGTTGGAGTGAAACAGGTATGTACTGACTATTACTGTGAAATGTTTGTTTTTTGGTGTTGAATATGTTTCTGAAAGTATCCCATTTTTCCCTTTATTTGGGATCGCAGGGCCAAAAACTGATGATGATGGGAACCGCTGATGAGATTGTGAAGGCCCCAGAAAAGGCTCCTGTTTTTGCAGAAGACATGCCAGAAGAAGAACAAGTGGTTCATGTGGTGAGTCTCCTGTATATGAACTCCGAGCTCACAAATTTATAGATGAAACACGAGCTCATAAATTTACAGATGATGCAGCTTATGAATGCACTATCAATTCCATCTTCTATTTTAATTGTTATGAAAGATGATCTATATTTGGTCAGAATTTGTTTAAAATTTTGAGGTGACTTTGCAATTTCAGTTATGAATAAATTGATTCTTTAGGGTCATTCTGCTGGGCTAATGAATCTAGGCAATACTTGTTATATGAACTCGACAGTACAATGTTTGCATTCAGTCCCAGAGTTGAAGTCTGCTTTGCTAAGGTAATTTCTCTTACTCAAAGCGAAGAAGATAAATTTGCATATAAGAATTTTCTATTTATCTCATCAGTCATCACTTGCAATATTTGCTTTGGTCATTGGTATTTAGCTTAAGTTCAAGTTTGTTTGTGTAGTTTCCTGATGGTCATTGTGCATTTGTTTCAGTTACCCACCACCTGTCAGAAGCAATTCTGTTGACCAATCTTCTCATTCTTTGACTGTTGCCACACGAGAATTATTTAATGAGCTTGATAAGAATGTCAAGGCTGTGGCCCCAATGAGGTTTCTGACGGTATGCATCTTGTCGTGATCAGTTTATATGTCCACTTACACAGACTATATACAATGAAAATCATGTAAAAGCTATTTTTGTTGGTCAGGTGTCAAACTGTTGTTTTCAATAGACTGTATAGCTATTAGAACTGTTGGTTGTTGTTTGTTATTTAGTGAGAAAATTAACGCTGGTTGGCATAGCTGTATTACACATCTCTTCGTGCTTATTCTAGGCATTACGGAGTAAGTTTCCTCAATTTGCCCAGCTTCACAATGGGATTTACATGCAGCAGGTAACAAATGGTTTTACTCATTTACTGAGCTTAATTGCCTAGATATGTCCATGCCCTCAGTTCACTTGTGGTTTTGTCTTCTATAGGATGCTGAAGAGTGCTGGACGCAACTATTGTATACCCTTTCCCTGGCTCTCAAGTCCCCCAATTCCAGGTACGCAAACTTATTGTGTCATTATTGGTACATCACTAACGTATTTTTTTTTTGGAAATTGGTTCAGTCTTCTGCACTTAACACAAAAATCTGTCTTCAATTTTTTTTTTTTTTTTTTTTATCATGTACGTTTATTAATTTGATAGTTGTAAAAGATCTTATTGGTGTTGAGTGACGATAATATTCCCATGCAGCGAAGTTGAAGATGCTGATACAGTGAAGAAACTTTTTGGCATTGACTTTGTTAGCAGGTATGTGTTATAAGTCATTAATCGATGTGACGGGTGATAGCTTGACTTGAAGGCACTTGTAACATACCCCTGTAATTGATATCAACTGAGTAAATGCATTTGTATTCTGTTCGGCGTCATCAATGCCGTTTTTGCCTTATGTGCTTCTCCTGGAGTATCTATCTTCTCATGCTTAATCTCGCCAATAACTCTGCATATTATCCAGCTTCAGTAACCATTCTCTAACAGTAGATAGTGGAATACATCTGGTGTGTGATTCTGTAGCCAACTAATGTTTAATATTCTTTTAACTAGAGTCCACTGTGCTGAAAGTGGTGAAGAAAGCACCGAAACAGAGTCGGTATATGCACTTAAATGCCATATTTCGCAAGAGGTGAACCATCTCCATGAAGGCTTGAAACGTGTAAGTTGGCATTGGCAAAAACTAATTTCTGTCAGGGGCTATAACGTTGCCTAATTTTCATCCCTTAATTTTTCAAAATCGCCACTTGTAGATCCTAGGAAGTTGGTTTGTGATTCAGTCATATAGAATATCTTATCTAGCGTGATTTGCCAAATTCTCATATCTCTGTCCACCGTAGAAAGTGGTAAAAATGAGTAGCCTCTATTATGTAGCTTCCTTGTTAAATCTCCAACGTTCTTTTCACCTTTTGTGAAGGTTCTTATCGATAGTAATTTTTGTTTTTTTCCCTCAACTATTTGCAGGGTTTGAAATCAGAATTGGAGAAATCATCTCCTTCTTTGGGACGTAGCGCCATTTACACAAAAGAATCTCGCATAAATGACTTGCCTAGGTAGTAACATTAATTTGTCCTTAGTGACTGTCTTCAATCTTCTGGCATCTTTCTGATTAATGTTGATGCTATTTGGCCATTGTAAATGTTATGCTGCTTTCCTTTCGAATATATTTGTTCAGACAGGAGCTTACCGGTATTATCTTATAACAGATACCTGACTGTTCAGTTTGTCCGCTTTTTCTGGAAAAGGGAATCAAACCAAAAAGCTAAAATTTTGCGGGTAACGTCATTATGTTCTCTGCGGCATGAGTTGTAAAGTTGATGCTCAGATCGACTTTATTTTTATGATATATGAAACATTCTGCAGAAAGTAGACTATCCCTTGGAATTAGATGTGTACGATTTTTGTTCAGATGACCTTCGCAAAAGATTAGAAGCTCCTCGCAAGGTACGGGTTTTCCTGCTTTCTTTTTTTAATAGCTCTCAGCAACTTTCGTAATCCTTTGACATGCTATTATTTTCTTCTTATTTAACATCTGGAAAACCAGCTGTTGAGAGACGAAGAAGGGAAGAAACTTGGCCTTAAAACCAAAGAGAATAGCTCCGTTTCTACTGACAATGATGTCAAAATGACTGATTCTGAGGTGTGTGATTATCTGATGTTACCGAAACAATATCTATGTTTTCTTTTTGTTGCTTAAATTTCAGCAAGTGTTTACTTTATCACTGTTTATATCACATTCAGGGAGCACACAGTGGAAGTGCTGAGTCATCTGCACCTACGACCATAGAAGGTAACAAGTTGTGTTAGCTTCTAATCGTTTTTCCGATACATGACTAAATGCCTAAAAATGTTTATGGTTACATTATTTAATCTCTCTTTGATCTTTTATAAATCCCTTGTTTCTTTTCATCCAGCAGAGAAAGATAAGCACCTGACAGGAATATATGATTTGGTCGCTGTGCTCACTCACAAGGGTAGAAGTGCTGATTCTGGGCATTATGTCGCCTGGGTCAAACAAGAAAATGGTTCGTCACATACATTTTTGTGTAACCTGCATATAAAAGTTCACGTCTGTTTGCTCAAATTCTTGGTAACTGCAGGAAAATGGGTTGAATTTGACGACGATAATCCAATCCCACAAAGAGAGGAAGATATCACTAAACTCTCTGGTGGTGGTAAGTTCCATCCTTGTTATTGTCTTCCACCTCTCTTCGGTCCAAAAGATCTCTTAAATAAAGTAGCAAACGAAAAGAAAAACTGGATTTCTCTGACAACCAAAGCCGATCAAGTAAAACCCTTTAATCTTACATCTGACTTAATCTTGCAATAAAACATTTGCTCTGTTGTTTTCTGTCCCATTTCAGGTGATTGGCATATGGCTTATATCTGCATGTATAAAGCTCGCGACGTGGCTATGTAAAACCTGAGACTCAAATTGCGCCAAGTACCATTTCTTGTTTCCTTGGAAACTTTCGTCTTTCTCTTGTAACTTTATTACATCGTTACAAATTAATGGCTGTGTTCTGTGGTGAAGTGCTGAAACATGCATACTTTCTCTATTTATGTACTATGATTTCCGACTGTTTTTAACTGAGACCTATTTTTCTTGACTGTTGTTTACTTTCATTGGAACATGATTTATTTTCTTCATCTTTTCCAACTTTTCTGCTAAGTCACAATTAATTACCTTTCTTAATGTGCTATGGTTGTACTATATCAGAATTATCCAAATTATTAAATGAAAGTGGAGTGAAGTTTCTCTACTGTAAAAGTAGTTCTAATATTAGCTCTGCCCTTCGAGACCCTACTTTTGAGTAGAGGCTATGTGTAGATGCAATAGGAAAAAGTGAGTGATTGAGAAATGAAATCCTTTTTCCATATTAGGACAAAGGCTTACAAAGTTACTTAAAAAGAATACCACAATGGTCGTTTATGGGTGTCATATGTGCTTATTTGGCATTTTATATGACACACCATCATTGTTGACGTGTCATTAGTATGACATTGTGTCATATTTATGACACTGTGTTATAGGAATATTAAAATATTATGGAGGAGAGAGAATCATGGAGAAGAAAAAAGAAATTATTTATTTATAGTTGTGGGTCCGTGTTATAGTAGTGTTATAATTGTGAAAGAAGTAGAATAAAAGTATTATAGAATAAAATATAGGAAAATATAATGAAAAGTTGATGTGGCGGTATTATGATTGTGTTATTGTTGTGGACACCCTGAAAAGGAATAGAAACGTGATTAGATTATTGGAAATAAATTAATAATTATCTAGGTAGAAAATGGCCTATGTGGTTGAGGAAAGTTGTTAAATCTACTTGACCACGGATTCAAATTATAACGTGATTTTCGATCTTTTGTGTTACATGTAATCAGATCATTAAACTTAAAAAATTAATCAGTGTTACATAGCTGACCTTGATGTTCAAATCACTTAAAATTAAATGAATTTGCAAAAAATTAAATGAATGAAAATGTCGGAAATGACGTTTTAGATAACTATGAAAAAAATATAAAAATTGGCATGACATGAAGAAAGTAAATTATTATCTTTTATTGGAGTTAATACATGAATGGAGTAAAAATCCAAAAAAAGAAAAAGGAAAAAGTGGAGAAAAGTGATAGAAACCAAATCATTGTCTAGAAGACAGAGAAAAAAGAGATTAATGTAATAATTTTCCCATATTTCATACATACACATTGAGATACATTATACATGTCTCTCTGCGAAGAGTGATAAAACCGAATCCATCATCATCTTCATTACATAGTCTGAATTTTTTCTGAGGCCACCACACACGCAGAGTTTGACAATGGTTGAATCTGAATCCAAAAACATACCGATCTCCTAAACCCACGTCGCGAGTAGTAAATTCGCTCGGAATCGAAGCGAGAGAAAAAGGCACAATCTTCGGCGATTGGTTTTTTGCTTGCTTTGATTTTTTTTTGTTTTTCTTTCATTCCAATTTTTAGAGATTGGGTGTAGGCGAGGATGAACGGTGGTGATGGTGGAGAGGCGCAATCAGCTGCCTCTGGTTCACCTGCGCCCCTCGAGTGGAAATTCTCTCAGGTGTTCGGTGAGAGAACGGCCGGCGAAGAAGTGCAAGAAGGTAAAAAAAAAAAAAAAAACTTAGTGATCTGATGTTCTTTTATGTGAGATCTTCCAATCGGAGTTGGGGTTTGTGTGCGATGTTCTTGATCTGGCGCAGTTTGGATGTTTAATTTGACGATTTGCTGGTGATTTGATATGGGTTTTGATGTGGAACGAAATGGTACTTTCAGGGTTCACCTTACACCTTTTTGAGGGATTTGGATTACCTTATTATTGCAGATAAGATATTCGATGTATGATGTGTATCAACAGAATGTTCTCTCAATGTTCTTGTCTCACCATCGTTTTCGATGAGCATACTACGATTTTCTTTTTATGTTGATATAGCAGTGAACGTTTTAAGATTGAAGCGATCTTCTTTAGGTGTACGTAGAAATGTAATCTAAACTGGTAAGATGCCTTCCTGCAGTTGATATCATCACTGCCATTGAGTTCGATAAAGATGGTGACCATCTAGCAACTGGTGATCGTGGTGGAAGGGTAGTGTTGTTCGAAAGGACTGATACAAAAGAGGTTTACTCCTAGTGAACTCCCAAATTCTCTTACGACCGTTCCACGCACTGCTCACATGTCTTTTCTAAACTTAATATAGCAGCACGGTTTAAATAGAAGAGACTTGGAGGGGCTAGATCGTCCTGCCACCCGTCACCCAGAATTTCGTTACAAAACAGAATTTCAGAGCCATGAACCCGAGGTATCATTTTCACATTTCGTTTTGGTTTCGCTGGCGCGCTGAGTTTATGCTATTAGATTTAGATGCATAACATGGTAAAGTTCTCTTTTTGATGAAGAAATTTGCGAAGAACTCCTTTACACGAGGTTATTAAGTTTATCATGGCATTTGTATTCTGCAGTTTGATTATCTCAAAAGTTTGGAGATTGAAGAGAAGATTAACAAGATCCGATGGTGTGAAGCTGCAAATGGCGCCCTGTTTCTTCTATCCACTAATGACAAAACTATCAAATATTGGAAGGTGACCTTTGAGTTTGACTTTGACTTGATACTAGAAGTAGAAAATAAAACTGTATATATTATCAAGTCCAGTACCCATTGTGTCAGAATCCGGGCATCCTTTACATTGTATTGAGAAATCTGACCGATCTTGATTCCTGAAGTGGATGATCGCCTGCTTTCTGTTTATTAACTCTGACTTATATCTGAACAGGTTCAAGAGAAAAAACTTAAAAAAGTTTCTGAGATGAATGCGGACTCTTTTAAAGCTACTGGAAATGGTAGCATAGCTAGTCCAAGTGTTTCTTCCACTCCTAAGCAACTTGCTAATGGTGCCTTTCCCTCGCTCCGATTGCCAGTGGTAGTTACGCTTAACCATGCTGTTCATTTTTATGAATGAAGAGCTCTGACTCAAGCATATCTTTCAACTGTTTATGCAATATTCATTTCAAGCTATCATGTTTCGATATTTTATTTTTGCTGCTTCATCTATTGGATGTGGAATATGTAGGTTACCAGTAATGAGACGAATCTTGTTGCTCGGTGTAGGAGAGTTTATGCCCATGCCCACGATTACCATATCAACTCCATCTCAAATAACAGGTGAAGATATGAATGGACTTTTCTTACACTTAAGTTATTTAGCTTCTTTTTCGCATAAAAGCTTATCGTTGGTTCATCATCTCTTTGCATATTAATTTATCTCATGCAGCGATGGAGAGACATTTATATCGGCTGATGATCTTCGAATCAATCTTTGGAACTTGGAAATTAGTAATCAAAGTTTCAATATCGTAGACGTGAAGCCAGCTAATATGGAGGACCTGACTGGTAAATGTTGGGTTCTATGTGTACCTTCAATTTTTTTACTTTCCCCTTTCTTTTTCTTCCTAATCGTCTTCGTAAAAGTTCAATTTATGTCTTACACTTATCTGGCATCATTTGATCTCATTGGAATCTTAATCATCTGTTACAAACCTGCTGTTTTTTGGGACTCCGTTTTTCATTGCAGAGGTAATAACATCAGCAGAGTTTCATCCTACTCACTGCAACACATTAGCTTACAGTAGTTCTAAAGGATCAATACGGCTCATTGATTTGAGGCAATCTGCATTGTGTGATTCACATTCCAAACTGTAAGTTCTTGTGCTATACTTTTCTCTCTAAACTTAAGTTTTGGAATTTACTTTAGGACCGTGCCATATCAAATGCAGAATGAGCCTTTTCTTTATACTTGGTCTGTTTTGACTTCAAATTCTCTTATTAACAACAGATTTGAGGAACAGGATGCGCCTGGCTCAAGATCTTTTTTCACCGAGATAATTGCTTCCATTTCAGACATTAAGTTTGCAAAGGATGGTAGATACATACTGAGTCGCGATTACATGACCCTTAAGGTGAGTCATTGTGCAATTCTTTTCGTCTTTTTTTGTAGAACTTCAAGCGCCGGCATTTCTTCTCCTGTGAACGTGTTACGTTTTTAGTAAAACGGTAACTGAAAGAAACAAAGCCTCTATTGCCTTTTGTGTATGAGGCAATTACGCGAATAAGTACGTACATTGATGTAATTGGCTTGTTTTAAAGATGACCACAAGTTATTCAATATACCTTGCTTCCATGTGGTACTATTAATCTGATGCATTATTTTATTCAATGGTTTTAGTTATGGGATATTAACATGGAGTCTGGTCCAGTTGCAACTTACCAGGTTCATGAACATTTAAGACCCAAGGTGAATATCATCCATTCTTACTTTTCCCCAGATATATTATATTCCAAGAAGCGTGTTTTGAACGATAAAAAAAAAAAAAAAACAATCTTGGGCTTTAAGACTTAATTCGACCCTTCTCCAGCTATGCGATCTGTACGAAAACGACTCCATATTCGACAAGTTCGAATGCTGCTCAAGTGGTGATGGTCTTAGGGTGGCAACTGGCTCTTACAGGTATTTATTGTTTCGGCTATGTGGTCTCTTAAATCTTTCCTGTGTCTCAACTGAATTCGCGAAACTCTTCTACGCAATTTTATTTTCAGCAATCTTTTCCGTGTGTTTGGTTGTTCACCGGGCAGTACCGAGGCAACTACCCTTGAAGCAAGTCGAAATCCCACGAGGTAATTTGCACAACTTGGTAGAAAACTAGACATTATATGTGTGTGCATGATTTTTTGCTATTAACATAAATATATAGTCGCTAATTACCGACGATGGGCTTTTTCAGGAGGCAAGTGCAGACCCCCCCTACAAGGACTCCCACCAGATCCCTTGGAAGCAGCATCTCTCGTGTAGTGCGAAGAGGTTACAAATTTTCCACTTCCTTTCCTTTTCGCTTTGATTTTTAATCTTTTTGGTTGGCTAAAGAAAGTAATGAATAGGCGAAGTTAGAGTCAATCTTACAAGCAAAATAAATCGTGAAAGATAGGCATAAATCTTGCTAGAAATTATATATCTGTATATGTAAAGTTGAACTTGGGAAGAACATGCTTTTTTACCTGAAAATTTAGGATCAGAAAGCCCAGCAGCAGCTGATGCGAATGGAAATTCGTTCGATTTCACGACAAAGCTTCTCCAGTTGGCTTGGCATCCTTCGGAAAACTTAATTGCTTGTGCTGCTGCAAATAGCTTATACATGTACTACGCATAAGAAAGGAAGGGGAAGAAGATAAAGTTACATGAATAGAGAAATTTTTGGATCACTCTTCAGATAGAAGAAAAAAGGAAAAAGATTGTCTGTCCTCAGATCTCAGACGCGAAAGCTTTCATTGTCTCTCAAGACGGTTAAATGATGAACTCCATGGCGAAGCTACTGCTGTGTATTCCTTCCATATCTTTTTTGTCCGTCTATTTGGCATTTGGTGCTCTTTGCATTATATATTTATTTCATTTTATATATTTTTTAAACCCTTCTCTTCCTCTCAAGTGGTGAGATTTGGTAGAGAAGTTGGGAAAGAAATGTCAACTCTGTAGCTCTCCTGCCAAGGATAACTGTTATAGTACTATAAATTCAGTTTTCATTCCTAAACATGCAAGAGATAAATGAATGAGTTCATTTCATTTCCTTAAAACGTTACAAAGTTGACAACTTGAAAATTGACCAAAAACTTTGAAGCTAAAATCATTTACTATCAATAATAGTCTAGTCTGGTTCCTAAGCAAGGTCTTGGACTGTTTCAGGGTTTTCTCATTTTCGATTTTGCATATCTGAAAAACGCGAAAGAAAAATAGTGTCCTGGCTAAGGTTGAAATGAAAAAAAAACAATTGAGTACAGAAAAATACATAAGAGATAGTATGGCTTACTCTATATGCATGCCGCCTCTATCGGAGGATTCTATGGAGCTCCCTTGAAGAGCATTCATGGCATCAGTTGCTTGTTCAACTTTCTGCATGAGGAAAAAGGGACCGAAAATCAAGCCTTGAGGTTTTCTGCAATGGTTTTCTTGAGGTTCCAAAGTTGGGCCCTTATCTTTCATAAATTTATGGAATCGGAATAAATTTACCTCAAAATCAGCAAATGCTACAGGCATTCCACCTCTGGGGCGAAACTTGAGGCTGTTGAATCCTGGATAACTGAGGAATTAGCACGAATTAGTTCTGCTTCAGTCGAGAATTCATGTTTCGACAGTTATCATATACATGAAAATGAATCTTCACCAACTGTGTGTTAAGCTTGACTGTTTTTTTTCCTGTTTTCAGTAATAAATACATAAAAGAAGTTTAGCTACAAAGAAACTTACTCTGAAAGAATTTGCTTCAGTTCTTCTTGGGTGCAGTTTGGTCCCAGATTAGCAATAAACAAAGTCGAACATGCACCATCTGCTGTTTTCTCTGCTTCCTCCTAGAAAGCACCATTCAAATGAGAATCTAGTTACGAATATGTCGATTAATACATATATATAGCAGAATATGAGATGAGTTTTCCACACAAGAATAGTGCTACTAGTATAGTATGTTCTGTTAAAATAATACCCTCAGGATCAGTTTCAAGGTTATGCAGTACATTTGCATGATCATTGCGAAAAATACAAAGAAAAACGAAATCCCTAACAGCATTATCACCTGGGTAGCAGGATTATCACCATGAGATGTTCCGCCATAACTGCAGTAAATGCAAGACATGGTTTCCTATGATTCTAGAAAATGATTGAATTGCTAATGACAAAATAAGATGCCCCAAAGCGTTATAATGTAACCTCTGATTAGACGAACCACCGTGCATATGAGTGGACGGATCGTCGTGCTCACTATCTCCTGAATATATTGAAATGGTAAAAATAGTCCATTACATGACTGTTACAAAGACGAGTTCTTTATTATAGCAACATCATCATGACAAAAAGGGAATCGGTGTATCACCATCATCACTCGATGAGTCCCTAGCGTGGTTGTTTTCAGATTGTGTTCTTCTGTCGATGACAACATATGGACCACTACCTGATGGCAAAAAAAAGGAAGTGTCCAGTCATCTATCATATAAGCTTCACATTTTTCAAGTACAATATCAGTGCCACAAGGACAATAGTGCACATACATACCCGGTCTAGGTTTTCTTCTTGAATTTGATCTTGCCAGTTCAATGTGCAAAGTCGAACCAGTTTGTGGATCAAATTTAACACCCTGTAGCCATTGATATTTACTTATTTCGTAGTAGAATACTAGTACATGCCAATATGGCTACTTATTATCCACTAGAAAAAGCTCTCTTTTCCTTCACATTCATTCAAAAATGCGACCAGAAAAAATGCATCAGGAGGTTATTAAGCCAAAAACTTTTCATCTCTACACATTTCCATCAAAGGAAACGATTGCATCACAAAGAGATTGAAAATGCCAAATAAAAAATATGAAGAACAAAAAAAAAGGAAAACGAAACTCACGTTCAGAGAATGAAGAGCAATCATCGCAGACTGATGATTCACAAAGGTCGCAAATGCCACAACCTGTACTCGCAAATCACAGCTTCTAAGCAAACTACCAGAAAAAATGGGAAGATAAAGCACATTGAAATTTCACCTTCGGTAGCTTCTATCTAATAGACTAAACCTAGATTCTCTCATACTTAATTTCCCCTCCACCTCAAAAAAAGAAGACTTCCTAGCTTAACAAGCAACAGATAAACTGTGAAACCTGATTGCCTCGGCCGGTATACTTGAGCTGGCACGACTCAAATCCATGGCGTCGTCGGAATAAGTTGTGAATCTCACGCGCCTTCACGTCGTCCGGCAAGCCAGAGATGAACAGAGTGTTGATTCCGTTTCCGTCGCCAGCCGAAGAGAATATAAACTCCGCCGGCGCCGGTACGGCGACGTAGTACGGCTCGTAGGGCGGACGATGCGCCATTTCGGAGAATCTGTGTATAATTACAGTTTTGGTTTGGTCTTTATATATATTTGTAGTTTTAGATAGATGTTATTTTCAATACGAAGCCGAACTATTTTCAGGTCGGGTCTAAATATATGATATTTGGGTCGGATCGATCAAAAAATTGGGGTCCGTGGGCAAAGCAAAGGTAAATAACAACACTAATCCCACACTTGAAAATACATTTACTTTCACACACATAAAGTCGTCAACGCATTGCAAAACAACCACGAAATTAAACTAAATCATCGAATCACATCCACGTCACCGAACAACACCAAAATTGAACTAAACAAAAAAACACCCTCGAAATCTCACGACGACGACTGTGCAGCAAACAGCAGTCCTCCGCCGGCCTCCTCGTCGATGTTCAAATCGTCCGTCCTCCTCACGGCGGCGTGCGCAATCACCACCGCGAGTCCGATCGAAACCGCCGCCACGATGTTCCAAGTCGCGCGGGTGAACGCCAGAGCCACGATCGTCGCGGTCGCGAGCACGATCAGCACCAGACGGTCGCCGATCACCCTTCCGAAGACGGCGATTGGCTCGTCGCGGAGGAAGTAGAGGAACAGCCACAGAGCCACCATGACGACGAAGACGATGAGCGCCGTCGGGTGGTAGATCAGGCTGAGGAAGAGGACGACGAGCGCCGCGACGGCGTAGTTCATCTGGAAGTAACCTAGGTTGCACCTCACGCGCGATACGAGCGCGTGGAATGAGTTGGGGAAATCCATGCGGCGGTAGTCGAGCGTCTGCCGCCATGACCGGCGAGTTCCTAGGCCGGCCTTGATGCGGTCCTTGGCTCGCGCGGCGTAGTGGAGGTTGTTCGGCGGCGGGGATTGGGGGGATGACGTCGGAATCGTCCCATAGTTCGTCATCTTCTCTTTTGTGTTGGCGGTGAGTGTGTGTGTGTAGTTATTCTGTTAACCTGAATGTGGATTGGTGAGACTGATGAACCGTAGAATGCTATTAATTTATAAATTTACTTCACCAAGTAATTATTTCATTGCGAAAACGTATTTAAATCGTATTTGAAATATACATATTTTTACAAATGCATGAGGACATACAAAATCGGCTTCAAGGCTATGTTCCAATAGCTCAAGTGCAAAGTATATAAAGCCATGGTGGAAAAGAAGGGGGTGAATGTATGATTGTACCATGCGTTTTTCGAAAAAATAAATACGTTACCCATAAAAAGCACTTCAATAAATTAGTGTAATCTACGCGTAAATATCTACTTGAATAAAAACTTACGGCATTGTTATATGTGCATAGCATACCATGTCACGCCTTTATACGGTACCATATACGGTTTCTATATGTTACTTAAATGTGTCAATACGGCGTACCATTTTCTAAACGTATTACGTACCACAATACGTTGTTATAAGGTACCTATTGCTAATACGGGGTACCTGCGGCGGGATCGGGCACCTATGGGCAAAAAATTTACTCTGTTATGTACCTACATATAAAAAATGATGACATGGTACTAAGTTACAAATTTTTTGTAGGGAAATTTATGTTAAAATTACATTTTAATATTTAATGATATCTAATACTGAATGATGGGCTTTTTTGGGCTTTCTCTTGATGGACTCAATAGAAAGATATGACTTGTGGGCCCTTAATAGAATAACGACGCAAAGGCTCCAACAAATGCGCCTCACTTTCACCACGTGACTTGTTTTCACTATTTACTACCGTCCATTCGACTTATGTTTGTCACACAATATAATTTATAATTTCAAGAACCATTAGCTCCACTTTGAAAAAAAAAAAAAAAAGAACCATTAGCTCCACACTAGGTTTATATCTTTTAGTTGGATAAAAGCATGAAACGACGTAGTTTAAAGGCTTGTGTAGTACATATATATGCAACTTGGGTTCTGTGGTAATTAAAAGCTTGCTAGCTGTTTCCAAGCTAGCATCTCGGCACAAGTTTGAACTGAAGTGAATGCTCTCGCTCAGTGGTAATAAAAAAATTGGTTGTGGGACATGTAATATTTATTAGGAAAGACTGTAATTTTAGATGACTGGTTATTAGGTATAGTACTTTTAAATTATGAGAAAGATACGTTAAGCGTTCAATAATAAGTATCGCGAAAGAGAAAGGATCATGGAGATTGCCTTGAATATGATGTTGCTTGATTTGAGGTGTTATGACTAAGACAAGTTTCCGTCCGACATTCTAAGAACTATCATTTTCCTTGACTAAAAATGCATGGAATCGTGTCGTAAATAATCATGAACCCTCGTCTACGTATAATTCGAATTTTCAACCCTTCGTATAAATATTGTAGATGGTAGCTGCTTGAGGTCAATGAATAGGCGTTACTATCATTTTTTTGAATTCGTGTAAAGATAAAAATAAATATATACAGGTCCAATTTAAGACACTTTTTATTTTATCCACATAATATAATGCTTTATGACGGTATTCAATACAATTTGTTACATGCGTCTGTGTGTGGTATCCATTATACATATGTAAAGCGAAAAGTATAGTAAGAGTTCGGCTGGAAAATATAGTTATCTTCTGGCATTTTTTTCTTTATGAGATTTGAAAAACGGAGATAAATTCATGCCCACAAATTTATTTATCATTTTATAGTGCTTGCATTGATGATATCTAACCTGTCGTCCAACCGTCCCATTCATCTCTTTATTAATTGTTCATGCCCAAACAAAACGAGGAGGACAAAAAAAGAGAAATAATCGTAGAAAAAACTCTAGAAAGTTCACCGAACTACGTATTATTTCATCATCACCATCGTCATTATCAATACTTTATGTCGTAATCACGTGCCAAGCAGCCCATATAAAGAATTATTGCTTATTTCCTTTGCTTCTAATTAGCTACCAACCTTACAATTAATGCATTCATGACCATCTCGAATTGAATATTGCTCTCATTACATTTATATATGTATATATATAGATAGATTATAGAGATGGAGCTGAAGTTTATTCACACCCAATCAGAGACACCCCATCCATCTCTCCACAGAGAGAGAGAGAGAGATAGAGAGAGATTAGTGTGTGTTTTTGAGTGCAGACGCAGACTCCAAATGGCTTGGGTTGGCGGTGGTTTCTGTAAATCCAAATTTATAATACTATTATTATTTATATTGATAACGCTCAATGGTTTCTGTCAAGGTAAAAAAACATTCGAGTTCTTCTTTGTCTTCTTCTTCTTCGTTGTTAGTTTGTCTCCATTAATCGTATTATTTTACACTCAAAAGCTATACTAAATATATTTGGTATTTTTGTTTGTTCGTTTTCCTAGGCATGCAGTATGAGCACCCAGCGCAGTACCGTTACCCATTCATCAACCCGGCGAGCTCCTTCTCAGAACCGCCGAGCTCCGCCGCGCTCCACGGAGGAGCCACCGCCTACGACTACATAATAGTCGGCGGAGGCACGGCGGGGTGCCCTCTCGCCGCCACCCTCTCTCGAAACTACACCGTTTTGCTCCTGGAGAGGGGTGGGACCCCCTTCGCGAACTCCAACGTGTCTTTCATGGCCAATTTCCACATCAACCTCGCCGATCTCTCGCCGGAATCTTCTTCCCAGATGTTCGTATCCACCGACGGCGTTTTCAACTCTAGGGCTAGGGTTTTGGGCGGCGGCACCGCCATTAACGCCGGCTTCTACACAAGGGCAAGTTCGAGGTACAATCATATTTCAGTAAAATGTTTTTCCGCAATTTTCTACTCCCAAAATCTTCGATCGAAGGAATCTCCTCGATTGTGTTGAAGAAAACCATGCAAATGGGAAAAAAAAAAAAAAAGAAGGAAAAATTAACATTATCACGTTCAAGCGGTAGGTTGGTGTGGTGGGGTGCCATTACTACTATCTGCGCACCTAACTTGAGAGTTGGGGACATTTTGCTGCATTTATTACAGTTGATGTCTTTCGTGCCATACGCAATCTTAAAACCTCATTTATTATTAGAGAAGAAGATGTGTTGAAAACGATTAAGACACTTATCACATTATACGATTTCGACAGCTTTATAAAGAGCGTAGGATGGGACGAGAAGCTCGTGAACGAATCGTACCCGTGGGTCGAGGAACAAATAGTTCACAGGCCGAGTTTCATCCCATGGCAAAGATCTGTAAGAGACGGCCTCTTAGAGATTGGAGTTTCGCCCAACAACGGCTTCACTTACGACCATTTGTACGGTACGAAAGTCGGCGGAACTATTTTCGATAGGTTCGGCCGTCGCCACACCGCCGCCGAGCTCCTCGCCTCCGCCGAGCCCCAGAATCTCCGCGTTTTAGTGCGGGCAACCGTTCAGAAGATAGAGTTCGATATAACAGGTTTACTTAAAAGAAGTGTGTCTTCTGCTATATATATATTTCCATCACGCCCCTTCACGTATAAACTGATTACTTTATTACTTTGTTATATAGCCTTAGTCGTGTAATTTTTTTAAACGAGTGGTAGTCATGATTCGTACCTAAGATCTATTTTTTTTAAGTTAATCTCCGACATTCACACTACATGATGAAGCCTAAAGCGCTTAATTTTGCAAATTATTCTTCGTATGATATCACGCTCTAAATTCGTTGTAACCCCTATATAGATGCAAAAAATAAGTAATCGTAAAATTTTCGGTTGATGGTAGGAAAGAGGCCTCGTGCAGTCGGAGTTCTATTCAAAGACGAAGTCGGGAACCTACACAGGGCGGGATTGTCGAGCAAGCCCGGGAGCGAAATAATCGTCTCGTCCGGCGCGATCGGTACCCCTCACTTGCTCCTCCTGAGCGGTATCGGCCCTAAAAACGAGCTCGAGAAGTTCAACGTGCCTTTGGTCCTAGAGAACGAATTCGTAGGCAAAGGGATGGCCGACAATCCCATGAACTCCATCTTCGTCCCGAGCGACAGGCCCGTCGAACAGTCCCTCATACAAACCGTCGGCATCACTAAAATGGGCGTCTACATCGAGGCGAGCAGCGGTTTCGGTCAGTCCGGAGACAGCATTCGTTGCGACCACGGAATCGCTTCCGCCGAGGTAATAAAAAAATCTCACAACATCGTATATAAAAGTTTTTGTTAAATTTGTTACCGAGTCTACCCACGTGGGCCCGCACGTGATAGGTGGAGTAACCCATCAACTTATACGCTGGTCAAATTCCTTCACGTTTTAACAGTTTTCTTACTCGAGCAGATTGGCCAGCTTTCGACGATCCCTCCGAAGGAAAGGACGCACGACAAGATCCACGCCTTCAGGAGGCAGAAGAAAGATCTCCCCCGCGAGGCGTTCATGGGCGGATTCATCCTCGAGAAGATCGCAAAGCCCTTGTCGAGGGGCCACATAAGCCTAAAAAACACGAACATCGAAGAAAACCCCTCGATCACGTTCAACTACTTCGAACACCCCTACGACGTGGCTCGGTGCGTGGACGGCGTCCGCACCATAGAGAAGATGCTCAAGTCGAAAACCTTCGAAAACTACGCGCACTGCGACGAAAAAACGATCAATAAGTTACTGAATTTGAGCGTGGCGGCCAACGTGAATATGATTCCGAGGCACACGGACGATACGAAGAACTTGGAACGGTTCTGCAAGGATACCGTGATAACGATATGGCACTATCACGGGGGTTGCCACGTGGACAAGGTGGTTGATAGGGATTTTAAGGTCATTGGTGTTGGCGGGGTCCGCGTGGTCGACGGCTCGGTGTTCGAAGAATCGCCCGGGACTAATCCTCAGGGCACTGTGATGATGATGGGAAGGTAAGAACGACTGGAAAATCGATGTGAAAAATAATTACGATCGTCGATGAACGTAATGAAATATTTGCATGGGTGTTTTTTTAGGTACATGGGATTGAAGATTTTGAGGGAGAGGTTAGGCGAAGGGGCTGGAGTTTGAAGGCGAGGAGTTATGAAGGAAAAAAAAATGCATGTAACGAATGATTCTTTGATGAACTCTCTCTCTTTTGTTTGCTTTAGCTGCTAGAAATTGGCTATGTAGATTGGAAATATTCTATCCCTTTTTTTTTTCTCCTATCTATGTGCTATGATGGTGTGAAGATGTGTCTTCGAACTCCTTTTGAATGATCGACTTTTGTTTTTTCTATTACATTGCCGCATAAGCATTTATCAGTTACTACAAAAATTGGGCCGCAAGCTTTCCAGAAATCTTATAAATCATGTCATTGTTTGTATTACTAAATTTTAATTTATTTTAATCTTATAGTTTCATAGTCTTAGGATTTATCGATATTATTATATCAGAATCCAACGCCTAACACAACAGTCGAATTGCCCATGTGAGCAAAAAATGGATCGTAGACTTAATAAACGACGTCGTAGCAAGGTCCTTAAAGCAGACAGGTCACAGGTGAGCAATCAAATCAGCAAAAAAGATATTTTTTTTTTTAATTCGGAAAAAGAAAAAGACAAAATGGAAATGAAAACTAATTTCTTGTTTCTCGCATATCCCAATTATATAATTATTGGTTTCATTTCCACCTTAGGTGCGAACGAAACCAAGAAAAACATGTCTCAACTGTTCTGACGATCAGATCGAGGATGAAAGGATATGCCGATCATGCGTTCTTGTTCGGATGTTCTCCGTACATAGCATGAGATGATGTTAACCCTTCTCTCTTTTTATCCGTATTTACCTTTCCGGGCTCTTTGAAAGGTTTGCAGCTTTAGATACAGTTTGGTAACGTCGATCGAGAAGCAGAGAGATCGAAATTAGGGCTTTGATTTGGGGATGGAGCCACGCGTGGGGAATAAGTATCGATTGGGGAAGAAAATTGGGAGCGGCTCGTTTGGAGAAATCTATTTAGGTTTCTTCTGCTGATCCCTCCATTTTCTCAATTTTAATGTCCTCTTTAGAGCTGCTGCTTTATTTGATTCTGAATCGTTCTTATATCCGTTGTGCTTTTTTTTTTTTCCTTCAGGTACTAATATTCAGACAAACGAGGAAGTTGCGATCAAACTTGTAAGTATTATTGATTGTTCGGTTTTTGTTGTTGCCTTTTCATAGACGTTGATGGAAAAAAAAAAAAAGAGAAGTCTTGAAAATTTATAGTTGGTTATGAATCCTTGATTTGATATCTATACTTGTGTTTCAGGAAAATGTCAAGACAAAGCATCCGCAATTGCTGTATGAATCCAAGCTGTACAAGCTGCTCCAAGGAGGAAGTAAGGATCTTCTGTCGTTTTTTTTGTCGTGGATTGTTCTTCGTTCATACATTGCCTATTTCATCGTCGATACTTACTACAACATTGTCGATAATGTTAGCTGGAATCCCGAATCTGAAATGGTTCGGCGTTGAAGGAGATTATAATGTGCTTGTGATGGACTTATTGGGGCCTAGCCTTGAGGACTTGTTCAACTTCTGTAGCAGAAGGCTCTCTCTAAAAACCGTTCTAATGCTTGCTGATCAAATGGTTCGGGATTCTATTTCCCTGCCTTTTTTCTTTTTCTTTTTGTTTTTCGGATGATTTCGACGTCTCGTTTTTCAAAATATAATGATACTTTTACGCAGATAAACCGAGTCGAATTTATTCACTCCAAATCTTTCCTACATCGAGATATAAAGCCCGATAACTTTCTCATGGGGCTGAGTAGGCGCGCTAATCAGGTGACCGTTACTTTTTTATTTCTTAAATTGATGACTCTTATATATTTTAAATTTTATTGTATAGAACCATCAACAATTTCTAACATAATCTGTTGCGTTTTTAGGTTTATGCCATTGATTTCGGACTTGCCAAGAAGTATAGAGATTCCAATCATCACCACATACCATATAGGTGACTCATATCACTTTGCTTTCTTTCACATAGTTGTAGTTCTTTGTTTTTATTTGTCTAATCTTGTCAGCTTAATCATTTTGTCGAATTTTAGTTATATTTCAGTCGAGTTTCCATTTTTTCCTTTAACCAGAGAGAATAAAAACTTGACTGGGACAGCGAGATATGCAAGCATGAATACACATCTAGGCATTGGTATGTTACTTTCTTTACTTTTGTATATGTTATTTTTTATTTATCTGACTATTAATATGCAAATTCACAGAACAAAGTCGAAGGGACGATCTAGAATCACTTGGATATGTTCTCATGTACTTCTTGAGAGGAAGGTATACACACAATACACACACACGAACACACATATATTAAATACTTGTATTTCGTGTATTTAATTTATCTCTCGTGATATTACTGATTGATGCTCACTATTTTTTCCACACATAGCCTTCCATGGCAGGGGCTAAGAGCTGGCAACAAAAAGCAGAAATACGAGAGAATTAGCGAAAAGAAAGTTTCGACCTCCATTGAAGTAATTATTTTTTTTTTTTCATCTTTCTGGGGATATTTTCTAAGTTCTATTTTCTAACTATCATGGCAATAACCTTTGACATTCAAAATTTTCTTTACAGGTTTTGTGCCGAGGCTTTCCTTCTGAATTCGCGTCTTACTTTCACTACTGTCGTTCGCTGAAATTCGAGGATAAACCAGACTACTCCTATCTGAAGAGAATATTCCGCGATCTTTTCATTCGTGAAGGTATTCAAATTTGAACTCCCATGAGAAAAGGATTTATGGATGCTACTTTATTATTCAACAAAAATTTAATTTTTTTCATGCATAGGTTTTCAAATTGATTACGTATTCGACTGGACTATATTGAAGTACCAACAGGCACATCTTGCCGGCCCTCCTCCTCGGGCACTCGTAAGTTACGCGATAAGCTTTTTTTATTATTATTTAAGAAAAAAGTTAACATATTTTTATTTTTTGGGATATAACCTTTGGCTCTCAAATGACTAGAAAATTGGCGAGGAAACAAGTTCGGCGATGCCACGTGGAAATATCGAGTGGGAATCAGGTTAACTTTTGACGGGCCGGGTCGGGCCTTAACCGCCTCGTGTTAATATGTGCTGTTCTGTTGTCTTGATTCTCTGTAATGTTGGATGCGCTGAACTTTGAATTTAACGCAATTTTTTTTTTCTTCTTTCGAAGGCGCTGATGATCGTGGGAAGAACAACTTTGTAAATTCTGCAAGTTTCTCGAGGCAAAACAACGGTGGAATATCGAACGAGCCAACGAGCATTGGAAGAGAGTCGAGGGTACAAAGAGAATATCGGCAAAAGAATTTAGAATCTACGCTCAAGGGCATCGAGGGCTTGAGCTTCAAATGACGGACCATTTCGCGGATTCCCTTTGTTATAATACGCTAATAAGACGAAAAATCTTGCGAGTTGCGATTGTGCGTGCTAGAAGAAAACGGAGCCTCCGAATGAAATGTGGGTCGTAAATCACGGTAACGGCGAAGGGCGTTTTCGTCTTTTTAAGTTGTACTTCCTATTTATTGGGATTGTATGTTGCAAGCCTTCTTCTGAAATTGCCATAGCAAACAAATAGTACTTAAAATTTTCGTTTTTCAAGATTCTTTTCTCTAAAAATCTAAAGCTAATGTTTAGTGTTCGCTACAAAAATTGGTAAGTTACTTTTTGATCACAAAAATCACATGGGCTTTCATATGAGTTGGGCCTCATTTTCGTTGAAGCCCATTAAGAGGTAAAATCTCCATAGAATAGTGAACAAGCATTCCCATTTCTGGGAAAGTCCCTAGTTAGAATGAAGCTCGAGGTTTAAGGTAACAAATAACAATACATGCTCTTCGATCCTTTCAAAGATTAGTATGTAAGGATTTTTGCTGATCTGCTTTAGCTGAGTGATGATTCTTTCAGAAATTTTCATATATTTGTTTTCTTAATTTGTCAGCTGATTGATTACGTTGTTTTCTGGGGATTTATGCGTCATCATTCGTTTGATTTGTAGCGATGTGTGTAATTGAACCATTTATACTTGTGGATTTTGAACCGTTTAGGAATGTATGTCTAAAGCTACTTTGATTTTTGGACTCCTCGGTAGCTATAGCTTAAACTTATTGCCAGTGTTAGCTGAACTACGCAAACATATAACTTTTTTCTCCATGCTTTCATCTGCTGCCATTTGACTGTAATAACTGAGCTCTCATTTGATGGAACTGATAACCATGCCAATGCTTTGTCGAACACCAGCACCTACTCACTATTCTAACAATGGCGGAGGCCAACGACCAATCTGAGACCAACGATCCATCTCTCGAGAACAGAAACACTTCAGGGAACGACAATGAAATGTCCATCGATACCCTCGCAAGAGAAGTCCAAGAATCTCTCTCACTTTCGAAGAAGCACAAGTTCTGGGAAACACAGCCCGTCGGTCAGTTCAAGGATCTTGGAGACGCGAGCCTACCCGAGGGCCCCATCGAACAGCCCAGTCCCCTCTCCGAAGTCAAACAGAGCCCATACAATCTCCCATCTCAGTACGAATGGATCACATGCGACGTGGAATCAGACGATGTCTGCAGCGAGGTTTACAACTTGCTGAAGAATAACTACGTTGAGGACGACGAAAACATGTTCAGATTCAATTCAACTACTCCAAGGAATTCCTCAGCTGGGCCCTACGTCCTCCTGGTTACTACAGAGGCTGGCACGTCGGGGTTGTTGTCAAGAGTTCGAAGAAATTAGTGGCCTTCATTACAGGGATCCCAGCAAAGGTAAGGGTCTGCGACGCAGTTGTAATGATGGCTGAGGTTAACTTCCTATGCGTTCACAAGAAGCTCCGTTCGAAAAGGCTCGCTCCCGTTATGATCAAAGAAGAATTCGTAACAACTTGTCAGTATTGGCACAGATCTTTGAACCCAAAGAAGCTCATCGACGTTGGGTTTTCGAGGCTCGGCGCTCGAATGACTATGAGTCGTACCATCAAACTGTACAAACTGCCCAGCGAAACGGCTGACGCCTGGATTTAGAAAGATGGAAGCCCACGACGTACCTGCAGTTACACGCCTGCTTGGGGACTACTTGAAGCAGTCTGTAGTTGCGCCTGACTTTGATGATGATGACGTGGAGCATTGGCTCCTGCCCCGAGAGGATGTCGTGGATAGCTACGTAGTTGAGAGCCCTGAAACTCACGAGATCACTGATTCTGCAGTTTCTACACGCTTACCTTCATCTATATTGGGTGGTCATCAGAACTACTCGATACTGAAAGCTGCTTATTCTTACTATAACGTGTCCGCCGAGACCCCTTTGATTCAGCTGATGAACGACGCTCTGATCGTTGCGAAGAAGAAGGATTTCGACGTGTTCAATGCTTTGGATGCGATGCACAACGAGGCTTTCTTGAAGGAGTTGAAGTTTGGGCCTGGCGATGGTAAGCTTCACTATTACCTATATAACTATCGGCTTAACCGTGTTTTGAGGCCGTCTGAGCTCGGGCTTGTGCTGTTGTAGGCTTACTGTGCCTCATCTTTTGCTACTTTACCCTCATTTTCAAATTTAGGGTAAAAAAAAAGTGATTACTTTTTGGGTCTCTTGCGTTGGCTTTCAACTGTGGCAAATGTTGCGTCTTGAATGTTTGTATATCGACGCTTGGTATTTATAACTGTTTAACGTTTGCTAGCCTTTTTCCTTACCCATGGGAGAACTTGTAATAATTTGTTAAAAATAAAATTTTTGTCACTCGATGATTCTTGGAAAATATTTCGAGGACTTCCATGATTCCAAGCAGTTACGGGTCGATGTTTCTTACCGTGAAAAGACTTTGTTTTATTTCTTCTTCTGAAAACAAAATGTCGATCCACAAAATGGTCAAAAGATTCATTCAAATTGCACAAGGAAGTGATAATAGTGAAAAAGAAACACCAATGTATGATTTCAGTGAAATAGCATACAATAATGTTCCGCAACATAAATACTAAATATCCCACCAAAATTCGAAATTCCTCGAGATTCGAATAATAGGAATCTAACGTCGCTTCTTCCCTCTCTTCAACGTCTCGAACTGAAGAGGGATAGGCAGAGTAGCAACCATGCTTCCTTCGTGCTTCGAGAACTTACATCCCAAGAACTTGTAATGAAGCCTCAGTGTAGGAACGTTCATCCGAAGATCCTTTATTATGTCCGAAGGATCAGATTTGAAGTCATCGGCGAACATTGTAAGGACAAGTACGTAGCTGATGAGCAGATGAAGCTTCTCATCTGCAAGGCGTTTCTTGCTACCGCCGTTCTCAAACATCTGGGAAAATCTCAGCCTCAAGATACTCGGGATTTTGTGGCGCTTCGCCTCTGAGCCACCGCCCATGGAGTGCTTATCCTTGTACTTGATAAGATGGGTGATGAAAGATAGAATAGCAGCCATTCGTCTCTTCTGTGAATCGTCCTGCTTAAAGAAACATAAATCAGAAGTGAAGAATCGCAGGTTTTAGTATAGACTCAATAAGGCTTGATGAACTCAACCTCATGTCAAACAAGTTTTTATACAATTAAACTTTACATGATGCTGACAGTGACATATCATACCGTATGGAGGACAAAGACCATCACCAAAGTGTAAAGATGACTGAGAATTATGGCCAAGGCACAGATACTCACCTCCATGGTTTCTAATTTTCCAGCTCTGCGGCAAACAAAGCTTGGGTAGACAGCCTGGTCAAGTTCAGACCCAGATAGTACAAGATCGTAGATATCTGTAAGGTAATCCCACTCCCCTTTAAGAATGATCTTGTCAAGCGGATAAGCCATATCAGGAGAAACTGCATCTACATCGTACGGTGGAACATTGCGCACGTCTCCAACGGAAGCAACAGCTTCAAGAGCCTCTTTGTTGACTACGACCTGCTTTAACTGAAGATCCATATCCTTCTCCGTTCCAGGTTCTCCTTCGATTTGACGAAGGGTATTACGTTTCTTGTCCTGGATCGAAAGATAGCGTCACATAATAGTTAAATACGAATGCAAGTGATATTGATACTTGAGGAACTAGGATTTGACGGCAAAAGGCTTGTTCTACCAATGTGATGACAAAAATGAAACTGAAAAAAGAAATAATGAAGCAAAATGGATTTGGGCCTTTTTATTGTCCATTTTCGACACCCATTGCAAACAATATAATAAGGAAAGCTAAGTCAAAATCCACAAAACCCTCTGAGACTCCAAAAGATAGAATGGAAAGCCAATGTACCCGATTAATACTCTTTTTTGTTGCATACAAGAGAGTTGTAGTATTGAACTGTGCATTCTTCTCCTCCTCTGTGGCTTCTTCTTTGGTTTCATCAACAGGCTCTTTCTCAGGTACCTCCTTGGATCCTGCAACTTTCGGGTCTAGCCTGAATATCTAAAGCCAAAGGGTTAAGGCCAAGACGAATAACAATCAAACAACACCATTAATCGCCGCCACTGAAACAACAACGGAAATGCAATGCAACACATGAACAATCATGCATATCAATAGTTTCAAACTCAAATCAAATTATGCATTTATTTTATCCATAAAACCATATACGAATAAATCAAATCTTGACAACAGAACAAACTGCAAAATTCAAATCCGTGCCTGAATAGGCCCATACATAGAAAAGCAGCAGCTGCTTTCCCGCAAAGAAATTCCAAAACTTCTTGCAGAACCACAAATTTAACACAAAGGGCAGGACAAAAGCTGCAAAACATTCGATATTACATGACCCCAGCTCATTCTCAGAAAAAAAAATACGAACAAATCAGGCGAACACAAAATTAACAATTACCCTATTAGAAGCAATGGGAACCATTTTCAAAATCCCAGTCTCCTTATCCAACACACCAAGCGCATAATTACACAGCTGAGGCGCCGTTGCTTCGCCGGAATAATTCGTGCCAACAAAGCTCACGTTTGTCCCAGGCGCCTCCACCACGACTTGCAACCTCGGTTTCTTCGGGTTTCTAGAGCTCGCGTTCTTGTAAATATTGACGCTGGGCTCCGATTCGGTATTAGTATACTTCAGCGGATCATAGCAAGACGGAAAGTATCCGATTAATGGGGCTGCCTTATCATCAGCTTCGGCGATTGTCTGAATTTTGATGTTCAACGTTTCTTCTGCTTT
Organism: Craterostigma plantagineum; assembly: GCA_027422505.1. Classification (NCBI taxonomy): domain Eukaryota; kingdom Viridiplantae; phylum Streptophyta; class Magnoliopsida; order Lamiales; family Linderniaceae; genus Craterostigma; species Craterostigma plantagineum. The sequence continues at coordinate 718,825 of JAPQWV010000120.1, forward strand.
CTTCGTTTCGATCACGGCTGCGTCTCGTACGTCTGCTGATGAATGTCCTTCAGATTTTTTCCTTTTCTCCTTCGATTTCCCCATGGCGTGGTTAGGAGTGAATGGAGCTTCTCCACTCAGCTAGGGTTTGGCGGTGGTTTATATTATATATGTTGTTCTCTCTCTGCCCGAATTTACCTTCGTACAGTAAATTACGGAATATGTGGATAAGACAAAGGACCTAATTGAACTAATTTAAAAGTGAAGGAGCTGATCGAAATTAAAAGGCAAGAGTAATTTCATTTAACCCTTCTCTACGATTAAAATCTTCTGAATCCAGATCGTTCATCAGCCTATCGTTTTAGGGGTTTTTGGCCGAGAATTCAGCTAAGGGAGGGAAGGCTTATCGAAATCGGCCATTTTTTTCTGCAGGTGCTGATTCGTGTTATTGGTATACATTGACGTATTTTATGATCCGTCTTTCTTTGGGCGATGTTTCTGAGAAGTTAGCGATCTTATATGATTTCTCTGTCTGAATAGCTTGTTTTCATATGTTTTCGTTTCTGGGGAATTAAAGTCTTCATCTATGCTGTTCTTGAACGCACGGCGTTGGAAATTACCTTCGTTGATGAGTGTTCTGTTTTGCCGGATTGTGATATGATGATTGTACTTGAAATTTTAGGACTGTTAGTTTGGCCTTTTCTTCAGCTTAATGGATTTTCATTAGCATTTGACTCGTTGAACCCCGAAAAGTCTCCTTGGCTTTTGTTTGCCCGATTCCAATTTTCTCCTGACAATGTCCTTGATGTGAAAATAATTCGTTAGCTGCCACCTGCCTTATGAGGCTTTGATATTTCGTGCGCAAATCCATCCCTCGATTCACGGAGTTCTAAACAAGTTAATGAAATGAAGTGCTCTTAATAGGTTGTGTACTTGGAAATATCTTACAAGAGTGAGCTGGTGGGATAAAGATGGTGAAGTTGACTATGATTGCTCGTGTTACCGATGGTCTTCCACTTGCTGAGGGACTCGATGATGTTCGTGATGTGGCAGATGCTGACTTTTACAAACAGCAAGTCAAATCTTTGTTTAAGAATCTCTCAAGGGGACAGAATGAGCCTTCTAGGATGTCAATTGAAACAGGGCCATATATATTCCAGTATCCTTGCTGTTTATTTACTGTTCATGTTGAATGCTAACAGTTTTATTGGTTTTTACTGGAGTTTGGACTGAGAGTGTAGTCCTTAACTTGGGTTTCAGTTATATTATCGAAGGGCGTGTATGCTATCTTACAATGTGCGACCGTGCTTACCCCAAGAAACTTGCCTTCCAATTCCTGGAGGACTTAAAGAATGAGTTCGAACGTGCATATGGGAATCAAATTGAAACGGCTGCTAGGCCCTATGCTTTCATCAAATTTGGTATCCTTTATCCATGCTTTAGTATTGGCCGTGCCTGTGTTATGTGTTATCATTTTCGTTTTAAATATGTAGGCATACATCTTTCCCTGTGATCAATGATTTGTCTTGCATATGCTAGATACCTTCATTCAAAAGACAAAGAAGCTGTACCAAGATACAAGAACCCAACGTAATATTTCAAAGCTGAATGATGAGCTGTATGAAGTTCACCAAATAATGACTCGCAATGTACAGGAAGTTCTTGGTGTTGGTGAAAAGTTGGACCGTAAGTCATCTTTGTTGTATTGCATTACTTGGATTCTGATCTAGATAAAGGAATGCAAGTACAGTCACGATCTTAGTGAGCGTTTCTTTTTTACGGCCATACTTTCTTGAGCTGACATCTCCCAATATTCCCATCTAAGTAGAAGAATAGTTGGCTAATGTGAATTATATTGTTCATTGTGATATTTCCAAAACTTAGCATGTTGGTTAGCTCCTCTTATTTTTTTTTCGTGTGTTTGCAGAGGTTAGTGAGATGTCCAGTCGCTTGACTTCTGAATCCCGCATATATGCAGACAAGGCAAAGGATTTGAACCGCCAGGTAAGTTTTTTTACTCGTATGATATTCTGTAATTGCAGACAAGGTCAAAGGTTTTGTTTTTATTTATTTATAGGCTCTCATTCGGAAATGGGCCCCTGTAGCTGTTGTTCTAGGAGTTGTATTCCTCCTTTTCTGGGTCAAAAACAAACTTTGGTGATGATCTTTTGCATTTGCAATTCGACGCGCTATGGATCTTCCGTGCCATGCCAGGTTATGGAACTTTTGTTCATTGAAAATATCTCTTTAAGAGGACTACTACTCAAGTACTTATTTTGTGTGTAGATTGAACTATATCTTATTTTGATGTGTAGTAGAACCATATGTTACGTTGCAGAGATTCTTGTTAAAATGCCAAACTGATTCCTTTTGTTTCTCACAATTATATCCACACTATCAGATTATCATCTATAATTCAGTGATTCATATTCATATATGTTTTTTTGTCGTGTGTTTGATCTCTTCTCTTGGTCAATTTTAGAAGTGCATTTGGCCCTCGTATTTATTGAGCTTTCATTAGCATTCGGTTTCGAGATTTTACATATAGCTTTGTCAGAACGGGCCGCCGGGCTGGGTCGGCCCGAAGCCCGCCAAAACGTGCGTTTCCGCGGGCCGGGCCTAAATTCCAGCGTGAAAAAAACTTGGATATTTGTTATTTACAAGGCCCGTATGTCCATTAATTATAATATAAATTGTAGAAAAAGTACTTTCTTGATCATCCATCAAACTTTCCGATTATATTTAAATCTCGAGAACGATATCTGCAAATCAGCCAAGAGACAAACTTTAGCATATATTATTACCAAGTTGGCCATCTGTGCTTATATATATGCTTTTGCCATTTCAAACATAAAACTCACATTCATCGTCAGTTCTGTCCCATTTATACGCCTCAAGATCTGAATCTGATGATGATTCGTATTCTCTCAGATATTGTTTCGTAGAGTTCTGACGAGGGAATATCTTCTTGGCTAATATCGTCCTCAGAAGCAGCTGTAAATATGTATATCACCAGAATATATATAAACAAAATAGGCGAGAATTCGATGATCGATTTCGAATGCGTAAATTTATCTTCATATACCTTCTCCATCCTCGAACCGTGAAACGCATCACGTAATAACAAACCAGCTTTCGCTACGAATTCGTTAATCACTTTCACGACGAGGAAAGGCATCAAAATATTCTTCAAAATGCCGCCTTTCTTATTATTACCCTTCTTTTCACTACGTACTTGTTTGCATCTTCCTAGGATGATTCTTATTGCCCTATCAATCTCTTCTTCTTCTTCAACTTCTACTTCTACTTCTAACCTCAAAGGGCAGTATGGGATTATTTGGAGCGATTGCATCTTCGTAAGTGTTTCATCAAAAGGCAAAACTAGAAAGTATTTTAGGCCTGCTGTAATAATACCATGTGTTTATAAGTGCCCTCATATATATATAGTGTGTTTGTGCATTCGTTTTATGATAAATTGATAGGTGATAAGTTGTTATCGTGGCATCACAAAGCCCACGAGTTTAACCATAGATTATTAATCCGATCTTAAGGGAGAGTAATAATATGCGTTAATCTCGAGGATTAATTATTAATCAAAAGGTCGCCATTTTAAAGGGCTTGGCGTAATATCCTTAGTTATGTTTGTAAGAAAGAAAATATATATATATATCGTTAGGAGTGAAAGAAGAAAAAACACATGTGAGGGTTTCCTTCGAGCTTTGTCTGTATTTTGAATTCCAACTCCAAATTTCAAGAATTTAAATATCTTTCATTTACTACATGTGGACATGTATAGTTAAGACATCATCGTACATTCACAATTCGTCGTGCTTATTCGTAGCCACTCCATTTCCTATACATATACGTAAGAAGAACACTGATGATGAGGGAACAAAAAAAAAAGAAGCCAACTTTGATTGAATTGAACCACTGCTAAATCGAAAAAAGCAAGAGTTTATTTACGTTCGCCAGAAGATGAATCCTCGAAGAAGAAAGATATCTCTCTCTCAGCAGATCGAGGCGAATCCGAGCCGTGAACGCAGTTTCTCTCCGAATCAATCCCACACAATGCTCTTACACTGAGATCATCGCAGGCGAACGTAATAGGAAGACAAGGGAGATTTTCGTAGCTCGAAATATAGAAAAGGGATCACCTTTTCGGATGGATCTCCTTCGCCTTGCTGGCGTCGGTGGGCCCAATCAACGCTCGCCAATCGGCTACTGCGTTTTCCTTCTCAAGAACCATTACAATCACTGGGCCACTAAGAAACGCATTCATTACAAGGAGTCGTATGCTGCTAAAGGTTATAGTACGTGCAAAAGAAAAGAACAGAGCACATTTTCACCTCGTCATGTATCTTACAAGGCTGGAGAAGAAGCTCTTCGAAGAGTGTTCCGAGTAGAAGACTTTCGCTTTGTCTTCGTCTAATTGGAGCTGCATTTCTTGTCTGATAGTGAAGCCATTGTCTGAAATAATTCTCTTTACAATTTCAGTGTAGTTACCATATACTCCGTCTGGTTTTATCATTGCCAGCGTCTTCTCTTTCACACTGTGGGCGCCGGCCGATGATCTATGGAGCAAAGCATAAAAGCATTCACTGTGAAATAAAAAAAAAATAGGGACAGAGAACAGAGAATCGCAATAAAATGTAGACATTGCACAGTTGTTTACTACTAACCTTAACCTTGTAAACAAGAAATGCAAGAGTTTTTAATGGTGCATAAGGTACGAAAGAATCAATTTTTTGAATGATTCAGCTGAGTGCTAACTAAGAACCCTAGAAACCTAAATTGTCACATTTATTCACAATAGGCATACAGAACCATCAAAGAAACAAACCCATGGAATCAGATACACGAGGTAATAACTTGACAGGGTAAAAATAAGAAAAGAAAATGTCTAATTTCTGTATCAGCTTACAAGAAAGTCACGGCGCAAAGGTAGAAAGCTGCGAACTTGATGAATATAACAGCCATTTTTAGAGAAATAAAGGAAGAAGGGCTGCACCGAGCCCTAACTGGTGAGTTTTACTCTTTAATTACCAGCGTTATTACAGAAGCAGAAACACGGATTTTTTAAGTAAATAGCCCTTGAGCTGGTCATCTTTTAAAAAATAGCACCCAAAATCGGACTTTACCTTTGTACCCTTACTAACTCTGCTCTAAAGACTATTTTACCCTTATTTAATGTCAATCAACAACCTCAACAACACTTAACGATAAAATTAATTAAAGGGTTTACATGTTACACTGTAGCGAATATGAAACATCAGACCCGTTATAGAAGAGTGGGGTAAAAGTAAAAAAAAGCAACCACCCACCACTTTCACTTCCAGTAAAAAAAGCAACCACCCACCACTTTCACTTCCAGTAAAAAAAGCAAGCGTGTCTCCCGCCCCTGCACTGCAAATCATCTCCACTTTCACTTCCAGTAAAAGAACAAGCGTGTGCTCTCCCGCCCCTGCACTGCAAATCGTCGTCTTCTCTGCAAATCGACTCATTCGACAATGGCATTCAACGCGAACGTGGAGGTATGTGTTCTACTCTTCGTCTTCTTCAATTTAACGCGAGAGGGGATCTGGGAACGACCCATCGAACCCTAATTTGGTGCGGACCCGTGCTTGCAAGCGTAGGACAGAGCTTTGGTAGCATAGGACCTGTGCTTGCAAGCATAGGACCCGTGCTTGCAAGCATAGGACCCGTGCTTGCAAGCATAGGACATGGGTCACGCGCGCGCAAGGTCGGGGGACCCGCGCGTTATAAGCAGGGGACCCGCGCGCTATGCTCAGGGGACCCGCGCTTATACGCAGGGGACCCGCTCTTATACGCACGGTTCCCCTGCTTAAACGCTCGGGTCCTCTTACCTTAACGGGCGGGTCCTGTGCCACTGCGCGTGCGCAAGCGGGGGACCCGCGCGTTATAAGAAGGGGACCCGCGCGCTATGCCCAGGAGACCCGCGCTTATACGCAGGGGACCCGCGCTTATACGCACGGTTCCCCTGCTTAAACGCACGGGTCCTCTTATCTTAACGGGCGGGTCCTGTGCCACTGCGCGTGCGCAAGTTCGGGGGACCCGCGCGTTTTATGCAGGGGACCCGCGCGCTATGACCAGGGGACCCGCGCTTATACGCGGGGGACCCTTGCTGGGACCGCGCCGATGCGCAGGGGTCTCATGCGCGTCCGTGCTTGAATCTCAGCATATGCGATGCGGTCCCCTGCGCATCTATGCATAAGGGTTTTCTGTTTTAATTATTTCATACCACGTAATTTAGCTAAAATGTGTTTTACGCATAAATTAGGTTGTGATGCAGAAGCAGTTCGACACAGTGGACGAAGTTCCCCGTTTGAGTGTAAAAATGAGCTCGTTATACGCGGATGCCAGCGAGCTGATAAGACAGTGTCTGAACCACCACGAGTGGGAGATTTTTAGGAACGAGAGTCCGTTCGGCCGCCTTGTTATGGCTGAGCCTGATTTTAACCTCTCGGGACAGTTGGTGTGGTACCTCATGCAGAACCAGACGATGCTGCACAACCGGGAAGAGCTGTGGATGATTTTTGGCGGAAAACCACTCCGATTTTCAAAGTCGGATTATTGCCTAATCACCGGGCTGAAGTTCGCAGCCGAGCTACTGCCGGTAAACGACGGCTCACAATTCACCGCAAGACATTTTGGCAACAGCTCAAAAGTCCGCATGTCGCACGTCAAGCGTGTGTTGGAGCGGTTGTCTGGCGACGAGGACAATGTGGACTTCGAGAAGCTGAAGTTGGCGGACGTGTACTTCGCCACCGCCGTGTTGATGCCTCGACCGTCGAAGAAGGACACCGTCGTCAGTACGACGGTCCTTAGTCTCGTCGATGATCGATTTGCATTCTCCCAGTACCCTTGGGGCACCGTGGCTTTCCGTGAGGTGATACGAAGTGTTAAGGTAAATCTACGGGAGAGGCCACGGGACTGGCTGATCAGTGGGTTCGTACAACCACTTCAGGTGAATTATAACTAAGCTTCTTGCATACCATGTTTTGAGGGACGTTTGTAAGATTTTTTGCGTTATTTGTATTCAGATACTAGCATACGAGTGCATGCCGGGGGTTGCAGACCAGTTTGCGGTTCGCAAGGAAGAAGATTTCACGCCACGCATGCTCAGGTGGGCGACGAAGAATTGGGGTCGCAAAGCATGCCCGACTCTTAGGACGGTCGCAGATGCCGTCAACCGTGATTTTGTACGAGGGTTGTTAGTGCCGTCAGCGGAAGAGTTGGAGGCGGCGTACTTTAGGGACAGCGTTTTCGACGTTGGGGCGGCACACGACATATTCGACCGTGTGACGGGCCTACTCACGCGGGGAGTGGAGGTTAGGTGTTCCCCTGTCCACCTCGATCGTGGCGACGACGATCATTTAGCGATCGTACCTGTTGAAGATTTTCCCACACCTGTGGAGGTGGTTGAGGCGGGAGACGTTGGTGCTTCGTCGAGTGCCCGAGGAGTTCGAAGAAGAGGCAAAGCGCCTGTAGATGTTGTTGATCTAAGTGATGAGGATTCTGGCTCAGATAGAAATGAGAAGTGGAGCAAGAAGTACCTCGGGCGATGGGACTTCTCCGGGCGTGAGCTGATTCATGAGCACGATCGCGTGCTCATTGACATGTACCTTCAAGCGGCAAGATTTAGGTAAATGTTTACTTTCGATGTCAATCTCAGTTATCGTACCTAAACACGTAATAATTTTTCTTTTTATGCAGTGATACCGTTTGGTCGTCTGACATGTGCGACGTGGATGCCCAAGGCTTCTACATGCTGCTCTTCCATGATATGCTCAAGTCCAATTGTCTTGACGCATATCTAGATTGCTTGAGGCGAATCTATGCGGACAATGACAATTATCCTCGCGTCTTCGTCTTTCCAAGTTACGTGCAAGACGAGCACTTTAGGAAGGCGCATAAGTTGAATAGGAAGGCGAAAGTCGGGGTGGATGATATGGAGAGCTTCGTGAATGGATTGTCGAGAAGCAGTCGGAGCTGGTTGGAGCGTCTCACGGAGGATGAATTGCTACGATGCAAGTACATCATCTCTCCTGTTTGCGCACGGGCCCACTGGGCAGTGCTTATTTTTGACGCGTCAACGCAAACCTTCGTCCTTCACGATTCATTGGGCGCGCATGGTGTGCAGTTCGCCGGGAGAGTGTTCGTAAGTAGCTGAAATCCGTTTGTCTATCATTTTTATTTATTTAGTGACATGTTCGGTATTTGCTATATTTTGCAGGCGGAGTTTCTTTCCGCATATTGGCGTTTCAAGTTCGACATCGTGACGAAGCCGAAGTTGAATAATAAAATGAATCGCCAGCAGAAGGCTGACAGCTTGGATTGCGGGGTTCATGCGGCGTTGACGGTGGAGACGATTATGGTTGACACGCCCGAGTTTGATGAATATCAACGGCAGATTGATATTTCGGCGTATCGAGCCACTATGGCTGCACGGATATTGCGTGACCCGCATAGCTGTACCCTATAGATTAGTTTGGGGTAGTTTGGAAGTGTTAATTGTAAGTGGCTTTGTAGGTTTAATGGACTTGGTGTAGTTTGTAGGTTTATGGAACTAAAAGTTTTTGATATTATTGAATGAATTGATTCTCTGTATGAAACGAAAGTACGTGATGGGTGATTTGACTTGTTACTGACGAAATTATTTTGACCAAATACTCAGCAATATGCGCGGGTCCCCTGATTTTACGTGCGGGTCCCCTGATTTTACGTGCAGGTCCCATGATTTCAAGTTATGGTCCCTTTAGCACGTATCCCACCATATGACTTGATAAAACTTTTTCCATTGTTGAATAATTGATTCTCTGTATGAAACGAAACGTGATGGGTGATTTGACTTGTTACTGAGGAAAATATTTTGACCAAATAATCAGTAATTGTTCAATTATTGGTACGACTAAAGAGAAACCCTAAATTGGACAGCGACCCGTTCATATACATACCTATACGGGACGCGTCCCATCAGCGCCAACGCAATAAGCACGGGTCCCCTGAGAATGTTTTGGTCCCCTGATTTTACGTGCATTTCCCATGATTTTAAGTTATGGTCCCTTTAGCACGTTACCCACCATATGACTTGATAAACCTTTAAAATAATGCACGACCATTTTTTGGTACAGAAAGCATACATTCCACAGTCGTACGATCACTTTCGGTGATAATCATGACGATCACCAGCATTGTTTTTCAAGTCGATGGTAAGTGGGTAATTCGCGAGGACAATACGTCGAACTGGGTTCCGGATCCAACTTGCCGTTGGCAATCAATCTTGGTCGACGAGGAGTCATGCACGTTAGTGGATCTCACTAACGAGATATTGAATGCATTGTCGTTACGCAACGACAATACCAAACTACGGATAAGCTACATGCCTTGCATAGACTACAATTATGTGCGCCCCATCTACATCGAGAACGATTACGGCGTACGTGCGTACGTTGGAGGTGGTTGCCCACGATCAAGACCACCTCTTCACGTGGAACTTGAATTAGCCATCATTGCGTCACCGCCACACCAACCTCATGATAATGATTTCTCTGGTTTCGACGTCGGCCTTATAGCGCATTGCGATACAAACGCCGAAATCCAACCATTTGAGGGTTTTCCCAGCACATCTTACAACCCTCCTGACCAAAGTAATGAAAGCAGTGGCTATGTAGGCGATTACTCCGGAATCTGCGGCCAAGGATATGATAATGAGAACGAGCAAGTCGGACGGGACGACGAAAATGAGAACGAGGAAGGTGCCTTAATGCATGATGATGATGATGATGATGACGCACATGATGACGATTTTGACGTCGATGTGCACGACGACGCAACTGATGTGGCCGACGATGGTACCTATTCGTTTACGGATGGTTCGACCCTATATGTTGGACAACAATTCATGAGCAAGAAAGAATTGAAGGACGAAATCACTAAAATCGCTGTCGCTGCATGCTTCGAACTCCAAGTGGATAGGTCAAACAAAACCCTGTACGTAGTGAAATGTGCGAAGGAGAACTGCGAATGGAGCATACGAGGTGCACAGGATAAGGACTCCCCCTTTTTCTCAATCCGAAAGTACGTCAACACGCACACGTGCGGCGTGTCTCATCGACGCCGTAGACATCGCCAGGGAAGTTCGTCGCTCGTATCGAGCACGTTGTTGGAAAATTTCAGGGCTCCTAAAGACATCCCCGCTCCCAGTTCCATACAGTCGATGATGCAGAGCAGGGGAGTAGAAGTTTCATACTACAAGGCTTGGAGAGGAAAACAAATTGCGACCGACGAACTAGTTGGTAACAGGGACGCTTGCTACGGTTTACTGCCGTCTTACTTAGATGCGGTGAGGCAAGCCAACGAGGGCAGTATCACTGATTGGGAGATGGACGAAGACAATCGGTTCAAGTACATGTTCTTGGCATACGGAGCATGCGTCAGCGGCTTTACGTTCATGAGGAAAGTCGTTTCTATCGATGCCACTTTTTTGAAGGGGAAGTATAAGGGACTCATGATGATTGCCACTGCGCAAGACGGCGATTTCCATCAATATCCTTTAGCATGGGGTATTGCCGACGGGTCGGAGGGAACCGACCCATGGACGTGGTTTCTCTCGAGATTAAGACGTTTTGTTGCGGATGGCGACGATCTCGTAATAATTTCCGATCGGAACCCTGGAATCAAGAATGCAGTTCCGGCCATTTTCCCAAACGCGTTTCATGGTTTCTGTGCGTGGCACCTTCAACAAAACGTGAAGACGAGAATGAAGAAGAAAGGTGCTTGTCCAATCTTTTGGCGTGCCGCTACTGCCTACACGAAGAGCGAGTGCGACCGTCATTTTAGGCAGCTTGACGGAAAATATGCGGACGTGCAGAGGTATCTTAACGAAGTCCCAAAGGAAACGTGGACGCGAGCATATTGCCCTAGATCAAGATACAACATAATGACGACCAACGGATCGGAGTCTATAAATGCAGCTCTACGTAAGGACAGAGAGCTTCCAATTATTGGACTGTTGGGCTCGATTCAGCGACTAACATCATCATGGTTCAGTAAGCATCGGCGCTCTGCGGAAGCTTCAATCGCCTCGAACATGACTAGGTTTACGCCGAAGGTAGAGTCGATCATACGAGAGAATTTCACCGAGTCGCAAAAATTTCATGTGTCGGAAGTCGGGCATCTAACATATAACGTATACGGGCAGCATGTGAACGAGGTGGTCGATTTGGGGCTGCGCACATGCACGTGCATGATGTTTGACATCGATCGTATCCCATGTCCACATGCGGTTGCAGCTTGTGGTTCTGCCCAAGTGCCGGTATATTCATTAGTGCACGATTATTATACCTTGGAGTTCTGGAAACTGGCATACGAAGGTACTATACGCCCGATAACGGACCGCATTGAAAGTAGTATGGACATGTTGCCGCCTCGTGTTGGTTCACAACGTGGACGACCCCAGAAAAATAGGTTTCCTTCGACGGGTGAATTTGGTACGAGATAACGTTGTAATATGTAGTTTTCGTATTCAGAGTGGCTTATACGTCGCCATTTGTGTTATGTTATGTAAGGTTGTGTTAGGCGAGCTTTTGCGTGAATATGGAAGTAGAAAACCCTTATGCACAAATGCGCAGGGGACCGCATCGCATATGCAGAGAATCCCGCACGGACGCGCATGAGACCCCTGCGCATGAATGTGGTCCCCGCCGGGTCCCCTGTCTTCAACGTTTGGGTCCCGTGAAAAAATCGCGCTGGTCCCATGTTCCTTGCGCGCAGGGAGGGGCGCGTTACTCCCATCGGACCCAAACGTTAAAGGGAGGGGACCTGCCGATTAGCACATGGTACCCCAAATCATTAGGGTTGGTCACGTTCGCTTACTAAGTTGGTCCAATAATTGTTCAATTATTGATGAAAAGTGACATGTAGCAGTGCTTCATTTATTGGTGAAGTGACATGTCAGAGCGGTGTCATTATACAAGTCATCAGAGACAGATGACTTGACATTTGATTCCCGATTCAACTTTTTTGTCCCCGGCGAAAATCTAATATTATTAAATTCGTTAATAAGATGTCCACTGCGAAAATCTAATATTATTAATTTCGTTAATAAGATAGTCATTAATAAAAAATTAAAAAATTCGTTAGTATCAATTATATTTTTTTATATGAATTATATTTATTTATATGAATTAAAATCGTTAATAAGATAGTCATTATATTTTTTTATTAAATTCGTTAATAAGATAGTCATTATAATTTTTTATATGAATTATATTTATTTATAAGATTAAAATCGTATTTTTTATTCAAGAGGGGGTGTGAATAGTAGCCCCCTTTAGAAAATTACGGTACGAATATGGAAATAGAAAACCCTTATGCACAGATGCGCAGGGGTCCGCATCGCATATGCAGCGAAGCGCGCACGGATTCGCATGAGACCCCGGCGCATCTTTGCGGTTCCCGCCGGGTCCCCTTCCCATAACGTGAAGGTCCCATGACTTCAACGTTTGGGTCCCGTGATAGTAATGCGGGGTCCCATGAGTCTTGCGCGCAGGGAGGGCGCGTTACGAGCATGGGACTCAAACCTTAAAGGCAGGGGACCTTCCGATTACCACACGGTACCCGCACATTAGGGTTAGTGATGTTCGCTTATTGAGTGGGACCAATAATTGCTCAATTATAGGTCAAAACTGACATGTCAGAGCAGTGTCCCTATTTATTCGTCAAAAGTGACATGTCAGAGCAGTGATACTATACAGTATGTACAGGACAGATGACTTGACATTTTATTCCCGATTTGCTTGTAATGTTGTGAAAATCTAATATATTATTAAATTCGTTAATAAGATAAAAATTAATAAAAAATTAAGTGTGCGTAAAAAAAATAAATTTAAATAACCACTCGATTAACAATATCTAACTCCAAGTTTAGAAAAAAGAAAATATATTTTACAACATGTATTTCGAGTCGTACGATCATTGACGTGAATCTAGTAAGAGAGCACACCGATAAAACATACTCATGTTTGTGATTTATGTAGGCTGTAACAATCTTATAAAGTGAACGTAATTCTTTTGATTACCTCCATTTTTTTTGTTCTGTGCTATTTTATGATGACTTTATATTGTAGTCTACGATAAACAAAGTATAAATACGCTCAATTAATCGCTTACTTCCATGAATTAACATTGCAAAAATCGCACATGAACATAGGGGACCCACATTTTTTGAACAGCGGACCCACTCTTCAAAACTGGGGACCCGCGATGATTGCATAGTCCCCACACTGAGATGTCCGGGTCAGTCGTGGTCCCGTCAAAATTGTCCGCATGTCATTGCCGGGGCCCGACTGGTCCCTTCGAAATGTTGCTTGATTTAAGCAGAAGACCCGCTCGTAAAGGTCACGGGACCTGTGCGTTATGAGCATGAGACCAGCGCTTGTATTCAGGGGACCCGCTAAGGGAGCGTTCATAGATAACACGGAAAACTTAATATGAAAAAAGTTAAGTTATGTCAAATCACTGCCATTCGCGTTATTTTTATGTCAACTCACACATCACTCTCACTGACAAAATCTCCTCTCACAATTTCTAAACCCTAAATTGATATCAAACACACGTAAAGCAGATGACTTCTATCAAACAACTAAAATTAAAATTAAACAGAAAACTAGAAAGATTTCAAATCACTTAAAATTCAGTTCTTTTATTTTTACGTCAAATCACACATCAGTCTCACTGACAAAAAGTTGGAAAACACAGAGAAACTCAATCGTTCACAATTCTAAACCCTAAATTCATATCCACCAAACGATATGCACAAATCAAACAAGTAAAATTAAAACTCAAGGGAGAAATTCAACAACACATGAAATAGTTCGTGAACATCGCAAATTTTAATTAAAATAAAAATGGTATACTAAAAAGAGTCCCAATCATTATTGAAAATAGAAGATGCGAGGTATTTTCTAAACGCCTGCATATGAGTTTGATTGAGGCGGGAGACGTCGTCCTTCTTCATCATAAGCGACATTGCCGCCCGCAACATCGCCACGCCATCTTCTGCCCTGAAAATCATATCGAAAAAGACACTTATTTTTAAACACGACGACAAAGTAATAAAACGCATCATTCATGAAAACTTACTGATTTTGTTTCCTGAATTCGCGACACCACCTAGCCGGCCAGCTCTTGCCCTTGTTAGGCATGCGTGTTATCAGTTTCAGTTCCTTGAAAATAGCCGGGATTACGATCCGAAGTTTGTTGATGTCGTCGGCGATAAAGCGCAGCTCGAAGCCAGGAGGCGCATCGGAGTCGTAAATCGTATACTCCTTTCCCCGCACATCAACAACGAACAACACCCATCGGCCTGACGTACGCATGGGGATGGCAACTTTGGTCGCTAGATCCCACGACCTGCATTTCCAATTTTCGTCCTCCCCATTCGCGAACGGGAGCAATTTCTTGAAGCCTTTCCCACACGGCTTCCCGATTAGGTTTAGCACCCCTCGCTCGTCGACGAGCGTCTTAAACGTATGGGGCATGTACGCGACTTTGCTCGCAACCGATTTGCTAAATTTCTGCATGCGTTCGATCCCAGCGAGGCATTCATCGACATGCTGCAATAAAAGCAAACCGGTTTTTAACACATTCAAGTAAGGTGACGAAAGGTATTTGGTAAATTTATATACGTACCATCTCATCGAGTTTAATACCCTCAGTCGCAAGGTTCAGGAGCCATGTAGGGTCGTGTTGTCCTAGGATCCCTTGTACTTTCATGCCGGTAATCTGCAAAGCCGTTTTTAGCTGACTTTCGACTTTTGGCCACAAGTTTTCGACCTTGAACTGGATATGCCGCTCGAACGCCGAAAGCTTTGGAGGTTTGACTGTATTCGTCGAGGGGAAATCGGTGAACGGCGTCGTGGTGTACCAAGATGGCTTCTTCGTCCGCTCAGGGGTCTGTTCTGTCACGACGCCTTTTCCTTTGTCGGTCGCTTGGACAGAAACCGAAGCCTCGGCGTGCGTCTCCAACTGATCAGCGTGGTCCTCTTGAGCCTCTATGTCCGTCACTGCCTCGTGAACCCCGAGACCATAAGCGCCCCTCCACGACGATGGGTCGACAACCTCGGGCGGTCTCTCTTCATCGGACCGAGCCGGTGCGACATATTCATCGTAACGTTTTTGCGCCCATTCAGACGGACTGTGACCGTCCCATGCCTCCTGGCTCGGAATATAGCCATCCGGTCCCATGTACGATGTGTTCCTCCATCTCTCATCGTAATCTATACAAGAAATTCGAAAATAACTATAAATTATTTTTCACGTCCTTAAGTATAAAAACTGACCAAGCTCGGGCGGTGTAGCGTGCAATCCACCACCAAACTCGGGCTGTGAAGCGTGCGATCCACTAGCAAACTCGTTTGGATCGACATCTACATCGTAAATAGTAACTGTTGAGTAATCTGCGCAACTAATTAAAAAATTAAGTATAAAAACTGACCAAACTCGGGCGGTGTAGCGTGCAATCCACCACCAAACTCGGGCTGTTCAGCGTGCGATCCACTATCAAACTCGTTTGGATCGACATCTACATCGTAAATAGTAACTGTTGAGTAAACTGTGCAACTAATTAAAAAATTAAGAATAAATAAATATCTTACTATAACGAGCTTCGGTAGGCGGAGTGCGAGACCCGTGATAAAATCTGCTCGCCAAACCCTGAACCGAGTTCCCCAACTCCCTGAGGCTGTCGGCCCACGATCGCATTTCCGTCCAATGTTCCTCGTACGCATCCCACCTTCTCTCGTTCGTCGACCACCGTCGACCCTCTTCTTCTTGAAACTGATGCAATTGCGTGCCAAGTTGGTCGAATCGCCCAAACAAGTTGGTGAAGTTTTGGTCCATACGACTTTGCCATTCATCGAAGCGTGGACCCGAGGCGAAACCCTGACCACTTGATCGTGGGGTCTCCGGTGTTGCATGAAAGGCGTGCTCGTGCGAAGGTTCGGGGTTGCCGTGCGGATGTTCGGGGATTTGGCCGTGATGCTGAATTATATCGGTGTCGCGTCGTTGACTGCCCTCGATCTGGGCGATGGTCTCAGGCACCAAATTCTGCCGGCTAGAACCCTCACCGCGACGGTGGTGGCCGCGGGAGCACCTAACCTCCACTCCATGCAGGAGTAGAAAGGTCACACGATCGTATAGGTCGTGTGCCGGCCCAACGTCGAAGACGCTGTCCCTATAGTACGCCGCCTCCAGCTCGTCCGCTGACGGCACTATTAACCCTGCTAGTACATGGAACTTGCTAGCGGCCTCTGCGATGCTCTTCTGTTTCGGGCAATTCTTGCGACCCCAATCCTTCGTCTGCCACCTGCACATGCGTGGCGTGAAATCTTCTTCTTTGCGCAACGCATAGGCCTCTCCAATGCCCGAGATGCACTCATAAGCTAGTATCTGAATACAAATAACACAATAAATATTAGCAATTACTTATATGTAAAAACAAGGTATGCAAAGAAGCTTAATAATAAATCACCTGAAGTGGCTGAACGAACCCACTTATCAGCCACTCCCGTGGGTTCTCCCGTAGATTTTTCCTCACAGCGCGCATGACCTCCTTGAAAGCCTCGCTGCCCCAAGGATAGTCTGAGAAAGCAAACCGGTCTTCAGCGAGGTGAAGGACCCAGGAAGACACGACGGTGTCCTTCTTGGACCTTCGAGGCAGCAACACCGCGGTGGCGAAGTAGACATCCGCCAACTTGAGCTTCTCTTCGTCCACACGTTCCTCGTCGCCAGACAGGGCCTCCAACGCCTGCTTGACGTTCGACAGGCGAATTGTTGAACTAGCGCCAAAATGCCTCCTCGTGAATGCTTCCACGCGGTCCACCGCCGGTATCGCGGCTGCGAACTTGAGGCCGGTGATTAGGCAATACTCCGATTTTGAAAATCGAAGTGGTTTTTTGCCAACAACCATCCACAGCTCTTCGCGGGTGTGCAGCGCCGTCTGCCTTTGGATAAGGTACCACAGCAACTGAATCGAGAGGTTAAAGTCCGGCTCGGCCATGACAAGGCGGCCGAACGGACTGTGGGCATAATATACGGCCAACTCCTCATCGTTAAGGCACTGTCTTATCAGCTGGCTGGCCTCGCCGTATAGCGAGGTCACTGTAGGACGACAATCAGGAACTTCTGTGCCCAACTGCGTCTTCATCACAACCTAATTTATACGTAAAACACAGTTTAGCCAATTACTTGGTATATGAATATTGAAAATCGAAAACCCTTATGCACATATGGCCAGGGGACCGCATCGTATATGCTGACAGTCAAGCACGGATGCGACTGAGACCCCTGCGCATGAGCAGGGGACCTGTGCGTATCTTCACGGGATCTGTGTCTACTTTCACGGGACCTTTGCGTATATTCACGGGACCCGCCCATAAGATGATGGACTAGGCAAGGGTCCCCTGGATATAAGCGCGGGTCCCTTGATTATACGTGCGGGTCCCCTGACCGTAGCGCGCGGGTCCCGTGTTGTTCTTCACAGGCGCAAGGTCACGAGACCCACGCGCTGCGACCAGGGAATCCGCTCGTTATAACCAGGGTACCACGCTTATACGCAGTGGACCCGTGCTCCGCCCATCATTTTATGGGCGGGTCCCGTGAATTCTAAGCACGGTCCTATGCTTATCAGCACGGGTCCGCACCGAATTAGGGTTTGCTGCGTTAAATTGAAGAAGACGCAGAGTAGAGAAAATACCTTCTCGGTGTTCGGGTTGACTGCCATTGTCGATTTACGCTCTAGGACTGGGTTTTACTTGCAGAGAATAGTTGGACTTGCAGAGAAACGATTTGCAGGGCGTTTTGTGTGCAGGAGAAAACGATTGAAGTGAATTGAAAGTTAAAGTGGTGGTTCTGAAATGCTTTTTAACTTTTACTGTTCCATCACGGGTCAGTTACTTGCAGTTAAACCTGAAAACCACCCTTTAATGTAATACCCCTTTATGTTGAACTAACCTAATTAAATTAAATTAAATACCATAGCACTATCTATATTTTTTAACGGAACTAAATATTACATTATAAAACATAGTTAATTTAAAATACAGTACTAATTATATTGTCAAGGTCACGTACATCAATAATAATAGGAATAGCATATCTTGATTGATAAAATTATTAAATAATTTATTCTACCCTTCTCGCCCTTCTCCACCAACCGGAGCTTGGTCGACATCCTTCTGCACAGCGTTGTTTCGGACAACCTCGATCCAACCTGGGCCTTGGATCACTTCGCTCTCAGCCTCGTCATCGTCGTTTCGGACAGCCTCGGGTGCTTGTCCTTCGATAACTTCGCTCATAACATCGTCGTCGTCGACCTCGAGAGCATCGTCGTCGCCGTTTAGGAATCTGTCGATCTCGGCCACGATCCACGCCCTCCTTTGGGAGAGGTCGACACCGAGGTCGGCCTCCAGACGGCGGCGGACGGCGGCGGCCGTGGTAGTCCAGGGGTCCGAGTGACGGACGATTTCGTGGAGGCGGGCGACGATTTGGGCGTCCGTCACCATTCTTCCTGTTTTGTTTCTGGGATTATTTTTTAAAAATGTTATATGCTGTGTGTTTGATAAATCCAAGCCTTATATAGCTTGCAAAACGCCGTAAGAGCTTCCCAAAACCATAACATATAACGCGGGACCAAGCTCTAGTACACGGGACCCAAGCTCTAGTGCGCGGGACCCAAGCTCTTGTGCACGGGACCCAAGCTCTACCGCATGAAGCATGCGCGGGTCCCCTGTGTTTACGCGCAGGTACCCTGCATTTATGCGCGGGTCCCATGATCTAATGGGCCTGCCCTAATGTGCGGGGACAATGCACTGATGCGCGGGGCCCGTGAATTTATGGGCGGGTCCCGTGAATTTATGTGCAGGTCCCGTGATTTACTCGCCGCACTAATGTGCGGGACTCCTGCTTTAATGTGGGGTCCCACGTTGTAACGCGCGGAACGCGCGGGTAGCCTGCTCTGCTTTCAAGCAGGGTCCCCGGATCAACTGGAAGTAAAAACAATGAACATGTTCGGCCTTCCAAACCGGAATTTCCGAAGCTTTGAGAACCCATTGGAAGGGTTTAGGACTGAGAGTTACAGATTTAGATGGTTATATTCAAAATACGACCCGGAAAAATACTTACACTGAAGCGTGAGGTTCGAATCTTTCGTTCGCCGAGGACTTTCCAGTTTCCTTCCACTGTGAAGAAGCGCGATATGAGGTCGGGGAATTTCTCTTAAGGACGAGGACGAAGAAGAAGAATAATTCGGTGAGGTGGAGTGGAATGAATGCTTTCTGCTGCAAAATGGACGTGCAGCTTTTAATTCATTTCAGGCGTTGTATTTTATTTTTGTTTTTCTTTTTTTTTTAATTAATAATAAGGGATTACGAAAAGATGATTAAGTGTTAATTAAAAAGAGTGCTATTGACCAAAAAAAAAGTCAAGAGTGCTATTTTTTTAAACTTGACCGCGTCAAAGGCCATTTTTTAAAAAGACCCGCAGAAACACACAGTTGACGAACCGAGGAAGACGAAGCTGGTCTGAACTGGTTGACTAGCCTTTGACTTCGGTTTCTTGGGCTGGGCCAATATATGACCATCGAAGCTAACCCAATATATGTCGAATGAGAGAAAATAAAAAGATATACAAACAGCTAAAAATTAATTTAAACGTGGAACCCACTAAAGAAAAAAAAACTTCGGGTGTGACGAATAAATAGATGTCGAGTTACTCGAGTTCAAACTGAGAACGCTCGAACTACCAAAAATTATAAATCGACATTACACAGTTCGTAAACATAATTAGTAGAACCGTATGTGAGAATGAGATAATCAAACATTCATTACTTATTCAGATATAAAACATCGTTTCAGCTTGCAGCAAATGATCATGCACGATAACAAACATAAAACAAGATTTGTCCTTCAAAATGTAAACAATATTAAAAAACAAATAGCATCCATGCAGGCATTCACATCTGCATGGTATTCAAACTTTCTCTTTTGGCCCATTCCATTAGCCACTAGCATTTTCCGCAGAGACATAGTTCTTCCCATCATTCTGCAAAAGCAATAGATTCTTACAAACCCTAAAAATCAACCCTTATATATATATATATATATATATATATATATCTGTGTGTGTGTGTGTGATTGTATAGATACAAACCTCATTAGGGTAAAATGGCTCATCGTTTAACAACCCTTCGAAAGATTCGCCTGACGGCGGCGACCCAAAGGTGTTGATCAAACTCTCCATATCGAAGTTAAAGAAATCGTCGGGAAGGTTCGACGAGTACCCATGATCATGCAGAGGGTATTCCACATTATGATATTGAGGGTTATCAATAGGGATCACTTGATTATCCACGGGGCCCACCGACCCGCCCGTTACCACATTCTGAACCATTGCAACATCATTGCCATTACCGTTTGGTTCCATAAGGTACTGCTGCGAGTGGGTCCCACCGTTGGTTAGGCTGGACGACGAAGACCTACTGCTTAGCCTCGGCATTGAGCCGAACCTTCTAACCCTAGTGGGCCGCGGGGGTGGAGACAAGCCATTACCATCGGAGTTGTTGGCCCCGCCTTGGATGGCTAGTAGCTGATTCCTTCGCTCTTCGATCGAACGCCAATTTTCGTTGCGACATTTCTATATATATTTGAATTAAGATGTTAATAATAAAGTGTTTAGATGATGGGGGGTGTCATTGTATTTAAAAAAAAAGAATTTCATGATAATTACCTGGAGGTGGCTAGCCACCTGCATCCTAGTCAGACCGGGAACGTTCATGATCTGCAGAATATCTTTTGGAAAGCATCCTGCACAGTAAAATGAGATGGATATTATTAGAAATTGAGGGATCCATCCTAAAAACAGCTGCTGAAAGTTGAATTAGCAGCCAGTTTGATGTGTTTAATTAGGGGTGTTCATTCGGTAATAACCGAACCGAACTTTTGGTTAACCGAAAGTTCGTTCGGGAATTTCAGTAACCTAAAAACGAACCGAATTTCGGTTTGGTTTCAGTTTTACCGAATTTTTTTCGGTTTGGTTCGGTTAACCGACCAAATCTGTAATTTTAATAAAAATAAAAAATAATAGTATTAATATGATTTAAATTATAAATATATATTTGTATAAAATTTTTATTTACCTCATATTTTCCATATTTTTATTAAATATATTAATTTGATTTATATTATAAATTATATTATCATATTTTCGATATTTTCCGTATTAATTTGATTTATATTTTAAATTTAAAGATATTAAATAAATTTCGATTTACCTAATATTTTCCATATTTTATTAAATATGGTGGATATATTATTAAGACATATAATTATATAATAATATATCATTATATATTTTATATAATAATATATTTGTATATAGAAATATAGGAAGTCGGTTTTCGGTTCGGTTTGGTTTACCGAAGTAATAAATCGAAACCGAACCGAATTATTTTCGGCTATCAAAATAAAAGCAGTAAACCAAACCAAAATATTTCAGTTCGGTATTCGGTACTTCGGTTTCGGTTCGGTTCGGTCGGTTAACCGACATTTTAACACCCCTATGTTTAATTGAGTCTGGTCTGGTGAGCTGAATTATCTCATGCGGAATAGACATAGAAATTTTGAGAATTATACATAATCTAAGAAAGAAAATAGCCGACGGAAAAGCTTAAGAAGAAAAAAGAAAAGGACTCACTTCCTTCGCCGAGCATAATTACAGCGTCGACGAACTTGGCGTGCAGTTCGTCGGTCCACTGAGTGCACACCTTCCTCCTAACCCTATTATGGCTTCTAGGGTTACGATTCGCCCCTTCGTAAACACCTTGGTCGTACTCTCCAACTATTTGCATTCCGTTGTCGTCCTCCATGGATGAGATCAGATCGTTGAGCTCGCTATTCTCCACGAAAGGTTCCGTTCCAAAGACTTCATCCATGTGATTGACCATCTCCACGAGCTCATGGTCGACTACGACCGAACTATTCGCACCGTTGATTTCTCTATGAGACCTTAAGATCTCATCCATCTTCTTTCTCAAGATGTGCTGCCAAAGATTCTCGACCATGTCCATAGGGACGGGTTTTTGGATGTTGAGAAACGCCCCGTCCTTGATCGCCTTGTCCATCGACCAGAATGTTGCTTCTTCGACCGATAGCACTACAATCGAACAACGTTTGTTTATGTAATAAGCAAGAATGACTAGACAAAAGGGTCTATGGACAAGGGTTTATATATTTACATAGATTATCATAATTATAACTTACAAATAAATGGGATGCCAATAGCAATGGTGAGCTGCATAAGCTTGCAGCTTTGGAGATCGGGCGAGCCCGTGCTTGCCATCACCACGTCCAACCTCGTACTTTGGCTCGATAGCATTGCAATAGCCGAAGAAGCGTATTCGACGAGGGTCACTGTTACAATAAGATTTTGATTTGCCCAATGAATCATCGATCGGTAACAAAAACCCTAACTTTATATAGGGGTTGAAACGATAATCATTTGGGCAGTTATACTACTAAGTGGAACTAAAGATCAACCATTAAAGCTAATCTAGTAGGTAAATAATGTAACATATCATTGAAATTGGAGATTTAGGTTATTATTGCAATATATACCTTTGTATGAACACATCTCTAGCATTCTACCAATCTCAAACAAGTCTTTGCGATCATGGTCGACCAACAACACATGAATTTCTTCCATTACGGCGCGGTAAGGAGCAACGAGGGGAAGGTCGTTGTTTCTAGGGTTTGATGTCCAAACGTTGTCGACGACATTGCTTGATCCTCCTCCGTACATGGTGTTCCTATATATTATGAAACAATATATATATATACATATATATATTATATATGTGTATATTATGAGAAATTGGAGCTTTTTAGCACAATGAGGGATTGATAAGAACTTAAAAAAGCCATATTACCAGCAACAATTGCAGAAAATGCTGAGTATAGATGAGCTTTTGTATGGAAGAGTGTATCTCAATGTGAAGAACAATGAAAGAGACGTGGCCTTTATATAGGGTTTTCGAGCAAGTGTTTCATAGGACATTGCCTTGTTGACTATCATTATTGCTTTTTGGGATATTTCTAGAAAAAAATATAGTTCAGGTGGTTTTCTTTATAATCTCAAATATCGTAATTAATTCACTTTGAAAAAAATTTAAGGATATATCATTATTTACTTTGTGATTAGTATAAACTTTGTGATTTTTATCTTTTGCTGACTAATTTTTGTGTCTAAGGGTCATATTAGTCAAAAAATTTCTTATAAAGATTAATTCTATTACACGAATATAATTTTTTTTTCAAAAAGATAACTCCGTCAATTCAACGGTCATAAATACAAGTCAAAAATATTTAATGAATTAACAAATTAGTGAAATTTATTTTTTTTCTTTAATAATGTTTAACCCGTAACGATATATGCCGCTGACTTTTTTTAGCACTTTATTTGGTATATGTTTCTGACACCGTCTTATTATTATTGTTGTTGATGTTGTTGTTCATATAAAAAAAAAGGAAAAAATGGGCTTTCTTCAGGTTCCAACAATTAAAATGTCCGGGACTTATTTGGGTCTTTGACAAGCCCGTATAGCGGCGAGTTTGGTTTTCTTTCTTTCTTTCTTTCTTTCTTTCTTTCTTTCTTTCTTTCTTTCTTTTTTTTTTTCCGAAACGATATGAGCAAATCTTGTCCTTCAAAAACCTCAATATATTACTATGCAATAAATACATTTTTATTCACTAGGCGAGCTCCTGGACCCGATTCTGTACACCTACTTATCGATTTTCTTTTTTTTTGTTTTTTGTTTATCTAATAAATGTATTGGTACAGTTTCACATTGAAGTCTATCTCCATTCAAATTAATCACGAAAAATGAATTGAAAAATCATTAAAACGAACTTGCAGTCGAGCCATGATGACTTCCCAAGTCCAGAAAAAAAGGTCATTCGCTGACCATACTGGTGTGGGCTTATGAAGATTATAGCCATCGAACATCCCCGCGAAAAGAATAATAATAGGCCGACTTTTTTGAATTATCAATTGACTAAAAGGGTTTCGATGTGCGGTGATGATTAGCCCTCATCACATATGTTTACATTATTATGAGATATTACTAACAAAGGTTACTCATATATTTATTGTATCGATATAAATCATAAGTTAGCATCCCACACAATCCCGTACTAAAATACTTTAACATTATTCATAAATATGTCATGATACAATCCACCACCATATATATATTATTTATTCAATTATTATCCTTACAAACACTCTTATTACAAACCATCTCCACCACACTTATTCAACTTCTCTTACTCCTCTCCATCCATCAGTAGCCATTTTCATTTGCCTCCGAGCCATGAACTCCATAGCCCGATGAAGCTCCACCACCATTAAAACCATTCTGCAAAAAAAAACATATATTTCTATAAACCCTAGTTAATACTACATGGTACTCAAGTGTTTTCATCAGACCTGATTATTAT
Source organism: Craterostigma plantagineum (assembly GCA_027422505.1). Lineage (NCBI taxonomy): Eukaryota > Viridiplantae > Streptophyta > Magnoliopsida > Lamiales > Linderniaceae > Craterostigma > Craterostigma plantagineum. The sequence continues at coordinate 743,376 of JAPQWV010000120.1, forward strand.
TATTCGAGAAATACGCTTCAAGAATAGCATCGTCTTCATCTTGGAACAGCCCAGCAAGGGAATCTAACGGCGTCGACACAATGTTCTGTAAGAAGCTTATATCAGTGTCTCCGAGGCTGTAATAAATCTCATCATGAGAAGGTTCCATGGAAAACAACTGATCACTCATCCCTTCGCCGGCGAAATTATTGCCATTTTCCGGCGAGAAAACGACCTGAGGAGGAATCACTTGTTCTTCATAGCTTTGCACATTCTGAGGATTATTATTGTTATTACTATTGTTGTTGTTCATCATCACCACTTGATGATTCATATCCATAGGCTCATTCGATAATCCTTCGATAACATTATTCTGACGATTCCCATTCCCATTCTCATAATGAGGCTCAGTAGTAAGGTTGTGCTGTGGGAAGCTTTCGCCATTGTTGGTCATTGTTCTTCGGTTTGACGAAGGTGCTGTGATGTTGAACCTTGGCATGGACCCAAATCGCCTGACCCGAATAGACGGTGGGCGGGCCGAGTTGTTATTCGGGTCGGGATTCGAACCCAATTGAATTGATGACGGGCGATTGTTACGCCCCTCGGGAGAATTCCAAGTCTGGTTACGGCACTTCTGTCATCGAAACCAAAGATAAATGTAGAATTAGGGTTTTCATGGGAATATATGATTACATCATATACAAAGGGACCGTATGATATGTCATGCCATATCACACTAGGCTGATGATTTTCTTTATTATCTAGCCTTAGACGTGCAATTTTCTTAAATGAGGTTCTTATACCATGTTAAAATGATCATTCACCTAAAAGCTTTGTCGTTTGAGATCCATGTTAATAGATTACATGGGTATAAGTTATTTGTGTACGGTTATACATGGATTTTGTTGATATTGTATTTTAACATGTTTGATATGTTGTATTAATTATTGTGTAATGATATAAATTGTGTTTGACAGATGTGTTTGAGGTGCATAGGTGAGTATGGGTTTGTGATACACACCTCATACGCACCTTAGAGGTGAGTATGTATATATACAAGCCATATAATCAAATCCTTGTAATAGACCTGCATAGTCACACAAGGTATGTATGACTATACACAGATAACAAACACGAGCTAACTTATTCATATCCATCCCACAACCACATAGACCCACTTGTACTTGTACACATAAATCAAACGAGCTAAATTTCAAGGGTAGGGCATGGGTATTTTTAAGCTTTTATATATTGTTATACTTGCAACGTATAATGTAATAGACTGTTAATTACCTGGAGATGGCTAGCCACCTGCATCCTTGTCAGCCCGGGAACGTTCATGACATGAAGAATCTCTTTCGGGAAGCATCCTGCCCAGCGAAATACGTTGAACGTACCATAATAACTTATCAAGAATTTTTTTTAAAACACACACACACACAAACAACAACTTACTTCCTTCTCCGAGCTTTATGACAGCATCGACGAACCTCGAGTGAAGGTCCTCCGTCCAATGCGTGCACAACTTTCTCCTAAGCCTATTACTTCCTGGCCAAGGGTTCGCCTCACCGTTATTATCATAATACTCTCCGTAATTCACACCTTCACCATCGTTGTTCGCCCTATAGATTTCGTTTCCCGATAAATTGTTGTCGTTGTTGTTCTCCGAGGAGAACAAGTTGGGGGCCATAACGTCGTTGTTACCACTAATAACACCACCTTCGAAAGGTCCCATTACTTCGAAGCTCTCATTGATTCGATTGCTGGGCATTTGCATGGGCCCGTCGTTGTTGTTGACCATCGCTGCGTAGTTGAAGCTGTTGTTGTTATTCGCCATGACATTGTTGCTGAATTCTCTCCTTCTCTTCTCTGTCGAAACGATGTGCCAGAGGCACCTAAGAACATCTGTTATTACTGGTTTTTGGATTTTGAGAAAACCTCCTTCGTCTCTGAAGGGCTGGGTAGGTAGGAATGCGCCCTCGTTTAGTATTACTGCATCAATAGAAGTTATATATGTAATAATTGAGAACTGAACAGAAGGTAAAGACTGAGAATTAAATTATGTATGTGTACATATATTGTTTTTTGTTGCTTACAAACGAAGGGTATGTCCATGGCAACTGCAAGCTGAATAAGGTTGTTATCGTAGCCGTTGAGATTTGGGAAACCCACAGTTGCCATGACGGCATCAAAAGTCGCGTTTTGATTATTCAATAGCATCTCAATAGCTGAGGAAGCATACTGGGCAAGAGTCACTGCACGAATAATAATATTATTTAATATTAATATTAGTATGGCAAGAATATTTACCAGTAATTTAGTTAGGTCAGACTATCTTTTTTGTTTTGTTTCCTATGCTAAAAAAAGATTAATTAAAAACAATCATTTATGCCCATTTCTGATGATACACTATATGGGTGTATATATCAAACCAAGGAAGACATCAAAACCCTAATTCTTCCACCCCTTACGCTTTAATTTGAGGCGCTTATCATGGATCCAATCCAACCCTTTATTAATATGAGGAAAGTAAACTAAAACCTTGTGAAATAAAAAATAAACTTTGAACAAAAGGTGATGAGGAATGTTAGACTTTAACATCATCATTCTCAGATAAGAAGTGGAAAAACAAGTCCAAGCACAAAGTATTATTACAGAAAGAAACGATAGCTTCTATTTGGAAGTGCGTATCTTAGCTAGTCGTTTTCTTTAGTTACGTGCAACGGTAAACTGAAGAAATTGATAGTTAAGCGAAAAAGATGATCGACTAACTAACGTATCTGCAACGGTTTAACGGAAAAATAAATCATTCAAGACCGCTGACACATATAAGCGCTAAAATAAACGTTATATGCGTAGTAGTTTCTATACCTCTAAATGTGCACATCTCAAGCATTCGTCCTATATCAAACAAGCTGTTGAGGTCATGATCCACCAAAATGATATGGATCTCTTCTGCCATGGAAACGTTTTGGCCAGCCATTAGAGTAATATTGTTTGATGTAGGAACATTATAACGAGCGCTATTTGATCCTCCCTCCATATGTTCCTACGAAAGATGTTAATATGTACATGTTATATATGTCATTATTAATAATAGTTTTGATAATGAGAGAGCTTTAAATGAAAATCTACCAATACAAATTACTGCAAGCAGTGATATTGCGTATAGATCAATGTCGTATGCAAGAAATGTGTTTTTCAGTGAGCAAAACAATGAAGGAGATGTTCTCTTATATAGGATTTTCGAGGAGGGATCATAGCTCATTGCGTGACTTGCTATACTATTAAAAAAAAGTTATTGTTTTCTTTTTAACTTAACTCTCATTTTTAATCTTTATAATCTTAGCTATATTTTCTCTTTATAATCTTAAACAACATTTTTAATCCTTCTAATCTCAGCTATCATTTTTAATCTTTATAATCTTAACTCTATCATTTTTAATCGTCGATGAAAAAAGCCAAATACATAAAGAGCCTAATGGTTTGAGTGTCCAGATGTAATAACTTGTGTGTCATTCATTATCTTCATATCTTTTAAATTAAATTTTTGATATATGATTTCGTGAATATACACATTTTCAAAAAGGTGACATAAGTCAATTCAAATGGTTCAGACATTTAATCAGAATTAGAGGGAAATATTCTTTTGTTAGCTCAAGTGAAAGGTCTAATACATGTAATCCTCAACATTATACGACATGTTTTATTATCTCAACTGCATTTTGTAAAGTTTAAACGTCTCATTAGAAGCCATCCAATTTCAAACTTTTTACAGCCCTCCAAATGCCGCTTATTTTTCTGGAACTTTTTTCTGACGTTAAGCAAGCGAAAATAAATTTTTTAAGTCTGTAATTTACTTTTCCGAAATTTACTATCAGTTAACTCTACGTTGCAATGTCGGTCTACGGCAAATTCCCGGTAGAAAGAAATTTCCCCAAGGAAAACGCTTTTACCACCTTTCTTATTCGCCCGAGGCCTTTTCATATCTCTAGCACTCATCAATGAGATTCTCAGACATACGCGCTATTCTTTCGTCGAGATCATTAAAAACGGTAATAACACGAGCAAGATTTACATAATCGCACGAAAAGATTAAATAAAATTCGGCTTAATTTACTCCTCATAAGTAGTTTGTGCTCGTCGGATTCGCAAAATAGTGAACTCTGCAAACCATCTTAGATTTTCTTGTTGATCCACCAGCAATAAGACTACTCAGAATAGGAGGAGGCTGAGAATGAGTCATAAGTTGTTGCATTTTTCTTGAAATGATGTGATTATCCATCACCATTATCTCCAGCAATTTTCTGCAGCTCTGTAAAAGAGGATACATGAACATAGCACGAGTCAATCGACAAACTCCGTTCGAAGATAGCCAAAAGGAAAACGAACTAGCAGCTAAATAATGATGTAATGCTGTGTGACTGGAAAGGCCAAATACGTACCTGAGGATTCAAACCGCTCATGTGTTTGATGATGCCATCCTGTTAACAGTTCATGTTCATTTGAGATGTAAGAGGCAAGAAAGAATTTTCATACGATGATTTTCTAACACACACGAATGCGGAAAAAGACTATTGGCAGAAAATCAGGCATAGAACATATTGGTAACTAAATTGTGAAGTTTAGGAGCAGCAGGTTATACCTCTAATATGCCTGGGTTTTGCATCACAATACCAAGAACACGGCGTATGAGCCCTTTGTATATGCGCTCATTTATGGTACCATCTCCATTCATCCAAGGCAACAAAGGGCTGCACCTCAGATTATAAGAGGCGGTGGATTGTATGGGTTTTGTCGATCTTTCCTCACATGAAATAACTTCGGAAATTGAAGAGTCTTTAGCATTTTTCTGCTCTGATGTTTTGGCAGGAGATTCAAAATCATCTTCAGGCAGATTAAGAATTGTGACCCTATGAACTTCATCAGAATTGATGTCGGTCTCAGCCTCTAAGGAAACATCACTATGGTCTTTGTGACTACTTTGATCGAAAGAAAAGTCCTCGTTGCCTTTTCTCATTACTGGGCCTTTAAGCAGTGCTACACCGTGATCAGGCATAGTTGTTAAGAAATACTTGGAGCGATACAAAGAATCTACAACGTGAAAGGAATCAAAGGTGTTGACCTGAATTTGAAGTAGCAAAAAAGTCATTTTTTCAGCTCATCCCACCACTAACAATAAACAATTAAACCAGCAACCTGAAAAAAAAAAAACTGCGAGTTTATTTCAACCAAACGAACCTTAAGAGCTCGCCCAAATGCTTCAAGAACATCAACCATTACTTCCAACATAGTTTCATCTGAAAAAGAATATGTTGTCAAATACAGTTTGAATCTTATAGGTAATGCAAAACAAAGATGTTAAACCAGCGTGTCAAGTGCTAAATTGAAATTGGTAACATACCCAAGTCGCTCATGACTTCTTTAATCTCATCAATGCTCAATCCATTGTCACCAGCCTTCTGAATGGCAAAATAAAGTGTTCTGAATGAACTCGGATTAAAAGGTGCCATTTCCTCTTGGTAAGTGTATGATGATATCAACTGCTCGGAATAGCTTGTCATAGCTTCCCATGGAGATTCATTCACAGTAGAACATTCACATACTCCCTCCATGAAATCAGCAACCTCTGGTTCTGATAATAATCTATGAAGCTGCCCAGTTCCACCAAAAGACATGACAGGATAAACCCCATCTTTAAATGATTCCAAAGCGTGTAATTTAGGAATTTTAACACATTGTACGTTAACTTTAATCCCGGGGAATCCTTTTTCTCGACGCAATATCAGTTCACCTTCGCCAGGAAAAGAAGCCGATCTTGATCTTTTAGATATTAGTCCACCATCAAGTTCGCAATCGTCACATTTACGCTTGGAATTTCTAATATCTTCTACCTCTCCAACACCTTCATCGGGCAAAGATGGTACAATCGATAGCTCACCTGAAGATAAGAGAGCACACAATGTAAAAACTTCACCACACTGAAGATCTGATGGAAGGTCAAGACCATCATCCATCAAATCCTTATATCTTTCGCTAAGCCAAGTAGTGAACGTCACAGCTCTCTTTGCAGTATCTCCGGGGAATACCGATGATAAGATACCAAGCAAGAATTGCTGAGATAGTGAAAATGGACCATTGCATGCACCACCAATCTGCCAAGAGTGACAAACCTACTTGGTTAATTAAAATAAGAAAAGAATAATAAAACAGAATCCTTATTGGACAATTTGTTCCGAAGGATTATAAGCCAAAAGCTAACAGATAAAATAAGAAGATATACAAAAGGTTGAATGGCCAATTGAATGGTTAATCTAGGTATTAAATATTCTTAGTGCGTCAACAGTACCTACCATAATTTTCTTCTCCCTAAGGTAACTAAAGGCAGCAAATAGATCATGCTCAGAGTAACGACGTAGTGTCTCTGCAAGCAGGGTTGGCACTTCTGGTGCTCTCGTGTTACTCAGAAAAATTAACTTAAATAGTTCTGCAGCATTGGCAATTGCAACAGATTCTTGCATCCTTCGGCTAATGCCTTCAGTTCTATTCAAAAGCTTTGCATACTTTCTAGGGAGCTGCTGAGATCTTGATCTTCGATCATTACCACGATTCTCAAAAACCTGACCATGACAAGCAGATTGAACTTATCAAATTGTAGAACCTTGTCAATACGCTTCAGCAAGCTCAAGCTGGCATCCAGTGGAACCAGCAAGAGAATATAGCAATTAAATCATATGCCCTGAATGCCATTGAACTATAGATGAAAGCATACTTTTGAACACAACGAACCATTCTTATCTATTGAGGTATAAAGGCACAAAAAAAGCATGAATAATCCGATTTCAGGATACTATTCAAAGCAGATATGATTTTGACATTAGAATGTAACTTACATCATCATTATTTCCTCGTTCTGAAAAAGTATCTCTAGAAGCCTCCAATTTAGCCATTTTTTTGTATGTAAGAACACTATCTAATGCCACCTTGACCGTATTATCGTCAAAATCATCCCACTTCTCCGGAGCAAATGATGACGAACACCCACCGTCGTCTTCTTCACGAGAATATTCCTGAGGCATGTTCTCTGAATGCCCACGACTCAGCCGTTTGTCTTGAAAATTTTCAGGGTATCTTGCATATCGTCCAGCGAGAACGTTGCATAGTTTCAATACTGCTTTCCTGAAAGGGGCATAACCATTAAGTACTGCCATTCTTCTTTTGCAGGAATCTGGCGGAGCTGGAAGTTTTGCAACGGATGACCAGTCCACACGGTTAAACTTTGCTCCTAGAGAGGCCCTGTATCTGGCATATTGCATGACCAATTCTCTGGAAGTAACAGATGATCATGAGAAAATAGTATTAAATATCAAAAGCTTTCATGGTATTGAGCTATAAGTATGACAGCAAAAAGAGCACAGTTCAGTTGCAATAATTATTTACGCCTGCAATTCCTATCTTAATTTACGTCATCCATTAGACAGAAAGAAAGGCCAATTGCTTTACAGAGTATTTTATGCACAAGGATAAAGTTTGCGAAGGGCTCACCTATCCGCCTCCTCTGTCCAGGAAAATTTTTTCTTGGGTTTTAAATTCAACCTTGACAAGGCACGTCTGCGAATGAAGGTTTGCGTCTCCTTATCGTCTTCATTTACCTTCGTCCCAGTTTGATCCTCCAAGTCATCTAAGAGGTTTTTGGGATTTCCAGCATCATTTAATTGTCCCTCTGTACCACTAGACGTTGCAGGCATTGAGGATTGCTTATCAGAATGTCTTTTTCTTTTACGAGAATTTAAGTTAGTCACCCCACTTGCAGCATCACCAGTGCGTCGCTGCCTCTTGTCATAGTAGACACGAAGCACCTGAAGTTGCACGATTTTAATATCAAATCTGGTTGACCAAAGGAATTTCTTAACCAATAGAATGAAAAGAACTGGCTGAGAGAAGATATCCTTGCACAGAAATGTACGTTATTATGACAATTTTGAAACGACGATAAAGAAACCAGTCCAGCTGTTATTAAAACAGGTATAAGTGCTCTATTTATTGCATTAGCCTGTGTTAACAATTAACACCAAGTTTCCATGAAACATTTGCATCTGAATGTTCCAGAAGACATACCTGCTCGAGGGTCAGATTTAGTTCCTTCGCAATCTCCTTGCACTCACTAAATGTAAGTTTTTTATTTGGTTCATCATAAGTGACCCGCTTCAGAAGTTCAGCCCGTTGGTCAGCTGTCATTACACGAGTAGATGCCCAAGATTTTATATGAAATACCTGAACAGAACTAGGTCATCGTTAGAAGTGTGTAAACATTCAAGTCATTTAGAAGTGCGTAAAGATTCAAGTCATAATTCGCAAAGACGGAGGGCATCCAACAATGCAACACCTTCAAAGAAAATTTAGGAGTTCAAGAATTCCAAATATAAATTATCTATGTGTAATTCCTCGTAGCGGTACCCTTCAATTCATCAATTATAATGTTTAAACAGCACATCTGGAAAACAAAGGTATTAGAAGGATCAACTTTAGAATATTATATTGAGGCAAACATTCATCAAGCTGACATCGATTCAGCTTCATCTATTTTCACAGAGTAAGAGCAGAAAGGAAGCTTCAGGACAAGTATAATGCGGTTTTCAACTTAAACTCTCATCCATAACAAGGATATTTCACCCATACTGCACATGATTAAAGATTGAGTTATTCAAAACTAAATATTATGTGGACATCACACCTCACGAACTGCGGATCCAGGAAATGCGAGCAAAGCAACCGGTGATTTAGCAGCAGCATAACAGTACTCTAACGTATTCCAGTAATCATCTACAGCTTTTCTACTAGATAGAACGAAATCGTGTCTGATATGAGGGCGGCGATCAGGAAAAGGGAATCCAGATGATCCAACAGCTTTGCTTGGTTCTTCAATGTAAGGCTTTAGTTCCAGTGCATGTGTAAGCTCAGTGTGGGGGCTACTAGCTTCACTTTCTGAGTGGTTCTTACTCACAAGACGAATCAACTGTTTCAAAGAACAGATCCAAACCATTACAACGATAAAAACTATAAACATGAAAGAAGGAACCTGCGTGTATCTAAATCCACTTAGAACATCGGGGCTTCTAAGAATGAATAGGGAAAAAGGATGTTAATTTTGCAATAAACTGAAACAGTCCACCCACAGCAACTTTTTATATTGAAAAATGAATGTTCATTCTAAAAAGTAGCAACACAGATTGATCCTGCATTGGTTCAAAATACAGTTTTGGTGATAAGTTTTAGACAAATTAAGCATACTGACAATATACAGAAAATAAGATAAACATAGGACTATTGCTCTATTCCACTTCGAATGAATTGATCACAGAAATATCGACATGTCTCAGCCTGAATAGCCTTCCAAATCTCTCTTGTTTGCCTTATAAGCATCCTAATTTCTATATGTCAATCAAATTTTTTTCATCCCTAATATTCCGCATAAAAGACTTTATCAAAATTCACTTAGTGATACATGCATGAAAAGATCTATATGGATAAGAGGGACCTAATGGCTCTAAAGAATGACTGTTGGACAAAGTTTATGCATTATACCCTGAGACGACGCAATATATCAATTAACCATGATAATCTGCCAGTTGAATTAGTATCCATTATACACTTGTACTCTGTTGGCGGAAGATCACAGAGATGCAATCCACTTCTACATTTCTCAACCATATTTTCGATCTTTTGAACAGAACCCACAGCTTGTAAGAACAACTCCAGTGGCATGGACTTAATGGCCACATCTAGCTGAAACAGTTTCCATGTGCTATGAGGATTTTTCGTATAATTCGAATGGTTACAACTCTGTAACACATCATCACCGCTGGGGGACTTGCAGACAAAATCCCAAAGATAAATGTGAAGAAGTTTTGTTCTGATCATTTTTGCAGGTACAAAGCCGTTAGCACGCATACTTTCAGCACGCTCTGATTGACTGCCTAGTGTCACCTTCGATGGAATCCTCTGCACATCATTCAGTATAGGAATAGTCTGACTCTTCTTCTGTTGAGCAAGTGGTTGTTTGCGTACTTGAACCTCGAAGGACCTCATTTTATCATGAATTTGACCCAATAATTCAGGTGAAACATTATATACAGAAGGGTGAAGGACCACTTTCGTAGTTCTGGTGCGTCCACAGTTTGTCACATTAGGGACACTCACATGGATGCATTTACAATGCCCTTCTTGTTGAAGCTTGCTTAGACAGCGATCTAAGGTCTTACGGTCCATCATTTCATTTTCAAGGCCCTCAAGACGTCTGTGAAGTTCAGGCCTAACAAGGAACTTCTCGACCTGCTCATAGGAAAGCAAATTTAAATATAAGTGCAAAGATAAGTTTACTAACTAACTGTTAAGTATGACATGCTATCCTGAAACCAAACAGTGTTAGGTGGAATGGCTTCCTGTACACACACACACACAAACAAGCACATGGGCAATGATGCAATAACCCATGTAAAAATCACGTGTGACATCACAGAATGTTAAATTTGAAGATTCCATCCTAATACCGATATGTTCTGTCTTTGCATATTTAGCAATTGGGATTACATAATTTTACAACGTGGGATAGAAATCTCAACACTACCATTAAAACCCAAATGATGGGAGGGCATACCTGCAACAATTTGAGTATAAGTTGCTCCCTCACTGAGCTGGTTGCACCTGAAGTTAGACGAGGATATCTTGGATATGATCTACGCCTCGAAGGAGCTACAGCATCAGAAGGGCATTTTTGTAGCTGATTATCGTTAGTAACTGTGATAGTGTCCTGCTGTGGTTCTACATCATCAACATCACTTTGTTTCTGAGATGGAGAATTCCGAGGATTGTATAGTAAAAGACAAGTATTACGGTCTTCATCCTTCGCGGTTGAGGTTTCAGAAGGCTCCAGCACGACTGATGCATTGCTTTCACTTATATTTGCCCCACTGATATCCTCAACAGGAGAAGAGTGGTCTTCCACCTGCAGGGGCTGGGGAAAGTCCTCTTGAGAATCCAAACTTGCACTGAGTAAATTAGGTTCAGTAACTTCCGGAGGGACTACTCTCTCAGTGGGACCCACACAAGTTGATTTTGGATTACAGCTGCCAGCTGTCCAGAGCCGGTAGATTTCGCCTCTATTATGACTTTCCAATTGTATATGCAATCCAAATCTGGATACCATTTGTCTGAAATATCGTTTATGGTACTCCTTAATGCCTAGTCCAAGCCTTCCACAGACCTGCATGCATAGAAAAGATTGAAATTTAAATTAATATGATGCCACATTTTTCAATGACTGGAGAGTTACTGAATTAGCCCATAGACATTTGATAAAATTACATCATGATCTGACCCGTACCGACTTAGACTTTCAAGTAAAGGTTCATACATACCATAAAGAAGGAATTGATTAGTAGAGAGGCTCATCACCTTTCAATAAACACAACTAATTATCTATCATATTCATAAGTGAGGTTTCATACAAGCTTAATCATTATTCTGTAATTAGCTGCAATTGCAAGCTAAACCATCATCACATTAGAAAGTTTGAAGAAATGCTTTCAATGATAACGGAAGTGAAGCAACTACGACGTAGGAAATTTCAACCATTCTTTCACATTCAGAGTTAGGAGCCCTGACACAACATCAATTACACAACATCAACCTGCTCATGTTTAACAGAATCCAGCAATGTTGTTCACATATTGTTGAGGGGCTGCATTACAGTATATTACACTTACTTCTCGACTGGTCAACCCCTTAGATCCGGCAGCATCAATTAGGTCATACATTTGACGCATAATGGGAAGCTCAACGAGTTGCTCCGTTGTCTGTCCTTTCTTAATCACATTTGTAGGCCGTTCTACTTCATTATCCTTCTTCCCAGATCCGTGAATTTTCGAGTCAAAATGTGAGGGTGAAAAACTTCGAAGCAGGCGCAAACAATTTACATCCTGAACATATCAGATTTCAAAATCTATAATCCTTGCTCAGCAGAATTCACAAGCAATACATTTCCGTGGTATCAGATGTTCAATGCTCGTTAGTACCACAAATGGCTCCAACAGTTGGAGCCACCCAAAAATAAATCAACACGGTGTAAGTGAACTAAAACTAATAAATTAAGGCTTCCATAAAAATAATGTCTTGTAAATATCAATACGGAAATAATATTGAAATCAAATCAAGGTCACCTCTCTCGCGTGCATACCTTCCTGTTTATCTTTGTACGGCATTCCTCCACAAGTCGTGCATCTTTTAACTTGTGGCATATCTGAGCAAATATTTATCTCAGAAAAAGGATGAAAAATTTCTATGAAGTACAAAATATCATGGTAGAACTATCACACACAAATAATAGAAGGATCAGAAGTTACATTTCTCCAAGCTCTATGGCCGGATACCCCTCGATAACCAAGATCTTGTTTGAGATCTGAAACAACCAGAACCTTCGGGAGCACAAACAAAATTGAAAGAAATAAGTTCATATTGCAAATCGAGACCTACAAACCAGATCTCAGATATGGCTGACCTTTCCTGGAGTTTTTTCAAGTTTAGTGCAAATAGCTTTTATAGCAGGCAGAAAATCTTTGACCTGTACGTCCTCTTTGACAACTTCACCTTCCAAATCATTGAAAGACTCCACATCCCCATCGGCAACATCTCCAAGTAACAAGGCCTTGTCATCCTTTATAATTTCAAGCCTCTGTTGAAAGCCCAAATGCTTTCCATAACGGCATAAATAGAGCATGTTGGTGGTAACCACTGAACCATTATTCTCCTCTCTGCTGCTAGATGAATGCTTCTTCCTATTCCTGATAATAGTGGGGTGCCTTACAATTAATCCTAGGCTTTCAAGTCTCTTCAGTTGGTAGAAGATATGGTTGTGCGCAATACGTAATTCCTTTGCAAGCTCACTTTGCGCAAGCCCATTTGCTCTGCAGAAGCAGAGGTGGAGGTCAATTTTTTCAGTCCAAAACCAATTAATCAACTTCAAGAATCAACTGCTAAAGATAAAGCTAGGCGAGCATAAGCTATCCGAAACTCAGACGCAAATGATCACGCCATGTCATCTCACCTCGCAACAGCGAGTCTCTCAAGAATCTTCCTCTGTGTCCCGGACAAATCCGTCGACTCCAACGCGTCCACTTCGGAAACGCCTACGAAGCTCCTTCTCATCGCCTCAGCCGCCACGATTCTCAAATTCATCTCCTCGCAAACCTCCACACTAACAGTCCCCAAATACTCCCTCGAGACGACGCCGGCTTGGCTACTGAATACGAGTCCTGGAACTTCGACGATGTTCTCCCAAACCGCCCGCTTCACGCTCGGTCCGAGGGGGAGCCCAACGTCGGCTAGAGTAGAATTGATTTTGGGCCACAAATCTCCGAGTAGAAGACCGTCCGACGATCCGCAGCATACTTCTTCAATAGCTGAGTGGACAATGGCGTCCATGGGACAAGGGATCGGTGAGCGGTTGATTTTCTTTTGGCGGGGAATTTGAGATTGGATTTGTATGAGGTTAGGTTTAGGGTTCGATTCCGTTTGGGGTATAGATCACGAAGAAACACAGACAATGCTTTTTATTTACCTTTTAAATTTATTTTTCACGTCAAAATGTATAATATCGTTAGGGGTGTTTAAACTTCGGATAAAACCGACCGGCCGAACCGAAACGAAAAGACCGAAATCGAAAACAACCGAACCGATTTGTAAAAAAAAAAGAACCTAACCAAATTAAAATGGTTCGGATATCGGATAAGCATACGTAAAACCGAAACGAAATTAATCATCATTAAAAACTTCTCTCATAACGTAAACAACACAGTAAATATAATTTCATTGTTATACTTTTTTTTTTCACTTTAGGTGAATGTTTTCCTCACCAATCAAGTACTATTTTTTTCCCAAATGGTTTGTAGCATCTTAATGTTTTTAAATTTAGTTAGATTTTGTTCCATTTTCAAGTTTTTTTTACCGTTGAATTGTTTTTGCTACATGTCACGTTTCATAAATATTCTTTGTTAATAACCATAAATTGGTTTATGTATTTTTACCTCATAATATTTTTTGTTGATATTAAATTACTAACCGAAAAATCGAACCCAAATTTGACAAATCCAACCGAAATGACCGATGAACACACCACTAAATATCGTCCTTCAGACATTTTCCTTAAATCGTACAAAAGACGTGGCCCATTCATATGCGAACACGTGTCCACCTTCTCTGGCACAATTTCATCAGAGCCGTACGAAACTCTCCCCCATAGCTACTGTTCATACATAGAAAGAAAAGAAGCTGATAATATTTAACAAGCAACAATGTTGAGCAGCTATGCTACCTCAATCTTCAATCTTTGAGCTCTTCGTCGCAACGCCACGAATCGACCATACGATGAGCTTCCGTTCCCACGCCTTCGCAAGAAACCCCATAAGGAAGAGAACCCCAAAACCGATCGAAGCCCTATCACCAAATTCAGCTCTTCAAACCCTAAAATCCCTAATTTCAAATCAGAACCAGGAGAAGGATCCCTCTCCTCATGATTTCAAGGTCTTGCCCTTCGCAAGGGGGAAACCGTTGACCGGCTTCAAAGCCGACGGGCCAGGGCCGCAAAACTGGCACTTGGGATGGTTGAGCCTGAGGGAATTTAGTTCGTTCATGGAAACCGCTGATTCTGGCGTGTTGAGCGAGGATTCTTTCGTTTACTTGGGCTGCGAAAACGAGCGCGGCGAAGGCAAAGCTTACTGGGCAACCGACGCATCTGACGTCGGCGGTTTGGGCGCACAGCTCAAGGCCAGAAACCTCTGCTTCGTTGAGCTTAGGACTCTAATGGTCGCCACCGATTGGTCAGACGAAGAATCCATGGGCCAATTGGCCATCGCCGGCCACGGCCGAGCACTGTTAGAATGGAACTCCATGGCCCGATTCTGCGGACACTGCGGCGCCAAAACGATCCCCAAAGAAGCTGGCAGGCGCAAACAGTGCTCGAACGAATCCTGCAGTAAGAGGTTCTACCCACGGGTCGACCCTGTCGTGATCATGCTGGTCATAGACAAAGAGAACGACAGAGTCCTATTAAGCAGGCAATCGAGATTCGTCCCGCGAATGTGGAGTTGCTTGGCAGGCTTCATCGAACCCGGCGAGAGCTTAGAAGAGGCCGTGAGGAGGGAGACCCACGAAGAGACGGGCGTCGAAGTGGGCGAGGTGGTTTACCACAGCTCTCAGCCTTGGCCCGTCGGGCCTAGCGGTTCCATGCCGTGTCAGCTCATGGTAGGGTTCTTCGCTTACGCTGAGTCGACGGAGATCGACGTGGATGAGCATGAGCTTGAAGATGCTAAGTGGCATAGCAGAGAGGATGTTAGGAAGGCGCTGGCTTTTGCCGAGTACGATAAGGCGCAGAGAAATGCCGCTGATAAGATCGAGCATATGTGTAGAGGTGTGGAGAAGGCTCAGAATGTCTCTGGGGATTATAATGTTGAGAGTGGTGAGCTTGCGCCTATGTTTGTGCCCGGGCCTTACGCTATTGCTCACCATCTCATCTCTTCTTGGGCTAATGGAGATGACGGAATGCATAGGCGAGGTAGTTGTTTGTGAAGAGTGGAAAACCTCAAATCTTTTGAGGTACTAAAAGTTATGTATTTTTTTTTTCTTATTGATGTTATGTTGTTTGGCTTGGTGTATGAACAACCTTAAAGTTTGGTTGACAGTTACACATGTTGGAAAAATTTTGGCGAATACCACTTAATAGAAAGATATAACACTGTAGTTTCCATAATCATCGCTTGTAACGCCACGCGACAATCGACAATTGTTGGGTGAAATTTTATTTGTCCAAAATCCAAAGGTGGAATCTTTAGCAAGTTACAGCTGGACTGAGATTTGAATTGACGATGCTGACTTGTATGTATAGGAATGGGATTTACAAATTGTTGTTCGTATTTTATTGAAGCAAAATCAATATTCACAGAATATATTCTCTGTACTGCGCATGGGATGGGCGGTTCTTAGCCGTCGGATCTTTGACTGGACAAAGCCACAGCCGCTAAAATAAAAAAGTCAAGCCTCTGACGCAAAAATTTATTACCAATCCCAACAATTCTCCCCACCACAAAATCCAGCTAAGAAAACAGAGCTTCGAACACCAAACGAAAAGGGCCCATTTCGCCGCCCATCTCATTCCCTGCGAGCCACCATAGATCGGCGCGGAGCAGCTAGGTAATATTTCCATGATATTCTTCTAACGTTTCACCTCTGATATCTGAAAGCTTTTCAGAATCAGAAGGAAACCATGTCTCTTCTGAGGAGGAGAAGGGCCGCCGACGGCCCCGACCCGGCCCGAGGATCCGACAAGGAAGAGACCAAAAAACCCGAAACTGAAACAGAGGATGAGAAGAAATCGGAGAAGAAGCATCGTAATAAGAGCGCTGGCAAGTGGTCCTGCGTGGATAGCTGCTGCTGGCTCGTAGGGTGCATATGCGTTGCTTGGTGGGTTCTTCTGTTCCTCTACAATATGATGCCGTCTTCTTTCCCGCAGTACGTGACCGAGGCCATAACGGGTCCTATGCCCGACCCGCCCGGCGTGAAGTTGGCCAAGGAAGGGCTGAAGGCGAAGCACCCAGTGGTGTTTGTGCCTGGGATTGTGACGGGCGGCTTGGAGCTTTGGGAGGGCATAGCTGCGCTGATGGGTTGTTTAGGAAGAGGTTGTGGGGCGGGACTTTTGGGGAGGTTTACAAGAGGTATGAATAAAGATCTTTCCAAGATTAGATTTTTGTTTTTTTTTTTCTGTTTTGAAATGGTTTGAGGGAATAATTGTTGGATGGATTAGCTGCATGGTCTTGAATTCGTATTGACTTGATTGGTTGAAAGGTGAAATCTTTTTTCCTTTTTTTGGATTTCTTGGTAAGTAGCTTAAAGAATCTGGGAGTAAAGCCACGAAATCTTCCTTTGAAGGTTTATATAAAGTGTAACTGAGAGGAGAATGGTGAGAATCTGTGTTCATTTATTGCCTCAAAGTTAACATTTTTGTTCAAATGTGAATCGAAGTTTTCATTTTCTGTTCCCAATCTCACTTTTCTCCTATCTTTTGGATAATTCCGCTTCTATAGCTCATTTACCCTCTTTTAACAAACTCTGAGCCGACAAAGCACTAAACCTGCGATTCAGTTGCTTTTCCGTCGACTCCATATGTTCGTTTCTTCAAATCCACATTCAGAAAGAAGAGCCCTTGTTTTTTGCTTCATAGTCAGAGATTACATTACAGTAATAGTAGTGGTTTTGTTCTGAATTCCACTTTAAAATGTATTGAAGAGGTGGAATTATTAAGAAATAGGAGAATGTTCGGCTCTTCGTATTCTCACTCTCACCGTGTGGAATTTGATCTGATGACAGTAAACCTTAGGGAGATATAATAGCCTATTCATCACAGTTTGCCTTTCCTCTGTAAATACTCGTCTGAAATTTTTTCCATCTCTTTTTGTTTCTTTTTCTTGCAGACCTTTATGTTGGGTGGAACACATGTCTTTGGATAACGAAACAGGGATGGATCCTTCGGGTATAAGGGTTAGGCCCGTAACTGGCCTCGTTGCTGCCGATTACTTTGCCCCGGGATATTTCGTATGGGCTGTCCTAATCGCTAACCTCGCTCGAATAGGCTACGAAGAGAAGACCATGTACATGGCTGCCTATGATTGGAGACTATCCTTTCAGAACACAGAAGTAAGTATTGTGTTTCTGTTTCCGATAGTTAAAGTCGAAAGTTTACCGTTGAATCATCGTTTCAGTTAGAGGGTTGGTCTCATTTTCTTGCTATGGTGTCAAAAATTCGAAGAATTTCCCTGCTTTCTTTCAGGTTCGCGACCAAACGCTGAGCAGAATCAAGAGCAACATCGAGCTAATGGTGAACACAAACGGCGGTAATAAGGCCGTCGTAATACCTCATTCGATGGGCGTCTTGTACTTTCTCCATTTCATGAAATGGGTCGAAGCGCCCGCCCCGACGGGCGGGGGCGGTGGGCCCGACTGGTGCGCTAAACACATCAAAGCAGTGATGAACATCGGCGGGCCGTTCTTGGGCGTCCCAAAGGCCATTTCTGGGCTTTTCTCAGCTGAAGCTAAAGACATCGCAGTCGCAAGGTACTTTTCTTTTTCTTACTACGATCGTACTATGAAATTTTTTCGCAAAGGATAAGTTAAGAGTCGAATTTTCATGCAGGGCGATTGTGCCCGGCGTTCTTGATCAAGACCTGTTTCAGATTCAGACGCTTCAGCACGTAATGAAGATGACACGAACGTGGGATTCTACGATGTCGATGATCCCTAAAGGAGGAGACACGATGTGGGGCGGCCTCGATTGGTCGCCCGAAGAAGGCTATCGTCCCAATAGGCACAAAGGAAATCCCGACAATACTTCGAATATTGCCGACGAGGGCAAAAACGTCCATTACGGGAGAATGATATCCTTCGGTAGAGACGTGGCCGAGGCTCTGTCTTCCGATATTCAAAGGATCGACTTTAGGGTACTAATCGCTTTTTTTTCGTTTTGATGCTACTGAATTTTATTTTTTTCGTTCGAGTCCGTACGACGAAAAAAATCGTCATTTTCAGGACGCTGAGAAGGGGAACAACGTGGAAAACAGCACTTGCCGAGACGTTTGGACGGAGTACCACGACATGGGAATCAGCGGCGCGAAAGCTATCACGGAGTACAAAGCGTATACGGCTGGGGACGTGTTGGATTTATTGCGCTACGTCGCACCGAAAATGATGGAGCGCGGAAGCGCTCATTTCTCCTACGGATTGGCGGACGATTTGGACGATCCTAAGTACGAGCACTACAAGTACTGGTCCAATCCGTTGGAAACAAAGTGAGTTTCTTCTCTAGCATTTCCATCCGCTCGAATGTTTTTCTTTTTCGGGCGAATGCCATTTTTGGTTCCCCAGTGTCTGGGGCTTGGGCTTTTTTTTAACCCAGATGTTACCGATTTTGTGATGTTTTGGTCCTCCGGTTAGTTTTAACCAGTTAGTTTTTACGTAATATACGAGTTGGGCCAGCCCGAGTTTACGGACCTTTTTGGTACCACGTTTTTCGGCCAGCAAAAACATGTGTTGACCTAGCCCGGCTCGGCCCGTAAATTCGTCCAAACTAACGGTTAAATTAACAGGCGGACCAAAACGACACGAAATCGGTAACATTTGAAATTTAAAGCGGCAGTCTCAGAACACTACGGAGGCGACAAAAAAACGCCCATGCCCCAAACAGTGCAGACCGTAAATTGCATTTGCCCCCTTTTTTCCCGCGTCATTTTGATTTCGGAGCAATTTACGACGCAGACGCGCTTATTTTGTAATTTTTTTTTAAATTAGGTTGCCGAACGCGCCGGACATGGAAATATTCTCGATGTACGGCGTCGGAATCCCGACAGAACGCGCCTACGTCTACAAGCAAAACCCGTCCTCCGACTGCTACATTCCCTTTCAGATCGACACGTCGGCCGACGAGGAGGATCCCGACGGTTGCCTGATGGACGGCGTATACCTCGTCGACGGCGACGAGACCGTCCCCGTCCTGAGCGCGGGATTCATGAGCGCAAAGGGCTGGCGCGGGAAGACGAGGTTCAACCCCTCGGGAATCAAGAACTACGTCCGGGAGTACGACCACGCGCCTCCCTCGAACCTCCTCGAGGGCCGAGGGACGCAGAGCGGGGCCCACGTCGACATCATGGGGAACTTTGCGCTCATCGAGGACGTCATGAGGGTCGTCGCGGGCGCCGAGGGGGACGACCTCGGCGGCGATAGGGTTTATTCCGACCTGTTTAAGTGGGCCGAAAGGATCGACTTGGCTCTTTGACGCCGGAATCGAAAAAAAAAAACTTATATGTATATTCTCTTTGCGCGTAAAATGTCGAGTGTTTTAAGAAACGTAAGAGAGAAATGCGTGGTTTTTAGGGGTTTTCATTCGAATAATCTCTTCAGACCGTGCGAATCCGATGCTGTCGTCGTCCACATCTCACGCGCTATTTGCTCGTTCGCCTTTTCGGTTAAGTGATACGAATCCCAGTAGACGAAATTGCTCGGGTCGTCGCAGAGTTCGAATTCCTCTACGGGCCTTTTCCCGCCGCAGCTGAATACACCGTTGAAGCGCCCCGACCCGCAACACGCCTTCTTCGATTCCTCGAAACCTTGTCGAGCAAAAAATAATCATCCAAACGTTTAACCATAGCCATCCTCCGAACACTTGCTTTTTGCAAAAGAAAAAAAGAAGAAAAAACGCGCACCGTATTTGGCGGGATGTGCGTACTTCTCGGCCAGGCTGGAGTTGAAGTCGAACAGAAAGTACTCGAACCCACGCAGCTTACGGGCCATGTTCGACAGCATTTTCTCGAGCGCTACGTTGTGCAGTTTCGCCAACTGGGAAGGCTCTTGAAGGCATTCTTCGGCGTTCTCTTCTCTTGCAAGAATTCGTAAGCCCGGGAAACAGCCTAATTCGCCTAGGTTTAGAAACACGAATTTCCTGCCGCCTCTTCCGTGTATCTCCTGCGACAAAGAAAGTACGGCTCGGGTCGGGGCGGGTTAATGGGTCTGAATCGAATTCAAACGGGTCGAAT
This sequence comes from Craterostigma plantagineum, assembly GCA_027422505.1. Taxonomy (NCBI): domain Eukaryota; kingdom Viridiplantae; phylum Streptophyta; class Magnoliopsida; order Lamiales; family Linderniaceae; genus Craterostigma; species Craterostigma plantagineum. Next base: position 763,985 of record JAPQWV010000120.1, read on the forward strand.
AGAAACTTACTTCGACTATGGTTGAGAGGTTGCCGATGACTATTTCCACGTACTGTGTGTGAGTGTAAGATTCGAACAAAGTCGAGTTTAAGAGAAATGGGCTGATATAGTCGTTTGTGCCAATGCTGAATAGGTACACAGCTTTTGATGAGATTCTTGATGCTTCGACATTTCCCAATTTTGCTCTTAATTCGACTATTTCCTTGGTGTAATATTTCACCTGCGTTCTGAGGTTGATCACCTGTTACAATTTTGATTAGTTAAGCAAAAACGCTGTAAGGACATCTCATGTGAGAAAATGTGTCTCCTTTTAGTATGAATCATGCAAAATGATAGAACTTGAACATTTCATTAGTATGATGCATGAATGTATGGACGTATGTGTGACTGTGAGCAATCAAATGAGGGCATAATATTCAAGTAGAACACGATATTTACTCATCCATGCTCATTCAAAAAGAAAGAGGAGATAGTTCCTTGTCTTATTACCCTACACCTACGACAAAAAAAAAGGGGCGAAAATAATTGCGAATTGGCAATAAATTAAAGTTGTTGTAAAACTTGTAAGAAGAAATAGTTTGACAAAAACTTCTTTTTGGCATAGGAAAACGGCAGTGGTGTTTAACCTACTAATTGGCTACTCCTACTACTGAGAATAGGAATCGTGCGAAAACAAGATGTTTGGACTCTTGTAATTATCTATGATTGTTGTCTTTCCAATATATATGTGTATATATATATATATGCAGGTGAAACATCGCTTTCAAAACATACGTCCAAAATATATCAGTAGGAAGAACAAATAATTTATTAACAGTTTTAGAAAAGCCCAATAGATCAATCAATCCTCAACCACAAATCGTGAAGATAAGAAATTTGCCAAATTCATGGCCATGAGTTAGCTATTTCTCATTCTTGTCAGTGAAAACCTAAAAATGACAGTTTCGTACGAGTAGAATAACATATATTGGTTAGGCCATATTTTTATACAGTGCTATTTTTTTGATAAAGAAAGATGCATGGAAGGAAATATATTGGCTTTTTTACTAGATTAATAACATCTTCTCTTGAGAAATATATAAGAACATATACGATCCCACTCTACAAAAATTTAAAAAAAAATATAATGCAGGCATGAAAATAAATATATTAAAAAGCATAAATCATCCCATTACCATTCCCTGAAACGTAGACGATAAAACCCCAGCTCCAGCCGATGCAAAATTTACGCCATGATAGTCATATATATTAATAATGTTCTCTTTCCTTCTTGGCTGTAGATATGGCGGAATCAGTGGCACTTTGACTTCCTCAGCTAATTTTAATATCATGCAAATAATTAATCAATATATATCTCTATCTCTCCCTCGTCGTCAACTAGTGCTAAATCTCTATCTGCGCTTCGAAGAAAATTATTACCTATGAAGTCTGATATCAGGCGACCGTTAGAGAATCTGCCCGTGGGGTAATGAAAGTACGTAACCCCATAAGGCCAGAAGTTTGCCTTGTCGAGCGTCGAAGTGTTTATGTAGTTATTATTTCCAGCGTCGAAAAGAGAGTCTCCAAAGATGAAGAGAAAAGGTCGTAGCTTTAATGGCTGCTTTCTGCAATCATCAGCTCTGATACGAACCACTGCGAAGCAAATGAAGAAGAAGATGGCGAGGGATGGTGCTAGCTTAATAAGAGCAGCCATTTATGTGTTTGCGAGTTGTCTTTTTCCTGCAAGTGAAAGAGGTGCAGAGATTGAGAGAGAGTGTTAAAACTGAAGCAGTTTTGTTTTCCTTTTTTTCCTTTGTGTTTTTCTAAGGTAGAGATGATGGGATCTGTTCATCAAGGCTTTCGTTGACTTTCTTTTGTCGTTTCCGTTTTTCCTGCGTTGACTAAATCGCTTCTTTAGCCTGGCGACATGTGCGGCCCAACAATATTGGGCCTTTTGAAACTTAACGGTCTTAACTGGCCCGTTTCAATGTTATATTAAGCCCATACAAAAGAAAGCCCGCCATTAGTATGTAATAACAGTAACCAGCGTAGTTTTATATTAAGGAAGAAAAATATGTAATAACAGGAGGAATTATACTGTGCTCACCTTATGTGAGCACTTTTATGGGCACCTGCTGATTTGTCATCGATTCGTGCCAAATCAACATGCCACTTCAACATCAAATGTGACGTGGCATTATCAACACATTTTAGGCGTCATAGATCGACACCTAAGATGTTGATGTGGCATGTTCACGTGGAGTATATCAAGGCGACACGACAAGGGTCGCATAAGACGTGAACATGCCACATCAGCATCTTAGGTGTCGATCTATGAAGCCTAAAATGTGTTGATTAATACCACGTCACATTTAATGTTGAAGTGTCGTGCCCAGTGGCGGAGCCAACCGCTTGAACAAGTGGGGTCCATTTTAATTGGACCCCATACCCACTATTTTAAAATTTTTCAATGGGGTCCTTGTAGTATAATTTTTTACAAATTGCTCCTAATATTATTTTTTTACACTAAACTATTAATATTTTTTTTTTCCATGGACCCCACTGGCCCAATGCTGGCTCCGCCAGTGGTCATGATAATTTGGCACGAATCAGTACCAAATCAGCAGATGATCGTATAAGGTGTCCATGAGCACCATATCATTCCTAGTAAAAAAGAAGCTAAATCCCATTTGATCAACTTTCAGGAACTGTAGTCAATGATGCCACTGGGCAAAGTATAAAAATAATACATCGTATATTATCTTTGATTTTACTGAGCAACAGATATACAAAACAAACGAAATGTTTGCAGAAAGATAAATAAAGCAAAAAAAAAAAACATTTTCACTTATGTTGAATCAAAAACAACGTTCGTCGCCGGCAACCAATCAGGCCCTTGAATGAACGACTGCACATTAAACTGCTTCGCCTGCGCCGGCGTCATACTGGGCCTAAACCCGGCCCATTTAACCCGACCCCCCGTACCCGACCCAGGCCCAGTATTCTGATACTCGCCGTAGAAAATCGTGCTCGGAGGATCCACGTTCGCAACCCACGGCGTCCATCCCAAAGGACTCAGAAACCCGCCGACGTCGCTCTGCATCACCACCGTCGTCGAGTAGGCCTTCCACGGCCGGCCGAGGTACGTCGGCGCCGTCAGCTTATCCAAGGGGCTCAAGGTGCACCTCTGTATCGAAATCCCAGTGTTCTGATTCGGGTCCTTCTTTCCCTGGGCGGTGATGGTGTTGAACTGATTGGCCATGGGCTGTCGCGGGCGGATGTTGCAGCTCTGAAACACCGCCGCCGAGTTGCCGAAGATGAAGTCGATCGTCCCCGTGACGTCGCAGTTTCTGTAGAATTGGCGGTTGGAGTGTGCGTACAGAGTGTCTTGGTAGGCGTCGAAGGAGCAGCTGAAGTACACCGATTGGTCGGCGCCGGACCTGAACGCCACCGCCTGGTGCTTCTGTGGGCCGGCGGTGTTCTTGAATCCCATGTCCCTGGCGATGAATCCGCTCCCAACCACGGCTGTTGAAATCAACGGAGATTTTATCAGATCGAGGAGATTGATTTGGGCAATTTTGAAAACCCTAATTTTATCAGATTGAGGATATGGAGGATTAGGTTAAATAAAAGGACGAATTTTTTAAATCAAATTCGATTTGATGGATCAATTACTTCTAATATACCCTACGATTATTATACAAGTAACATGGGTTACTATCTCATGATCATATTATTGTTTTAGCATGGGCAAGACTTTATCTACATACATGTAGAAATATATACCAAGTCAAAAGGGACATAATAAAGAGGAAACGATGGTATGTCTGAAAATCACATTTAATATAGAGAAAATATCGGGTTCTTATAACAAAAGGGAGCGTTTCCTATTTTAATTAAACAAAAGGGAACGGACCGAAAGTTACTGAAATACCCCAACTTAAGTAACATTTATTCGAGTAATTAAAAAATTCGAATTAATTCAAATATTTTTTTTTAATTCGAATTTATTCGAATTAATCAATTCGAGTAAAAAAAAAACTCGAATTGAAAAATATTAATTCGAATTTTTAATTCGAATTTTTTTTTACTCGAATAAGTGTTATTTTTCTATTCGAATTCACTCGAATAGTTCGAATAAAATATTCGAATAAATCGTTTTTTACTCGAAAACGTCGATTTCAAGCTCAAAAACACGAAAATTCACCCAGATTTGGGGTTAATACATGTAAGAATCACGAACCCATCGATTAAAATCTCATTTCGACATGAAATTTCAGTCGAGCGGATCAAAATGATAATCAAACACTTCGATTTTTTTTTAATACACCCAATCCCTTTTTTTAATTAGAAAACTTAGAATCCTCTTTTTTTAATTTAACACAACAGTAATCCTATTTAACAAAAAAAATCGGAAAATATCTCAGCCCTAGACATGAATTTATTATTATATAACATATTTTGTTGCCTATGATGCACATGGTGGGGTCTACATGGCACGAAAGAAGAAATTAATTCACAACCGATTCAATTAAATGAAACTAAATCAAGAAAACTTACCAAAAGTCGCCGTCGCAAATGTCGGAGTTCCGTCGACGAAGTTCTTATCGCCGGTGACAACCGTCGCGTCTTTGCCGTCGCCGTAGATCATTACGTTGGTCCTCGACTTATCAATCACAACGTTCTCAGCATAAGTGCCCTTCTTCACGTATATGACGAACCTCGTTTTGCTCTTCTTCGGAATCCTCGCCACCGCCTCGCTGATCGTCTTCACGTCGCCGCTGCCGTCAGCCGCCACCGTCACGTCGGGCTTTGGGTTGCTCTGCTGAAGAAGTCGTCGGTCGGACGCCGCGAACCACGCCGGAAAATCATCTCCCTCCGACGACAGCAGACGGCGGTTGTTGGTTCTTGGGTCTATCTTCTTCTTGAATTTGCCCATGGCCGAAATAACCCTGAAAGAAAACGAGCATTTATTCAGCGTAAGAAACGATTTCAGACACGGTCAGTTCTTCCCAGATCTGTCGTCATCTTCGAGCTTTTTATTACCTCGAAACAATGGCCAAGCTATTGCTGGCGAACTCGCTGGAATTCCTCAGCACATCGCCGACGTCCTCCACGAAAGTCGCATTCGCCTCGACCAGCGAATCCAAGCACGTTTCTTGGTCCGTAACCACCGTGCTCAGCCACGTCCTCAGATCGTCCACGTCGCCGCCGGAAACCACCGTGTCGTTCAGCGTCTCGACGGCGTCGTTCAGAACCGACCCGCAAACGTTCAACGCTTCCTTCACGAACGGATCTTCCGTCCGGCCCGCGAACCGATTCGGAAGATCCGCCGCCGACTTCAGAGAGTCCATCGCCACGGCGAGGGAGAATCGGAATATCTTCAGTGGGTCGGTGGTGTTCGCCGAGCTCAGGCTACTGTAGCACGAGTCTCGGTATTGGGTGACGCTGCATATGGATCTTATGGCCGCCGCCGGAGATGTCTGGCTCGCCGGGACTTCGCCGGTGGATTTTGACCTGTGGGCTAGGGTTCCGGCGACGATTCCGATGACTAGAGCTAGGAGGAGGACGACGGAGATGGAGAGGATGATTAGGCGTTTGCGGGTTTTGCGCTTGAAGGCTGCTTGCTCTACTTCGTCTACTTTGCCGTATCCTTTGAAAGAATTCACTGTGTCCATTTTTATTTTTCTTACAATCTACGATCTTTGTTTTCTTGGGAATGTGAAGAAGTTTGAGAAGTTTTGTAATAAATATAATATAGAGCGAGGGTTTATGGTGGGTGCTCTTCGAGGATGTTTCTTTGTTCGCAATACATGTGCACCCATGTGTATTTTTATTAAGTACGTATAATTTTATTACGAAAATGTATCTATAAATACAACAGAATAAATATCCTCATATTATTGGGTAATGGGTTGGTCCAGCCATGAATGGACGCGTTAAATCTCAGTGTTACTAAAATCAGCAATAATATTGACATTGATAAATCATAATATAATAGTAATCTATTTTATAATATAATTATATTACAGTAAAACTTCTATAAATTAATACTCTATAAATTAATAAACTCTCTAAAATAATAAAATCTTCATGTTCCGACTTGGGCCTTTGTAAAAAATCATCAAATTCGATAAGATAATAATATAATAATTTTTTCGAAAAATCCCTTTATAAATATTAAGTCCCGTTAAAACTCTAAATTAATAATTCATAAAATTTACAATTATAAATTATGGTAATTTTCTAAATAAGAATCTACTTGTTACTAGATTTTCAGGAATTCATACCTAACGTTTTTAATTGCAATCAATAGTACCGAATACCGATGTTGAGTTTTCTAGCTACAACAAAAAATTATGAAGGGTTGTTGTCGCAATTTTGTGTCGCTTAATATCCACACCATTCGGAAAGTTGGTTGAACGGTACCCCAATGATATTCTAATAACATTTGATGTACCTTGACTAATCTTCAAACGACGTTTTTCATTATTTCACACTTGTAATCGTTTTGAGCACATGAATGTAATTAATGAAACATATCTAGATTCATTTATCGTCAATAATATCTAAATTGTTGAATTTAAAGAGTCTCTCTTTTAATTAATAAAATATTAATTTATTGATATATTAATATCTTTCTAAATTAATAAAATTTTGTGGCTCAGTGTTATTAATTTATAGGGGTTTTACTCTTTCTCTTTTATCTCTTACCTCTTAGTATGTATTCCCACTTATTGTGGCGCGTTTAAATGTACCATGCGATAAAAGAAGTTGAAAAAGACAATCTAGAACGAGTAAAAAGTACAATAGAATTAATTTAATAAAAAAGCAGTGGTTACTTCGTTGTAATCAATTTAGGCGAATCGTTATATTTGTATATCTTTCACCTTACTTTGACCAAGCAATATCCAATATCATATTCCAATTGTCTGTAGAATAGAAAGTGAAATATATATAAGTACAACTGTTCTCGGACAAGAAACTACAGTTCTGAATAAAAAAATTAAATAAAATAATAATCTGAATGGTTCTAAGCGCCGAACGGATAAGCAGTAGTCCACGCGGTGTATGATCTGTGAAATGTGAGTGGTGGTCAGTTATTGTATAATAAGTAGGGGTGAAAGATGAGCCGAGCCGGCTCGTGAGCTCGACGAGCCGGCTCGATAAAAGCTCGGCTCAAGCTCGACAAAAATGAGCTCGAGCTCATTTATGTTGAGCTCGAGCTCGAGCTCATTTAAGTCGAGCTCGAGCTTGAGCCCAAACATAGTGGCTCGCGAGCTCGTGAACAGGCTCGCGAGCTTTTTCTTTTTTTTTTTTTTAATTTTTTATATTTTAATATTTTAATAACAATTTATATATTATTCTTTATTTTTTTTAAAAATTCGATTTTTTTAAAAATTTTATATTAAGTTATATTATTTTTACAAATTATTTATTAATAATCTCGATTTTTTAAAAAAAAATTATATTTTTTTGTATTTTTATATTAATTTATATTATTTTAATTAATTTAATAATTTTTTTTTTATTAATGAGCTCGAGCTCGAGCTCGAGCTCGAGCTCGATGAGCTTTGTGAGCTCGAGCTCGAGTTCGAGCTCATCTGGCAGTAAACGAGCCGAGCTCGAGCCGTGAGCTGAAAAGCTCGACGAGCTCGAGCTCGAGCTCGAGCTCAGCTGTAAGGGCTCGAGCTCAAGCTCGAGCCCAGAAAATGAGCCGAGCTCGGCTCGAGCTCGGCTCGTTTACACCCCTAATTAATAAGTATCAACACCTTATTTTTTATTTCTGCTGTGGCATAAATAAATTACATATCAATAAAATCTTACTAATTTAATTCGGTTGCCTATGATTAATAATCTCAATTATTCACTTTCACCGAACACGAAACTGGGCCAATAAATCGATATATGGGCCTATAAGAGAGCACTTTAAAGCCCATTTATTAACTAAAACAGTACACAATCAACTGTCCAAATCCCAACACATCATTATTACACAACAATCCAAACAAACCTCAGAAATCGAAAAATAATCACAAAATTCACAACCCTAACGAAAACGGAAACCCAGTGGAGCTCAGCCAGCTCCCGCCGGCGATGAACCGCCCGGGAGTATAAGCCTGAGCCTCGGCGGCGCTGGTGATGACCCTATACCCTCTCCAGCTAACCCTGCCGCCGGTTCCAGCGCCGGCGCCGGTGTTCTGATACTCGGCGTAGAACAGCGTGCTCAGGGCGAAGTTGCCGTCCCACTCGTGCCATCCCTTGGGATCTATCACGTCGGTGATCGAGCTCTGCAGAATCACCGTCCTCGAGTACTCCTTCCACGGCCGGCCGAGGAACGTCGGAAAACTCCTCTGCACCGGCCTGAGGTCCGACGTGGCGCCGATCCTCGACTTCTGTATCACTATCCCCGTGTTCTGATTCGGGTCGGTCCGACCCTGGGCCGTGACCATGTTCTTCTGGCCGGAGTTGGGTCGCCGGGCGTGGATGTCGCAGTTTTGGAGGACGGCGGCGGCGTTGCCGAATATAAAGTCCACCGTGCCGGCGACGAGGCACTCCGAGTAGAACTGCCGGTTGGAGTGGACGTAAAGGGTGTCTTGATACGCTAAGATGTCGCACCGGTAGAAAGCGGATAGATCCGACCCGACCCGAAGCGCAACCGCCTGATGCTTCGACGGACCCGCCGTGTTTTGGAAGGTTACGTCTCTCGCTAGGAATCTCTCTCCTACCACGGCTGCGAAATTATTTTCAGCAGAAATTCCATTAATTAGTGGCTTAGGCAATTATTACGTCATTAATTGTAACGTTACCTCATGCAATTTAAAAGTCAATGTCCATACTGGGAAAGGTCAAGATGATATCTTTACAGTTGGATGTCATGAAAAGACAATACACAGCTATTTATATATTTTCATTTAAATGTATGGTTCGGCCGAGATGGTATCTAATTGGACTCTATGATTGCGGAGAATCGAATAAAAAAGATTGCTTTTATTTTAGGGGAAATTTTTGTTCAGTCCCCTATCAGGGTCTGAAATTTTTGTTCAGGCCCTGTCAGAAAAAAAATTAGTTTTAAGGACCCGATTATTCAGTAACAATTTATTGGTCTGCAGTAACAATTCATTGTTCCCACAATAACAGTTCATTGTTATGAAAATAACAGAAAACGATCATCCGGTAACAATTCATACGCACTTTATAACAGTTGGTCCTTATCTTTAAATTTTATGAAAAGTTGGTCCTTTAAACTAAATTTTTTTCTTAAAGGTCCTGGAAACTATTTTTAATCACTTTTGGGGCCTGAATGATAATTTACCCTTTATTTTAGCTAGAACATGACTTTATACGTAGAATTAAAATAAAGAAGAAAGTTATAATTAAGACACTTACCAACCGTAGCTGAGTTAAAAGTCGTGCTACCGTCGACGACGTTTTTGCTGCCGGTGATAATGGTGTTAGTTCTTCCATCTCCTAAGAACATTATATTTTTCTTCTTCTTCCCTACTTCAACGTTCTCTCTGTAAACGCCCGCCTTTATCCTTATCACATACCTCGTGCCGCTGTTCTCCGGCGCCGCCGCTACCGCCGCCGACACAGTCCTGCGTTTGCGTTTAGTTCAGAGTAAGAGTCGACATTGAATAGGTATATAGCATAGCATTTGCGTCGGCGGCTCACCTGTAATTCCCAGAGCCGTCGGCCGCCACCACGACGTTGGGCGTCACGGTGGACGACTGCAGCAGCCTCCTGTCACCCGCAGACAACCACTCCGGCCAACCCTCCGCCGCCATGAGCCTCCTCCCTCCGCCGAGCTTCGACGCAGCCTCCTCGGCGGCGATGTCGCCGTTGGTCAAGTTGCATATCATCGCCAGCGAGTTGCTGCACAGTTTCTCCACACGCACGACTTGTCCTCCGAGGAGCACGTCCCGCACGTGCCGGTCGGCCTTGCTGTAAGAGAATCCGTCGAGGCAAGTCTCCTGCCGGCCGGCGACGGCGTTGCTCGTGAGATAAAATCACCTCGGAAATAAAAAAAAAAACACAGTAAATACGTACAACCTCAAAAAGCTCAACACACCTGGTTAGTAATGGCCGAGGAAAGCAGCGTCTTGAGATCGTCGGCGTGCTCCTTGAGCGACTTCTTCGTCGGATACGCCTTCAGCTCCTTCACGGCGGCGTGAAGCTCGTCCAGAGTGTCGTCCAACGTCTCCAAGCAGTCGTGCAGCGCCGTGGTCTCACGCGCCGTCAGCTTGTTCGTCTTGTTCGCCACCGCCTCCTTTATAGCGCCGACGTTTTGCTTGACGGACTTTATCGTGACGCCGAGTGTGAGCATTACGACATCCTTGGCAGACTTCACTTTGTGGGCTTCGCCGTCTATGGATTCTTTGATGGAGGAGTAGCATAGTTCGGGGTATAAAGTGCTTTCGCACGAAGAGCGAGCAATGGCGTGGGCTTGGGAGATTTTTATTTTTCTGTCATTGTCGTTTTTGTTTCTTGAAGTTACGCCGGCGGCGACGCCGATTATTGCGACGGCGACGAGGATTGATGGGAGGAGGATTAGGAGTATTTTTTTCCTCTTCGTGGAGAGATAGTTCTTGATATTAGACATTTTTTTAGTGTTTCTTTTTTTTTTTTTTTTGGGTATTGAGGAGTTTTTTGTGTTTGTGATGTAATGGATGAGAGCGTTACGAGTGATGTATTGATTGATTTATATAGTGTTTGAAGGAAGGCTGTATTTTGATTGTCGTACTACGATTTTATTGCATGAAATGATGGAGGCCATGTGCGCTGTTGATTGGATTCTTCATGTCTCGTTTTTATATTATTTTTTTTAGAGGGGGCCTTCCCCTTGTTTCTTTATTCTTGTGATAGAGAAGTTAAATTAAATTTTACAGTTTCATGCTAGTTGTTACGAATTTTTATATTTTATTCAAAAAAGTTATTTTTCTTTTGTACCAAAGGAGAAATGGAATAACAAATCTCTGTGATCACGGGTGTGACGAAGTAACGTATAATGAAACTACTTTATGTAATGGGAAAAGCGGTTCAGTCAACATTCAAGTAAAAAGAGAACAATTTTTGCACGTATGTGCTGTCGGAACATCACAATTACATATCAAACCTCCAAAGTATTTTTCATTCATGATTTAATCCCCATATAGGGTTTCTTGAACACACAATAAATGGCGTTATATTATATGGGCAAGTTTAAGATTGCTATATTCGTAAAAATATTTAACTTGAAATAAACGATATATGCGTCAGTTCAAGCAAAGGCATGCCGGTTGAGATCACCTATTCCACTATTGGTATTCCACTCCGTATTCTAACGAACGAAAATCGTTACACCTCCCCCGTCAAGTGTTAAAACCCCATAAACATCATTACACCTATGAATTTCATTACAACAAGTGTTTATATAAAAAACAACCTCATTATTACGTATTTTTCTATTTTAATATATAATACTGATTTTTTCTACTCCATATTAAAAAAATATGTAATAATGAGGTTTTTTTGTTTAAACACTTTGTTGTTAGGTGTAATGATATTTATGTGAGTTTTAACACTTGTCGGGGGAGGTGTAACGATTTTCGTTCGTTGGAATACGGAATGGAATACAGAAAGTGGAATAGAGGATCCAAACCCATATATAGTAGATATGTGTCACAACCAGCTAGCTGATCGTATAAATATATATCAAATAATAATGGAAAAGGAATAACAAAAGTTATTCGGCTTTCATAAATAATAAGAAATACGCCAAGATTGACTACTCTACTCTACTATTAAGGTGAGGTGGTTGGCTTTGTACGTCTTTTTTGACCTTACACGTTTAATAGGTGCTCGTAGTTTATCCAGTTATTTATTATATATATACATATATATATATTTATATATAGATAGTGTATGTATATAGATATATATATATATCACGGACTATATTAAAAGCCAGGCCAACTTGGCACATGGCAGGCACAATAATGCATGTAATGTACTATGTATGTATAATGTATGTATGTTGTCAGTCGAACGTTACCAATGCAAACGGCAAAAAAACATAAATAGAAAGAATATTCGGGTTTAGCCAATTAAAGGTTTTAATATGGGATATCATAGTATTATAATTTTTTTATGAAAAAATAGGGTGGGTTTTGAATTTTTTGGCGAACGTCACATGCTTGTGGTAGGTTAGTTGAGAGTTGAGAAACGTTGTACTTGTAATGATTAGTATGGTAATTAATCACCGAAATTTCGGCTAATCTTATGTCACATTCTTTGTTCAGTTAAGATCTTATTACTACTTTTGCCGTGTGTATTCAATATACGTGCATGCATATGTATAAATATAATTATAATAATAAATAGTTCTTTGCTAACAGTTATTGAGAATCTTAATTAAAACTTTTACGTTACTGAAAAATAAATGTTACGGTAATTTTGTTAGAAATAACGTGATAGATATATATCAAATTTAGAAACTTCTGCTGGGCTTCCCTTTCATATTAAAGTGGATTATGAATTATGATGCCCCATGACCAACAAAAGATTAAATATAGCAATAAATTCAAGTACCAGCGTCTAGTTTTTGAAGTAAATTTTATATTATTATATTGAGCTGATTACACCACTGTCACGACAGAGGATGATACTACAACTTTTAGGAAAGATATGTAAGCTAACTGATGAAAGAAATTTTATTACCGTTGTTATTTTAATCTAAAGAATTTGTCGTGTCTTTGAAAATCATCCGTTATGAGCTGTCACTTTGTCACCGACGCACATGAATATAATGGCTGAATTGATGTAAATCTAACATTTGGAAACACTTAAATCATAGTTTGGAAATACTCAAACATTTTATATTTACAATATAGTACTTGCTATATTCCCGTGTCCGATCGACAAGGTTCAAAATCTGTCCTATAAAACTATATCGCTTTCATATTTCCTCTTCTTTTGCTTACAAGTTAGATGATACATACGAGACAGGCCCATTGGGCTTTCATTGAACGGCCCAATTGGTTTTTCCTTTCAATCTTCAAATCAAAGAAACAAGATGGTGTTCAAGGGAGTTGAGAAGCTCTATCGTCTGAATCCGAAATCTTGATTCTTAAACTAATCTTAAACCGTCTAGTTCGAATTCTTGAATATTACAAGAAGTCATCAATATGTTTTAAAGACAAAGTGCATAAACAGCTACAAAAACTATCACTCTTCTGCAAGGAATCAAACTCAACATCTCTTCTCCCTCAAACAGCCCAATCTTAAACTCTCCAACGTCGTATGATTTGAACGATATTTTCCCTAAACAGGCCACAGTTTCTTCTTCGTCGTCACAGACATTTAAACAACACAGAAACAACAAAATGCAGGGAGAGATCTTAGATCAGATCTACTCAAAACTCAACAGTTATTATTTCTGTGCTGCAGCTAATGATCTTCGGACAAGAACATGTCAGCTTTGTTCCAAATCCAAGTTTCTCGGACTATTAGGATTAACCCTTCGACTACTACCACCGCTCAAAAGCCTCTTCAGAGTCCTTAGCCTCGTGGGAATAATAGGAGACTTTTGCTCTTCATCTTCAGCAATCTGTCTTGGTATTTCGATAACTAGTGCTGCCATTGACGATGAAGTCGAAGACGAAGCATATGGTTCGTTGTTGTTACTGCCTTGATGATGAACGTGATGATGATTCTCAGGGGCTAAAGTGCTGACACTCGTCTCATCTCCCCAAATCAACACATTGGTCGGAAAATTAGCAGATTCTGACGAAAACCCAGCTCTTGGAGCTTCAAGTATGGTCTCTAACGAGCAAGAACTTTCTTGATTTTGGTCCGAAATGGGGTTTCTACACAGAGGGCATGTGCAGTGAGATTGAAACCACATGTCTATGCAGTCCACGTGGAAAACATGGTTGCAGTTTGGTAAAATTCTCGCCTTTTCTCCCTCGGACACTTCGCACAAGCAAACTGCGCATTCTAGTCCTTCTTTGGACTCTTTCGGGGCGTATGTAATAACGGGCATGGTTTTTAGGGCCGAGGGCTCGAGGCCACCTCGAATTGCTGGGATCACGATCATCTCCTGGTGGCCGGCGGCGAAATCGAGGCGGCGGCGGCGGCGGATGGGGTGGTTTTCTTGGCGGGGGTACCAAAACCATTTGGCGTAGAGGTGAATGCAGAAGACGAAGACTACGATGAACAGTAGAAGTACGATCGCCACCACCATTATCTTCCCCGTCAGCTCGATTACGCCGGAATCTCCTAAATGTGCGTTTTCTGATAAATCTCCCATCTTTTCTCTTACCTGCGAATCTGTGGCAATGAAGACGATTAGGGAAATATTCATAGCAGGGATCGAAAAGATGCTATCTTTCTTAGCTCACTAACATCAAGAACAAGCCCACAAATATCCAAATCAACTCACAGAAGAATGTGGGCCTAATTCTAACACAGCGAGCTGCGAATGTCCGTGATTCCTTCGTAGCTCCGAAGAGTGGCGTCAGCGAAGAAACAGAACCGCATACGACGCCGTTTTTTGTTTGTACATAGATCGCTGGGGGGCACTTTGAATAGTTTGAATCAGAGTATCAGATTTTGCTTGGTTTGTCGTGTGGCTTTGAGCTTTTTTTTTTGGATTAGATGAAGAAGACGATGATGGAGATGTGGGGACAAAAGCAACAAAGCAATTTGTTTTGGACAGTGATTAACATTGTCCTGTACTATGTAATTTTGCGCCAGACAACATGCTGGGATAGTGGGATGTTCTCAATTTCTTTTCTTTTTTTTACAATTAAAATAAATTAAAGGTAACCCCAAAAAAAAAATCAGACCTTTGATTTTTATAGTAGTATTTTATCACCTCCTCCTAAGTTTATTTCGATAGTGGGCAAGACGATGTATTGAGTTGAGACTGATAATTACTGAAGTTTGTTTAGGTCTATAAAATGTTACGCACAAGGAGAAATTGTCCATACCATTTCTAGTTATATCGATGCATACGATCTTTTAATATTGTACTTGTTATGATATAAATAGGTGAAAGTTAATATCGGTTTATTTCGTCCGTGTACGGGCAAAAATTTCACATTATAGTCATGAATTTGATTCTATTTGTACTCTTCAATTTCTGCTTATATGTGGACCTACACATTGATCGATCAATAACCGTGTCTAAGGTTAATATTTACTTCATATTGAAAGCTAATTTGAGTGTTGTAAGTGTGTGATAGTGGGATTATATGAGGTTTGGGGATACCTCTTTCAAAAATATATACTATTATTTTCTTCGTAGTATTAGATTAGAAACAAACGTGGTCTTATAATCTTGAAAAAAATAAAGTCTTGATTTGTTCTTCTTTGCTTGGTCTTCAATTCTCAACGACCCACAATTAATTACTCGTGCTTTAAGATAAGCAACATTTCGGAATTACGCCAGAAATCAAGGGACGACGAAAGTCAAGAAGGAGACGGGTCTAAATATAATTATAATATATTTAGTTCGACAAAATGATGTATTTAAAATGATACTATTCTATATCACTAGGCAATGCGACAAGATTTAGGTTTAATTATGGCGACACCACCAATCGATATATAAAAAAACATCATTTCAAAATTTGAATTTGCTTCGTGTTTATACAAAAAGAAATCGCGTGATTAAAAATATTAGCAATGCAATCATTGAGCATGATCTTATAAGCATGCCGTCAAACGGTCAAAGTATCTTTCTTGATCATTGGGCCGAACCAAACATAAACTCTATTTGGTCTGGGCCTTAATGGGCCTTTATCAGCCGATGGGCCCATATATTTCAGCCCAATAACGATCTCTTCATCGTTAATTACAACATTAGATCCTTTCACGATCTGACTCCACTGTGTTTTTTTTTTAGCTCAGTTCTTTCTCGGAACTAAGCAGCTATTGAAGGTATGAAGGCTAAAGTTGTGGTGTTCCCAATCAGAGGAAGAAACTGGTGTTTTAGCCGCTCGATTGACCCTTCATCGAACGGCTCTCAGTCTTCCAATGCGCCTTCCACGTTCAAGCAGCTCTACAACAGAGTGTTTTCTTCGCAGGAGGAATCTAAAGTTGAGCTCGTGGTTGATTTTGCTGCGAACAAGGTCTGTACATCCCAGATTTTTTTTTTGGAAAAATGAACTATTTTTTGTCGCTCTTTCATTGATTATTGGTTTTTACGAAATGGGTTTGCTATATGTCGGATTCTTGATGGTGGAAATTGAAATTTCAATGCTTTTTTTTTTTTTTTCCAGTGCTAGAGTGATGCATTGCTCTCTTTTGTGCTCGCTTGAATGCAAATTTGTTTCTTGATAGATGAATGGAGCATGGAGTAAATTGGAGCAAGCTCCCAAAGGGACTATCAAGAACAAGATTCATGGGTAGATAGTTGTCATTTCTTGTCCTTTTTTTTTTTTTATTGAATTCCATCTATGTCCTATAATTTTGTTTATGCTTTTATGTGAATAGATTGGGGTTGAAGCTGTTATCACGAGTTAAGCCATCTGAAGTATTCTTGAAATCCATTTCCAAGGAGGTTGATACAGTAGACATAGTATATCCATCTGGGTAATTTTGCCTATTTCATTATAAACTTGTTTCATGATATTGATGCGTTTGTTGCTAGACGATTTCTTTTATTCTCTGTGTTTGTTGTGCTTCATTTCAAAATGAAGGCGATACCCTAATCAGTGTCTCTTTTATTCTAACCATGTACACGAGTAGATGTTAGATGTAGAACATGATGTTTGATATATAGAACAGTTAACATAAAATTCAACATAATATGTCACAACTTCATGTTTGGGTTGTTAACTTCGATAATATTCACTTTGATGCATCACAGCTTGAATCATCGACTTGTACGTCGTAGACTACGACATATAGCATTCAGGTAACCTTCTCATCGCCCCTTTCTTGTTTTATAATACGTCACTTCTTCATTTCTTTTATGTTCGTCCTCTGTGGATTTCATTGTTTTGTGTCAAAATCAGTGGCACTTCATGTGATTTTTGCACGTAATAAAATGCGTGCGCCCTTTCTGTACTTTTAGAGGATCAGTTATTCACAAGAAATACTTCTACGGTTCGGCCATTTTGCTTCCCCTGACTTCCGTTTTCATGGTATGTGTTAGACCTCATCCATTTGACTTTTAATCTTAAGTATTATTCAAATACTTAAAACTCTGAAATGTCTCTTATAGGTCCTTCCATTTCCCAACGTTCCATTCTTTTGGGTCTTATTTCGTACTTATTCTCACTGGAGAGCCTCACAGGTTCGATATTTCACAAGATAAAATCACAAAGCTGAAGAAATTCGTCGTTAAAGCCCCTTTTAACACAGTCATTTTATTCCATCTTATACCCTTTTTTTTTCATTGAAGGGGAGCGAAAAGCTTCTTCATTTAGTGAGCAATACGTCCTCTAGGCACCATCAAACGGCTGATACACCAAAAGGCAAAGAAAATACGAAGCAAGATTCTGATAAGACTACCGACGATTCCACCTCCTCCCCATGGGTAATTTTATGATAATATTTCAAGGCTTTTTGTTTGTCTTTAATGATATTAGTCAGTAATAAGATGATGTAGAAACTGAAACCTTGTCATAGATTCTCACTGCTCAATGTCTTGACATCGTTTTCCTATATTTCACACACTTAGATTCATTTTGTATGCAGGTTTTGCAACCATCAGAAGATTTAGAAATTTTGGTTAAAGAAAAAGAAGGCGGCGATGGCCTTACGGATGAAACAGTGTCTAAGATCTGCCAGAAGTTTTGTTTGAACTCTAGGGATGTTGTTAAGTACAAAGGTTCAACGTAGTCATAGTATTTACTTCAGAAACCTATAGACACCTTCTCACATTCTGATTATTTCTGTTGTTGGACTAATAATTCCATTGAAGAAGCAAGACATTTGAGGTCTTGACATTTATACCATCATCCGGAAAAATAGAAACAAAAAAGTCACTGTTCCTCTGTTCTCATGTCTGATTCTTTATGTGTAGCAGCACTCTGCTGATCAGAATTCGACCCTAGCTCCTTCAACCAATCAACCACGTCTCTAATGCTCGGCCTCTTGGGAGGGCTCTGATTCACGCACATGCAAGCGACGTCAAGAACTCTTAGCATCTCGTCTTCAAATCCTCTGTTTCTAAGCGATGGGTCGAAGATCTCTTCCGTTCTCCCCTCGTTCCTCATCAGGTGAACCCATTTCACCAATTCCCTCGACGACTTTGGCCGGAACATCTCCACGGGCCTCTTGCCCGTCAACAGTTCAAGCATCAACACCCCAAAACTGTACACATCTCCCCTCAAAGTGGCTATCCAAGATTGGCTATACTCAGGCGGGATATAGCCCAGCGTCCCCACCAGCTCAGTGGTCACGTGAGTATGATAAGGAAGGATCAAACGGGCCAGCCCGAAATCTGCCACGTGGGCCTCAAAATCGCTGTCGAGGAGTATGTTGCTCGATTTCAGGTCACGGTGAACTATGTGTGGCTCGCACACTTGGTGCATATAAGCCACGCCACAGCTCGCCCCGCGGGCTATCTTGAGCCTAATGGGCCAGCTGAGTTGGGTGGGCCCGTCGGGCTTTTCGTGAGCCAATAGTCTAAGCTACCGTTTTCCATGTATGAGTATATGAGCAGCCTAAAGCCATCATGGACACAGTAGCCTTGCAAGACGACTAAATTCTTGTGCTGTGCTGTGGATAAAGCTTCTACCTCGGCCTTAAACTCTCTTTCCATCAACCCCATATCTCCCGAGAGTTTCTTGATGGCAAGGTGGGTCCCGTCTGGCAACGTGGCTTTGTACACCAATCCAAAGCCACCACACCCTATTATATTCGACTGGTTGAAGTTGTCCGTGGCTTTTAGTACGTCGATTATCGTTAAGTCGCTGATTGCCTTGTTCTTGTTGTTTGGGAAAAGTACGACTAAGCTCGAGTCCTTTTCGACCTCTGGGAATACGCCCGAGGAGTTAAACGACATTGTTTCCATGTTGTCTTTTTCAGGGTCGCCGCTCGCTCGGGCCCTACGCTTAGAGACAAAGAAGATGAGCAACAAACTCAGAACGAAAATCCCAGAGCACACAGCAAAGACGAGCACTATGGTTTTCGTTTTGCTCATTTTCGCTTGAGGCTCGTAGCTCTTCGCGTGGACATGCCGGTCCCCGCAGGTACGCTGCAATAATCTGCCACATAGCTTTGAGTTTCCTTCGAAGCTCGAGCTAGGGAAAGTGTCGAACTGCCCGCCAGTTGGGATCGGGCCTTGAAGATCGTTGTAGGCAACGTTCAGCGAAGACAAGAAATTGAGGTTCTGAAGGGAGAGTGGGATTTCACCCGTGAGTTGATTCCTAGACAGATCGAGCTTCTCTAATTGGCTGAGGTTCGATATTGTGTCTGGGATTTCTCCCGCGAAGCTGTTGTTGCTAAGATCGAGAGATATGATGTACTTCAATCGACCGATTTCAGCTGGGATTTTCCCCGTAAGAGTATTACCACCAAGATACAGAGCAGTTGGTAGGTTAGAGAGCTGATTGTACTGAAGGTTCGATGCATTGTAGGGCTGAACAAACACGGGCAACTCTAAGTAGCTTCGCAACACCTCATCAGTGTTTTGCTGCAACGATAGCCTTGGAAGCCCTAGGAGCTCCATGGGAAAGTTTCCCGACAGAAGATTATACGATAAATCCAAGTAGAAAAGGTTAGGGAGAGGCCCGAACCAGCCTGGAACAGAGCCCGTGAACTTATTGAAGCTGAGGTCTAAAACCTCGATGGTTATCAGCTTGGCCATCCACGTTGGTATTTGGCCCGTAAATCTGCACCCACCCAAAGCAAGCACCTGAAGATTCTGGAAAGATCCAACGCCTTCCAAGTCTTGATCGGTAGGAAAAGGCTCGTCGTAGAAGTTCTTGGAGAGGATAAGCGCCGTAAGGTTCTTACAGCTCGATAGTATCCTCAGAGCAGTTTCCATATTGCTGAGGCTATTGTTTGAGATCGACAAGAAAGACAGAGACTGCAATAATCCTATCTCGGGTACTATTTCCCCAGTCAAGTTGTTGGCCGCCAGGCGAACTGCTGTAAGAGTCTTGATGGAGAAAAGGGTTCTCGGAAGATCCCCTC
Source organism: Craterostigma plantagineum (assembly GCA_027422505.1). NCBI lineage: Eukaryota > Viridiplantae > Streptophyta > Magnoliopsida > Lamiales > Linderniaceae > Craterostigma > Craterostigma plantagineum. The sequence goes on from JAPQWV010000120.1 coordinate 784,097, forward strand.
GAAAGAAGTTATTACCGAGGTCAACCGTTCGAAGCTGACCGAGGCTCGAGAAATCGTAAGTAGATAGTTCGCCCTCGAGCAGATTGGCCCTTAAGTTCAGAGTCGTGAGCCCGCCACAGCTCGCCAGCGAAGCTGGGATGGGCCCACTCAGCTGATTTATGTGAAGCTGCAATACTTGTAACTTGTAGAGCTTTCCTATATCCCCGGGGATCGTCCCAGTCAGCTCATTACCGTAAAGCTCGAGCGTCCTGAGGTTCGTTAGATTTACGATTCTCGCATCGAATTGTCCCGAGAGCTTATTACCCGGTAAAGAGAGTTCTTCGAGCCCTAATATGCCATAAACGTCGCCTGGAATCTCCCCGGAGAGATTGCAAAAGCCAGCCCTCAAACTCTGCAGATTCTTACACAGACCAAAACCTCGTGGAATCGAGCCTGTAATATCGTTGTTCGTAAAGTCAACCCTTCGGAGAAGAGGCGAAAAACTGCACACGGAAGACGGGATCGTCCCAGAAAAGCTGTTGTTGCTGACGTCGAGTGCTTCCAAGCTCGTCGCCGTCTGAAAAAGGGATTCTCGGATCGTCCCACGGAAGTGATTGCTCGATAGACTTAGCGACTGGACCGCGGTCGAAATCCTATCGGACGGCGAAATCTCCCCCGACAATCGATTACGGCTCAAATCGACGAGCCGAAGCTCAGTCAAAGAGGCGAAGAACTTATCGGGCAGTGGGCCGGCGAGCCAATTATGGGATAGGTTGATCCGAGAAAGAGAAGCGAGGTTCGACAGAGAAGGCGAAATGGGTCCCACGAGTCCCCTCGACGGTAACCACAGGCTGCTGACCCGACCCGACCCGTCGCAGGCTATGCCTTCCCAGTTATTGCAGCAATCTTCGCCTGCTGTAACTGACCAGTTTAATGGAGGCGAGGCCATTGATAGGCCTTGTCTGAAGGAGCTCAGAGCTTCGCGGTCGATTTTATTGCAAGAACCATGGCAGGTTCTTACGAGCCGAGAAAGGGATACGAGTGCTACGGTTATTATGAGTAGATTCGTATGTCGATGTTTTTTCAGGGATGGATGAGAAATGGATGCACTGAGCAGCAGCATGGCTCTGTTCTACATAAGAAGGTGTGTTCATACGAGTCTTTTTGCAGAGATTTATCTCAGTCTAAGCCACCATAGATGGAGAGGAGAAGAAGATGGGAGATTGATCTTCAGAGTGGGTGATGTTGTCATGGGAGCAATATGCCAAAGGTAAATAATAATAAAATGAAATAAAAATATGATGTTTTTATTTCATCATAAAGCGTTTACTTTTCGACGCCTTGGTTGTGGTGGTGGACTTTCTTTATATACTATACTCCCCCCTTTCTGTATTAGATTTAGATGAGATTGTATATATCTAATATGGACACGCATATATATATGTATATAGTTTGTTTATTTGTATATATATATATATATATAGAGAGAGAGAGAGAGAGAGAGAGAGAGAGAGAGAGAGAGAGAGAGAGAGAGAGAGAGAGAGAGAGAGAGAGGGGGGGGGGGGGGGGGGGGGAGGGGGGAGGGAGGAGAGAGATAGATGTCACTGCTTGTTTTTTGTAAAAATATATGACCGTTTTGTATTTGTATTATATTTGGTTATAGAGGGCATATATATAGTATAGTATTCGATTATGTGTGTGTGTGTCAAGTGCTCTTTTTTTTCAGATGAATTTGTATAAAGGCATTAAGGTTGAATTATTTTACTTGTCTTTTGTTTCTTGGAAATAAAATGCACGAACATAAAATAATACGTCTCTGTGATCTGAATATTTTTTAGGAGAGTTAGGCATTCGACATGCTGTCTATGTCAGGACCATAAGTAATATTGAATTCCTAAAGATTGGCTATTTATTAGGGGAAAAAAGACATTCAAGGTCAACTTAAATGTCTATAGATGATATATACACACAAACACAAAATAATACACACAGTTTTCCTATGTTATTTTAATTTATGGAATAATTTTCAATTTCAAACCAGCTATAATTTGATGGTACCGACCAGGTTTAATAAATCGACCCGACTCGGATTGTATAATACGTAAGTCCGCTATAATTATTCAAGCAAAAACTTTATATTAACTTAGTTTGACTTGGTCATTTCGTTCTTAACATGCGGAGAGCTCGTTAATAATTCAAACAATTTGTGACAATTGTATCTGTTTTGCTTGCTATATAATATAAGTATAATCTACATTTTAAATAAAAGCATATCTATGAACTTTGACCCTGAAAAAGGTGAGAACAAACAGACAGAAACTCAGATAGTGACATTATCCTCGTTTACTTGATTGGAAAGAACCTGGAAAAATTATGTAATGTCGACAAGAACTAATGCTGAATTGTCTCAAATAGTTACAAAATATAAAATTAAATAATATATATAGTCATTGGCAAGTCGTAATATGTACGCCGAGTATTAATCAGTTGCATTTTTAATATATATTCACAGTATTTTTACCAAAAAAGTCGTTTATTTTATTTTTCGATTCCAAAAAAGTCATTTTCCAAAGGTAAATTCTTGGTCACTTCCTAATATGTCACGGAGTACAAAAACAGGACCTGTTTTATGTTAGTCAATTAGCATTTTCTTTTTCTTTTCTTTTTCCTCAGGGGGTCACCACCAAGTAGTTTCCATATGTATTATTGACAAGTACAACTTTTAATAGAAATCCCATTTATTATTTTTTTTTATATTATTCTGATTTCATCTGAAATTATAAAGATTCATCACGCCGATGAGTCTTGATTAATGGTGGTAGTTGAAGCCTCAAATAAAAGCCTTTGAAGAGAAGATTATTTCTAGAAAACTATGAAGGTAAAGTGAAGTGATTGCCTTAATAGCTAGCAACTATTATTTTTAAACTGAACGGATAAAAATAAAGTTATACTTATCAACTTAGGTAACATCATCCATACTGATTAATTAAAAAATGTCATCAGTAGACGCGTGATTCGTGATGCTGCATAGTTTAAAAATTCCATTACCATCTTTTCGAAAATTAAATAAAATGCCATACCTCATATCAATTCGTCAGTCATTACCGAGCAACATTGGTCGGCCAGTTACATAAAAAAAAATACAGGTCAATTTAATCATGATGATTCCCGACAAATTTCAATGATCATAACATGGATACGAATCCACCTTTAATATAATGAAATTTTTTTTTTTTTTCTAGAAACAACGTAAACATAATATAAAAAATTCTTGTGCTTGGCCGTTAGAAAAGAAAATGGAACTTCGACCAAAGTACCAAATAGAGTATGTATCCATATTTGGTAGAACAAGTGTGGCCATTCAAATAAAAAGCATTTATGATACTTTGAGGCATGCCATCATATAGCCCATAAGCCATAACTGCATTTACACAATTATTCAATGTCAATTTAAATAGGATGATATATATATATATATATCATATATATATATATATATATATATATCAGAAAATGGGCCGTGTGAATAGCAATGTTGAATAGTGCTAAAAAATGGAAAATTTAACAAAAGCATGCTAATTAGAGAAGGGATCTTTGTTATTGGGCCAATAGACCAACAACTTCACCCAAAGCCATGACGTCCAAAAAATTGCACACTCGATCCAGTAATTTATTTGGTTTTCTTTTTCGAATAACTTATTTGTTTGATTGATTGTTTCTTCTGCAATTATAAAATATTTGGGTAGCTTCGGAATTTAATAAAGGTAGGTATATATATAATTGGCAGTTTGATTGTCTGACAAAGTCTTGCAAGACAACATAAAATGCTGGACTGAAAAAAAAAAAAGATGAGACCTTTACAACTCGTTCCAAAGATTTGACCTTTTCATTGTAATTTTGACTTGACTTGGGAATAAAGACACATTCCCAAGTTTAATGCAATAAATACGAAGCACTTCGTGGACTAATTCACTTGAAATTTCAAAACTTATTACCTGAACTAGAGGGTAGAGATAAGGCCTTTCCCAGTATTGTTAAAAGACTAAAGCAAAAAAATAATTATAACATAGCAGGGAAAGATTCTAAATCAATCAGTATATCATGCAATAATTGAGACACTACAGATGCCAGTTAAAGCAAGTTTCAGCATTACACACACATCATTTATTCGGCACATTAAAAACAAGATACGATAATCTATATGATGTCATGGAAGTATGATCCAATAATGAGATTGTATACAAGGAAAAGATGATATGCAAAAGGTTGCATAGATGTCAATGTCGTCCCTGAACATGGAAAACAGTATTTCTCTTCTATAAAATGCCATCAAGCAAGGATCTATCCAAAACTATAGCATCTTATCAATCAACCCCAGCTAAGAACAAATAAATTAAAAGATGATAATATAGTTGAAGAAACAAGAGTTAAACAGACCTCAATTCATGAAACCTAAATCCAAAGGTAAGTTTCAGATAACATAAAATGGTGAAAAGGAGATACACAACACATATCATCCGTATGAAGGCTTTGGAAAGAAAACATATATGTGCACCAAGTAAATGGCATTTATCAGATCAATGATATTGTTTTATTAGCCATGGGAAACTACAAGCAACAACAATCATCATTTCGAATAAGATCAATTCCATTTACTACTACTTCCCTTCCTCCTCCAATGAATCACACATCACAACACCATCTATTATCATCATCGCCATCCTCCCAAAACCAGAAGATAAAAAAAGAAAAGAAAAAGAAGAATCAAACTACCTCGAGTATCATCCTCTCCAAGAAAAAAAAAGAAAGCATTGAAATAGTACGACAATACCATCAAAATTGCTGCCTTTGAGGTCTGTAACTCGGTAGAGGTGGTGGTGGCAATACTTGGTGACTATTACCGCTCATATTAACCTGATTATTACCGCCTGTACTGTTAACCACGCAGCTAGAAGCATTACTACCGCCGCAATACTGCAATATAAAGGGATGCTTCAATAGCTGCGTAGAAGACCATCTCTTCGCTGGATCCCTCTGAAGGCAACAAGCGATGAAATCCCTGAATTCACGGCTCGCCGTGGTTGGTGCCTCGGGCGGGTGAGACATACAAATCGCACACATAAGGCTAGCCCAATCGCCTTGCCTCCCAACTGAGAAAGGGAATCTCCCCAAATAAAACTCGAGGATACTGACGCCGAAGCTCCATATATCTCCGGCGTAGCCATCGTACAAGCCCTGATTTAAGTCGGTGTTTATTCTTTCTGGGCTCATGTAAGCTATGGTACCGACGGAGGAATTGCAAGGGTCCATGGTCTGAGCGAGGACGCGCGAAACGCCGAAGTCGGCGATCTTCACCGTCCCCTTCGAGTTGATGAGGAGATTCGACGGCTTGATGTCTCTGTGCACGATCTTCCGGCGGTGGAGGTAGTGGAGGCCGGCGAGGACCTGCCTGGCGATGTCCGATAGGGTTGGCTCGCTGGTGATGTGAGCCGTTTCGAGGGAGGCTCGATCCATGTATTCTAAGAGGACTTGAATCTCGGCGTTGTGGTCGTAGAGATTGAAGCACCGTACGACGTTTGGGTGGTCGACGTCCCTAAGGATCTGAATCTCTCGGCACATCTGAGTGCGCACGGAGTCCTCGTGGTTGCCGTAGATGACTTTTAGGGCGTAGATTTTCCCGGTGGGGCGGTGGACGACCTTGTAGACGGTGCCGCCGGCTCCGCTGCCGATGCGGCTGAGGCGCTCGAGCTCGCCGTAGCTGATGGTGTTGGACGTCGGCGGTGGTAAGGGTAGGGGAACGGCGAGGGATGTGTCGCGCTGGGGGAGTGGGAGGGAAAGATCTGGCTTGCGACGGCGCGTGGAGGAGGAGGACGGCGTCGGTGGGGCGGAGGAGGAAGATCTCATGGTGAAGATTTGATCGAATTGATCGTCTAATCTTTAGGTATTTTCCTTTATTGATGCTTATGGTGAAGAAGAGAGCGAGGGGAATGAAGGGAAGGTTCTTGGGAACAAAGAAAATGGGGAAGAAAGGGAATTTTATTCTGAGAGAGAGAGAGAGAGAGAGAGAGAGAGAGTTATATATGATTTTCTAATATTTTCGTTACCAAATTAACGAACAAAGCATTTGTAAACATATTTTGTGTGTAGTTTTTCAATTAACATACCAACGTATAGCTCAAATAAATATTAGTATGTGTAGTTTTTCAATTAATTTTTTTAGTACTTGGAACATTTCATATCCTTAGTAGAGTAACTTAAACAATAAAATTTTAAGTTAGGGATAATTTTGGAATAAATGAAAATATCAAGGATAAAATTGTAATTTACACTTAAATGTAAAATTGTAAATAATCATGTTAAATTGACGGACTAAATTGGACAGTTTATAACCACCCTAGGCTCTTTATATAATATATACTAGTCACGTGCACCCCCGATGCGGGTGCAACAACGAATGAGCAGTTATATTTTATTTATTATTTTCATTGTAAATAGATATAATATGTTCCTTTCATGCGACAACTTAGAACGTGGGTAATAAAACTATATAAGGTGCATTCTTGTCACATTATAATTTGTTAATCGATACACAATTTAGGTAGTTTTTAAGAGGTCCCGACAATTAGTAGCACATGAAATGTAAATTTCTAATAATTCCTACGAATGTGGTGATCGTTTGATGGTTCCTTTAGGAGTTGTATACGAAAAGAACAATGATTTGGTGGCATATGGGATTAATTTTATTAATAAAAGGACTATAGGAAGCGACCATCTTTTTTACCATTTAGAAAATTGTAGCACAAGTCGAAAGCAGCCATAAAAAAAGGTGGAAGACGATATACTTATATATATATTAGAGAAATATAATAATAAAGGTGTCGGTCTAATACGCACATAAAAGGAGCAAATGAAAAGTGATGCATGAGATCTCAAGATTTAATTATGTGCAAAAAGAAATACGTACTACCTCCGTCCCGTTATTTTATCACATGTATGGCACGGATATTAAGGTGGTATTATTATATAATATAGTATAATGAAAAGGTATAAAGTGTGTATTTGACACGTCTTTAAGAATATTTAATATTATTTTATGATTGTTGTGATAATTTTTACTAAATAAGGAAATGCGATAAAATTAGTGGGACGCCCAAAATGGCAAAATGTGAAAATTAATAGGATAGTATTAGTTTTGTTTATTTTATTACAGAGTAGCATGTAATTAGCAGACATGTTTTAACCTAAACAGCAGACAAAGAAACGTTAAAGATGGGAACTTGCCACAAGTATAATTTCCAAAGGCGATTATGTACAAACAAATCAAATCTTAAACTAAATAACTGGTCGGTCAATATCCCTAAGACACTAAAGAAGTAAAATTATATTTAGTTATCAGTCAAGAAAAAGACGTGATTGATTGAATAACTATAGAGATGTTCCTCAAACTGCCAAAAAGGATCAAACCCGCTAATTGATTCGGGCTCCGAACCGTTGACCCGTTCCACCCCCAGCCTTTACCTTGTTATTGTGGGCCGCTTGGGCTTAATGTTGTCCATATGAGCCCATATTAAATAAACAGAAACTACTTTTTTATTAACAATGAAAATGGTATAATGAAATCTTGAATGAAAAGATAGATTTTATTTTAGACTTGTCGTAAATTAGTAATTGCTGCATCGTAAATTCCAAGATATTCCTCCTCCCAAAGCGACACAGTCTATCATACATAACTAATAAAACACAAGTCAACTCTCGCTCTTTTTTTCAACCGAATAAAAATTTCATAGGAACTATATAGTAATTTAAAGATAATCAAAGAATCCATCTCAAAATATAATTTTAAAAATGAAACATGTAAAGAACACCGATTTCATTTCTATATCTCATGTTACGAGAAGGGGACAAAAAATATAAGTATATTTTTGTATGTTTCTTATCATAAATAAATAAATTGCGATTAAAACCACTGCAGTGTGCAGCCTTTCAATTCGTTTTAAATGCAGAGACAAGTGACAATTCGTACTTACTGCTCTTTTCTTGATTCTAACTGAATTTCCCACCAAAGTTATACTGCTCCATCGTCTACTTTCCTCCTCCATTCGCAAACACATGAAAATCAAGAAAAGCTTCAAAAACTCTGCAACAATGGAGTTCAATCTCCACCGTCGACGGCCTCCTCACCTTATCATCATCTTCTTCTTCATCACCTTCACCATCACATCCCTACCCTCCTCCCACTCTCAACAGAGTAAGTAAAACCCAATTTTCTCAGACGCATCTTTATCATCATATTGAACACAATTCTTGATTTTTTTTTTTGTTCTATTCTACAACAGGTCCGAGTTACCTGGGATTGGTGTCGAACGCGACAGAGTTTCCATCGGACGATTACTTCGATTACATCGTCGTGGGCGGTGGAACGGCGGGCTGCCCATTAGCTGCGACGCTCTCCGAGAACTTCAGGGTTCTCGTGCTCGAAAGAGGCGGCACGCCGTTTGGCAACAGCAATCTGATGACGGACGAAGGGTTTTTAACCGCATTGACGCAGGTCGAAGATCAAGATTCGCCGGCTCAAGCATTCACCTCCGAAGATGGCGTGCCCAACGCCCGAGGCCGCGTTCTTGGCGGTAGCAGCGCCATAAACGCAGGTTTTTACAGCAGGGCAGATCAAGATTTCTACCAAAAGTCGGGCATCAGCTGGGATCATAGGATCGTGAATCAATCCTACGACTGGATAGAGAAGGCGATCGTGTTTAGGCCCGAGTTGAAAACCTGGCAAACTGCCGTTAGAGATGGGATGTTAGAATCGGGGATCAATCCCTACAATGGCTTCAATCTTGATCACGTAGTTGGGACTAAGATAGGCGGTTCTACCTTCGATTCTTCGGGTCGAAGGCACAGTGCAGCAGATCTCTTGGCCTACGCAAATCCATCGAACATCAAGGTTGTCGTTCATGCCCATGTAGAGCGAATCCTCTTACAGTCTTCCTTCGCATACATGAACCCTAAAATGTCAGCCGTCGGAGTTATCTTCAGAGACCAAACAGGGCATTACCACCGAGCAATGGTGAGAAATCACGGCGAGGTTTTGCTGTGCGCCGGCGCTATAGGCAGCCCACAGCTCCTGCTATTGAGCGGCATTGGCCCGAGGCCGTACCTTGCTTCCTGGGGAATCCCCGTCGCTCATCATCTTCCTTCAGTGGGTCAATTTTTGTTCGATAATCCGAGAAATGGGATCTCGATTATGCCTTCGACGCCATTGGACCATTCGCTGATTCAAGTCGTCGGAATCACTGATTCCGGCTATTACCTCGAAGCGGCGTCGAACACCGTCCCCTTCATCACGCCTTCGAGGCCTTCCTTCATCAGGCCGCCGAGCAGCTCCGTGTACCTCACCGTCGCAACCCTAATGGAAAAAATTGCGAATCCGCTCTCCGCCGGTTCGCTGAGGCTGGCATCCACCGACGTCAGGGTGAATCCGATCGTTCGATTCAACTACTTCAGCAATCCGATCGATCTGCAGCTGTGCGTGAACGGCACGAGGAAGCTCGTGAGCATCCTCAACAGCGGCGCGATGGAAGGGTTCAAGTTTCAGAGGTGGTTCGGAGCGAGGGAGTTCAGGTACGTCGGAGCTGCGGTTCCCGGCGACGTCTCCGACGACGTCGTCATGGGCGAGTTCTGCCGGCGGACGGTGACGACGATATGGCATTATCACGGCGGTTGTTTGGTGGGTCAAGTAGTCGATCGGAATCTCAAGGTTTCAGGTGTTGATGGGCTTCGGGTTGTTGACGGGTCGGTTTTTCGGGTTTCGCCCGGGACTAATCCGCAGGCGACTCTCCTTATGATGGGCCGGTAAGTAAATACTTTAAAATATGTGCTTTTTACTGTCAATTAATTAATTAATTGGTGACTGAAGTTATTATTATTTTTTTTTAATGCAGGTATTTTGGAATGAAAATACTGAGAGAGAGGATGAAATACGAATAAGTAGTGTTTTTTTTTTATTATTTTCTTGTTTTTTTTGTTTGTAATTTTTAAGAGCTTTAAATTTGTTTAGAATGTGTTTCTGTATAGCAAGTAGCATTTCGAACAATAATATGCGTTTTAAGAAATAAATCATTTTGTTATGGCTTTCATTAGTTTCCCATTAGTTCATCAGTTCAATATTTATTAATAGTTTAATAAGAGATGGCTAAAAGAGGAAATTCAACCGCCGCACAATATATTTTTGACGCCAATGTTATTTACCTTTTCACCCCTCGCTGGCATTTAATAGATACAGCATTTAATAGGCACCCATCCCATTCCCACCCATCAGCTCAGCGCACAATCATATTATGGTTAAATCTCAGCGAGAAAGTTGAGATTTTTGGAAGCGAGGGAGAGTGTGATAATACAGGCGATTGCGAAGGTTTCAGTCGTTGTTGACTATGGTGTGAAAATGTGAAAGTTTAAGCTCGTGGTTTTGTTGGCTACTTTCAGTTGCATTGTTAACAAGTGTAAGGCTTTTGTAGAATAGAAGGGGATTGAATATTCTTCTTTTTTTTTTTTTTTTTTACCTTTAGTCTTTGGCTAAGCAATGAGTGGTGGTAGTGGGGATCTTAGCAGAGGGAATGCGAAGGGTTTACTGTTTTTGTGGCTATTGTGCTTATGTGGGCTGACGTCTGCTACGAGACAGAAGATTGAGGTGGAGAAGCACTTGAAGAGGCTCAATAAGCCTCCTACTAAAACCATTCAGGTTTGTTCTGTCTTTTGAGATTTCGAGCAGTTTTGTGAATTTTACGTTTTTGGTGTATTTATGGGTCTGAAGATGCTAGTTTTTGAGGTGTTCTTGACTAGGTAGTAAGAATTATTCCCAAGTCTAAGAAAGTGTTTTGACATTTGGTACTCTCTGAAATTATGCTGTGAACAGAGCCCAGATGGAGACATAATTGACTGTGTACACATATCTCATCAGCCAGCTTTTGATCATCCTTTCCTCAAGAACCACAAGATTCAGGTTCCATTTCTTTACTTCTTCATAAGTTTGATGTTCTCATTTTCCGCCTAAATCATGATAAGTAATGGGTGTTTCTCTATCTTTTCAGACCAGGCCCAGTTACCACCCCGAAGGACTTGACGATGAGAACAGAATGTCCAAAGAAAGAACAAGTTCGATCACTCAGTTGTGGCATGTGAACGGTAAATGTCCCGAGGACACAATCCCTGTTAGAAGGACTACTAAAGAAGACGTATTGAGGGCCAGTTCTGTGAAGAGGTATGGCAAAAAGAAGCAAGAAGGTGCCCCCAAGCCTAGGTATGGAGATCCCAACCTAATCAATGAGAGTGGTCATCAGGTAACAAAACAGAAGATAAAGAAGAAATATCCAGTCTTTACATAATGTCTCTTTACCGTGCTTGTTACTTATGCAGCATGCCATAGCATATGTTGAAGGTGGAAACTATTACGGAGCAAAAGCGACTATTAATGTGTGGGAACCCGAAATACAACAGCCTAACGAGTTCAGCTTAGCACAAATTTGGGTCTTGGGTGGTTCTTTCGGCGATGATCTCAACAGCATTGAAGCGGGTTGGCAGGTATGTATGTGTGTGTATGTTAAATTGAACCGAAAAAAGAAAGAGATGATTAGTCATTAGTACCAAGACACATCTTCATAGGGAGTCTTACAATATAACACGTTTCCAGGTGAGCCCTGATCTTTACGGTGACAACAACACTAGGCTCTTCACTTACTGGACCGTAAGCTCACTTCTCTATTACCTCAAATCGACAAAATCTTCATGTGTATGAGTTTATTGATCGACTTGCTTTGACTTTCTGCTATGGATACCTACAGAGCGATGCGTATCGAGCCACGGGCTGCTATAATCTTCTCTGCTCGGGCTTCATACAGATAAACAGGGACATAGCTATGGGCGCCAGCATTTCCCCTGTTTCTGCATATCGAAATTCACAATACGACATAAGCATCCTCATATGGAAGGTGTAATCATAGTTCTGAAAGAAAAAAAAAAAATCACAGTTTCTTCGACAAACTCAGTTTCAACATCAGCTTATTACATCTAACACATAACAGGATCAACAATTAGGGCATTGGTGGATGCAATTTGGCAACAGCAATGTGTTGGGATATTGGCCTTCGTTCTTGTTTTCTCACCTTTCGGGCAGCGCTTCGATGGTAGAGTGGGGCGGCGAAGTTGTGAATTCACAGCCCGAGGGTCAGCACACTACGACGCAAATGGGCAGCGGTCGTTTTCCCGAGGAGGGTTTTGGAAAGGCGAGCTACTTCAGGAACGTTCAAGTTGTCGATAGTTCAAACGGCCTTAAAGCTCCCAAAGAACTCGGTACTTTCACCGAGCAGTCCAACTGCTACGATGTTCAGACGGGTACTAATGGAGATTGGGGACGTTATTTTTACTATGGAGGCCCTGGGAAGAACCCAAATTGCCCTTGAAATAGAACCCTTTGAAGCTACCAAGTGTATAGTTCGATGTAACGTAATATGCCCAGTGCCCAGACACACAATCTCTATGCAATAATACCCTTTTTCGGTTCGTTTTATTTTTTTGCGGTCTTTAACTTCAATCTCAGTAAATAAGCGGCAGGAATAAAAATTGGGTTAAGTGTTATAAACAGACCAGAAATTGCGGACAATCGTAATTCGTAACTTACACAACGTCAACGTGGGAATTTCACTTTCTTGGCGCACGCTGTAACAAGTCCTTGCATCAGATTATTATTGATCTAATGCAATGCATGTAAATGAAGAAAACACATGAGCAACTTTTGTATTAATTTACAAATTCTTCATGGAACTATCCATCGCAAGCTCCTTTTTTCTGTCCTGTATGTATACTCAAAAAATTTCTGTAGGAAAAAAGAATAGGCAAAACTCGCCAATGTTCTTTTTGATATTTGGTTTAATTTGCATGAAGCCTGAGGGAATTAGAGACGAACCTGTCACGACCTTAATAGAGGCCGAGCATTCTTAGCTCTGCCACGTGACTATGATCGAGTTCTCTCGCATCCTTGGTAGCTTCTCTGTCTTCTACTATATACTCCTGAGAAAATGTGAAACGTGATACGATAATCTTACGAATTTCTGTATTTTGGTTTAGTGAAGGTCCAATGTTGAAATGCAATAAATGCTACTACACACCTTGGTCAGTTCTTGCTTCGCGAGAACGTGGTAGTGGCGTTCGTTGATCCTTTGTCCACATATGATTGCAATGAAGAAGCCATATAGTAAACCGACCAACACAATTGCCAAAACTGCAACGTGCGAATTCGAGAATGTGAATCAACTAGTGACGAAAACACAAAGCTGAATAATGGAATGAATACTCGATGGTGATCATACATACCAACTCAAACTACTCGATTTGATATGATCAGAATTTGCAACTATAGAATCCTAATTTCGATAATGGAATGAATATCGTTTGCAGTGTAAGAATACGATATAATCGACCTGCCATTGTATAAAATCCATACGGGTGTTCCTCGTAACCAAACATCTCCCGGAGCTCTTCCCCGTAAAATTTGTACACGAGCACCCCTAGAAATGCAACAATCTGAGGAAAGTGCTTAGTACAACAGATATGGTATATCGACCACACATGAGCACCAAGGAAAATCAGAGGATAGGATGAAACCAATACCAGTTGTACAATGACAAAAATGACGGCATGGTCCCTTGCGACGAGAAACTGAAACTTCAACCTCAACCACCAGCGGTCTGGGGGCACGTTTGCACGCAATATGAACTTTGCCCTGCATTCTGTACAGTGCGCAAAAGCAAAGCCTTCCTGGATTGAGGGAGGAAGAAAAATCCAAAGTGAAGATTACAAAGAGGTTCGAATCGATAGATAATTTTCTGTGGATATGAATGACGATTAAAATTCACCACATCAACAAGAATCAAAGTTCAGATAATTCATCATTCCATGCTTTTCTGATTAAGTTCGAGACAAGAATGAGGGCTTTACGAAATCAACGATTCGAAATGTTTCGAGACATTCATGCGTCCATACTTTTTTACAGTTATAGGGTTGTCAAAAAAATGAAATTCCCAGGAATTACCTTTGTTGACCTCCAGTTATCGAGGCAGGATCTGTGAACGTACTTTTGTGTCCCTTTACAATGGCATGGAGCAATAAGATCTTCTCCTGAATATAGCAATACAATAACCTTCTGAGTTCTGAAAGTAACATACTACTATGTCAGTTGTAATTGCAGAATATATTGTCGCATGTTGTTCCTCATTTCTCTACAATAAATAAAATTTCCATGAAGCAGGTCTAGAGCCATGAACCTATAAAACGGATAGCTATGCTGTAGAAAATATGAATACAAACCTTCGGTGTCAAGACATATGCGGCATTGTGGCTGGTCTGACCTCACGAGTTCGACATCCTCACTAGTATAAGGAGACGAATGATTGCCAACAGCGACAGAAGTATCTACACTTATAACTATTTCATCTGCGGACGATGATTCTTCTGATCTCTCCCCTTCAATAGGCCGAGACAAGATTGGCTCTGTTTCTGAAGGATCCTCAGTCCGGACATCATGCTGTGCTAGTTGCATTGCTGCGGACTTGGACGGGGCGTAAATGCAAAAGCTCACAGAACATATTAACAGAGAAAATCCTGCATTACCTGAATTTAAATACCAGTATATCAGCCAACATATTTGTCATGATCTAGAGAAATGCCAATTCATTACCCCATTTCCCTTTATGTCAAAGATTGACTATTATATCACATAGCAATAGGAAGCGATTGCATATGAGGCAAACAGTGATGGCACATGCTTAAAAAAGCATTATATCCTTGGGAAATCCTTGCTGTAACTATACATAATTCATGACTTTACCAGGAAACCACGGAGCTTCCTTATTCAATACGCATTACAATCCCGAGTCAAATTTCCCAAATTAGCAGTACAACCTAGTGATTCAATCAAGCACAGAAACAGAATATAAAACTCTAGTTCCTCTTCGCATTCCTCTCTTTCCCCAATTTCAGATTAAACCAATTGCATGCGATTAAACAGGGATAAATAAGTACAACCACAAAGCTCCACAATCGAATTCGTGAAAAATCAACAGAAGGAACATTCTAGCATTTCGGAGCACATTCTATATCAACTCAAAAAATACACAAATCTACTTTCCTCGTAAAAATTCCACGAAATTCCACCTCAGTGCATGAGAAAAATCGAAAACGATTAGACGTGACTCACCTTAAAACTCCAGGACATCGCCGGTCGTGATGAAACGTCATTAAGCAGACGGAGAATATTACCTTAGGATTAGGAAAAGAACGTATAACGACGCACCGTAGTTGAGATCAATCAACGGGTTTTACTTTTTGCGAATTAGAGAGATGTGCCGTCACCAGAAAGACCTGAGCTGGACTTGTGCTGACCGATGGCGACGGAGGGCAAAAGTGTCATTTCCGCTGATGCCGACAAGCAACGCCAGCTTAATTTCGTACGTATATAAAATCATGCGAAAGACTTTCCTCAATAATATATAATTGCATAATAAATTAATACTACTTGCGGTTGCGGACTTAGTATTACGTATTCCGTAAAAAGTCCATTGACTTTTCCTCCACTAATCTTCTTTTGATTTTTAGATTCTCAAAATTCAAAATAAAAATTGGGACATTTTCATTTCAGTCTGCTTATAATTATCACTTAGGATTTAGGTCCTCTTGGCAAAAAATTCAGTTTTAAGGACATATTTTCTGCCAGTACCACTTCATTGCTCTTACATACCAGTATGTTGAAATTCTGTACCACAAATCATAATCTGGTACCAGTTTATGATCATCTAATATCAGTTTATTTTCTGCAGTACCACTTCATTGCTCTGACATACCAGTATGTTGAAGTTTGTAACAAAAAACGATCATTCTATACCAGTTCATATATCTTTCATAACACTTTTTTACACCACACAAAATGGGTCCTTTAACCTAAAAAATTATCAAATAGGACCTGAATTCGAAATCAAATCCTTAATGGGGAATTGACCCTAAAAAAAATGTACAATTGCTTGAAGAAAATAAGACGTGAGCGTGACGATGCTTACGTAGCTCGGTAATAATTTCTCAGACAAAATGTACTACTTCCAAATTTCGATAGTAATCGTCGCAATAAACAAATACATAAAAAGAAAATCAAATCTTCCGCATTATAATGCCAACTCAAATGTATATCTATTTAAATGACCAATGCTTATATTACATACACATCGAATGCACATAAACAAAAGGGACAAAATCGTCGTAAGAAGCCCAGCGATTCTTACCGTTGCTTTTGCCGTTAATACTTAACCTTCTCCATCGGCAATGCCCTGAGATTTCTCAAACTCTGTCAACCTCTCAGCCCACCGAAGCAACAAAATCTGATAACTCATCATCATCTTCCTCGAATTTACTAACAAGATTAACAGCTCGAATCAACCTGGGAAAACGAAACGCAATCTCTATAATCGAATTAAAGCTCAGTTCGATCTTCGCTTCGATCATCTCAAGCAAAACACGCTCGACCAACCCGTCGTTTCGATCCTTGCACAGACCCCAAAGTACAAGGTTGTACGTCTCTTTATTAGGCGAAACACCAATCTCCTTCATGCGCTCAAACACCCCATACGCCTCTTCTGCCCTACCCCCTCTAACAAGCCCGTCGATCACCACGTTGCAAGACAGAGCGTCGAGCTTAAAGTAGCTCTCAGACGCAGCTTTCTTGAACAGCTTCACAGCTACGTCCAGCCCGCCCTTCGACGACCTCATGAGCCCTTTCATCATAATCGTGTGGATATGAGCGTCGACGAAGGGCGAGCTTCGAATCATCCCACGGTATACCTTAATCGCCTCGGCCATCTTCCCAGACCTGCAAAGGGCTGTAAGAACGCCGGCGAAGCTGTACTTGTCTGGCAAAAAACCCCTTTCGATCATATCGTCGTAGAATTCTATAGCTCCTTTTGTGTAGCCCGATTTGCAGAAGTAACTTAGTAAACAGTTGCAGACGACTAAGTCGGGCTGTACTGAGAATCCACTCGTCAGCAATGGCAGAAGGTAGTACTGTTTAGAAGAGCAGATAGCAGAGACGAGGGAGGAATAGGTGAAGGCGTCGGGCGATAGATTTCTCTCCCTCAAGGTGGAGAAGACCTCGAAGGAGGCGTCGTATAATCCAATCTTTGCCAGGCAATCGATCAAAACGTTGCAGAGGATTAGGTCGGGGAGACAGCCCTTCGTTTGTAGGGACGCTAGGATTTCGAATGCCTTCTCGGGATTCTGAGATTCCAAGAATCCCTTGATTAGAGAGGTGCATGTTACTACGTTTGGAGAACAGCCCGTTTGAAGCATTTTATCGAGCAGGTAAGCTGCGAAATCGATGCAGCCCGACTTGCAGAAAGCATCGATCAGTATGCTCCATGTGTTTACGGTTAAGGGAACGCCTAAAACAATCATCTTCCCCAGGACCTGAAATGCCTCCGAAAACCAAGCAGATTTACAGAAGCAATTCAAGACCAATGGGTATGTATTAGGGTTGAGATGGTAACCTTCTGCGGACATATGCATAAGCACTCCTCTCAGGTGAACTGCCTCGTTGAGTCTGCACAAATTACAAACGGCGATGCTATGGCTCAAGAAATTAGGGGAATCCGCGGTGTTCAATACCTCTAGGGCTAAATCGATTCGCCCGATTCTGAAGAGGACGTCCATGAGAATGTTGCGCGCGTATGTGTTGGGGACGTATCCCAGCTTAGTCATCTCTTCGTAAGCTTCGATTACCATGCCGTGCATAGCTCCGGCCCAGTAGATCCTCATCAGCATCAGAAGGGTTTGCGCCTTAACGGTGGCTCCGCCGTCGGTGGTTCCGAGCTCTTGAAGGATCGCCTTCACGGTGCCGTGGGTCCGCGTAAGGTTCGAGACGACGCCGGCCATGTGTCGGAAGGCGGGCTTGTCGTGGAAGTAATTGGGCCGCCGTGCGCACCATAGGAAGTAGCTCAGAGCGGTTAGATCGGAGGGGCATTTGTGTAGAGTCGTCAGAACCGTTTGAGAGGTCAGGCGGCGGCGAAACGCCGCCGGTGAAGGAGAAGAAGACGGCGAGCAGTAGCATCTCCTCGAGGTTCGAAAGGCGGCCTTCGTAATGAATAATACCTTCCGCCATGCCCATATCATTTCATGGTAGCTTCCCCTTGAAAAGACGTCGCCGACAATATTTTGAGGGGTTAGGGAAGACGGCGGCCCGCCAAGGCTTTTGAGTGTTAAAAAACCTCTCAAATTCACAAACAGGGTTTTGTTAGGGGTAAAGTGTCGGGCTCTAAAGCCCAATATTTTCTAAAAAGCCCGAAGATTAAAGCCCAATAAGACCATTTAACCGTCAGTTACAGTTTGTCATGACACCATCCCCGAAGAACATTCTCAAACTCAAAATACAGTAATTATTCTCCAACCTAGAAACTCATTCTCAAACTCATAAGACCACATAACGTAATATTCTCTTCTACCTCATTTTTTATATTACCAATTTAATTTACAACTTTGTAAATTAAACAACATTGTTATTTTAATTCGATTAGAACAAATAATGTCACAAAATCAAGTAAACTCAATATTTTATCATATAAAAAACATAGAAAAAATAATTAATAATAACAGGAGTCCATTTATATACTTTTATTTATTTTTTATATGGGTATTTTAATAATTAAAATAAGAATATGGTATATATATGGTAATTTTTAAAACATCAAACCATTTTTGGGATATCTCATTCTCAAACGTCTATATGCGTTTAAAAAATGAGAAAGAAGACGAAAATACATTTTGAGTTTGCGTTTGGTGTACAGTTGGAGAACTATACATTTCGGCTTGGGTTTGGAGATGCTCTAAGATGATGATGACACGTTATTATATACTAGTAAGTTCTCGCACACTCGATGTGTTTGCTTATAATATACTTATATTTATGTTACTTCTAATTTCGAGATTCATTATTAGTAATACTGAAATGTATTTTTTTAACTATATAAACAAAAATACGTCTAGAGATAAAGTATAATAAAAAAAATTTAAAAGTAATATAAAAATTATAAAAGTAATAAATTAACATGTGACATTTATAGCCACCACGCCGAGACCTCTATATAATAGAATTGATAAAGAGTTGCTTATGGAAAACGCAACGTCATCATCAACCGTGAAGACAAAAATGAAACTCCGTTGTTGCTACACTATGCCACCGATACTCCACGTCAGCTAGCTTTTAATTAATTTTTCGATTTACTTTAAATATTCATCTTCTT
The DNA here is from genome assembly GCA_027422505.1 of Craterostigma plantagineum. Taxonomy (NCBI): domain Eukaryota; kingdom Viridiplantae; phylum Streptophyta; class Magnoliopsida; order Lamiales; family Linderniaceae; genus Craterostigma; species Craterostigma plantagineum. Next base: position 803,404 of record JAPQWV010000120.1, read on the forward strand.
TTTCACGACCTTCTCGTCCTCACGTTTCGGTTTCGTCTTCTCCAAAGCTCGAATCTGCGTGGATTAAAACCCTCTGTGAGGTTTAATCATTTCATGGTTGGAAATTCTGAGAAATCATCGCTATCAGCTGAACAGCGCAATCGGGGAAATCGAAACAGGTGAGAGAACTCTGTTTTCGTTGCTTACTGTTTCAAGCGATGGATGAGTAAATGGCTACTTGGTTTCCGTATTTCTTTGGTGTGCTATTGATTTTGGAATCTCCCAAACCTACTATTTTTATTCGCTGCTCCCTATGCTGCTTGGCGCTCATCGTTTAATTTAGCTTTTGATTACAACATTTCCATGACGGCAGGGTTTTAAGCTTATGATAGACTGGAGAGCTGCAATGGAATCATGATGATTTATTCTATTCTAATGCAACGCTGCCTCTGTAGTCGAGCAATAAGAAGCAAGTGCCAGATTTTCCCTGACTACATCTAACCTTTTTCAAAGGAACCTTTTTTGAATGGCTAAGGAGAGCATAGTAACTACGTCAGCTTCGATTGACCACTGCCCTTTGTCGAAGCTGCCCGACCAACTGCTCATAGAAATCTTCGTTCGTGTTCCAATAGATGAGTGGGGACATCTCTCTTGTGTCAGTAAGTGCTGGGCTAATTTCTTTCGAGAGGAATACTTATGGAACGCAGCTCTTATTAGGTACTTCCCTTTCGCTGCTCAGGGCAAAGCTTGGCCTGGCCCCATCCCTCGTGGGATCAGCAAAAGGTAGTCTAGTCAGTCCCTTTGAGTTGATCGTAAGAATTACTATGGGTTTGCAAGAAAAAAAGACATGGTTTTGTATTACATGTCATGTTTCAGGAGGTTTGCAGCACTATACATGAGTAAATGCATCCTTACTGTCGATGATGATGATGATGATGAGCTAAGTGAGATTGTCGGCCATGCATACTTGTTCTTGAAGGAGCACCTTGAAATTCTAGCAATGCCTTACCCATCTGGGATTCTCCATGGAACTATAATAGGTCAGGCCAAGCTAGCCTAATCTCATGCCTCCCAAAAAAATAACCTGTTTTAGAACGTACGAACTATTCTAGTGAGAGTTAACCAATTTTGGCATTCAAATATTCTATTGGGACATGTTTCTGTGTGAATTTGTTTAAGTCCTGAGGATTAAGTTTGTCTTTCTTCGTTCTATACAGATCAATTTATCTCCTATGGAACATCGAGAGACAGAGCTCATGAACTTGCTTCGCTTATATGGGTTGCAGCCATTGAGAACCTAAAGGACAATCACCAGACATTTCTGTTGCTTCAACGCCTGGCGTCCGAGGAGGATGTGAGTTTTAGTCGTATGAATCTTAACTCTTGGGATCCTCGTATCTACTGCTGTATAGAATTTATGTTGTCCGTTTCTGGTTCTTACGGTAAGTTCGAATCCTCTTACTAACAGGTTTTTCTTCCATATCCATACTCGAGACCGTACAAAGTTCACTGGAAAACATACGAAAGGCTCTTCACCGACTTTCGAGATTGCATGAATCAAACAGACTACTACGATTTGTTGGTTTGCGCCAAACAGAAGTTTCAGCACATTCCGGCGACTTGGCTGGGCTTTTAAACTAAAGCATTCTTCCTTGTAACTGATGCTTTTTAGTTTATGAATTTTCTGTAAAAATGTACGGTTCTCAAGAAAAATAAATGGATCATCGTAACAATTCAAGAAAATCCAACAAAATCATTGACATAGCTAGGCTTCATCAGCTCCTCAAGAAATGTAAAAGACTAGCAAATAACCACCACCACCCAGGTGGTTAATGTGCGTAATAACTAATAACCATCACATAAGGTTATTAATGTTTGGTATAATCACGGTAAGCTTTTATTATATTCTAATGTGTGTTTGATTTCTATTTTTTTTTTGTCTAATGCAAAATTAAGAGAAAATTATAAAAATGGGTCACTAAGTATGCCAATTTTTGATTTCAGATCATTATGTTTGCCAGCTATAAAATTAGGCCACTAAGCATGTATATAGTAACAAAATTGGATCACTGACTTTTTTTTCCTTATTATAAACATACTTAGTGATCCAAATTTGTAACTATATACATACTTAGTGACATGATTTGTTGCTATATACATACTTAGTGACTTGGTTTTGTAACTAGTGACATAATTTTGTTACTATATACATACTTAATGGGCATAGTTTTGTAACTGGCGAACATAGTAATCCAAATTAAAAAAATGATCTAGTTAGGACCAATTTTTGTAATTTTGCCCTAAATTAATACTCCCTAGTAAAACTCTTCGGTGGTGTTGGCAAAGTGGGCGAATATAATCGATAAATAGCCAAATCTCTTCTCTCTCTCTCTCTCTCTCTCTCTCTCTTAAAAGGCAGCACAACGCTGAAAAATTGTTTCTCCAAGTAATCATTCCTCTTTCAATTTCTTTCAAAATTTTCCCGTTGAAATTCAGAATGACGAGGTAAAGTATAATTAGAAGGTAAATCGATACGTATTCTGCGGATTGCATTTTACATCTCTGCTGTGCGATTGTTTCGGATTTTGCTACTTGTTCGTTTAATTCCTTGTTTTCCTTTTAAGTGGTTCTGATAATCGGTGCGCGAGATCTAATCAGTCTTGAGTTTCTCTGTTGTAATTCCAGAACTTGCTTGTAAACTGGTCGAAAACCCTAATTTTCTCTCGGTATTTTAAAAATGGAGCATATATGGCGTTCTGACCCGAGAGCTGCTACTAATCCGTGCCCTGTGTGCTTCACTCCTCACTTTCCTTGGTGCCCGCCGCATTACTCAACACCACCACCACTACCGCATCGTCAATTTGCACCACCGCCACCACACAATCCATACCCACCTCCACCGCCGCCTCCTCCACAGCATCCATATGCACCACCGCCAACGCCGCCGCCTCCGTCCCCATACAATCCCTATACACCGCCCCCTCGCCCTCCACCACCTCAAGATGTCTACCATAGTAATTTCACCGCCGATTGTTACGGCAGTGCTTCAAAGCATTTGATCAATCAACATGATGTTGATGGTCATGGTGTGAAGAGAATGCGGTTTGACTATGCATGCTCGGAGGACGATAGGAGATTGAAAATGATACGTGATCATGGTTATCGACCTGCTGCTAGAGGAAATAATATTCCGCAGAGATTGGGACAACCACATTCTGGTTATAATGGGCCGCCGTTTTTTGCTCAGCATATTGGGTATGATGTAAATGGTATCCGTGGAGATGAGGTGCACAAGAATTACCAGGAGCCACAAAAAGTTTTCACATGTGATAGAGTTAGTCCGTTGATGGAGACAGGGAATCGGTTTCCGCAGACCCCTGCGATGCAGCAACATGTTGTTATGGACACAGTGAGGCCAGTGCAAGGGTTTAACGGACAGCCTCCTCTTCCAAAATTTCCACCACCACCACCACCACCTCTTCATAACATAGATCCTCCTGCATATCAAGTATCAAGTTCAGTTAAACGTGATCCTAAATCAAGCGGTTATCATCGAGAGGTACTACTTCCCGATATACTTCTGTCAATCTTTAATCACATGCTTCCTTCCCAATGGGCATAGATGAAAGAAACATATCTTTCTAGGTTTCGTCTGGTTGTCTCGAAGAGTTATTTTACAAGTATTTAATTAACATGTTAGTATTCTTTGAAATGCGTAGTGCATATATGATACTGCGTAGTGCATATATGCCTGTATCATCTAACCGCCCCCACTTTGAAATTTAAATGTGCCTGTCTTACAGGAAACTCAAGCAACTCGACTGCCATTGTCGAAGACATTTACTGTAGTCAATGAAGAGTTTCAACATCAAAATTTCCCGTCGCTAAAACAGAAGATTGTTGATGCCTCTCATATATTAAAGCAGCCACATCGTGCTAACCGTCCAGATCATATTGTTGTTATTCTGCGAGGACTACCAGGTTTGTCCCCAATCTCACTTCTAAAGCTTCATTCATTCTGCCTAGGACTTCATCATCTCAATCTTAGTCAAGATCTGTAGTATGGGATTTAAAAAGATAGTCTTGGTATGTTCAAGCTTTGTTAAACCTTTCATTATCGTCATTCTCTTCGTATTTGTGTTGATTAGATTTAAAAGTGTACTCTTCACGCTTGAGGTTGAATACTTAACTAGACATTGTAGACAATTTAATACTCTTAACAACATTACCTTTATGATGTGCCTTTATATCTACATGCATGATTTCAGGGAGTGGTAAGAGCTACATGGCAAAATTCTTACGTGACCTCGAGGTTGAAAATGGTGGCCCTGCTCCACGGATTCATTCCATGGATGATTATTTCATGACAGAGGTTGAAAAGGTATTTAATTGACCTGGTTTTTCACTGAACTATATTTTTGTAACTACTACTTGTTTCTCCTGCCTGATGTCAAATAGTTCTGTTGGTTGGTCCTATAGATCTATATGAATATGATTACTTTGCCTTTTCTAATGCAGGTCGAGGAGATAGAGGGTTCTAGGTCTTCTGGTTCAGTTAGAGGGAAAAGATCAGCTACGAAGGTCATGGAGTATTGTTATGAACCTGAAATGGAAGAGGTGACTAAACCAATCAGATATTTACTGCGTATAATCTTACAATCAATTCACTTTACCAGCAAATCAGCTCTGGTTCATGATTTTTAATGTTTGCATGGTTTATCCATATTTGGTGTAGTAAAAGTTGCTCATCTGCTTCCACTGGAAGCTTGGAATTTTTTTTTAGTTTGACAGGAATATGTCACTGTATTGATATATATTTAATGTGTTTGTTTCAAGTAGAGGTTTACCCATTTGTTTAGTTACCCTATTTCTTCGATTGAAACTTCAGAAATCCAAACTCATCCTTAATGTTGAATCAGTAAACATTTTGTGTCTTAGGCGTATCGGGCAAGCATGTTGAAGGCTTTTAAAAAGACCCTCGATGAAGGAGCCTTTCCGTTTGTCATTGGTATGTGTTATTTGCGATAGTAAAATGAACTAACACATTGTGGATTGTCTTTTTGGGCTTTGCAGCATGACTTTGTCATTTGTTCTATTACAATGCTGGTTTATGGTAAATCTTCATCATAGAGTTTTCTTCATATGACATATATCGTTTCTTCTCGTCTAGTACCTGCAAAACTCACATGATAAAGCTCTACTGTTTATGCATATAGAAACATGCGTTTGATTTCCGACTAAGTTATAGAACGAGTCCTTTTCGGGTATCTCAAATAGAAATCTCCCATAATCCTAGATATTGAATTGCCACGAAGAATAATAGGAGGACATAGGTTTTCTATAGATGAGGTGGTGAGCAGTGCATTTGCACGGCCTCTAGTTGACTAACGACACATGCAGTTCATTGGAAATTGACCTTTTTTTCTTGCTGGTACTTGTGGATTATCTTAGTGGATGACCGCAATCTGCGGGTAGCTGATTTTGCTCAGTTTTGGGCAAGTGCAAAGGTATACTCTCAATGCTCTCAGGAAGCATCTCAGTGTGTGATTCTCTTATGTATGTTATACTGTTGAAATCGGTTCCGAGTTGACTCTGAGATGATGCTACGCCAGATTTATTTTCCAACAATGTGTAACTCATTTACGAACTAATTGTATATTCTAAATCAATGCTTGGTTCTTCCTTAAGGTGCTATGCTTGTGTTTTAGTAGCTTACAAGAATACGGGTTTACAAATACCGTGAGATGACTATGATCGAGTGCAGTTGTGTTTTACCTTTGGAAGGTTTTAGGAAGAGATATCATATGTCTGCAGCTGGACTTCTAGAAGTAGTTACCATTCATGTGCTTATTTATTTTGAATGCCTGCAAATGAAGGATTGACATAGTTACCAATAAAACTTGTGATACTATGCATGTTTATTCCCATCATATGGGTACATGCTTAAGAGAAACTGGCAACGATATGTTTCTTTTGTATAATTTAATTTCTCAGTCACTATTACTATTATTCAGTTTTTCATCTAAATTATGTGGGTTGCAGATGTATCTTTGTGTATTAGAGAATCTACTAAAAAAAAAGGTTGCACAGTGTTTGCTGCTAGTGAAACGTCTTGAATATGGAGGCGATGAAATCCTTTTGGCTTTGTTATTTGTCATTCCTAATTTTCAAAAATATTTCGGTTGAATCCCTGTGATACCCGGCGTGGTTCCAGTTAATTCATGAATTTCTTACTGTACCAGCACATGCAATGCAAGTCAGTTAGTGACATTTAAATTGATAGGGTTTATCTCGTCTGTTCACATTTATTTTCAAAAAAGACAGGTTGATTATTGCACCGAGTATCATATAGCTTTATGCTTCAACTGTCGAAAATTTTGGCTGTCTTTTCTGCACTCTCTATTAAGCTACTATCTTGTAACTGAGAGCTGTCACCATGGTATCTCCAACGTCGTTTCCTGTTCAAATCTATAACTGTTCCTGCAGAGATCGGGCTATGAAGTTTACCTGCTCGAAGCCACATACAAGGACCCTGCGGTAGGTTTTTTGTGTTGTATCTGATTCAGATCACACTGTATACTGCTTTGCCTGTCACTGGGCAATTTGAGGGAAGCACAATTGCTGTTAGATGAAGTAGTTATTGTGATTAAAGTTGAGGCTGTATATACGTAGAAATTCTTTGTTGATGTGTGTTGTGTGTGGTTGCTTGCCCCTATCCACTTTTACTTTCTGATTTCCAATTCTTGAGGTGGAAAAATATTGAGTGATATTATTTAGATTTATTTAACGTGATTGTTGTTAATATTGTTATTGTTGTTTCACTCATTTATGATTTACAGGGTTGTGCTGCTAGGAATGTTCATGGTTTCACCCATAAAGACATTAAGAAGATGGCCGACCATTGGGAAGAAGCTCCATCGATGTATATGAAGCTAAATATGAAGGTAATAGCTCGATAACTGTTATCTCAAATATTGGTCCCTAATCAGAAGTGGATGTGGATCATCATTACATTAACATTTGTCGCATTTCAGTCTTTACTCCATGGAGATGCTTTGGAGGAAAATGGAATTGAAGAGGTATTTTGTTCTGATTCTTCTGTACTTGTTGTCCTTATATTGGCAAACTGAAGAATCCTTAAGGATATATATGGTCTTCATTAGTTTTAAGGATTCTTAACTGGCTTGTAGTTCATTCTACGCGAGTTATTATAGGCTCAGTATCTATGATGATGCCTGAATGGTCCTTGTTGAAATTTAGCTTATATACACATTTTTAGCAGGTCAAGGTTGCATTTGGGTCATTGATGTTGGTTCATCTTCACCGATTTTTTATGGCAGGTTGACATGGACATGGAAGATGATGGCGACGTCAGTACTTCTGGCGCAGAAGATGTAAATCCCAGGGATGTTGCAAGGACCTCTAACCTCGATCCAGCTGCCTCTGGTATGCTTGATTTGCGACAATATCATTCGCAAGTCACAGTTATCTAACAAACTCCAGTGTTGAAATTGCATGTTTATGTTGCCAATTATGTTGTGTGGTTGGTTGTCTGTATGTCCATCAGAGGATGAGCAGAAATTGCATGCCAATGAAAATCAATCTGTAGAGATCATCAAAGAATTGGGAAAGAGCAAGTGGTCGAGTATTTTGGATGAAGACGATGCCGAAAAGGGTAAAATTGTCGAAGAAACTTCCACGGCCCGGACAGGTTTAACTGAATTGTATGGCAAGAAAGGTAAATCTGTACGTTGGGCTGATAAGGTATGCTACGGTCTTATCTATTACAACTTGAGAAAGCTGGTGGTTTCAGATGCTTTTTAGAATAGATGAATTCGATCTACAGCATCCAACATAATGGCACTAATGGAAATAAGTGTGCTGTTTGGTTGCCATTTCCATGACATGCCTTGTTTTAGTCATGAATTAATGTTTTCAGATCAAAATAACGGAACTTGTCATTAATTATTTCTACTTTTACAAAATAATACATAGGGAATAGGTTTTCTGTGGTATCATTTTCACATGATCGAAAATGTTTAGCAACTCAGTCATGAGGAATTAATTGCTGCTGTTGGAAAAAGGCTTTGCTTTCTCAATTCAGAATCACATTCCGGGGAATAATAATGTTAGCAATAGATAATGATGAATATCCGTCTAAGTTCAGTTTCTGTTTCCTCTTTGTTTTGATAAATTTCAAACAATTGTTTGTAATTATCCATTTTTCTGTGTCTGCTCTTGGCACTCTGTAAAAAAACAATCTTTTACACTGTAAAAGGTTACTGAGATGAGTTTGGAATGCCGATAATAAATGGCAATTCTCTTCTCTGAACACAACAATCGGCCGTCTTTATCATACATGATCATCGAGTCCTAGCATTGTCTGTATCTACATTCTTAGGTTGGACGCATTGGCTTCTCTATCGGTGCTGGGAAAACGACGAATGTGTCTTTAATCATTGGTCCTGGCTCTGGTTACAACTTGGTGAGATGCTACTTACTATCAGAGAATGTTAATTTGCTTTCTCTTTAGGTCTGGAATTACATGCTTGACTTATATCGTCATGTAAAGAAGTATGTATTACTGAGCTTTGTAAGCTTTTGGGTTCTTAAATTTCGCGCAGAAGTCAAACCCTTTGCCTGAAGAAGAAAACCCGACCCAAGGAGGAGGCAAATCGAGAAGCCGAAAAACATTCCAAGAACAACTCCGTGCGGAGAGCGACTCTTTTAGGGCCGTTTTCGACAATAGGCGGCATAGACTCGAAGGGGATGATGAGGTATAAAACTTGCATGAATAAAAAAGAACATCGAGCGTGGAATCATTGTAAGTCGGCCATCTATCTATCTCTATGTGATAGTTATTTTTATTAATTTTTATGTCAGTATGCTCGCTGTCGTAATTCTTGATCATGCAATCAAACTCGACAATAAATATTAGTTACTACGTGTTTGATTTGCTTGCTCCACTAGACTTTGGAAAAATGAACATCACATTGGTTTGGTAATGGTGGGGAATTTCCCGTTTCTTCTTTCTCTTAAATTTATTTGATTTTATTCATATCCATATATCATGATTTTTTCTAGGAATTATTTGACCCAGTGTGTTTCCATCTTGTCATTATACGTGCGTCCGTAATGATAATGGATGAGTGACTTCCATTCTTGTGGAAGAAAAATATGTTAAGCATTTATTTAGATCATCAAATTATATTGAGTTTTTTAAGTTACGCTGGGCCGGCCGACCGACAGATTCTTGACTTTGACGTATTCAAAGAATTAGCTTATAAAACGTTTAAATTGTTGAGAAAAATATGCTTTTTTTATAGTTCTAAATGATTGGGTCCCCAGAACAGCTGAGGAAAATCACAGCTAAGATGTGGGGAAAATCACAGCTAAGATATTGTTTCAAAGATTATTTCGTATGTAAAAGACAAATGTGTAATTGGATACTCTATACTACTCGCTCTGTTCCATTATCTTTATCACATATATTGTTGGACACGCAAATTAAGATAGTATTATTATCATAATATAGTATAATGAAAAGGTAAAAATGTGTATATTTTAACACGTTTTTTAAGAATATTTAATATTATTATATTGATTGTTTGTGATAGTTGTTTGCTAAATAAGGAAAGGTGATAAAATTATTGGGACGCCCGAAGTGGAAAAGTGTGATAAAATTAGCGGGACGGATGGAGGATATGTATAGTGCAATTCATAGTTACGACACTTTTCATCCCATCATAAGTCACTTCCCATCGTGATTCGTCCTCCATGCTTTAATTCATTATTTTACTTAAACATAATAAAATCAGATTTAAATAACAATAATAGTACATATGATTTAAAATCACGATTGCTGCTACTTGCCTACATGCAAGAAAAATAGTATTTAAATCATGCATTGACTGGGGGTCATTTAAAAAAATAGCCTGGACTCGGTCAACGTTAAAAAAATAGCCTTGGTGTTTGACCATTTTAAAAATTGCGTTGAATTTAAGGGTATTTTCGTCTTTTTACAAGGATTTTTTTTAATATATATAGCACGGGACCTGCACTATACAGCACAGGTCCCTTGCTGTATAGTGCAGGTCCCCTGAAGCCCACGACCTATTACTTGAAAGTCCGACTATACAACCACTGGACTACAACCCGCCCACCCACCCAAACGGTTCCCATTTAACATATTGGTTTCTACTGTGGGACCCGAATAGTAAGGGCATTAACGTCATTTTACATTTGGAGGCTATTTTCTTAAAGTTGACCATGTCAAAGGCTATTTATTTAATAAATCCCATTGACTGGCGTTCACTTGGACTAAATGATGGAAAACTAGAGGCATATGGTAATAAATTTCATGTATGAACAAGATATAGAGAGTGAGACTAATTAATACCTTTTCTCTTTCACTGGTGTCGTGCGTAGTTCATAGTTCATACATTAGGTTAAGCTCGCGAATATACATAATTTGGGAATATCAACCACTTCATTGTTTTATTTAAACATTTACCGCTCAAGTAATTATCGATTCAAGTTGCAAAGATGACACCTATTTGTGTTATTACGATGTTTCCTAACGTCCAAGCCTTAGAAATTGATTTTTTTTTTTTTTTAATTTCAGAAAGAAGAAATAATTCATAACTTGACACTGAGTTCTATGGTCTACCATACTATACCAAATTTTGTGTATATATGGAAACCCTCACTCCTCAGTCCTCACAACCTTTCATCAGATATCCATTACTACCTTCGTTGAAATTACGACACACACCATCACAAACTCAAATACACACACTCAAAAACACTCATAGAAAGGAAACATGGCTACTAATGCTGCAACTTCTCATTACGTATTAGAATCCACTATCAATAATAATAATAATAATAATCGCTTCACATCTCCATTAATCAACTCATCTGCCAACAAGAAGCAATCCCAACTTCACTTCTCCAATCACGTAATAATTTTGATCTTCGTCCTTTTCCTTGCTTAATCTTCAATTCTTGAAAATGGGCTGACTTTCTTTGTTTTTCTTTTCCCTCAAAAAAAGAAACACTACGAAGAACTCACTGGCTCTTTCTCCATGAATGGGTGCAAAGGCGATCCAAGATCTCCACTCGGAACCATTGAGACGCGAACTTTTCCGGCGACTCCTTCGCCGGCGTTGGCCTTCGACCGCCTCGGATCCGCCTTGTATGAGCTAAAGACTAGTGCTTCCCCGGCCAACTCTGGGATCATACGCATCGAGGTAACAAAAAGCGATTGAAAAAAAAAAAGCAAGAGAAATAAGCCATGCACTTATTTTTTATTGCCATGCTGATGATTTTGGTTTGTCCAAGCTTCTTGTTGATGATAGTAAGGAGGGGTGATTATATTTGTTTCGTGTCAAATATTTATAGTAATATATATATATATATGTGTGTGTGTGTGTGTGTGTGTGTGTGTAGTAAATACTTACCTTATGGTTAGCAAATACACGTCGAGTAATAGATTCTAGGAGGACCCATAAATTGCGAAATTGTCTTAATTATTACAAGCATGCATGGGTCGGATGGCTTCTTCTACGTCATAATCATATTATGATATATGATTCATCTACTCCGTATCATGGCTACTTCCAAAGTTCCCTCGATTATATTTTCTTGGAACGACCCATTTATTTAATAGGAAATGTACCGTATCTTAATTTTATATGTTCCAATATTTCCAATAAACGATCATATGAACAAAGCAATGAAAATAGGTACCGATTCTCGAGCAGATCGAATCGCTCGCTTGGCTCCGATCCCAAACCCACGGCGGCTCAATCCCGCGTAGTTACTTCTCGGGCCGCAAACCCGTCGAAAATGACCTAAGGACCATCGGCAATCAGAATCAAGAAAGCGAAAACGATCCCAACAAGCAAAAGCTCGTCAGCGTCGCCGGCGTGGGCTCCGCCGTCTCCTTCACCGACGCCGACGATCCTTTCTCTTTACGCCACTGGCGTTCCATCAAAAGGTACGACGAACGACGATAAGAATAACGAAAATTGTCGTCGAATGCTCAAAACTGTTGTTTTTTAATACCGAGTGAACGAATTTGAATTATATAAGGTTCTTGTCCAAGAACTCGCCTTTGATCCGCGCCTACGGAGCGGTGAGGTTCGATGGGGTGAAATTCGATGTATCTTCTGAATGGAGAGATTTCGGGCGATTCTACTTTTCGATTCCTCAGATCGAATTCGACGAGCTTGAAGGCAGTTCGATGATGGCAGCTACCATTGCTTGGGATGGTAAGCTTTCGAAGACGTACGAAGAAGCTGTAGCTGGGCTCGAAGCAATGCTTTGGAGTGTTTCTTCAGCTATTAGAACTTCGTATGCTTCTCCTCCTCATGGCTGCGATTCTGATGCTGTTCTATTGCACGAGGCGCACATTCCTAATCGGCCGGCTTGGGAATCTGCGGTCAGCCGAGCTTTGGAGCTGATACGGCGGAGAGATTCGTCGCTCGTCAAGGTTCGATTCTGCGGTACTGTGAAAAGGCGATTCTGCGTTGTTCATGGTGGCCTGTGATGTTCTTCGTTGTGATTTTCGCAGGTCGTTCTTGCTCGGAGTAGCCGACTGCTGACTTCGGTCGACGTCGATCCTTTGGAATGGCTTGCAGCTTTGCAGGTTAGCTTCGGATTTCATGATCCTGTTTGATGATCTTTAGTGGTCGACGAACCCTAATTGAGGAATCGAATTGGGGATTTCCCTAGGTTGAAGGACACAACTCGTTTCAGTTCTGCGTGCAACCTCCTCGATCGCCGGCGTTCATCGGAAACACCGTGAGTGCGAGCTCTTCGTAGGAAAAATCTTCCAAATATCCTTTAGCTGATTTCGTACCTTTTGATTCAACAGCCCGAAAGATTGTTCTACAGAGATGGCCGGACGGTGCTGAGCGAAGCCCTGGCGGCGACGAGGGCGAGAGGCCGAACGGAGTTCCTCGATTTACAGATCGGATACGATTTGCTGACGAACCCTAAGGACGATCGCGAATTTGGGGTCGTAAGAGAAGCCATAAGGAGAAACATGGAATCCGTGTGCTGTACGAGCACCAAGGTACAACCCAGCAAAGCTCTGAGAAAGCTCCCCCGCGTACAACACCTTTATGCTAGGCTCGCCGGCACGCTTCAGAAGGAAGACGACGAGGTAAGCAGCTCCACTTACGAGCCAAGTCCATCAGGCGTTCGACGAAATGACAGACTGAAAAATTAAAAATTCAACCTTCGGTTTTTTTCAGTTCAAGATCTTATCTTCTCTACACCCAACACCAGCCGTTTGCGGGCTACCCACCGAGGAGGCACGAGCGTTGATCTCAGAAATGGGTACGAAGATGATGAACAAACAGTATCTACTACACAAATTCTGCCATTTCTAGTTAATATCTCAGAGAAAGTCCATGCAATGTTTATGTATCAGAAATGTTTGATCGTGGAATGTACGCGGGCCCCGTGGGCTGGTTCGGCGGGGCCGAGAGTGAGTTTGCAGTAGGGATAAGATCGGCTTTGGTTGGTAAAGGCGGTGCGATACTTTACGCTGGGACGGGAATAGTCGAAGGGAGCGTCCCGAGCCTCGAATGGCAAGAATTGGAGCTGAAGATTTCCCAGGTTCGTATATAAAGCCTTTTTTTTTAGTTTCATCTCAAGCTAGTAAAGAAGAATTCGATAACGGTGAGATTTTGTATCGTACAGTTTACTAAGTCGATGAAAGTGGATGAACCTTTTGCGGCCATGAAGGAGAAGATTGAGCTGCTGTAAACATGAAAGAAGGGTTCAATTCAACAAGACTTGTGTCTATTTTCTTGGTAAGTCGAAGAACGAAGAATATGGAGAGAATGATGATTCGAATGTTACGGTTATCCATAGATGGTTTATTTTTTTTTTTTTCAAATCCATAGATGGTTTATGACTTCATCCAAATCTGGGATTTGTCTGATTCTTGTAATGTGATTATGTAATGTGTGCTAAGTATTATTACGTTGATGAACTATAATGCCAAGATGTAATGTAGCATCCGTCCCAAACTCATTAATTGCTTTATTAAATGGTACAAGTAAAATCTCTTTTATTTAATAACCTTTGGACAAATTTTATTAATTTATAGAGATATTAATATATCGATAAATTAATAATGTATTAATTAAAAGAAAAAGTTTAAATTCAAATGATTTCGTATTTAAATATGTTTAATTGACTATATTCATGAATAAACCAATTCTTTATAACTAATTTAATATATTAATGTATGTATACATTTTTGCAGTAGAGAACTCGACATCGGAACTTTTGGCTGCAATTAAAAAAGTTAGTGATGAAATTATATTAGATTTACGATTTAACAAAAAAACAAGTGACAATAGATTCATATTTAGCAAATGCCATAGTATTTATAAATGTATATATGAAATATTAATTTAGAGTTTTAAGGGGACCTAATATTTACAAAGCAATTTTCAGAATAATTATTATCTTATTATCTTATCGAATTTAATGATTTTTTACAAAGGCTCAAGTCAGGACCATAAAGTTTTATTATTTTAGAGAGATTATTAATTTATCGAGTATTAATTTATAGAGGTTTTATTGTACTAGAAAAAAGAAAAACAAATATCATACATATGTCAGTTCGTCACCTACCTTTCGGTAAAAAAATGTTGATATTGAAATATAACACGTTTAGCTTAGGGTGCAATTATCTAATAACTATAACATAATGCACCTTGAGAAAAGATATATATTACTAGTTGATTATTTTACTCGAAGGAATTCTCAGTAAGAGTTCTGCCTCTTCTTCCTCACACACACACTCACACTCACATACACGCACTGGTAGGTTTGTACATGTGCCTATTCATCTTCTGTCTAATTTGATTTCCATTGATTTATGCATGCAATCAATTAGGCAAAAAGATTAATCTGGTAAAATGGGGCATAAGAAACGAAACGTCGCTCCTCGTTCCAAACATTCGTCCGTGGCGCCGGCGCCGGAGGCCGTGACCACCTCAGCCACCTCGGCCGCGGGGGATAATCTAAAGCGAGAAACGTTATCGGACCTTAATTCAGTTGCGAAGTCTGAGGCTGATTCCGAAATTCGTAATGGCGATAGTCATGGGATTGGGAGCAATAGCAGTGGAATGGCAAACCCTAGTGCGACATCGCGGGCTATGATTAAGCAGGAGTGCGAGAGGGCTTTGACATCTATCAGACGCGGGAACCACACGAAAGCCCTTAGACTGATGAAGGATTTGTCTGCTAAGAATGAGAATTCGCCACACTCAGCTTTTGTCTATCGGGTTCAGGGCACCGTGTGTATGAAAATGGCCTCGCTTATTGACGATGCTAATGCCAAGCAGCGCCATTTGAGGAATGCTATCGAGTGTGCGAGGAAGGCGGTGACCTTATCCCCTCGTTCGATTGAATTTGCGTATTTCTATGCAAATTTGTTGTATGAAGCGGCAAACGATAGCGAAGAGTATGTGGAGGTTGTTCAAGAGTGTGAGAGGGCATTGGCTATTGAGAATCCAGTGGACCCTGCTAAGGAGAGTTTGCAGGAGGAGGCTCAGCAAAAGGTATCTACGCCCGAGTCAAGAGTGTCCCAGGTGCAGAGTGAGCTTCGCTCATTGATTCAGAAGTCGAACTTTGCTTCCATATCGACTTGGGTGAAGCATTTTGGCAACGGTGAAGAGAAATTTAGGTTGGTTCCTATACGGAGGGTTTTGGAGGATCCAATGGAGTTGAGGTTGGTTCAGGCAAAGAGGCCAAATGAGATTAAGAAGGCATCAAAGACTCTTGAGGAACGAAGAAAGGAAATTGAGGTTCGTGTGGCTGCTGCTCGGGTTTTGCAACATAAATCGGAGTCGGGTCAGTTGAGTATTGATAGCGAAAATTCGAGTAACAGTGGAAAAGTATCAGATTCTGGGGCAGGCCCACGAGGGGTAGGGAGGAGGAAAGGTGGGAATGCAAGGAAAGCTGCTGCATCCACGGACGAGAGGAGGGACTTGGTCCGTTCCTATTGGAGTTCCATGGGTTTAGATGAAAAGAAAGAGTTGATGAAGATTAAGGTCTCTGAACTGAAGTTGCATTTCAGTTCGTTAAAAGCCGTAGCTCCGAATGAGGTGCTCAGTGAAGCTCTTTCCTTTGGAGAGGCGAATAAAGCGTGGAAGTATTGGTTGTGCTGCCAGTGTGATCTGAAAATTTCTGATTCTGGTATCTTTATGCAGCACATTGTTCAGGAGCACATGGGGAGTTTATTGCCGAAAATGCAATCAGTTTTGCCTCAAATGTTGGATAAGGAATGGAGCGAAATGCTTCTCAAATGTTCTTGGAAACCGATCGAGTTACATGCGACAATTAGGATGCTTGAAAAAGATTCAGAACTAAAGGAATCCAATTTGCATAATGCGGAGCCATGCGCCAGACACGTGCAAAATGAATCTGGAGAATGCTATATTGATTCATGCTGCTCCGATTCTGAATGGGATTCATATGATGGCAGGCAAAAAGCCGATGTGCTTTGCAATGGTGATTTTGCTTTAGGTCTAAAATTCGATGCTTCCAAGTGGATGGAGATGGACAGTGATGGAAAGAAAATGAGTAAGGAAGATTTAATGAAAGATAGTTGGCCCTTGTCTGATGATCCAGAGCGCACTAAGCTTCTAGAAAAAATCGGTGCTCTTTTTCAGGCACTTGTTAAAAACCATTGTCTTGCTTCAAGCCACCTTAGCAAAGTTATGCACTTCTCCATTGAAGAACTGCAGGGCCTAGCTTGTGGTCCTCAACTTACCACTGTCATCGAAGAAACACCTTTGTGCATCTGCTTTTTGGCTGCTACGGAGTTGAAGAAAATCCTTAATTTTTTGCAGGAAATTGCTCATTCTTGTGGTTTAAATAGGTACTCTGATAAAAGTAATGCATCGGATGATTTGAATACCTGGGTGCAAGGTATTAAAGCTAAGGAGGAAATGATATTTTTCAGCCATGATGCTTCATTTTTATTGTTTGAGGAGAGCTCTCTTCCATTCTCTTGTGAGTCAAAATATGGTAATGACGATACTGGTGTGGCATTTGATGAAACTGAGACAGATGCATTATTGTCATGGATATTTGGAGGTGCTTCGAGCAGTGAACATTTGGCATCCTGGAAACACGATAGAGAGGAGAAATCCCAGCAAGCAAAGGAAATTCTCCAGTTGATTAAGAAGGAGTCTAGCCATCTGCAGAGCTTATGTGAAAGGAAATCCGAGCATTTGAATTATGAGGAAGCCTTGCAGATTGTGGAGGATCTTTGTTTAGAAGAGGGAAAGAAGAGAGATGAAAAATTTGATCACCGAAGTTACAAAACAGTCCTTATAAAACGGCGTGAAGAGCTTATCGAGAATGGAAATGAAATGGGTATAATCAACAGTGGACTTGAGATGGAAGCTCTAACCAATGTTTTGAAGGATGCAGAGTCTCTCAATGTAAACCAATTTGGTTTTGACGAAACTTACAGCGGCATGACATCTCATTTGTGTGACTTGGAAGCTGGTGAAGATGATGACTGGAGAACAAAGGAGCGCATGCATCAAGAGGACTCTTGCATAGAAGTTGCCATACAGAGACAGAAAGAGCAAGTTTCCACTGAGGTTTGACCCATATGCTTCGTCTTATTTTCACCCGATGAATGAATTCTTATCATTTACTTTTCTGCAAATCAGATAAGCAAATTGGATGCACGGATCATGCCAGTAGTTTCAGGGATACAGCAGTCGGAACTTAAGCTTGAGGCTACATGCTGCCATGATTACCAGTCCATATTAATTCCCCTGGTGAAATCGTTTATGCAGGTCAGCATTATCTAAAGATCTTGTCACAAACATTCAGTCATCTCTTCAATGCATTTTTAAGTTAGATTAAACATTATGTCTCTTTCTTTGCAGGCTCACCTTGAGGATCTGGCGGAGAAAGCAGCTACTGAAAAATCTGAGGCTGTCAGGGAGGCTCTTCTGGCTGAACTTGCTCTAGCTTCCAAGAAGGGTGCAGGCGCAGAGAATTTAAAGTATTCTCATGAAAGGGCTAAGGATAAGAAAAAGAGTAAGGATAACAAGAAGTTCAAGGATTCAAAGGTTTTAATCTTTTGATTTTATGAATAATGCGTTGTCTGATGATGAACTATATCAGAATTCAGAGGTATTAGCGTAGCATCACAATCACGTCTATGACTTACGCAGGTTGCTAACAGGGTTGAATCACATGCTATGGCTACAGAAGAGATGTATGTTGTCTTTTTCTCCATAGTTATTCCTGTGCATTCTCCATTGAATCCCTCAGCTGATGCAGCTAATGACTATCTTGTTTTAGATTGGTTCCCAATGATAATTACGATGAGAGTCCAGGTTCTGAAAGTGGCACACCTTCCACTGATGATGCTGTGCAATTACAAAATGAAGAATACAGATGCATACTTGAGCTTGAGGCTGAAGAAAGGAAACTTGAGGAAACTCTAGAGTACCAAAGACGAATAGAAAATGAAGCCAAACAGAAGCATCTAGCTGAGCTGCAAAAGAAAAAATCAAGAGTTGCAAATAAGGGAGAAGCAGTGCATGAAACACTCGCATATCCTAATTTTGATGAAAATGCCAATGAGAAGTGGAGGCATAGGAAGGTAAAGTGTTGGTTTAAGGGGTTTCTAGAGTCACAGACTGCTACTTTGGGATGTTGTTAGAACCCTTTTACCGAAGCTCTAACTGTAGTTCTGCACAGCAGCAATGAGAAAACTTGAGCTTATTTTAGGTTCAACAATCGTAACATGACTTATTAAGCTTTGATGCAGAATGATGCATTAGCCATCACAATGGCGGGTGAGATGAACAATACCATAGATTGTGCACTACAAAAAGGTAAGCAATATCCATCGATATCATGGAAAATTTGACCGTCATTGATAGAGTTTGGAGTAAAATATTTAGTTTGTTCTATTTATTCTATTCAGGCTTAGAAAATGAAGGTATCTCGAGGGATCGTGATTCATATGCAGTTCACTTTGGAAGGAGAAATTGTCGGCACACGGATCAAAATAAATTGCAAGAGGGAATATGCTCTCTACCGACCTCTGAAGCGAAATCGAGTGATTCCATTCGCCCTACATCTGACCTCAAATTCAATGGTGATGGCGGTATGTAGCTTATTCAAATACCCATGGTTTTCTGTGACTGTTCTGAATTTTGTTCACTTTGATGCTATACAATTGAACGGTTTATGTCTCTATGGAACATATACTTCTTGAACTCACCAGTCCTGATATATATTGTGATGTTGATGACCGTGTGGAAGAATTTTCAGATATTCAGCATGAGGAGGATGAAAAGAGGTTTCAGTCTGACCTTAAAAAGGCTGTTCGCCAGAGCCTTGGTACTTTCTCTTTCATTTTGAATAGGTTATTTTATACCAACGCGGTGTTTGTTCATTTGTTGGATGGATGACCCAATGCATTTGGTTATTTTCTTTTCAAAATGAGCTAATAGGTGGAGTTTGTACTCATTCTTAGCAATTTATGACCTATCCCATGGATTCATATCAACATTTTGTTTTCTGTCTTGTTTCTGTCCCAACACTAATTTATATGGAGAACAAGCTGTATGCATAACAAGTTCTTTTCATGATCCAGGTATGCCAGATGGTGTTATTGTTCCGGTGGACACTTACGGAGCAGGCCTGAGAAATGAAATTGGTGAATACAACTGCTTTCTTAATGTGATTATTCAGGTTGGTAATCATTATTTCTTTTATAATAGTTACAATCACTAATCCTATAATACCAGATCTCAGTTGCCCGTTTAGTTTTTTTCCCTTCGAAAATTCTCTTCCCTGGTTTTTGAGTTGTTCTATTTCCCATTCAGTCCTTGTGGCACTTAAGACGATTTCGGAAGGAATTCTTGTGGAGATCATCATCAGAACATATACATGTCGGCAATCCTTGTGTTGTATGTGCATTGTATGACATATTCAAGGCTATGAGTGATGCCTCCTCTAGAGATAACAAGAGAGAAGCTGTTACACCTACTTGTTTGAGAGTTGCGCTGAGCAACCTGTATCCTGATAGTAACTTCTTTCAAGAGGTGTTTCCATTGTACTTGTTTTATCTGTCAAATGGCTTGTTTGCTTACACATCTCCTGTGAAACCCTGATAGGATTTGGAACGCTAGTCTATAACTAAAT
The DNA here is from genome assembly GCA_027422505.1 of Craterostigma plantagineum. Taxonomy (NCBI): domain Eukaryota; kingdom Viridiplantae; phylum Streptophyta; class Magnoliopsida; order Lamiales; family Linderniaceae; genus Craterostigma; species Craterostigma plantagineum. The sequence goes on from JAPQWV010000120.1 coordinate 823,600, forward strand.
CGTTGGTCGTGCAGGGCCAAATGAATGACGCTTCCGAAGTACTTGGTGTAATATTCAATTGTCTCCATGGGGCATTCTCTCATTCATCTGTTGCATCAGATACAGAATCAACGGATAGCAATTCTATGGGGTCCTGGGACTGCACAAATAGTTCTTGTATTGCACATTCCCTTTTTGGAATGGACATACTTGAGAGAATGAACTGTTACAACTGCGGATTGGAATCTCGATATCTTAAATATACATCATTCTTTCACAATATGAATGCCAATGCTCTAAGAACAATGAAGGTATGCCACGTGAAACTATTTTTGGGTTGGAAGGGGGAAAACAAAAACGAAACGAATATGTTTAGACGTGATTGTTAATTTTTTAATTCCATCCTTTACATTTTAGGTCATGTGTCCAGAGAACTCCTTCGACGAACTTTTGAACTTGGTTGAAATGAATCACCAGTTAGCTTGTGATCCAGAGGTTGGCGGCTGTGGAAATTTAAACTACATCCACCATATTCTTTCTACTCCACCCCATATTTTCACGACAGGTGAGAAAATACGCAATTTGCTTTCTCTTTTTATATTTCACATTTTGCTTATTGGCATCGTCTTCTTGCCTACTTGATACTGAGATAGTTTTCGCTATTGAGTTGCAGTTCTGGGGTGGCAGAATACGAGTGAGAGTGTTGAAGATATATCAGCTACATTAGCAGGCTTATCAACTGAGATTGATATCAGTGTGCTTTATCGTGGTCTTGATTCACAAAATACACATCGCTTGGTTTCAGCGGTATGCTGCTCTGTCAGAAAAAATTAATATTGTATTTTGCATGGTGAAGAGAAATATGTTTAGATTCACCTTGAATTTTTCTTTCTTTTCTTCTGGGGCTTTCTTGTGTCCCCAGTCTATATCATGTATTTAACTTCCAAAATATATCTTACTTCTAGGTCTGTTATTACGGGCAGCACTATCATTGTTTTGCCTATAGTTCAGATCATGAGCAGTGGATCATGTACGATGACCAAACCGTGAAGGTACCATCAGTAATTCTCTTACCTACCTTAGTTTAATTTGCCACATTAGTAATGTGAGGAATATTATTTCATCATCAGGTAACTGGGAGTTGGATTGACGTTCTTGCTTTGTGTGAAAAAGGACATTTACAACCACAAGTTCTGTTCTTTGAAGCTGTAAACTAATGTTCTATGTTGGATCGCTATGAGACATCGGATAATTTAAGAATTCTGGCAATCCCCATCCCAGATTGTTTTTAAAGATTCTTTGTAGAGATCTTCCCATTACATGCCAAGGAAGAGAAGACGCAAGACGGTAAAGTAAATATTTTGCTGAGGGTATACAGAGGTTTTCAATCGGTATTGAGTTATTCGCTCAATGGAACTATTCCTTTGGTTGATTCTGATATCTTTCAACCATGGTTTGAAGAGCTCTATTTTGAAATCGAAGCGCAAGCTCGAGGTGAAATCACAAGATTCTTGTAGTATTTACATATATCTGATTATTTCCTAAAAATGAAATTGTCATGTATAGATCATCATCATCATCATCACAACTCAGCCTTCTGAAGTGTGAGGGGATTCTGGCTCCTTGGGGTAAAATTTTTGGGTTTATTTTCTTACCTTATGTTAGTCTTTGTGATTTTGCCCTGAGTAATCATGGTAAACACAATTTGCGTTTCTAATGGGATGATAGTAATATCAATTTATCTTCTGTATCTGAGAAAAGCATCAATTGCTTCAAACGTACTAAATCGAGGGTCATAATCTTGGCCAGTCAACAAATGATATTTCTAACCATTCAAGCAGCGAAGATGAATGATCAAGTTATGCTTAAATAGCAGGAAAAAAAAAAGAAGATGCTCACACTTCTCTAATCTTCTGCAGATGAAAGAAACTTTCACAATCTCAAACTGCAATTACCTGCTTCATAAGAGCCCAAACATATGTGATTTTCAACGCATTTGCTGCACAAAGAAAAGCTCCCCCACATATCAAATTACGCCTCGCATGGATTTAGGCTCTTATGACTTAAGCCGACTGCTTAATATGAACAAACTAATTTGCCCGAATCTACGCTTTGTCATCTCATATTGCAACACGAAGCCTTCCCTGATTGCCGAAGTTTGTTCCACAAACAAATCATCTGCCTCGGCGACTGATAATGCGCCGTAATATAATCTTCGATGCACCCAAATTGGCAGAATTTCACGCTGTGAACGTACTCGACGGGCCTTGTTGAGGTATTAAATTTCTCGACCCACATTCCTACGCTAACATCTTCCATCTTAAACAGCTGTTGAACGATCAGAAAAATCATCTTAGCTTCAGACAAGGAGTACGTTTCTGTAACAAAAGAAGGGGTAATTTCGAATATGTTCTGTCACTACGTACCCTTAGGCTGTGCTTTTCGAAGTCCACAAGAATGTAGTTTGCAATGTCTGACGAGATTATGTAGCCCGGCCCGTTTGCGTAGGGTGGGTATACTTCTTCGGGCCATTCCTAAATCGGCAAAAATCGTAGAAAGGCATTAGCTTTACATCACATTTTATACGCAAGTAAACATGTGTGTGTGTGTGTGTATGTGTGTACCTCAGCAGTCACAGCCCATTTACCGCTTCGAAGAGGCTTATGATAGTAATTAATGTTTCCTATGTACAAGCTTTTGTTTTCTGGCACTTTCTTGGCTTCGTTGATTATCTCATCGAGCCTCACAAATGTATCATCGTCGCACTTCATAATATACCTTGCTGATACGGTTCGAACCTGTAAATCACACGAGGGCAATGTCAAAGTCAAAGACGGGAAATAAAAAAGTCGACTCGCCGATCTTAAACACTAAGTAAGGACTACTAACTCACCCCATATTCGCATATGGCTACTGTTTTCAGAACGACGAGGTCATAGTTATCCAAGTAAGGCACTATTACGATGTCCCCGAAGAACTCAGCTTCTTTCTTCACCTCAAAGTTTACTTCTTTTCTCGCATGCTGCGACAGATGTTAGTCCCAAGAATTAAATTGGAATTGGGAAAATAATTAATAAGCAGAAAAAAATAAGGAAATTTTACGCACCAAAGCAACGAAAAAACGTGCGACGACTTTCGAAGATTTGATCAGTTTGTGCTGCATCCAAGATTTCCTGACAGCCATTCTTTCGGCAAAATGATTTCCAGCCGACAAAATACCTACGAAGAGTTCGACAGATTCGTCCGAAAAAATTGGAGCTTTCCATTTTTCGGACAAGTCGAGGTGTCTCTGAGGAGCGAAGCTCGGGTGTGATGTGGGCAGTGAAGCAGCGAAAATAGAATCCACGTCGATATCTCCGTTCAGAGATAAGCCCGTCGCATCGTCGAGCGTAAATCCCTATTTAAGCGTATATAAATGAATACCTTACGAAAAAAAAAAAGAAACTACGTCAAGATAACCCAAGACCAAGAAATGAATACTCAACAGTTCGATATGGGAATGACGTGATAAGCTTCCCATCGACGTTAACATGGTAACCTTCCAAGCCAGCACTTATCGTAAGGACAAACAATTTCCCTTCGGCGAAAGGGAAAGGCCAATCGACAGCTACTTTCTTAGTCCTCCCTATTAACCGATTTAACCACCACGTCGCCTTCGATTCCTCGGATCCACTATCATCATCTCTAATCCACTTTTCGCATTTCAACATGTCATCAACTGCACAGATCAATTGGACGAAGTAAAGGGTGTTTTCCCTTTGTCAACAAAACGTGAAAAAACTAGACGAAAAACTGAACAGACGACAACTCACCAGTCTCCTCGTCAGCCCGAGATTTCCAACCTTCGCATCGCTGAGGCACGCCCCACTGCATCCTATAACAAGTGTTCATCTCAATCACAGGCTTGCCACTCCAATCTCCCTTCAACCGAGGATTGAAATGGAAGATTCTTGGCGGGTCTTCGCCTTCCACGATCTTTAAGCCCTGCAACTCCATCATGAACTGTGAGACCATTATGTACTGTCCCGCGTTCAAGAGCGAGATCTTAGTCTCCGTCTCGGCGTGGGCCATCCTAGGTTTCCCCACGACCGTTATATGAGACCCTAATGTCAGCCCACAAGGCAGCACTAATACTCGGTTGTTTTCGACAAACTCATGGCCAGTTGCTGATATCGAATGAGGGCACATCTCAGATTTATTACTGCCACCACTGATGCTATTGATCAACACTTCATTTCCGTTTTTGCCCATCGATTCGAGGTCTTGCCACAGCTTCCTACCGAGCTCGATGGCCTCTTTCGCGGACTTTGCAATCCCATTTTCCGAGCTCGATTTCTTCACAATGGCAGCTTCGAAATTCAGGGCAGAAAGTGGCTTACTGCCGACTGAAGTTCTGATTTTGCCCAAAACATCATGGGGACGAAAAGGTGCCTCGTTTTCGTCTGAACTCTCTTCAATCTTTAGCACGAAATGCTTGCTCTCAGAAAGCCCAGTTGGACCACTCGTGAACAAACCCTCTCGAGAAACTGAGCTCAACCCATTTCTAAACACAAAAGGGACTTCGAAAGTGACTAGAATTACGTACAAAATGCCCAAAACAGTCAAGATTCTAAACGATCTCTGTCGGCTAGCTGAAAATAACAGGTCGAGGTTGGACCTTTTCATCATTCTTTCTTTCGACTGTTTTCCGGGAATTTTGAGCCAAAGCTCAAATCAAGAGCTCATGATCATTAAACGAACGGATTTTAAAAAAAAATGGTTTCTTTTTCGGAACTTCACGAAAACGGCCAAAAACCCAGCTAAGGAGCGCTGGGATTCTACAAAATTTATAAGGCAGAGCAAGTGATGGAAGGAGTTAGGTCAGCAACACATAGCTTGCGACCGAATTAGGAGGTGGCACAGATTAAAAGAAAAAAGGAAAAAAAAAAAGAGAAAACGGAATAGATAGATACATACAGTATGTGTACGTTCGTGTGTGTGTGTGTGTGTGTGAGAGAGAGAGAGAGAGAGAGAGAGAGAGAGAGAGAGAGAGAGTAAAAGGAGTGAAAGACTGAAAGGAATTCGAAAGAAAACCAAGATTCTTATCTTTATTTATTTATTTCATAATGAGATAATATATAGTTATATACTACTATTCGATGGAATTAACGGACGAAAATCACGCGAATAGAATACAATTTTGTTTAAATAATATATCGTTAATTTACGGCGTGATGTATAATCATGTGCTGATTTCGCTTTAACAGCAGAAGTTGCAATGTTGTTTAAATTTTTTATTATGACGATAATCTTCTTACATTACATATTGCTATAGCTGAGAAATTTAAAATAATGAAGGCAAATACTGAATAGTACTTGTGTGATCTATTGCAGATTGCTTGTTAGTTTTATTACGTCTAATGCGTTATAATTGAAGTCAATTTGTTTCCTAGTGGTTTATATAATTAATAAGTACGCGTTTTAGCTCGTTAAATGTACTGCATTTAGTGATCTTTTACTATGAAATCAATCAAATAAACTATCAAATATGCAATGCAACCTCAAGGGTACTTAATTAATAAAGAAATACTAACAATTCCTTCATATTGTATAACGTAAAGAATGCTGACATTTCAATCATTAACCGTTGAAGAGTGATGTGATGTTGTTGTGTCATCTATTAGTATAAATGCAACGTTAACAATATTTATTGTATTAAAGATGGATGGAATTGAAATCAGCCATCTGTCTAGTGGGCCTCTCTCTTTGGTTTCGGACATTCATAATTTTAAGTAACTTTGATTGATGTATGAGATTTAATTAATTAGGATGTAGCTAAGAAGCAGATCTGTTGTATAATACTTAAGTATTAACATCATAATTTACATATTTATCGTATAACAAATAGCCCGTTAGTAAGATCCCATAGGCCCTGATAATTTCTGATTGAAGGCCCATTACAAATTTCTATTGAAAGTACTTCATTTTTAGTGTAACTAATGATAAATAATGTTCGAACTTCACAGTTTATAGGGGCTTTTACAATTCAGGCCTCTTGATAGTTTAAACTTAAGTTTCAAGCCTCTATAAGAGAATTCATAGTTTTAAGGACCCAATTTCTGCAATACAAATTGTTTCGAATTACCACTTCTCCTGTACCACTTCATTGTTCAGCATTACCACTTCATTGTTTTTCCAGTACTACTTCATCGTTATCGAGTGCCACTTCGTTGTTCTGAAATAACACAAATGATCATCTGATATCAGTTCATATACACTTTATTACATCTTTGTAAATCTAGACTCTTGTCTCTAAATTTTATGAAATTGAATCCTTTAACCAATAATTTTTTGTGATGGTCTAAAACATATTTTAAACATTTTGGGCATGACACGTAATTACACCTTATTTAACGCATATTGGGGCCTAGCGCCATATAAATCTGGGAAATGCTAAATATAAAATATTGAGGTAAAAGAAAAGAAAAAAAAAAAAGAAAAGCAAAAGCGCAGAGCAATGGTGGCGATATCTCTGTACAGAGGCAACCTTCACAAGGTCTCATCGGAGGTGCCTCGCCGGTGGCCGTGTCCGAAGCCTACGATTTCTCTGAAAGACTTCAGAGTTCTGCTACGCCGGCGCGAAAGAGCGCTCCAACGCGTCCGTTCCCAAATCCCACAAATTGAACAACAACAGCAGCAGCAGAATCATCAACAAGCCTCGAGCCCCAACCCTAGTTGTGATCCCGATCGTGCAGATAAAATTGGTGATCAACAGGATTGTGAAAATTCGTGTGCGTCTGAGAAGGAGTTGAAGAGCGGTGGAGAGAAAAAATTGATTGAGAAAGGTGAAGATGCTTTGGTGATTGAAGAGAAGAAGGATGAGGAGGAAAAAAAGCTTGTGGTTGAAGTGAACGTCGAGGTATTGATTATTATTGGTCTGAAATTCGTTCCGTTTGTTCGTATGTAGCTTGTATATGTTATCTCTAGCTGGAGCCTGGGAATTATGGTAGAAGAAAGACGCCAACGCTTGAAGCTTTTGTGCTTGTCGTGCACCGCACAGTTAGTTTTAGGGAAAAAGTTCCTTCTGATGTCGAGTTCTCAAATGTTTTACAGAAAAGCAACATGGAGGATTCTCTAAGTGGCGTGGAGAAAAGGAGAAAAGAGGTTGTTGAGAAATTGGAAGTACTGAAAGAGAGAAAGCATAGTTTAGTCCAAGTGCTGAAACAGGTAATCCAGCCACTCTAGGTTTCATTAGTAACCAACGCCGTTCTGATGATTTCTTTCAATTAATTCTGTTTAATTTCGTTGCCAGATTCAGAATGCTGAAGAACAGCTGAAGAGACAAAACACTTGTCAGACAATGTCCGGCCGGCCTCCAAATCCTCTTCAAGTGGACACAGCAATCGATTCTGGGTCAATGACCAAGATTGATACGCCAAGAATAGCCTCTGATGGTAACATTCTCGGTCATCTTGCACGCATGAGCAGTGCGTCGCCGTCCTCTGAGTCTCAGCCGCGGAAGCCTGCAATGAACACTGTAAGCTTGTAAACCACCGACCCGTTCTTCATCTTCTGTTTTCTGTTCTTCATGCTCTCCGATATAAGAAAGTTTTCGATCATTTCTCGTACTTCGCCGATCTAGTTTGTTGTTGTGACAAAGAAAGTTGGAAAATGTACTTTCCTCTCTCCTTTAAACTGCATTACTGATTTTTCATTTGTATCTTCAGGGATCCCATCCTCCTCGGGCCAATGCAGGAGTTACAGGTAGCCCATCGCAATTTGCTCCTGCTGGGCAAGGGCTCTCCGTTTCTGTCTCAGCAACGAGCTACTTAGCCTCCTCTCCTTCTCCAGCAGCATCAGGTGGTACTTCGGTTTTTAGAGATGGTAGGCTCTCCAGCCCCTGGAATTAGGAATTAGGACCCATCCCAGAAAAATCGCAATGTGCGCCTGTGATCCACTCCACCGTATCGAAAGTAAAGGTAAACTACCCAAAAATTTAAGTCTTTGTACTCTGATTCTTTGTCCTATGCTCCTAGATGAAAGCCACCCCCACCATACCCTGCTGTATGTCTGCTAGCTAGTATTGCGATTATGAGATGAATTATTTGTATCTACTGTTTTTATTTTAACTGAAAGAAAGAAGGGTAAGTGTTTTTGCTTGTGGCCTCCTCCTATGTCTGGGAATATGTTTTTGCTGAGTTAAGCTACATATCATGTTCATGTTTTAACTGTAAAAAAATGAGTGAGAAACCATGCAGAGAATGACTCAAACATGATTTAGCCAAGTGATCTTCCCTTTTGAAAGAATGTTTCCTATGTGATAAAATAACATGACATGTAGTTCTTGGCATCGTTGTCTCCTTTAAGTGGTAGCATTCTATTCACCTTTATAGTGATGCCCAAGCATGTGTCCACGAAAATACAGGACTTCGATTGATTAGATGTTTTACCAATAATGATCAAAATATAATACATTAGAGCACATGATTTTGCCATCTGATTGCAAGTTTTCAATATAAAGCGATTTGAACTTGTACGCAGCTGCTAATCCATTTGGATAATTCTCTTTAAAACATTGAAAGTTTTCGTAGTATCATCAAGTGAAGGTAAATATGGGGTAAATGGAGACTAAAATCCGAACGTACTACTGTCGCTTCAGTAGGTACAAACGCAGTCTTTTAAAGTTCAACACTTTGACTCAATCCCACGAAAAGGGAAAAATCAATATCGCCTTTCACAAGTCAGGTCCATCATATCCCATTCCATTCCACACGTCATAGAAAAAACCCTATTCTAATTCTAAGAACATTATTTCCTCCTTTCATTTCATTCTCTCCCTTAAAAAAATGTCACACCCCAACAGGCGCACGATAGCAGCACCAGCCTTCCAAACGCCTATGGATCCGCCGCAGAAAAACCACCCCAAGCCGGCCGCCAAGAACCGCCGCCACCCACCGCCGGCGGCGGCCAACCACCCCAACCCAGATCCGTCCTCCACCGTCCAAAACATATCCAAGGCGATCTCAAAACTTTATTCCAGCAACCAAAAACACGCTGCAAACTCTTTCGAGCCTCAAACGAATCCTCGCCCACAGACGAAAGCCGTCACCTTTTCCCAACTTTCAGACACTTCTTGCGCCGCTTTGACCAAATCGAGCAGCCAAAAGGAGAGCAGACCTTCTCTGTCCAAGAAAGATCGCTACTTTGCCCCCAATACGAAGACTTTCGTGGGGCTTGATGTGGAGAAAGCGTCTAAACTGATGTCCAAGAGTATGGACAGCATTAGCAATCAAGAAATGAAGAAGAAGGATAAGGACAAGAAGGTGCTTCAGCTAGTTAATCATCGGCCGCAAGTGTCCGAACTGAGGAGGAGACTCTCCTCTTCATCAGTGGATGTTACCAATAATGGTGTGAGGAGAAGAAGGTCATTTTGCAACTCACAGGTCGAGCTTGCTGATTTTCTGTCCTGCAACGGTGTCAGAATCGTGGCCGTTGATATGCCTCCGTTTATGCAGATTCACGCCGTGGATTGTGCTAGAAAATCTCATGATAGCTTGGAGAAGTTCACGTCCAAGACTCTTGCTTTGACGCTAAAAAAGGTAGTAACTTTACATGATTAAAAGCATCATCATGGTCACAATCATCAGTTGCGAAGCTCTTTGGCTGGTTATTTAGGTTCTTGACAGTGAAAAGGTCAAAATAAATTGTTATTAGTTGTGGGATTGCTGCAAATTTTGATGTTTTTATTTGTTCAGGAATTTGATGGGGCGTACGGACCAGCTTGGCACTGTATAGTAGGGACCAGTTTTGGATCATTTGTAACGCATTCAGTGGGTGGGTTCATATATTTCTCTATGGATCACAAGTTGTATATCCTTCTTTTCAAGACTGCTGTACAGATAGCTGCCTGAAATTGACAAGCTTGTAAGCCTTGTAATAGAAGAAGATAAAGGTGAGATTTTTTTCCCCATTTTTCTCCTATATCTAAGACAAGATTTCTGAACGAAAATAAGAAACAAAATATAGTGTATCTCTAACTTGAGATTCCCCATTAAATACTGTTCGCTCAAATTGTTGCAAGGCTGGTGCCTGCTTTGGGAGTTCTCCATGTGATTGGAACTGAGGTCATATGAGATCATAAATAATAGACAAATATAGTTTTTGAAATTTTAATTATTTCTTTTGGGTTGGATCCTTTGATATGTTCAATCAAATGAACGTTTCCTTAGCTGGCTCGAGGCAGCAAAAATCATTGGGAGTGTAAGAACTGATAGCAGTTGACTGACACATGATAAAAGTGGTTTGCCTTTGAGTGCCGTAGTAGCTAAAACATTTTACCAATAAAGAGACTCATGACTTGTATTTTTTGTTTCTGAATTGCTATTCACCGCCCCCTTTTTCCTAGTCACCGCCCCCTAAAGGACTGAAAAAAGACTATTTTGCCCTTTCTAATTTAAATTTCTATTTAAAGTCATTTTCCTTACAACTCATCTGATATCGCAATCAGACATCAAATCACAGTCAAACATAACAAAAATTAAAACATTTCAATGAATCGTCTATTTTCGAAATTGAAAGGTCAAAAGAAAGTGTCTACTGGCACGATGGTAAGCAAATTCTCGTAAATTCCGTTCGTATAGACGTGAATCTCGAACTTACATTGGATTCCATCGGAAAATTCGGTCCGACCGAACAATATTTCGGTCGGCATAAGGGGTGACCGAACAACAATTTCGGTCACCTCCTGGGCCGACCGAAATTTCATTTCGTCAGCCAGGAGGTGACCGAAATTGTTGTTCGGTCACCCCTTACGCCGACCGAAATTATTTTTCGGTTACCTTAGACGTAACCGAAATCGATTTTCGGTCGCCTCTTTGGGTAGCCGAAATTAGATTTCGGTCACAATTTTTTTTTTTTTAATTTTTTTTAAATTTTTTTATTTATTTATTTGGATTATTTATTTATATTATTTTGTATTATTTATTTGGATTATTTATTTGTATTATTTATTTGTATATTTTATTTATATTATTTATTGTATTATTTATTTGGATTATTTATTTGGATTATTTATTTGTATTATTTATTTGGATTATTTATTTGTATTATTTATTTGTATTATTTATTGGTATTATTTATTTGGATTATTTATTTGTATTATTTTTTGTATTATTTATTGGTATTATTTATTTGGATTATTTATTTATATTATTTATTTGGATTATTTATTTATATTATTTATTTGTATGTTTTATTTATATTATTTATTTGGATATGTATTTGTATTATTTATTTGGATTATTTATTTGCATATTTTATTTATATTATTTATTTGTATTATTTATTTATATTATTTATTTGTATGTTTTTTTTATATTATTTATTTGGATTATGTATTTGTATATTTATTTGGATTATTATTTGTATTATTTATTGGTAATATTTATTTGGATTATTTATTTTATATTATATTCGAAACGGAATAAATATGCAAAGAAATATTGAAAACATATAGAATCCGTCCGATACAATAAAAGATAAAAAACAATAACGAAGGAGTCACGATTTCAATCATAAATTCGAACCAAGTCATTGTTTCCCAACCATCCATAACCAAATACTAAACAAGACACATAAAGGAAATTGAACTATGTAATAGAAGATTCATCGTAACGGATCTCACACAGAGGATGATTACATCGCAATAGCCCTCCATCAAAATCTTCACACCCAAGATCTCAGCGATACTGCATCAGAAATGAAAAAGATGTATCAAGAACAACACGAATCGTTTATTATGACTCACCTTCAACTACCATCTACATAAAGAAAATTCTAACCTACTTACGACTTGGAAATGGATGCAAGAGAGCAACTAGAAAGAACGAAACAAAGTAGATACCTTGATGAACCCAATTTCCTTGGCATTGCTGCGGAAGCATTGTCTGCAGCACATGAGACCGTACTTCCTAATTATCGCGTGTGGGTTTCCGCAGACACGGCTAAAATCAATGGCAAGGAAAGATTTAGAACCAAGAACACAAATTCAAGAGCACAAATACAAATCCAACTTAAAGTGGAAAAGTATCTAATTACTATTGCAACTGATTAACACTTCCTACTCTACGCATCATCAACTTTATTCAAGCTCGGAAAAACCAAAGAGCTTAACGATCCAATCCCAGCTCAGTGAAACAGTAGACGATTTTCTACCATCATCGGTCATATAATGTCACCTGTCATGCTATCTATCGATGCAACTATAGCAGCAATCAAAATAATCAAAATCGACCGACTACAGCTGACAACTATTCAAATAGAGCAACGAATCAACGCACAAACACAGCAAGAAAAAGACCGTAGAACCGATAAGTAACATCAGCACGAGAATCGATCGAATTACCAGGTGCGAGAACCAGCGCCGTAGGTTTTCGGGTGAGCGTTCCATATATTCGCGTGCCCCATGTTTTTTCCTCTTCGATTGTTAGCTTGCGAAATGAGTCCTCAGTATTTATACCTGGCTGCCACGAGAAAACCCTAGCACGAAATTGGGCTTCGTGTTTAAATAATGGGCCCAGAACGGTTAAATTGCAATTTGAAGGAAAAGCATAAGTTTGTGCTACGCAGATTTAGGCGTAAATTAACTCCAACAATTGAAGAGAAGTAACATTTGATTTGATTGAAAGCATAAAGGTTGTGGTTATGTTAGTTTTCCTTTTCAATGTAACGGTTTTATAATTCAAGCAAGAACTAATCATCGTCGTCGTCGAGAAAGTGATTTACATGTACATAGAACACACACATACACACACTAATCTCACATCATTTCCTCGTACTGCATTGCAATCTCCCAAACAACACACAACTATCTGCTAATACCATCAATCAACTGCTAAAGACTTGCTTTTTCTTTTAGCTTGCGCCGGCTTTCTCTAAGCTAGCCATATAAGTAAGGTAAATAGTCCACAGGTAAGAAAACGAGTTGACCACAAGTGGCTGCAAAGAGAAATCAAGAAAGGCAAACTTAGTCAGAATCTTTACTTGTAATGATTTACATTGCAGTGATAAAACAGTTCATTATAACTTGAAAGCTTCACCTGCAGTTGAACAGGGATGAACTTGAACGTTACGAAATCGCAGGCTGGCCAAAACATAAGCCCGTTTTTTACCGTTGTGAACACATCTCGCCGCAATCTGGCAATAATCTCAGAAGCAGTTTCGCCTGCAAGGAGAGATTACGGTACTCGACTTAGATAATAAGCTGCATATATCGATGAAAACAGATCTGTGTAGAGTTTTTTCTGTAATAAAAATAAGAACCTTGTAAAGCTGCATTGAAGGAGAAGAATACGGTTGTCATCGTTGGCCCATAAGTTGCCTGCCCTAAAACTATCTTCTTCACCGTCGATATAACGTCTCGTTTCGGGATCAATCTAGACACGAAGTTGTACCAATAATGTAATGAAGGTCCCAAAATAACTAATCCATAGCCAGCCATTCTAATCGTCCTTACGAGGTCGTACTTCTCTTTCTTTTCGTTGATCAGAACCTAAACATAGCAGCATAAAGAAAAATTAAAAATCGCATCTTTCGACATACAAGTAGTATCATCGATTGAAGTAAAACCCATAAAGAAAAAAGAAATCTTTCGACGAAATGATCATTGCCCAGTAATAATAGCGCTCTTAGAACGTAACAAAAGAGGAGTCTTACGAATCACCTGAGCTGATACATCAGAGGCAGCGTAAATAACCGCAGCAGTTATACTCTTCGTGACAATGGGTCGGGTCTCGAGCATGCCCAAGTACCAACCCACCAACCCGGTGGGCGACCTGCTCAAAGACGAGTATGCCCTCGCCGAGCTGGGAGGAGGGGGAGGGAGGAGTTTGCCGATCTCTCTGCTCCGTGGAAGGGTAAAACGGTAATACTCCTTCGATTGCTGGAGCTGGTGCCCGCGGGCAGAAGAAACTACAGACGCTGCGCAGCGACTCATAGCCTTGCGTGTCAATGCGTTCGCCATGGTTGTCGTCGATGGTTCTCGAGGAAAAGTTTATGCAAGTTCATGAGGATATTGTGCTCTGCTTCTGTGCGCCGATTTATATGAATGAACTGACGAAGAATTTATTATTTTTGAAATATTTTTGTCGGTTTATTTGTTTCATTATTGAATTGGAAAAAGAAGTCCAGCAATTTGGGAAATGGGGACGTGTCCTCTGTATTTCTCAAACGTGTCCTCTGTATTTTTTAAACGTTTCTAGAACTACGTATTTGTATTGAATTTAAATTAAATTAAGAATAATGTATGAATCTTACTATTAGTAGTAATAATATTCTTAATAACGTATGAATCATGTCCAGCCCAACTAAGCAGCTTCGAGAAAGTGTCTTCGTAAAAAAAAAAAAAAAAAACGTTCTCTCTCTCTTCATCTTTTCTCCCCTTCTCTCCCCAAACCCTAGAAACTCCTTTAGCCGCCACCTCTCCCCTTCCTCCATTAATGGAGGTAGGGGGAACATGGAGGTAGGGGGAGCCCTCCTTTTGCAAGTTTTTCCTAGTTTCTTCTAAAAAAAAAAATTTTAATAAATAAAAGAAAAAAAAATAAAAAAATTTCGAACGTCAACCGCCATCTGCGCCTTCCACCGCCTGCCACCATCATGTCGGCCCCCTCCTACACTGCCGCCTTCGGCCTCCACCGGCTGTCGCTGCTGAGCGTCGCCGCCCCGCCCTGTCGGCGTCTCGTCGAAGCTGCGGCGGCAGCTGCCGCCTCTCCACCACTTCACCACCTCGCCGAAGCTGCAGCCAACTCGACGACCGCCGCCTCGCTGTCCTACCGACTGACGCCTCACCGTCCGTGTGTCTGATGTTCGGGTTTTTTCTGATGAAGACAAGCTCTTTTGGGTGAAGACGGAGGAGAGAGACTTGTACTTCAAATTAGTTTACTAGCCGTTAAGTTGGAGTTTTAAACTTGATTTTAGTAGGTTCTTTTATTCTCTTGTTGTTGCACTGAAGAGTTTTTCTTTCAGCTCATTTTTCCCGTGTGGGAACTTAGTCTCCTCTTGTAGGAGTGTCTTCTCCTCCTTGTGAGGTGTCTTGTCTCCTTTTATAGGAGTGTCTTTTCCTCTTTGTGAGGACTTTCTCCCTACTGGCATTTGTGATGTGACCAGAGGGCTTCGTGAGCTGTTTAGCTCGTTGTATTTGTTTTTGTGGTTATAGCAAGTTATCTTTGAAAAAAAAAAAAAGAAAGTGTCTTCGTTGCCCCAATGACAATTAGGCTGACGTCATGTTTGATGCAATCTTGAATAAAAATTCAACTGTAGATCGTCATTAGACTGCTGCAGTATTTGGAATCGTATGTATTTAAATAGTTCACAGATCACATAGCATTAGAACATTATAACTGAATCTTAACATGAAAAAAGAGCATTGTTTTGCTAACATCCGAAATCATATGGCACCAAACCTTTCAGCTCAGGCCCATTCAATCTGCTGTTGTCCTGAAAACTGCAGTTGACGAAAACGAATTCAGTTCAATCATTCAAGAACGAAATGGATCAATGTGAAATCGCCTTAGCGTAATTGATGAATAAATGAATTACTACCTCGACATTGAAAAGGTTGTGAATGGGCCATCAATTGGTATGGTACCACACAGATCATTGCCTGAGACATCACTGCCAAAGAAACATTCAAGAATCAAGAACTGAGTTTTCATTACATCACTACATGGAAAATGGCATTCCTTTTTTTCTTACAAGATCTTGAGGTTCGACAGCGTGGTGAGCTCTCTCGGAATTGATCCGATTAGCTTGTTGTTATTCAGTCGCCTGCGATTTAATCGAAGGCACAAACAAACTCAACCCATATACATGAAAGTTCCCTCTCAATCATTTTTCAGTACCAAGCTTTACTCACAGAAAGCGGAGAGACTTCAATTTCGCTAAAGATTTCGGTATTCCCCCTTCGAACCCATTTCCGTAAAGATCTAAGCTTACGAGTTTCTCAAGATTTCCCAGATTTTCCGGGATTTTTCCGCCCAGATTATTGCCGTAGAGCTCCCTGAAAGTAGTTAAGTTAGTTACCATTTTGAGAAGATGATCCAAGCAAGGATAGATACAAGTAATGGTAGAAAAAAGGTTGACTTTTTATGGGAAGGTTTGAGAGAGATTATTACAAGTACTGTAAATGCTTGAGGTCACCTAGCTCGGGGCCTAAGGTACCTGAGATGTTAGAATTGCCCAAGTCCCTGTGACAGAAGACTCATAAGAACAGAGCATATTTATGACAAAGAAGTTGAATGAAATACAGATTAAAGATATTTCTCTTACAAGCGAACAACACGATCATTAGCATCGCAGGTAACGTGAAACCATGTGCAAGGATTGACAAGCGTTGGATCCCAGCTCTGTAGAACGCTGTTCGGATCTGAGAGTCTGATTCTCAACGAATGTAAAGCGTTGCCTGAGAAATCACAGTTCTTAGACAACGAAGCTGTTAGATGGCATCTTTAATGAAGAAAGAAGAGCCCAACAGAAGAAAGATCAGTTCTTGGCCATATACAGCAAAATCACATCAAGAAATACCAGGATAGTAAAAACGAAAGTTACCTTCGGTGTTCGAAGAGATGGCAGAAGAAAAGGAGAGGAAAAGGGCGACGAGCAACGGCAAGAGAGGAGGATGAAAACCCATTTCAGAATTCAGACAGAGAGATGGTGGAGATTGAACTGATGAGGTACAGAGAAGTGGAAGAGGGGACACTAATTTTTAGTGCGAAGTATTGTTAGTCAAGTCTACGCAGCATCAAGTTGGAAGCTTATGCGATCCGACCCGACCCATTTAACATTTGACCAGTGAGGTGAAGGGATGAGAAAAAGACGAAGTAGTGTGAAACTGAACTTTGGACACGAATTTCTCCGTACTTGATTTTGTTTCTGTTGCTTGCCGATGATGTTGGGATTTGATTACTGTTCCCAAACAGTTCAGTCAAAAGAGGTGCGCTGTGACTAGATAGGAGGGCCTGAGTGGTGGGACCCACTATTGCTTGTCCTTCATAGTAAATGACAGAAGTGGTCCTTACAATCGGTGAAAATTGCGATGCCCACTCTTGAAACTTTTTGGCTTCCATTCCAATTGAACCAATCAGTCTAGATATTTTGCTGATTTCGCTCTTCCCTACAAATATAAGAACGATTTAACATGTAATTGTAAGGTAATCAATTGATTACCTTTAATCGTCGTCTAGTTGATTAATTAATTAACTAATTCTTCGTCTCACCAACTGGCAAGCAACACATTTTAGCACTATTTTCTTCTATGTCGGCTCGTTCTTATCGGGTACAGAAGGTGAACTGAAGAGGTGTCAAAGGGAAAAGAGCTTTGTAGTCTTTCTCGAAGGTAAGAGAAGCCCCTAATTTTCCCAATTCCCTCCTATTTCAAAGCTGTAACGCATTCAAAGTTCTTTCCTTTTTCTTCTGTCTTCTTCTTTAACCTTCTCATAAATATACGAAAATTGATTCTCACAGTAAGTGGGTTCAGTTTCGCAGGAAAAGTTTGAAGCTTTGCATGTCGAGAGCTGCTGAGCTGTTCTACAATCGACGGTTTCGGATAGGACGTCATTCGGATCCGTCCGAGGTGTCGAGCATTGAATCTCCGACCAGCTTGGATCGGACGGCAAATCGCCGTCGCCGTATTCCAGGAAGCGGTAGCCACACGCGCCACCAAGAGGGGTGCGACTCGTGCGCGGCGCGTTCCTTGGCCAGAGGCTGCCGACGACTCTCCACCGTCCCGATCCTTCTCAAGTGAGAATTGGGCATTTTTAGCATTTTACCTCTACATAGAACTGTTTTTTGGATTCATTTTGTCTTGAGTATCCATTCTCGTGTCAAGTTATTGCAACATAGGCCTGATGTGAACCGTTAGCTGGTAAAAAGATGTGCGGATTGGGTTCGTTTCATAACTTACATGTTTTCTGGGATATGGTCTTGCCTTCCGTTTGTGGACTGTAATTGATGGTTTTTCCAAGATTCTTCGCCGACTTTCCTTGAATCACTTGTTATTTGCTGGTTAGAATGCTCGTGTTTGTGAATGTGGTAGCTAGTAACAAGGTCCTCTTGCAAGAACTATGATAGATAGCTCAACAAAGATCGAATACCTTCGAATCATATACCTCGTCTCTAATTTGTCCTTAATTCGTTCAGGGGCGGGAGCCAATTTCACTCGAAGGTGGTGGCCACCATTTCCCCCCAACCGATGAGGGGCTCCCGAGATCCGTCATACTAGCTAGAGAAAGGCTATTACAAAGGCTGAGCGGTGTATCCCTTTCAAGTCCAAGGTTTGCATTGTCCCTCCCTACCTAATAGGGATAATGGTTAAGCTTCCTTAGCATAGCATTCATTCATTACGGTTGTTTAATTTCTCATATATCGCATCGCAGGCGAAATAATGGCACTTTGACTGGCAACCTACGTAATGAAATCCCACATGGAGAAGATTTCAGGCTCGTCGACTCCGTGGATTGGGACACTCGGGATTTTCCAGCTTCTCTCGCCCTTATCACGCGAGCCAACAAGAGATCGCCAGGGCTCACGCAAGAGGCGATCGAACACCTGCCAAAGTCTGTATTCGTCAGCGTCTCGGAAGAACAAGAAACGTCGGAGACGATGAACGAGTGTAGCATATGCTTGGAAGTGTTCTCAGACGGAGATGAGTTGATCCATCTGCATTGCGGACATAGGTACCATGTTTCGTGTTTGGTCCCCTGGGCAAGCACTTGCGGGGACTGCCCTTATTGTCGTCAGAACATATATGAGAGGAATCCCAGGATTTAAATGTGGTATGGGTGGGTTCTTTTTCCTTGTTGCTTGCGATGTGCGCATGCTGAAAATCTGGTCTTTTTAGTGGTGTGCGTATGTCTTTTTCGAATATGTGCAACGTTGTATCGTTATAAGCTTTGACATTAGAGAGGGGTGTTTCTCAACGTGGTAAAATTATGCGATGTATAATAAATATGTGTGGTTTATTACAAATTGGAACCGACTTAGGATGAAGTTTGCAATGCTTGGCGTCCGTCATTAATTCTGGGAAATAGGTATGGTATGTATGGTCCACCTCCATTTTATTATGTGTTAAATTGGTGATAGTCTAAATTTATTTCGATAGTCACGGCACATTGTTCTATAAATAGCAGAATCATAATGATAATTCTATCACCTAAATTTGACACATTCAATTTCAAAGTAACCATCCTTTTCAAATCTGATTTTTAGTCGACGCACACAGAAAACCAATATTACTTGAGAATTTTTTTTTAAATTTTGATTACTCCGTAAATTTTGGCATTGGAGAAAGGGGTAGTTATATATAAATATCCATTTGCATAAAAATTTGTAACTCAGTATCCTGTCAGTATACTTTTATGGTACCAAATAGAATAATTTTTTTGCACAGATGTACCCGATCCGCCGCAGGTATGCCATTTAACACATTTAGGTATGTATCATATAGCAATGTATTTTGGTGCAATACGTTGAGAAAATGGTACGTCATATGTAATACGCTAAGGCACCATATAGAAACCGTATAGGGTACCATATAAACGCGTAACGTAGTACGCTAATACACGCATAAAAGGTACAACAAGACTGAGAAAATTGGTACATAAAGCAATACCAACTGGTGGAGCCAGCATAGGGCCAGTGGGGTCCATGGACCCCACTGAATTTTTTTTCCTTTAATACTATTTTTATCAAATTTAAGTATATGAACCCCACTTGAGTATTTAAAAACTCCATATACAGTAGAAACTCTATAAATTATACTCGATAATTTAATAAACTCATTAATATAATATTTCCGGCCGGTCACGACTTGGGGATAACGTACTAAAATTAATAATTCTCTAAAATTATAAGATAATAGACTTTTGATAATTTCTACAGGTCCCGTATAAATTATAAATTAATAACTCATAAAAACATTCTCATATTACATTGAAATGACTGAAGTTTTTTTGTTGAAATCAATTTCCCCTTGCATATAATCTCTAATTGTCGTTGTCATTAAGAACTCCGGACGTTGTTTTCTCGTAGTCAACAAGAAAATTATTCAATGTGATGGGCGCTTTTATAGCATCGTTCACGAAGAGCTCCATGGTAGAAATTTCAGCATCATCTTCATCTTCTTTATCAGCTTCATTAATATTATTTAAATGTACATTAACACCATACGTATTATGATCGACTTGGGAGATTGAATGTTTGATCCTTAATTTCACGTTCATTAAGGACATAGGAGATTGAAGGTTATTTGATGTTTATGAAGTTTGATAGGTAATATACACTATAAATTAATAAAATATTAATTTACCGATAAATTAATAATTATTAATTTTCGATTAATTAATAACTCTTTTAATTAACAAATTTGGCCGGTCCCAGCTGTATTAATATAGAGTTTCTACTGTAAAATAATAAACATGTAAGAATTTGGACCCCTCCATATAAAATAATAAGCATGTAAGAATTTGGACCCCGCTGTAACGAAGGTCTAGCTCCGCCACTGGCAATACTATCTGTAAAAATTTCTGATATAGATACTGATTTGTAAAGTTTTTATGCAATTGGTGCTGCGTTTGCTTTATAAACCATTTATAAGAAAGGTTTAAGCCCAATAAAAAAATAGGACTAGATAATCCTAAGATAAAGTTATAATAGGGGTCCTTTTAAGATAAATAATAGAAAGGTCCGTTTGTTATTTTTGGGCTTTAATAATTTTTCTGGGCTTCATTCAATTAAACTAAATATGAGACTATGTATTACTAATTATTTGTAACCCGTTTTCTAATTTTATCGCGTAAAGCAAACACAGCCCGGTTATATTTATATAGATGTCGGTTAAACAAAACCTCAGTCACCTGAACCACACTTCGATCACCAAAGAAACTGTGAATAATCGACAGGTGTGTTTCCGTAAAGGCGGATAATCCGAGGTGAAAAATGGATTTTGAAGGGGCGAATATGCTGCGATCGTGCTGTTACAGCTGTTTTGGAGGTTGACGGAATGGCGATGGATTGTTGTGGTTCGCCGATTTGAATCCCCACGCATATGGAGATTTCTCCATTTCCGTGGTGCAGGCCAATTCGAGCTTGGAGGATCAGAGCCAAGTGCTTAGGTCTCCTCCTGCCACGTATCTTCGGGGTCCGCGATGGACACGGTGGACCTGATACTTCGAGATTCGTCAATCGAAACCTATTGCCTTATCTTCTGAGTAAATATTCCCCATTTCATTTCTATCTCAATTTTGGTTCTACGTTTTGTTTCTGTCTGTGTGAAGGGGGGCTGTTTCTTAGGCTAAAAGTTCGTGATAAGTGTGCCTGCCATGTATGTTAAAATGTGTTTCCTTTTTCTTTTTTGTTATTCAGAGTTTGCGACAGAGCGAGGTGGATTGTCGACGGATGTAATAAAGAAGGCTTTTAGTGCCACAGAAGAGGATTTTGCTAGATTGGTAAAGCAATCCCCCCATTAAAGCCACAGATTGCTTCTGTGGGTTCATGTTGTCTAACGGAAGGTCAGTTGTTCGTTGCGAATTTAGGAGATTCGAAGGATGTTCTTGGGAGGAAAGGATTTGATGGTGAGACAAGTTCTGGTTGTGCCCGAACGGTTGTCGAGGGATCACAACGTGTCGAATGAGGATGTAAGAATGGAAGTCGAAGCGCTTCGTCCCGACAATTCGCCGGTTGTTGTGTACTGCAAAGGAGTTTGGAGAATCAAGGGCATAATTCAGATAGGCATTTTGTTCTTATAGACTCGATTTATAGTATAAGTACTTTTCAAGATTCAAGTTATTGGAAAGAAAAGAACGCCTACGAACCGAGGATTGTTATTTAGGTGCTGAGCTATGTGAGCTTCTTCATAGACTTTTAATGGCCATTTGCTTAACTTTCTGTGTTTCTCATAAAGTTCATAGTCATCATCTTTGAGTCTGTCTAAGAGAAAAAGAAACATTCTTGTGTGTAGGGCATAGCCAATAGACTAGTAAGAGGAGCCATTCGAATAGCTGCGAAGAAGAGAGAACTCAGATACAGAGACACACGAAAGATCGAGAAAGGAGTGAGAAGGCACTCTCACGCGTCGTCGTGCTCTACCTCGACCATCTTCATAACAGGAAATCGCCATACCCTAACCTTAAACAGAGTTCACTTGGCCTCATCAGTGCGCCCGAAGACATCTTCACTCATAACTCAGAACAAATCTGGGGATTATTGAATGTTTGCTACGCGGATAAAAGTTATAGTAACTGCAAAAGTTTGAAGGTGAGGAGAGTGATTTTTGGACAAAAGCCTTTACAAATCAAGTGGCATACAATTGCCTTATTATTCATTTATTCTCAAAGACAACATGGTACAAAACAAAAGATAAACCCATGGACAACAACATGAACACGGACAAGAAGATACTTAATGCAAAGGAAAAAAAAACAACCAACAACAACAGACCACCAATACTAAACACAATTCGATACCGAAAACAGAAAGAGACAACAATTTTGTTCATGGCACGATCTTGTAAGCCTTCGCCTTATCGATCCAAGAAATGAAGGAGTTCTTGGAGTTTCTAAACCCCAAGAACCCATGCTCCTTACTCTTGTTCATGGTATCGAGCATGCACTTACCGCCGAACAGAACATCGACGAACCACCAATTCCCCACATCCTTCAGCTTAGTCTCGCAAAGCCCATTTTCCCTTACAACCTCGTCCCAAACCGAGTCCTTACCCTTCATCAGCTCCTCAAGCGTAATAACCTCCTGCCCTTCTTCGTAACCCTTGTACTCGACGCCGAACTGCTCGGCCAAAACCTTCCAAAACTGCTTCCAAGTAAAGACATCGCCATTGCTAACGTTGAACGCTTCGTTCTTGGCGTAAGCGTCGACAGCCGCCCAAATCTGATGCTCGGCGATCAGATCAGCGTCAGAGCAGTCAGAGTAGCCTTCCCAAGCCTCCTTACAGCCTGGGAACCTCAAAACCGACCCCTCATGCTTGCAAATGGCAGCGTAGACGCACAAAGTCCCCACCAGGTTCATCATGCTGTAAGGGGAGAACCCGAATATATTCCCTGGTCTGTGAACAGACCAAGTCAAGCCCTCTTTCTTGCCAACCTCTTCGAACAAGATATCCTCTTGATCGTAGTAGAAGTTGACATGGTCCAAGCGCGGCAAGTCCTCGCTGAAAGGCGGGTCGTGGGCTTCGACCTTTCCCCAAGACTCGAATGGTCCCACGTAATGCTTCCTCCCAGTCTGGAGACAGATGTGCTTCAAGCTGGGACAGTTTGGGATTATTACATCGAGGACGTTCTTGAGCATCTTCGAATTCGCCTCGCAGTTTTCAGACTCCGTTTTCTTGTTGGCCCAGGTGACGTAGAAGACGTGGGTGACGTCTGTTAGAGGCGAAAGCTTCGATTTTACGTCGTCTGCGTCTGAGATGTCGCACTGTACGTAGTTGATTGGGTTGTCCTCGTTCCACGACGGTCGTGGCCGGCGAGCTACGCCGTAGACCTTCCATGGGCCGCCGGGGGTGTCTGAGAGGGGCAAAATCTCCGCCAGGCTGTTGCCGACAATCCCAGTGACTCCTAAAATTAAGGCGACGCTTTGGTGCTCGATTGGCCGTTCGTCTTCTTCGAATTTTTTCTGTCGATTACGAACGAAATTGAATTCATAAGGCCTAATTTCCACACGATGAAAAGCAAGGACGCCAAAATCTAACCCTAACGGCCCAAATTATCAGATGAAAAGAGAGTTTACCTTGGCGGCACCAATAGCTCCAGCCCACCACCAACTCATTCTCAGGATTCACGGATTTCTTTCCTCTTGGCGATAAAGTCGCGAGCTTTGAAGATTTTCTGGCGTACAGAATGGAAATTTGATGTTCTTGCGTGTTTTTTCCGATGGAGATCTGTAGCTGGTGAGTTTCGTATGCGTGCAAAATGACACATGTAAATCATGTAATGGCATTGGTCTGTATAGTAAAACGACAATTACGTGACGTGTCGCAATTTGTATGCACATCTTTTGAAAATTCTATCTACAGAAACATTACATGATTGGAGTTGTTTTCATCGGCAGATTAAAGTAGTTTGTTTAATGTATCGCTTATCCATGAATTAAACTTCGTGGGATCCAACTAAAAGAACAATACATTAATGTGTTGTCGAAACAGTTGTAAGAGAAAAAGGAGAGAGATCATCACTAAGGGAAGAATATGATCTCAAGGTGGTAATAAAAAGTACGAGGAATTTTATGGTGTGAGCACATTAGGTAGCACCTGTTGATGTGGCACTGATTCATGCGTGTCGACATGCTACACCAATGTTAGATGATACATAACACTAATTTCTAGGGGTCATTGGTCGACATATCGGACAATGATGTGGAATGTTTATGCACACAGATCAATACCACATAACGGGTGCCATATAAAGCATAAACATGCCACATCACCGTCCGATATGTCGATCAATGACCCCTAGAATGTGTTAATTAGTGTTATGTATCATCTAACATTTATATGGCATGTCGACATGGCACGAACCAGTGCCGCATCGACAGGTGCCCACATAATGTGGTCACCTATGTGAGCACCATAAAATTCCTCATAAAAGGTAATAAAATGTTAGGGATCATTATTAAAAGAATGTAAATATGGGGGACTTTTTTGTGGTTTACCTGTAGAAACCCTAATGTCAAGGTTTTAACAGCCTTTCTTCTTGAAGGAGGGAAAAAGAGAGAAGGCTGTCAATATCACATGTTTTTTAATCAACCTAAACTCTCGAATTGTTGTTCTTATTATCGTTTGATTATCTGATAGGTTTCTTGTTAGTCTGAAGATGGAGGCAGATTTGGGAAATCTTCCGTTTGACCTCGATTTCACCCTTCAGAAAATCTCGTTGCGACGGGTCTCATCAATGGCGACCTGGTTTTGTAAGTGCCAAGCTCAAATCTTTTGATGTATGTGTATGGAGGAAGAATTCCGATGCTTCCATTTAATTCCTCTTTCTTTTTCTTTGTAGATATCGTTACAATGCTGAATCCTCGTTGGAAAGGTGAAAGCTTTATAGTACTCTGTCTAAACCGTTGTCTTAACTCTGTTGATGTATGTTGATATTACGAATTTTGAACACTGATAATGTGTTATTGTCAGGAAACTGAAAGTGAATGCTCATACAGAATCATGTAGAGCTGTTCGATTCGTCAATGAAGGGCGTGGTGGGTTTATTTTCATTTATTTTGCCGAACTTTGATCGCATTCGCTAATTTTGCTTTATTTCTGTGTCTGAAGTTATATTGACTGGGTCTCCTGATTGCTCAATTCTTGCCACCGATGTAGAAACTGGTGGTGAAGCTATAAAAATTGCGAATGCTCACGGGTTTGTATAATGGGTGTTTTTTTCATAAATTTCTACGTTATGTTTGAAAAAAAGAAATCTTCACTTTGAAATTTGCCTTATTAACTATGAAGGGCGGCGATTAATCGCCTTGTCAACTTGACGGAGTCGACTATTGCATCTGGAGATGATGAAGGTTGCATTAAGGTGTGGGATACCAGACAACGTTCATGCGGCAACTCTTTCAATGTTCATGAAGATTACGTTTCAGATATAACATTTGCATCAGATTCCATGAAATTACTTGGAACGAGGTAAAGGATAATTATGTGAAATAATTTCATGATTTGTTGCATTTCTAAATTATTGTAGTGTATTCGAGAACTAAATCACTTTGTTTGATGTTTCCTTTGCCCAGTGGAGATGGCACTCTTTCAGTTTGCAATTTAAGAAGCAACAAGGTGAATTCTTTTCCTTATTATCATTTCAGCTACACGTGCAAAATGTTGTATTCTTAATTGCTTTTTCTTATTGATGACTGCAGGTTCAAACTCGTTCAGAGTTTTCTGAAGATGAATTGCTCTCTGTTGTCATTATGAAGGTCAGTTTTGTTGATTGGGATGAAATGAAAGTTGTTTACTTAGAAAGCTGTATGTGGAACTCACATCCGTTGTCATCTTACTGAAAATGTTAGTCGTTATCCTAATTTCTCATTATCTAACATATAATACGTAATTGTTTTTTATTGTTAGAACGGGCGAAAAGTTGTATGTGGAACACAGAGTGGAACTTTACTGTTGTACTCCTGGGGCTTCTTCAAGGACTGCAGGTGCTTAATTAATCTCTTCCTAAGTTTCAAAACGAAAGAATTCTCCTTTGATATTATATCTTGATATTCACAGTGATCGATTCGTTGATCTCTGCCCCAATCCCGTCGATGCCTTGCTAAAAGTGAGTGGTTTCTTGCTTATGCTTTCTTATTTCACTAGCTGTATTTTAAACATTCTGTTTTTCTCAATTTAACTAAAGTACATCTGAATTTAAAAGTTTGATGAAGACAGAATAATTACTGGCTGTGAGAATGGGATTATCAGGTGGATGACGAACTTTTTCTTCTATTCAGTTTAGTATTTAAGCTAGATGACCGATATTAATTTTATCAATTTTGATTTCAGTTTGGTGAATATACTGCCTAACCAAATAATCCAGCCACTCGCCGAACATTCGGATTATCCCGTTGAAGGTCTTGGTATGGCTTTCTTCTCTCATTATCTTTGATAGAAAACCATTTCTGATTTTCAGACAACTTTCTGACTTCTGTTTATTCTTACATCCTCATGTTGATCAAATTAATAATGTTTATTGCATGTCTTACTGTTGCTCTCCTTTGATTTCTCAGCCTTCTCTCATGACAAGAAATTCATGGCAGCATCTCACATGATCACACACTAAAGGTGTTACTCACTTCCCTTCTCACACCTTAATCTCGATTAAGTTTTGCTTCGTAAAGGCATCACTAACCGTTTTTCGAACGTACAAAACTAGATATGGGATCTCGATGAATTGATCCAAGGTTCTGCTAATGGCACACAAAATCGTTCTGCGGATTCAGACAGCGATGATGACCAAATGGATGTCGATGAGAGTGCTCCGAAGCCATCTAAAGGCATGTCTATTTTCCAACTTCCATTTATAAGATTCAAAGTTGTTTACTTAGAAAGAAATATACATATACTTTTAATTTCTGCAACTAAATAAATTCTGTGCTATATGTGGCTGGCTGCCCTTTTTCTGCAGGAACCAAGAGAAAAAACTCGAGCAAAGGGAATTCTATGAGCAGTGCAAACAATTTCTTTGCTGATCTCTAGTTAGTCTTTCCTCTTTTTTTTTTTTTTTTTTCCAGATAATTTTATAAACAGAGAATGATTTGCTATGTCAGTCTTAAAAAAAAAAGGGAAAGCTTTGACTTGTGGTGGTTGTGTCTTAATAAGATTATGTAAAGTTATGCATTTCTTCGTTGTTCATCTGGAAATATCATGTGATCTGATGGCGATGTGATGCTCATCTAATCTGAAAAAAAAATATATCATCCTATGCGATTCTTTGATTCCTTTCTTTCTCTTTTGGTAAGATATTGGTAAGATATTTTTTTAAAAAATCGAGTTAAAAATTCCAAGTGGTGGTTCCGACCTAATTTACGCCCAACCGAGGAGCGTCATTTCCTTTTTCTTAAACCAATGTTTTTTCTTCTTTTTGTGTTATATGGACGATTTATTTATCAAGTATTCGAAATATGATACGTAGTTATATATATTAGAATTACAAGCATATTATAGAGCAACTAAAAGCACAGCTCAATGTTATCACCTGCCACGTACTCACCCATTCCAGCTCATACTTCACTTGGGTTGCACTGGCAAAACCCTGGCGCCATTTGCGAAATGATGCAATTACACTTGTGCCCCCAACGGTTTTCGCTACGGCGAATCCTAAGAGCATGGGTATTTTAGTCATATTACACGGCCCGAAATTAATAAGAAAACCTCACAGAAATAAATGGCTACTCTACTTTCCCGCAAAAGCTTTACCTTTTCATCTCCCATTCGCACCCAAAATCGGCGTCCCAAAATGGACGGCGGGATTTCTCCATCGGACACCGCGCCGGTCAACCCGGCGCAATCGCAGGGCCGCTACCGCTGCTTCTGCATCCCATCGTCGGCGCCGTCGTGGTGGCGGAGGATACGCACGCGCGGCGCCGACGCCGTGTTCAGGATCCGAGAGTGGTCGGAGCTCGTCGCCGGTCCGAGGTGGAAGACGTTCATCCGCCGATTCAACAGGACGAAGCGGTCGGGGAGCATCGGAAGGAACAATTTGCAGTACGATCCGCTTAGCTACGCGATGAACTTCGACGAGGGCCATGGGCAGAACGGTAATTTCGATCAGGACGGGGAGGACGGCTATTTTACGCGGAATTTCTCGTCGAGGTACGCCAAGGGTTATCTCGACGGCTCGGCGGGTAAAGGCGGCGGCGGCGGCGGCGGTGGTATGGGGTCCACATCCGTGTAGTAACGTGCGCCGTTCTCTCTAACGTGCGCGGTTATCTTTTTATCTTTTATCTTTTTCCTTTTTGTATTGTCCAATTTATTCCGTCTTGTACATAGTGATCATTGAACGAACTAGAGGAGATTGCGTGCAAGCTTTCGTCAATTAGGTTTTGAGTTCTATCGAATTGGGATTTTGCTTATAATATTGAATGATGATAATTGCTTGCTTGGTTGTAGTAATTAAGTCTTGATTTTGGAATAAAGTTATCATCTTTATTGTACCATGCATATGTGCTTACCCATGTTGTGAAGTTTTGACCACTTATGACCTCTAGCACG
The DNA here is from genome assembly GCA_027422505.1 of Craterostigma plantagineum. Classification (NCBI taxonomy): domain Eukaryota; kingdom Viridiplantae; phylum Streptophyta; class Magnoliopsida; order Lamiales; family Linderniaceae; genus Craterostigma; species Craterostigma plantagineum. The sequence goes on from JAPQWV010000120.1 coordinate 852,311, forward strand.
TAAAAAAGAATCATTTTGGAATTGTCTATTATTTATCTTCACATATAGTCCGGACAAAACCTTTTTTTTTGTCCTTTCACGATAATTGAAATATGTTTTTTGTGACGGGCAGTCGTCCCTATATCTTATTATCCATCCCATAATCGTGTTCATAATCCGAAAAAAAAAAAACCGATTTTTTATGAGGTTACAAATATACCAAACGATGAGTTGTTTACAACATTCCCATCCCATCGAAGATGAACTAAACGGCCTACACAATTACTAATTTGACCAGTCAAAATTCCTCTGTTGAGTCGACAATTAAGTAAATTTCTAAAAGATGCCATGAGGGTATTTTCGTAATTCGCATATCTCACCAACTTATCCGTCCGTAGAGAAAGAAGATCAAAATCCCGCCCATTCTTACAAGGCAGCGTATGAACAAGCGCTGACTTCCATTTGAAATTTTCGAAATCCCTCTCACTCGTCTTAGGATTATCCTTCTAACCCGCCAAGAATCAGCAACCCATTGGGTCTCATTCGCCCACCATTTTCAGATATATATGTGAGAAACATCTTCCTCACATCTACGCTGTAATAACACAACGGAGAAAATGGAGTCTGGATCTAAGGACTTGCCCTACTGTCGCAAGCAGAAGTCATTGGGTCTCTTATGCTCAAAGTTCGTCTCCTTCATACGATATATGCATTTCTCAGATCTGTAGCTTTTTCTATTATTATTTTCATTAGCTTCATGGCATTTTTATTTTGTATGTTGGGCAGTTTCGTGAGCTTATACAACAAAGAGGGGATTGAGACGATAGGGCTAGACGACGCAGCAGCAAAACTCGGTATATGACGTGTGGGATTCTCTGATTTCAAGATAAAATAAATTTTTCATCTTCAAAGATATTCGTTGTTTACTGGTTGGTGTGGGATTTGATTTTGAAGGCGTGGAGAGGCGGCGAATCTATGACATCGTCAATGTCTTGGAAAGCGTTGGTGTAAGAACTTCCAACTTTGTGGCTGTCATTGATACAAAAAATGGGTTCCTAACAAATCGAGAAACTTGTCTTGTAATCAGCGTGGAGCCTATTGTTTTATTATGGATTTCTGTACGTTTCCCTGTGATTTCAGATCCTTGCTCGAAAGGCGAAGAACAGCTACACATGGAAAGGATTTGAGGCTACTCCAAAGGCTTTACACGATCTAAAGGTAGTAGAGTAACTTAAAAGATTCAATTTCTTGCACCAATTGAATGCTTTATTTTGATGAAACCTCACTGCTTCTATCATGGTTGTCGCAGAGGGAAGGTTTGATAAATCTAACTGAGAATAGGTCTGCAAATAATACGAGAGGCTTCGACAAAGTATGATGGCAACAACCCTTCTCATCATTTCGGTTTTTGTAGCTTATAAATAGCGAGGAAATGTAGCAACATTGATCAATTATCTATCACAGGTCTCTGATGATGAGAAAGATGAGATGTCCTCAGATTTAGACATGAGCCAAAAGTCAGATTCTACATCTGTTGTCAATTCGTCCTCCCAACCCAAAACTGGTATATGTGTGTGGATTATCATCGAATTGAAGCAATCACAGATGGGTGCCTTTGCATTGAACGGTTTAACTTGTTTTCTTTTTCAGCTGAGAATAGGAAGGAGAAGTCCCTTGGTCTCCTCACTCAGAACTTCATCAAGCTGTTCCTCTGCACTGATGTAAGAAGACATCACAGATTCTGTTATTACATCATGTAATAGTGAGTGTGTGGCTTAGTGGGGGTAATTTTTTGTTAGATGGAGATGATTTCTCTTGATACTGCTGCTAAGCTTCTGCTAGGAGATGGAGGACACACCTCAATGACCACCCGAAGTAACTAAAATAAATACAATACATCGGTTACGTGTTTGAAGTAAGGTTATCAGACAGCTAACTTTTTTTTCTTCTTACAACCGTGAAGCAAAAGTTAGAAGGCTGTACGATATTGCCAATGTGTTGTCTTCAATGAATTTCATCGAGAAGGTAAATTTCTGCTCTCGATTTAAACTCGAACCAACCAACTAACGTATGTAGTTGAAGCACTCACCAACTCATCGAATTATCGATCATTTTTGCAGACTCCTCACCCTGACACGAGGAAGCCCGCTTTCAGATGGCTCGGGCTGAACGGAAGGTCGTGTAATAACAGAAAGAATGGTCCCGCAGCATCAAGTGACTCGAGGAAGAGGGTGTTTGGAACCGACCTCAGTAATACTGTTGCTACGGCCAAAAGATTGAAGATTGGCGAAGACGTGAACCCCTTTCTCAAGCATCACAAACCACAGATGAGCGTCAAAGACGAAAGCAACGAAAACGAATCCCAGCTTAACAGAACGGCGACAAAGAGCATTCAGTTCGGCCCCTTTGCGCCTGCAAATGCATCAGAGGCTGGAGGATGTAATGACGAAAACGTTCAAGAAACCATAGATTGGGAGAGGTTAGCTTCAGCATATCGACCCCAGTACCACAATCAAGGTTAGTTCGAGCTCGTACCTACCGTCCGTAGGAGCTTTGCAAGGGGAAGCTTAACTAAGTTCTCTTTTGTCGGTGTTTCGCAGCGTTAATGGAGCTTTTCAAGCACTACGAAGCAGCGTGGAAACTGTGGGTTGCTGAAGCTGATGGTGGGACGAGACAGAGCTCGATGGGCCCTGTGTCGTGAGGCTTTTTCTTGCATCTGAATACATCAAAAAATGACATCTTTTTCTTCTAAACTTGTTGCATGATCTCAATGCACAACATTCTCCTCTTACGCTTTGAGGTTTTCTACATTGCCTGGCATCACATCCCTTTGACTTTCTTTGACTGCTGTCCATTGCGAAACATGTGTACATTCATTGAATCATTGTCAAGCAACGTAAATCATTCAAAACACAGAATTGAAAATGTTCTAATAATTTATTTTCAAGTTCTTTGCTTCACGATATAAGTGGATATTATTTATCATCAAATTTAGGTAGCGAACGTTGGCGAATTCCATGAAATGTTCCAAGTACTTGTTACATCAGTCTTTTATTACATCCCATCCCACATATTCATTCATCCATCAAAAAAGATATCTTTTTTTTTTCACATATATATAATAAACAAATAAATGGGAAAAATAATTTCATAGAGAGGATAATGAGATCACTAGTCATGGAGACAATCTTTCAATTTTCCACACTCCACCAACATCCACAGGAGAATAACGCAGCCTGCCATATGAAAAAAAAAAAAAAAAAAAAAAAAAAAATAGAGTGATTCATACACATTGATTAAGACCACAAAAAATATCACATTAATCAATAGTTGCTACATATATTTAACAGCTGTTGAAAATGAAAAAGCATAGTATAGTTTACCTATCATGCAATCGTGAAGGCTGTCCTTGCCAAAACTCGAAAATCTCAGGTCTGAGTCTGTACCCTCCCCAGTATTTTGGTTTTGGTATCACACTTCTGCATCGAAATATATATAAATATGGTTCAATTTTTGAGACTTTAAAATGAGCCAAAATAAATGGAAAAACGGGTCGAAAACGAGTGAACAAACGCTAACCCATCAGAGTACTGAGCTTCGAGCTCCCTCTGTTTCTGGTACAGAACATCTCTTCCAGGGATTACAGAACTCTGAAGAAGAAAGAAAGAATGACACCTCATCGAATGATCGAACAACGAATCGCTTTTATTTCGGTTGAATATAACTTTTTTACCTGTTGGCTAACTATTGCACCTATTTGGCTTCCCCTGGGACGGCTGTGGAAATACTGCTCGGATTCCTCGTCTGAAACTTTAGCAACTGGCCCTTCGATTCTTACCTGAATATTTGGATGTTAAGGAATTTGTTGATGAAAAACGTATATAGGAATGCTAGAAACGGTTTACGCTGATTCGTGAAGGTAGGGTAGATTGTTGTGAAACGCAGAGAGTAAAAAAGATACCTGACGATTTAATGCATCCCAGTAAAATAGGATGGCAGCTCGGGGATTTTCTGATAGTTGACGAGCCTTCTGACTTCCATAATTCGTGTACCTTTATACGTGGAAAAGGCTATCAACATCAAGACTCCGTAGAAGAAGGTAATAAATTGAAAGAAAAAATAACATTTTACCAGACGAAACCATCTTTGTCGAATCCTTTCAGCAGCACCATTCTCGACGATCTGTGCAGGTATACGAATGCGTATAAAAAAAATTCGATCACCGTACGAAGAAAAAAGAATTAATAAACCAAGCATAGAGAAAAAATAAGAACTCACGGTTTCTCATTCTTTCCAGTGGTGGAAAGGGCCATAGCATTTGGCTCCTTTATGCCCGACGCCACAGCATCGTCGAACCACTTTTGGAACTACATCAGTAGGGAAAAAAGAAAAGGTTTCATTCTTGAATAACAGAAATCTAACCTAAAATTGCTGCTAAAAATCTATCCACGTATGCTGATAATCACAATAAATTCAGACAAACAACATACCTGAGTAAAGGGATCTGTGTCAGCTTGGTCTTCTGAGAACTCAGGAGAAACGTAGTTCTCCCTAAGAGACGATATGTCTACTCGTGGAGGCTTACCGATTCGAACGCACATGGAAGTTCCGGGATAATCTGGAAGGTCGAGCTTGAATTTTTCAACGATGGACGGCGGGACGAATCTGCCTCCAAGAAAGTGGTGCGGGCCCGAGAACTTTTTGGCGCACAGCTTCGGAGCAGTTAACGAAACCTAAGCACAGATATTGCAACGTCGTATGCAATTATAGGCTTATATGGTCAAACTATTATTAGCAAGTTGGGGGGACGTACCAACATGTCGGGCTTAATGCTCTCACCGGTAAGATCTCCTCCTTCAACGTCCCACCCAGATGGAATATCGACAGATACTATGGCAGGCGATTTATCGGAGATTTGGAGAGAGACTAATCTCTGTATCAGATCATCAAAAGGAGGCCTTGGGCTACCTATATGTGGTTCCAAATGAATGCGATGGACGATCACAATAGCCAAAACGCGAATAAAAAGGTGTGGATGATGAGTGAGTTTTCGAGTACCACGGAAGGAGAACCCAAACATAGCATCAACTACAACATCAAAGTCTGCAGAGAGATCTACGGGTAGGTCTTCTACTGACAGGAAAGGGATGGACAGTGACTCTAACTACAAGAAAACTCACGTGTAAGAAGCAGCGATGCAAATCTATACTCTCGGGGAAAACGTTAGTTTATATCCAAACGTATATATACCTGCGTAACCAGTCCATTGTAAAGAGGCTTGTCTGTACGCTTTGGATAGCATATGGAGGGTTTGTAACCGAAATGATGCAAATGACGAGCAGCGACAAGCCCATCACCGCCGTTATTTCCGGGGCCACAAATAGCAAGAACACGAGAAAATTCAGCAGGTTTATACACCTGTAGAGTATATAAGTATCCAACGTATGTCGTATGAATCATTACTCCGAAAACACAGATAGTTTTGTCTTTCCATCAATGGCCAATTAGACAGATTTGAACTTTGAGTAAACTTGTGAGTTGCGCATATACATACAAATGTAAATCCTTTTACCTCGGCTACTGAAGCGGCCACGCTCAGCCCAGCCAATTCCTGCACTCAATTGAAGTCGGGAGAATTCATATACTCAGCATCCCAAGTGCGAAAAGAAATCGACCAAAACTAACAAAACTCAAATAACTCAACCATTAATTGATCGACGCTGAATCCAAGCGGACCCATGAGAATCTCATCAACCTCGGCAGCTTCTCGCTGATTCAGGTACGATATAGTATCGGGTTCCCTCACAATTTTCGCTGACGACGCCATTGCTTTCACTTCCGTGCAGTACTCACGCGAATTACACCTCCAATTCGAGCTCCAAAACCCCTATAAAAACATGAATTTTCAGCCAGCCGAGATGGTTTGCAAACGATTATATATCCTCGACAGTAGCAATTAATCGCGTATTTACACGAACCATTACCGGGATAACGAAAGATGAGGACGTGTTGATCAATCTAGGGTTATTGCAATCAGAGCTGCGTAATTTGGTTGGCGAAACGAGTGATAGCTGGGCGAGGAGACATCTCATGGTCCTGCTTTTGTGCAGCAATGGCCGAAACATTTTCTATTTTTAACATTTTCCTTCTTTTTTTTCATTTTATAAAAAAAATCATTTCTTTATTTCATAAGGTGGGCCAAATCACTAAACCAATATACGAACACAAGTGAAATCTACAGCGATACAATCTTTCAGTATTTCGTTGCAGTTCTTCCGATGATTACTAGAGAAAGCTTTGTTTGTTGTATCAAAGACATGAAAGACCATTTGGAATTCTTGACAATGTTGCTTGTTCTATTGATTTTCTTTCCATGGTTCGTCTAATACTAAGATCCATCGTAGTTGATTTCAACTGATAAAAACTGCAACGCAAGAACTTTACTACGTTATACGAACACTCAAAAACACCTCAATCAGAGTCCAGCAATCTCAAACGTTTCGAACTTTGTTCGACATTTTCGAGGGACAAAGAAATCTGCTGCAATTTTCTCTTGCAAGGTGCGTTCTTACTACTACCATTCTCGGCAGTGCTGTTTTTACTGCTCAGAACAAACTCTCTCAACCTCTTAACGTCCGAGAGCTTCACTGGCTTTACAAGAAAATCTTCTGCTCCTTCCTCCAAACACCTATTAATCAAGATCAAAGGCAAAATTCATAACAGAGCACTTGTAAGAAAAGTGATTACTGCTCCGTTTCGCAGGAGGACGGATTTATATACCTATCGATTCGAGTCAAAACGTTCTCAGAAGACATGATAACAACTGGGATTTCACTAAATGCTTCTGAGCCCTGAAATTGGAATAGGACATAGCTGATTAATTGCTGAGGTTGAGGACCATAAATATCTAATAGGAAGACCTCAGATGATGATCTATTACAGAAGGAAAGAGGGCAACCTTAATCTTCTTTAAGAGCTCGTATCCCGTCATTCCAGGCATTGAATAGTCTGTCATTATCAGGTTTACCTTCATTCCCTGTAAGAATTCAGTATCATCAGCATCAAAAGTTTTGAATTTTTTTTTTCAGGAAATAAAGAAAGCAGAGGACGTCGTATTCTTACATCGTATTTAACGGAGCTGTTCATGTCTCCATCCAATCCTAAGTACTGCAATGCCCTGCTACCACTTTCCACTGAAGTAACTGCTCAAAATCCCCAATTACCCAAACAGTTCAGCTGAAGAAACAGAGATTGCTACTTCCTCTTGACGAAACTGGTAAATAAAAATCGTACCTTTACAAGAAGAAATCTTCAGTAACTTCTCAATAACCTTCCTATCCACAAGGCTATCATCCACCGCAAGAACATGGAAATCACAATCATTAACCCCACTCGAAGAACAATCGCCGCCCATCTTATATATATGATGATGCTCTGTTCTTCGATTTTTTTTTTCTAGAGGTGAACAGAGGCCTCTCTTCGATGATTTCAACGTTTGTTTTCCTCCATGAGAGATCTATTATATATATATATTGAGCTTAGGCTAGTGGTGTTCGAGTGGGCCTGAGATAGATTTACATATCATAATTGGAAGATCACAGAGAGAGAAAACTGAATCTACCTAAAGAGAAGGCGAAAAACAAGAGAAAATCTTTTGCAAAATCTACTTGGGTACTATGTCCGACTTGTCGCTTTTACTGACAGACCTTTTTCGAATATTATTTATTATTTTATATACTGGTCAGCCGAATTTTTTTTATTTTCTTTAAATTAGTTCATTACGATGATTTCAATGTGGCAGACAGCATCGTACTGTAATAAATACTTTGGATCTTTGGATTTTCATGGAACGCTGTGATATCATGTTTTGAAAATTTCTAGGAGAAAAAACGCTGTTGAATTGTAACGTCAATTCAAGATTGATTGACTTGGTTGACTAGGACTTAGTTTTAATTTGATATTTTTCCGTATTTCTAGATGCTTTTTATTTGATTTGGCGACTTACGAAAAGAAGATCAGCGTCCCCTTTTTTTAATATATTAAAGTTACAAGTTTTTCTTTATAGGAAGACCCTACTTTGAACATGAGTAATCCTACTAGCATTTCTATGGTCGCAAGTTCACACAACACAGACAACGAAAGTAGATAATTTCTTCGTAGGAATTTTTAGTCATAAAATTCGATTAATATATCAGAACGTTTAAAAAATCTCGAGTTTTGGAAATTTTAACGGGTTTTCTTTTTTTTTTTTTTTGTACATAGAAAAATTTTATTGGTTTATGCACCTACAAACTAATCTGCGTATCAACTCCCAAGTTATTAGTTGACTTGACTCGAAGATTTTACGACCTTTCAAGAAAATAAATTTCAATCAAACCCCATTTATTTATTAATTAGTAAGATTGGGCGGCTAGATTCATGGGTCCTAAAAAGATTTCCACAACTACCTCATATCTCTCTACTTAACCTCACTTGACCAAGTCAAGTCCTTATTACAACGATACAAATTAACAGGTCTTCTTCACAAGTATTTTTTTGATCAAGATTATAAATAAGCTAATGAATTTTATTCAAAACAAAATAAACGTTTTAAAAGGTGAAATATTATAGCCCGCCGACTGATATGTGCCAGATAGATTCTCAATAAACCGACAGCAGGGAAACGAATAATCATCAAATCACTGATCGATCTGATTTTATTTGATTACATATAGTTAATTAAGAGTTAATACATATATAATATATGGGGGGAAACGTAGAGGGAAACCCTACTTTTTTCTCTTTTTTCTTTATATTCTCTGAGAAAAGATTTCTGAAGACTATGCCTGACTGAACTAAAGGTACGTTGCAGAAGAACTCAGTTCAGTGCTTTTTGTTTGGTTTTGATTTGATATGAAACTAAACACTGAATCGGATCGGACCTGATATGGGAATTAATTAGTCTTCGAAGATTTTCCTTTTCTTCTCAAATGTAGTCAGATATCGTACTTGAATATTGGAAGTAGTGATAAGACCGTTATGCCCTCGAGAAATGTAGTGCAAGGTACGGCCCAAATATGTGAAAATGGGCCCATTCGAAGATTAGGTCTGTAGATTATTTCCGCCTCATTTACCAGTTTTATAACCAAGAACAAGCAACCATAAATATATATGTATATATCTTATACATATATGATATATAGTTGACATTTCAATTTTTCTCATATATATAACTTGTCGTAAAAGCCTTAGAATAGATATCTATATTCCCACGTTACGTTATGACACCGTGATTCAACTCAAGTTTCCATTTCCCTATGCACAAAGGCCGACCAATTCCAAGCAAAAGGACGAATATATTTCTTCTTGCCTTTGCATTCTATTTTTTTTATTTAAATTACCACTTGGAAGTTCATACGATAGAACATCAGCTAACACAATTCATTCATGCCCAGCATGTTATCGTTGCTCAACTTCGAAGCTAAAATTTTAATATTAGGGTATAATTAACGTGCACTATATCTTTGTGTGTATATATATCGTGTTGATTGATGGACGAATCATTGCATGCATGGAACTATTTTAAGTCTTTTTCAACTATAGCATAAGTTAATTATTAATTAAGCAAAATGGAGGCTCCTTTCAGAGTTATATCCTTTCCTTACTCTTCACCACCGCCGCCTCCTTACTCATTCATCGATAACCCCTTTCCTCCTCCTTCTCCTTCTCCTCCTCCCCCACCACCGCCGCCGCCGCCGAGCACTCCACCGCCGCCGAGCAAATCCGCCCCAGCCCCACCACCACCATCAGAAACCAGCCCGCCCAAATTGGAACCTTCTTACCCACCACTGTACAATGACTATCCTTACCCACCGTGGTCGACGTTTCTACCACCTATAACCTCGGTTGCTCCGCCGCCTCACGGCCACCACCACCACGGTGGAAACACCCACTACATAGCGGTGTTCGTGCCCTTGGCCGGAGCTTTCTTGCTCGCGCTTCTAGCACTTGGCCTGTTTTGCTTGGCCAAGAAAAAAAAGAAGGGCGTCGACGAGCCTAATTGCGAGGAGCCCGACGAGGAATTAGCTACGGCGGCTCTATCTCCGGCCCATGGAAGGGAGGGCGGCGGCGGCGCCGCCACGTGGAGGAGTGATTATGGTGGAAGCGGCGGCGGAGAGATTAGTGAAGAAGGGGGCACCCATGGTTCGTCAGCTACTCGTGGACAATACTAGATTAGATAACTTCTAATATTACCGAGTGATTTAATTGATGGCTTGTCATATAGTATTGTAGTATGTTAATAAATATTATTATATAATTTGATATGTGGTTGTGTTGTGCGATCTTGAATAAAAAGTTAGTGCTGCGCCGTCGTCCTGTATCTGTTCGAATATAAAGTATTCTGTTTTGTTAGTATTGTCTAATAATACAATGTTGTCCTGTTTATGTTTTGCGATGGGAAAATATACCGGAATACCGATATACCGTCCATATCGTATCGAAACGTACCGAATATCGGAAATTTTGGTATACCGAAGTTTTTGGTAAGGTATGATACCGTACCGAAAATCTTAGGTACGGTAATGGTATAAAATTTTAAAACTTAGCTATACCGATTATACCGAAATACTAAAATTTTAATTTTATATATACACACCTACATATATTATATTGTTTCAAAAAAATTTAAAATGGATAAAAATATTATAAGGCTCTTCATAAAATTAGTTAGCCCATAAATTATTAACTATACCTAACTTTCTAAGATTATTGAGGCCCACATTATTTTATTTACAGAAATACAAGGAAATACAAAATACATGTTTGTTTAAGGTTATTTTATGAATTAAAGATCTATTTATTTTGGAAATTTAGTATTAATAATCCATCTTATTATCGGGGCCTAAGGAGTCTGAATTGACTAAAGAATTTGAAAACAACGAATTAACAAGTTACAAGAAACGCATGATAAAAATCCTCCGTGTGAATGGTATAGCAGGTATATACCAGACCGAAATTTCGGTATTACACCGTATCGAATTTATGGTATACCGAAATTTTGGTATGATGTTGGTATGATTTTATTCACGGTATACGATATCACAGTTTTGGTACGATATACCGTACCGAACCAGCCCTACTTATGTTATAAGAGTAAATCACATGGTGTACAGTCTTATGATGGAGCTAAATAATACTCCCTCCGTCCCGCTAACTTTATCACATTTTTTCATTTCGAGCGTCCCAATAATTTTATGACCTTTCCTTTTTTAGCAAAAGACTATCAGAAACAATCAATATAATAATATTAAATATCTTAAAAGACGTGTTAAAATATACATTTTTTTTACCTTTTTATTATACTATATTATTATAATAATATTATCTTAATTTGAGTGCCCAACAATATATGTGATAAAGATAACGGGGAGTATGTTTAGTGTGTGTAGTGTAACGCATATAAATTAACAAAACAATAGTAAATATATGAGAGCATCTTCAATGCAACGCATAAAAATACAGGTACTATTACACAATAATACAGTTGCTACATTGCTTTTACTCCAACCCATAAACTCTATTTTCTACACTAGTTTTCTCTCCAACCCATGAACTTTATTTTTACACTAAAAATCAAATTCCTATATTTTACTATCATAATTGACTTATTAAACTTTATTATATAAAATTAAAAATTCAATGTATTTTAATTATTAATATTTAAAAATTACATGAATGATAAAATTAGCATATTATTTAAATTTAATTTTATTATATAAATAAAAATTATATTATTTTAAATTTTATTTGTATTATAATAGTGTATCAAATATTTAAATATAATAAAATATGTATTATTAAATAAATATAAATAGAAATTAAACTCTATTTTTGTGTTAAAAATTGTGCGTACTCTAGATGTAGAGTTTCTCTGCTGATCAACACAATATTTGTGTTAAATATAGAGTCCCATTGGAGTAGAATCGTACTCTATTTTTGTGTTCTACACAAAAATAAAGTACCCGTTGGAGATGCTCTGACGACATGGCATGATTTCGCATGCCTTAGCTTAGTTGTGCTATTTTAAGTGGGCCTCATATAATGGCCCATTACGATGAAGCCATGATGAATTCATTCATAAAAAGAATCCTATATTCAATAGACTTGTTCCATTTCCTATACAGTAATAGACGCTAACATGAAATATAATGAAAAAAGCCTAGGCTCGAATAACAACAATAATGTTTTACTCATTTATTTATTTATGATTATTCTCCCTTCAACGAGTCAAAAGCGGCGAAGCACTTTCCACTTCGTCGTCACAACTAAACTCGGGGCACGGCAAGTTCAAGTCGAAGTCCCTCAAGCCGCCGGAAGCCGCCGTGTTCTGGCCGCCGCTGGCGGTGGTGGTACGGCTCTTCGCACCGCTGGGATCATAGTGCATGCGCATATGACCGCCCAAAGCCTGCCCCGTCGGAAAAACCTTCTCGCAGACCGAACACTTGTGGATTCTGCCACTTGGGTTCAGGCCGGCGGCTGAACCACCCTTCGACCCGCCGGCGGAGGAGGAGTCTTCAGGCGACGGAGGCTTGACGCGGTGGCTGGCCTTGTGTCCGCCGAGGGCTTGGTAAGAAGGGAACGCCTTTTCACAGACGCTGCACCTATAAAACGCCGCCGGCGAGTCAAGGTTATTGTCTTTCTCGGTGGCTTCTCCGCCGCCGCGCGCGAGCATAACGAGGCACACGGCCAAGTCAAGCTCGTCTGCATCTGAGTCAGCCGTAGAAGTCGGACTCAGACGAGCTCTCTTCGCCGAGCGTTTGGATCTTGCCCACGCGCCGCCCATTTTGCGGCGGGGCTCCACGTCATCAAATCGGTGGTGGAGGGATAAGGTTGCTTGAGGATGAGAGTTCATAGTCTCTAAAGCCATAGTTAATCGGCTTTCCTTCGTTCTTGAAATAAGATGACGATGAAAGATGCAATAAAAATTTGGTAGTTTTGGTAGTAGAGAACAGTGAAGGCGAGGATGGGGAACTGTGTGTTAGGGTGTACTTAGCACGTATGTATATATATATATATATATAACTTATAAGGTATAATATTTGTGTGTGTAAGAGAAATTGTGGTTGAATATGGCGGTTAGGTTGATAGGATTAGATAAAATAAATACGTGGGATTAATAAGAAGAGAATGATCAAGATGGAGCCAAGAAAAACATCTATAACGCTAAGAGGGAATCTGCTAGGCCTTTGTGCACCCATTGTGGGAAGAGAGGTCACACTGTTGAGACGTGTTACCAGATCTATGGGTATCCCCCAGGGTTTAAACAGAATCCCAGATACAAAGGTACCAAGGTAAATCAGATAACAGCTGACTTCGCAGCTAAAGGACTACAACAGGGTTTTCAAATGAGCCAGCTCAATCAGCAGCTGAAGACAGGTTCAGCCCACCAGACTGATGGTTTTGTCCAGCTACAGATCACACCCCTCCAACTTCAAAGCTTGCGCACTTTGATCAACCAAACTGGCAGCACATCAGACTACTCTGAGACAGCCCCACAGGTAGAGAAGGGTTCAGGTACAATTCTGTCCTTCAACCTGCCCAGCCTTAATGATCATATGTTTGGCTTCTAGATTCGGGAGCTACTAGACATGTCTGCGGAAACAAGGAATTGCTGCATAACTTGCACAACATTAGTGAGTCTAGGGTCATTTTACCTAATAACACAGTTATTAAAGTTAACCAAGCTGGAACTGTCATTATAAACCAGTTTATCACTTTAACAGATGTGCTTTATGTCCCACAGTTCTGCTTTAACCTCATGTCTGTCAGTTCCTTGGTGAAAGATATAAATTGTCATGTTGTTTTCCAAACTAATGGCTTTCTGATACAGGATCTTTCATACCAAGTGATTGGCAGGGGTAGTGAAGTTGGTGGACTTTATCTGTTAAGGGCTGATAATACTCTAGTCTTTTCTGCTGACAATTCTGCTTGGGTGAATAAGGTGGTGAATATCCCTTGGCATCATAGGCTAGGGCACCCCTCAAATAAAGTCTTAGATGTACTAAAACATAGATTGAAATTCGTAGATAAAGCTCATGACTCTTTCTGCAAGATATGCCCGGTTTCTAAGCAAAGAAGAATTCCTTTTCCTAATGAGAACAGAATAGCTTGCTCTGCGTTTGATTTAATTCACTGTGATGTTTGGGGGCCCTTTCACGTGCCATCCCACCTCCAACATCAGTATTTTATCACCATTGTGGATGACCATACAAGATATACATGGCTCTTCATGGTAAGATATAAATCAGAAGTAAGCTCGATTCTGACTTATTTCCTGAATCTGGTTAAAGTTCAGTTTGGGTGTAATGTTAAGGTAATAAGGACTGACAACGCTAAAGAGTTTAATTTGGTGAATCTGTTTAGGGATAGAGGCATCATACACCATTTAGCTTGCGTGCAAACACCGCAACAGAACTCTATAGTCGAGAGAAAGCATCAACATCTTTTGAATGTTGCGCGATCTCTTTATTTCCAATCTAACATTCCTATTGAGTACTGGTCAGAATGTACCTTAACCGCAGCTTATTTAATCAATAGGACCCCCTCATCCAAACTAGGAAACAAGAGCCCATATGATCTTTTATACCAAAAACCCGTAGACTATAGTCACTTGCGTGTGTTCGGTTGCCTTTGTTTTTCTTCCACTCTCGCTGCAGGAAGAAGAAAGTTCGATCCCAGGGCTCGTGAATGCATTTTTGTTGGCTACCCCAATGGAATGAAAGGGTACAAGGTTATGGATTTAAGCACAAGGGAGATCTTTGTTTCACGGGATGTCTTATTCAAGGAAGATATTTTTCCATTCAAGATGGCCTCTCCACATGTGAGTGAGGATCCCTTCAACTCTTTTGTGCTGCCTAGATCCCAACCAACAGAAGGAGCCCCTGACAGCAGGCAGAGCAATCATGATCATCCTCTGATACCTGCTGAACAAGCTGTTCATGCACAACAACCTGATGGTCTGCAACATGATACTGTACCCCAGGAAACCAACGAGGTTGGGGCCTCCCAATCTGCACCTTCAGAAACTGGTGAGCCAGGTGCTCTCCAGACAGGCCCAGAAACTCATACAAGGTCCGGGAGGGAATCAAGGAAGCCTGCATATCTGCAGGACTACCAGTGTAATGGGATCAGACAGCAGAGATCTCTATATCCTATCTCAAATGTGTTGAGTTATTCAAGGTTTTCTGAGGAATACCTCAGCTTCATCAACAGCATATCTGTGACTACTGAGCCTAGGAGTTACACGCAGGCAGCTCAGTCCAGTGATTGGCAGGCTGCTATGAAGGAAGAACTGAAGGCCCTTGAGGAAAACAGCACATGGTCACTTGTCACACTTCCAGAGGGAAAAACAACTATAGGCAATCGATGGGTGTACAAACTGAAGTATGATTCCAATGGCAAGATTGCAAAATATAAGGCTAGGTTGGTAGCAAAAGGCTACAACCAAAAGGAAGGGGTGGATTACATTGACACGTTCGCACCCGTCGCTAAACCCAACACCATCAAAATCATCCTCTCGTTGGCAGCAAAACTGGGTTGGGAATTGGTCCAACTCGATGTTAATAACGCCTTCCTAAACGGGGACTTGAAGGAAGAGGTTTATATGGACCTCCCACAAGGATTTTATGGTCAGCACAAGGGATCCACGAAGAAGAGAACTGTGTGCAGATTGCACAAATCGATCTACGGTTTGAAGCAATCGTCTAGACAATGGAATCAAAGACTCACTGAGGCTGTTAAGGCATTCGGGTTCTCACAAACAGAGTCAGATCATACTCTGTTCATAAAGGGCCGAGATCAGAGCATGGTTATCCTATTGGTTTACGTGGATGACATCATCCTCGCTGGACCTTCTGCAGCGGAGATCAGCCAGACAAAAGAATTTCTCAAGTCTCAATTCAGAATAAAAGATTTGGGTGAGTTAAAGTTCTTCCTAGGTGTCGAAGTGGCTAGGAATCAAGATGGAATTTACATGTCGCAAAGGCAATACACCTTACAGCTGCTTGAGGACACGGGCTATGTGGATTCCAAGCCCCTTAACACCCCTATGAATCCGACTGAAAGGCTTGCTGAGGATGATGGTGAGGTCTTGCAGAATCCTTCCCAGTACAGAAGGTTAATTGGCAGGTTTCTTTACCTTACTTTCACTAGGCCGGATATCTCGTTTGCCGTTCATAGGCTCAGCCAGTTCATTGGGGCTCCTAGGACCACGCATCTTGCAGCTGCGCACCACTTGTTGAGATACTTGAAGAGTTCCCCAGGCCAAGGTTTGTTCTTCGCAGCTGAGGGGAACCTAGACATCAAGGCATTTTCTGACGCCGATTGGGCTGCGTGCAAGGACACGCGACGGTCCGTCACGGGTTTCTGCACCTTCTTAGGCAGCTCACTGATTACTTGGAAGGCCAAAAAGCAAACAACAGTCGCAAGGTCCTCAACAGAATCAGAATACAGAGCTCTCGGCTCAGTTGTATCAGAAGTCCTCTGGATAAAATGCTTACTGTCAGAGCTGAATTTGAGCATTTTGAAGAAGCCTGTGATCTATTGTGATAACCTTTCAGCATTGAATTTGGCCTCTAATCCTAAGTTTCACGAAAGAACCAAGCATATAGAGATTGATTGCCATTTCATTAGGCATCACGTGACAAATGGCAATATCAAATTGCTGCCAGTTAAATCAGAATTTCAGCTTGCGGATCTTCTTACAAAGCCTCTAACTGCACCAGTTTTACAAGGGCTTCTGGTCAAGATGTCTGTGAGGGATTTGTATCATCCATCTTGCGGGGGGATGTTGAAGAAAAGCCCTATTACTAACCAAGAAACTGCAGTAGAGAAGAGAATGAAGTGCAGCAGCCAAACTCTGGAGAACTTGAGCTAAATCTGCTAAGTGTCGAGTGAAAACTTAAGAGATAAAAGAAGCGCTGCTCACTTATAAAAACGCGTTTCTCAGCTGAGTCTCCTTAAAGCGCCACGTCAGTTGTTCTAGTTAGCAAGGGGTATTTTGGTCTTTGGACTCAGTGGCGCCAGTTTTTAAATAAGTCGTCTTCCCCAATTGAATCAACTAACAGATTCATTTTTCATTCGCTGTAAATCGTTTCAAGAGCTGTTGTGTGTTGTTGCTCTTCACGTTTGTAAAAGGCTATTCATCAATAAAGTTTAGCTATTTTCCCGTGGATGTAGGATTTCAAGATCCGAACCACGTTACATTGTTGTGTATTTCTCAATTGATTTTGTCACAATCTCGTTAAGAAAGAAAGAAAAGTACAGAGATGATGAGAGAGAGAGAGTTTGGAGAAAGAACACAGCACAAGGAAAATTTAAAGAGAGACAAAAGCACTGTACTTACACGAAGCTATGTGTGCTGTGAAACTCATCTGAGGAAGATCTTATCCGCTTATAGATCTAGCAATAACTCAACTAGGTTATCCATTGATTTGAAAATATATAGCTAAGCACCGTTAAGTAATCTACTTATGAAGGTAAGGAAAGCTACGCCATAGTTGATCGTGGCTTGTTGAATGTAGGGTTTCGTAGAGAGAGAGAGAGAGAGAGAGAGAGAGAGAGGGAGGATTTTGCACTAGAAAAAGATCAGAGTGGGGTCATAAATATAATTGTAATATATAACCAAGCGAATATCATAATGAACCAATATGTATAAGCTTTTTTTTTTATGATTCGTCTCATAATATAAGTATAGAGTTCTCACTTCATAGATATTTTGTTTTTTCAGTTATTGTATTACATGTAATAAATTAACACGGGCTATATTAAATCCCATCACGTTTAATGTTTATATAGTATGTCCAATATGACATTACATTATAACTGTAAGAAAAAAACAAGAACAGCAAAATACAAACGATCATCAAGAACAAGAGGACACTGTTATTGACCTGCCAAACTGGACAAGTGGAACTTAAATCACACCATTTTTGTTTACATTCTTATTACTATAAAGATTATGACACAGTTTAGTCCATGGGATCCAATAATTTCAGATAAAACCCCTTATTATGTATATCTCCCAGGATCAGTCCCAGCCGTACAAAAGCATTAATGCAAGCACTCCGAGATGGATTTAATAAAAACAAGTGGCATCTATGAAAAAATACCCAACTGAATAAAAAATTTACAAATAAGTACCTATGTTAGAAATTTTTACAGATAGGTACCCGTTTTACTGTTTGTACCAATTTTATCGATCTTGTCGTACCTTTTTATGTGTGTATTGCGTAACACGTCACACGTTTATACGATACCCTATATGGTTTCGATATGGTATCTTAGTGTGTTTGTTATATATGACGTACCATTTTCTCAACGTATTACGTACCAAAATACGTTGCTATAGGGTATCTAATGTGTTATATGCCGGACCTACGGCGGATCGGGTACCTATGTGGAAAATATTTATTCTACTAGGTAGCTACATATAAAAAAAAATACTGACAGGGTACTGAATTACAAGTTTTAACGCAAATGGGTATTTATGTGTAAAGAATCCCCGAAACCAATAGCTAAATAGTGGATGGTATTAAATGTATGCTCCCATTGGTATTGTAATAATAATAGTAAAAAAAAACCCACGATCATCATCAGATGTTAAATATATTATATCTTCCTTAAGGTAATGGTGGGCCGATCGATTTATTGAGCCCATTAGGGCACTGGGAGGTCCAACCAAACTTCTTACACAGCTAATTAGATAATTTTAAATAAATTGATTTTACGGGTTGGTGCCATAAGAATTTGTCATACTAGGAAATATGTATGCTTTTTCATCATCCCTTCAAAGAGGAAGTTGAATTTGCTATGCCCTTTCACACCACTTTTTTTTCTTTTAAAATGATCGTGACATAAAATAATTTAAGAATCTTTGTATGGTTGCAAAGAATCTTGTGATAGTGCAAATCTAGAAATTGATCTTTTACGGTTCTAAATGAACACTTTTTCTCCTTTCCAAGTACTTTGGCCTTGTGTGAAAACTGTCTTTGCATTTTCATGGTTTATATTAAATGGTTTCGAATATTAGAATCATTGCATTTTGATGGTTGAAAAATGAAGGCCGTTCATACTCTCATCTCTCACAACGGTCCAAAAATATATAAAAGTGCTTTCCCCCCTAATTGATCGATGCATCGAACCATTTGATCACGGACAAATAGTTTCATAGATTGACAAATGGGCGTTCTAATTAATTATTTTATTAAAGCTACCTCCTTTAATTCCATGCCAAGCAAACACATACATTTTATATTTACTACAATTATTACTATTAACTAGGCGATGGAAGTGTCGCTCTTTCATTGAATAATATTAAACTTATTGTCTTTAAATGAGCTTTCCATGTGTTCGTTGGCAGTTGCATTGCCAAAATATTAGACCAAAAATTTGATTAAAACTTAGTTTCTGCAAATTGATCGCATGAGTAAGTAGAAAGAACACCATAACATAAAGACATAAAGGCTGCGTTTGGATTCATGTATTTGAACGAAATCACATGATTTCAAATTATGAATTTCAGAATCCGAATTTCAAATCCAAATATAATTTTGGAAAACTTTAGGATTTCAATTTGGATTTCGAGAGTAGGTGCGCATCGGGTGAAAGATGAACAACCGAGTCGGCTCATGAGTCCGATGAGTCAGCTCGTGAGCTCGGTGAGCCGGCCCGAAATCATGAAAATCGAACGTGGACTCATATTAGTTGAGTCGAGCTTATATTAATCGAACTCGAGCTCAAGTTCATGTTTGCAAGCTCGAGCTCACGATCTGGCTCGTGACCCTTCTTTTTTCGCTCACAAGCTTTTTCAGTATTTATTTAATTTTTTTATTTTTACGGAACCGGCTTTGGATTTCGAGAACGGGCCAAATATTATCGCATTTCAAATCCAAAGAATAACAAATATTCAAATCATCCCCGGATTTGAATTATCCAAATCCAAATCCGGTGGATTGCCAAACGGGTGATTTGGATGAAATTCGGATTTCAAATCGAAATCCGGAATCCAAACGTAGCAAAAAACAAGTTAAGGTTGCGTTTGGATTGGTGTATTTGAATTGAAATCCGTGATTTGAAATTATGAATTCTGAAATCCAAATTTTCAATACAAATCCACCGTTTGGCAAACGTTAGGATTTCAGAAATCCGAATTTCAAAATGTGCTCGAGCTCTCGAGCCGGCTTGAGCCATTGGTCATCGAGCTCGAGCTTGCTCACCGAGTTCGCGAGCCGACTTGACTCATCGGTCGTCGAGTTCGCAAGCCGGCTCGACTCATCGGTCGTCGAGCTCGAGCGGGCTCGTCGAGCTCGCGAGTTGACTTGACTCATGTCGTCGAGCTCGTCGGCCGACTCGACTCGTCGTTCGTTGAGCTCGCTAGTCGGCTCGACTCATCGTTTGTCAATAATAATAATAATAATAATAATAATAATAATAATTATTATTATTATTTAAGAAAATAATCACGGCAAGATTTGGTATTTCGAAAACGGACCGTTTCCGATCGAATTTCAAATCCATCCAAAGACAAGCGCTCGGATTCTCCTCGGATTTGGATGAAATCGAAATCCAAATCCGAGCGGTTGCCAAACGGGTGATTTGAATGAAATTCGGATTTCAAATCGAAATCCCCCGATCCAAACGTAGCATAACGGAAAACCTAAACACAAGCACGATACAATCTCTCCTTTTCGATCATAAGGAACAAAAACCACCTCCACGACCAAGAGAAAAGAAACCTAACAAACTGTTCTCAAATTTCATCTGCAAATCTCAAAAACTCCATTGCATTGACCCACGCCAACTATAATACATACATACATATACATACATATATATATATATATATATGTATTTATAGAGCTGCCCAATCAATCTCCAAAGAAGGATGCTTCTGCAACTCAAGACTATCCCACTCATGATCAAACTCCGAGAAATTCACGAAACTATTATCAGAATCATCAGAAGGCGAAAAAGACGCAGAAGAAGAAGATGACTCGACCACCTTCACCGTCGACCCACGGCGGCGATCGTCGCCGCCGTCCTTGGTATGAGAAGGGGTTTTCTTCTGTGCCATGTTCTGACATAAAGACACAAGCTTTGCTTCAACAGAAGGAGGCAAACGATCGAAAAAATCATCCTTACACAGCTTATTCTTGAGATTGGGAAAGTTGAGCCTAGCGAAATCTTCCCTAAGCATGTAAGAAGCTTTGTCGTAGGCCAAGGCAGCATCTTCAGCTGTGTCGAAAGTGCCCAGCCAAAGCCTTGTCCTGTTCTTGGGCAGCCTTATCTCAGCGACCCATTTTCCCCAGTGCCTCTGCCTTACGCCTCTGTAGAGCTTCGCCGCCTTCGGCGGCGCGTGGGGTTGTTGTTTCATGGGGATGGGATTTGGGGAAAGAAAGCTAGCGAAATGGTTAGTGGGTTTTGCTGCTGCGTTGTTAATCGTTGCTTGGCTATGGTTTGACTGAAAGATCTGAAATGGGTTGTGATCACTTTCACTTGTTGAATATGGTTTATGATCGTCAACCATTTGAGGAAAATTAGGGTTGGTGATGTCTGACTCAGAGTAGGAATTACAGTAAGAAGAAGGGTAATAGCAGGTGTAAGAAGAAGACGAAGAAGCACTTTTCATAAAAGGGTAAAGTGCTTGCATAATATGCTCCTCTCTTACAGTATCATCGCATGAAGCTATAGATTCTGCCATGTTTAAAGATTCAATCTTTATCAAGAAAATATGTTGAGATCAGCTTAGACAGAGGAACAAACACAGAAATAAAACCTGTATCTTGTACAGTAAAACGTAAGAACAGGCGTTGAACAGAAGAAACAAAACAAAGCTGAAGGGATTGAAAAACACACCCTCTATAACTTGCTTTTAAGAAAACCAAATCGCAGCTTGATCGTTGATGTACGCAAGGATATAACGTGGTTCGGATTGAGATCAATCCTACATCCACGGCCAAGAACCCTAATTTTATTGATAAGCACTTGGCTGATTTTACAGAGAAAAGCTCAAGAACATTGCTACACACACAACTGTGTCTTTCGCGCGCTAATAATCAAAATTACAGACTGTTTTTTGTTTTATATTTAAAGTCCCGTTTTGAGCTGTTGTCACTGTTACTGGAGGAGTCGCTCATGTCATCGGCGTCTTTTTGAGCTGGCCAACTTATGTTATCCACGCTTTTATAAGTTGGTAACTCGTCTCTCTGTAAATGCGCTTTATCATCTTCAAACGTCCTCATCTCTGATTTTCTGGACTTCAGTTTTGAGCTGCTCTTTTCCCTTTGATCCACATCTTCGACCACTGGTTCCAACAGCCCCCCACAAGATGGCAGATATATATTAACAACTGACATCTTGACTAACAGCCGTTTAACCTGAGGACCCGTAAGTGGTTTAGTGAAAAGATCCGCTACCTGATTCTCTGACCTCACTGGTAGTAACTTTATCAGACCACTTGCAACGTGATGCCGAACAAAGTGTGCGTCAATCTCTATATGTTTAGAGCGTTCATGGAACTTGGGATTCGCGGCTAGACTTAAGGCTGACAGATTATCACAATAGATAACCGGTTTTTGAATGATAGGCTGTCCTAATTCTCTCAGTAATTGCCTCATCCACAGTATTTCAGACACTACTGAACCAAGGGCTCTATATTCTGCCTCGGTGGATGATCTTGAAACCGTCGCTTGCTTCTTCGCTTTCCAAGTTACCAGGGCATCTCCTATAAAAGTGCAGTACCCTGTGACTGACCTTCTCGTGTCCTTGCAAGCTGCCCAGTCGGCATCGGAGAAAGCTCTTAGCTGCAAATTGGAGTCTGGGCTCATCAAAATCCCCTGTCCTGGGGTTCCCTTCAGATAGCGAAGGAGATGATGCGCTGCCGCTAGATGCGCTGATCTGGGAGCCGAGACAAACTGACTAAGTTTGTGGACTGCGAAGGCTATGTCGGGCCTAGTAAAGGTCAAATAAAGTAATCGTCCCACCAACCTTCTATACTTGAAAGGATCATCAAGCAAATCTCCATCATCCTTAGTGATTTCATTGCTCGGATTCATTGGCGTAGCTAGTGGTTTTGCACCCAAATAGCCCGTGTCCTCTAGCAGTTGTAACACATACTGCCTCTGCGTCAGATATATGCCTAAGTCACTTCTTGCAACTTCAATTCCTAAAAAATATTTAAGCTGCCCCAAATCCTTTATTTTGAACTGTGCGCTTAAAAAATCTTTAACTAGCTGTATCTGTTGCCTCGAAGGCCCTGCAACTATTATGTCGTCTACATACACTAGAAGGACCACCAAGTTGTCACCTTTTCCCCTTAAGAAGAGTGTATGATCCGAGCAAGTCTGCCTGAACCCAAACAGCTCCACAGTTTTAGTGAACCTCTTGTTCCACTCTCGTGAAGCCTGTTTTAAACCATACAGGGACTTATGCAGTCTGCAGACTTTCTTGTTCATTCCTACTCTCTCATGCTGCTTGTAGAACCCTTGGGGAAGCTCCATGTAGACTTCTTCTTCCAAGTTCCCATTCAAAAATGCGTTATTGACGTCCATCTGTACCAAGTCCCATTTCAGTTTCGCTGCCAAAGCCATGATGATTTTGATTGTGTTCGGCTTAGCTACCGGGGCAAAGGTATCGATGTAATCCACGCCTTCCCTTTGATCGTATCCCTTAGCCACCAAACGGGCTTTGTATTTCTCTATTTCTCCTTTCGAATTGAACTTGACCTTGTATACCCACCTACTACCAATGCACTTCTTTCCTGTTGGCAGTGGGACTATAGACCAAGTCTCATTTTCCTCCAAGGCATCAAATTCCTCCTTCATTGCTCTCTGCCATCTTTCTGATGTTGCTGCCTCTGCATATGATCTTGGCTCTTTTGCCAATGAAATGCTGCAGATTAGTGCTTGGTGTTGTGCTGAGAGCTTTTGGTAGGTTAGGAAGTCTGAAATTGGGTATCTAGATAACTGATTGCAGTGGTAATCCTTGAGGTAAGAAGGCTTCCTTATTTCCCTAGCTGGTCTCCTTTGCAACTGTTGAGTCTGCTCCTGATTTTCTGCCAAATTTTGCCCCTGGCATTCTGCCAAGTTTTCTTCTTCAAAATTCTCTGCTTCTGTTGAAGGCTGATGATGCTCACCATCTGAGTGATTCCCCCCTGAAGTGGAGAATTCTTCTTCCATGGCAGGTTCAGCTTCCAAGGTCCTTGGCAGTACAAGAGATGAGAAGGGGTCTGCTGAGATCAGACCACTTTGGCTTCTGAAAGGGAACTCCTTTTCCCTAAATTTGGCATCCCTCGTGACAAAGATTTCTCTTGACTGTACATCCATGACCTTATAGCCCTTTATGCCATTAGGATAACCAATAAACACACACTCTCTCGCTCTCGCATCAAACTTTCTTCTACCCGCTGGAAGTGTAGAGCAGAAACACAGTGAACCAAAGACTCTTAGATGATTGTAGTCGACTGGTCTCTGGTAAAGCAGCTCGTAGGGAGTTCTATTCTCCAATCCTTTTGAAGGTGTCCTGTTAATGAGATAGGTGGCAGTTAGGATGCACTCTGACCAATACTCAATTGGTATTCCAGACTGAAAGAACAATGAGCGAGCTACGTTCAAGAGGTGTTGATGTTTCCTCTCAACAATCGAATTCTGCTGCGGGGTCTGAACACAAGACAGATGGTGTACTATTCCTCTTTCTATGAATAAATCTGCTAGCTTAAACTCTCCCCCATTATCTGATCTCACTGTCTTGATTCTACATTTAAACTGGGTCTTTATCAGTTCCAGAAAGTACATCATGGCTGCTCTTACCTCATGCTTGTGTTTTAGCATAAAAACCCAAGTGAATCTTGAGT
This sequence comes from Craterostigma plantagineum, assembly GCA_027422505.1. Classification (NCBI taxonomy): domain Eukaryota; kingdom Viridiplantae; phylum Streptophyta; class Magnoliopsida; order Lamiales; family Linderniaceae; genus Craterostigma; species Craterostigma plantagineum. Next base: position 877,179 of record JAPQWV010000120.1, read on the forward strand.
GATCATCGACAATGGTGAGGAAATATTGATGTCCTAGGTGGGAATGCACATTGAACGGCCCCCAGACATCGCAGTGTATCAAGTCAAAGGGTGAACAAGATCTGCTGTTTTTATTAGGAAAAGCATTTCTCTTTTGTTTGGCTACAGGGCAGATTTTACAGTACTTGCTAACATGTCTACTATCCTTGCTAATCAAATCACCTAGTGTATCTAAAACTCTATCTGATGGATGACCCATTCTGCTATGCATCAGCTCAGTTGACAACTTGTTCAGGAAAATGGATGCATCACAGCTAACAGCATGATCACTTGTGTCTGCCCGCAATATGTATAACCCTGCTACTTGATCACCCTTGCCAATCGTTCTTTGAAATTGGTCCTGCACCACAAATCCATTAGACTCAAAGAGAAACTGACATCTGCTCTCCCTTGCCAACCAGCTGACAGAAACAAGATTAAAATGAAACTGTGGTACCAAAAGTACTTCTGTCAAAATGATTGACTGATTTATGACAAAGGACCCTGCTTTATTGACCTTTATTACTGAATTATCAGGGAGTATAACTCGTGACTCTTCTATTTCATGTACATCTGATAATAAAGTCTGATTTCCACAGACGTGCCTCGTAGCACCCGAGTCTATTAACCATATTTTAGAATCTGTGAACCTTGGCAGATTAAATGAGAGACACATACCTGTCCCCCATTCACCTTGTTGAGTTTGTTCCCCAGCGACTGTTTGAATATCTGATGTTGTCTGATTGAGCAGCACCTTTAGACTCTCCAACTGAAATGGAGTGAGCTGAAGCTGCACAATTGCATCCCCTGCTCCAGATTGGTTATTCCCTTGCTGACCTCTCTGACCCATTGGCTTGACAGTGGTATCCACAAGGTTATGGTTAACTCTAGCTCCCCTGAATCTCGAGGCAGTTTTGAACCCTGGTGGATACCCATGTATTTGGTAACACGTTTCAACAGTGTGCCCCCTCTTATTGCAATGGGTGCATATGGGCTTTGTCACATCCCTTTTCTGGTTGAAACTGCCCCTCCTCGTCTGTTCTTGCTCACTTCTTTGCTCGCTTCTTGCAACCAACATGGCCATGTTATTGGTCAGATCATCTCCAGTCTTCATTGTTCCCGACATCATCGACCTTTGTTTCTCCTCTTGAATCAACAAAGAGAACACCTTATTGATGGTCGGCAGCGGCTCAATTAAGAGAATCTGTCCTCTAACCTGAGAATACGCATCATTGAGGCCCATCAAAAATGTCAGAACGTATTCTTCATCCAAGTAATCTTTAATCGCCTTCACACCTCCACAAGTGCATTGACATGGTGGTCTATAGCTACTCAGCTCATCCCACAGTGATTTTAACTTGGTAAAATAGACTGCTACATTATCAGTTCCTTGCGCTAAGTTGATTAATTCCTTCTTCAGCTGGAAGATCCTGGGCTTATTAGTCTGCCCAAATCGTTCTTGGAGATCCAGCCATACCTCCCTAGCCGATGAGCTATATAAAATACTCGCTGAAATCTCCTTAGAAACCGAGTTCAATATCCAAGAAATTACCACACTATTATTTCTTTTCCATGCGCTGAGTTCATTCTGAGAAACTGTCTGATCTTGGGCTGCTGCAACAGGCGGCTGCAAGGTTCCATCTACAAATCCTTCTTTGTTTCTTCCTATAAGGGCGATCATCATCGCACGGCTCCACGTGACATAGTTCTCCCCTCTAAGTTGCTCGTGCACGAGGAGTTGCCCAGACGTGTCGTTATTATTGAGGAAGTAAGGATCGTTGATCAACACCACCGCACTCGAAGATCCTCCTGATTGTGATGTCGCAGCCATGGTGTTTGACAGAATGATCAATATGAAATTTCAGATTCTTGATAGCTCTGATACCATAAGAAAACCAAATCGCAGCTTGATCGTTGATGTACGCAAGGATATAACGTGGTTCGGATTGAGATCAATCCTACATCCACGGCCAAGAACCCTAATTTTATTGATAAGCACTTGGCTGATTTTACAGAGAAAAGCTCAAGAACATTGCTACACACACAACTGTGTCTTTCGCGCGCTAATAATCAAAATTACAGACTGTTTTTTGTTTTATATTTAAAGTCCCGTTTTGAGCTGTTGTCACTGTTACTGGAGGAGTCGCTCATGTCATCGGCGTCTTTTTGAGCTGGCCAACTTATGTTATCCACGCTTTTATAAGTTGGTAACTCGTCTCTCTGTAAATGCGCTTTATCATCTTCAAACGTCCTCATCTCTGATTTTCTGGACTTCAGTTTTGAGCTGCTCTTTTCCCTTTGATCCACATCTTCGACCACTGGTTCCAACAGCTTTGATTAACAAAAAAGAAAAGTGATCTTTATTCTGAATCTAATGGCTTTCTAAATACAAAAAGAGGGCACTGTGAAGAAAATTCAAAGCATGGAAACTTTTTTTTTTTTTTCTTGAAAGACAGATGACAAATCGGGATCTTCAAGAAGGTGGGGGGTGTAAGAGATGTGGGGAGAAATCAAAGCGAAAAAGATAAAAATGCGAATGATTATTACTCTCTATACTCTGGTGAACTCACTTGGGGTTTTTTTTTTTCTCTCTCGGTGAAGGTATTGTGGTGGGGAGCTTGGTCTATTTAAAGGCTAGCTTGGTTTTTCAATAATTTAATTAATTTCTCAAAGGGAATATAATAATTTTTCCCAAATAATAGTAAGTTTTTGTTAAATAGGATTAGTTTTGTGTGAAATTAGAAAAAAGGATTCTAGGTTTTCTAATTAAAAAAAGGGATTGGGTGTTAAAAAACATCGAAGTGTTTGATTATCATTTTGATCCGTTCGACTGAAATTTCATGTCGAAATGAGATGTTAATCGATGGGTTCGTGATTCTTACATGTATTAACCCCAAATCTTGGTGAATTTTGGTGTTTTTGAGCCTGAAATCGGTGTTTTCGAATAGAAATCGATTTATTCGAGTATTTTATTCGAACTATTCGAGTGATTCGTATAACATTCGAATAAAAAATAGCACTTATTCGAGTAAAAAAAATTCGAATTAAAAATCCGAATAAATATTTTTTAATTCGAGTTTTTTTACTCGAATGATTAATTCGAATAAATTCGAATTATAAATATTTATTCGAATTAATTCGAATTTTTATTTATTCGAATAAATGCTATTTAAGTTGGGGTATTTCGGTAACTTTCGGTTCGTTTCCTTTTGTTTAATAAAAATAGGGATGCTCCCTTCTGTTAAATTAACCCCAAATAATATAACGAGCTTCTTACTTAATTTCGTGGGAATTAATGTGCCTAACACAGGTTTGTTACAAGTTACATTCCTACAGCCTAAATTGTCCAGATAAAAAGGGCTATCTATGATCACTAGTTTGATACGTTTCTTTGTGGCAATTAATACACAATATAGAGATCATTCTTAAATCAGAAAGGTTTATTATTTCATCCACATTGATGAATAAAAATGTCTGCTGTCAATAATATAAATCTCACGGATATTTTCAGAATTTTTGTTCTTCATTGTCATCACGCATCAACTAAAAGAGGAAGAAATATGAATCATCGCAACCTTTTGAAAATATAAATGATTAATGAAGCTAATGAAGAATATATTGTTGTCAGTAAGGGCCATTTTTCACAGTGAAGGGAATGAAGGGACAGCAAGTAACTCTTTTGTCGCAAAGTTGAGATTATTTTATATAATTATATAATGGTGAAAACTGAAATTGATATATCACTGCACCCACTAGAAGCTAAATCGTAGATGCTTCTAACTTTCCAGATACAAATGGCTTTTGTTTTTAGCGTGTGGTTTATAAAATTTCGAAATTTAAATGCAATTAAGACGCACAATGTTAAATTTTAATTATAAGTTCAAACACAATTAAAGTGGAGCCCAGATGACGTGGCATCCACTTAAAGGCCAGCTAATCAAAGTGGGACAACGCCATAGTTTATTGTCGTATTAGAATCGATTTACGAACTCTATATCGTCGCCGAAATTTTAAGCTATGAATTCCTCTTGTCGCAAAAATCTATGAATGATGTAATATTTGTGTCATGGGTATAATTGTTTCTCTTACGCTGTCCTTGTTCATTTGCATGAAACCGAAGCCATTGACATGCTTGCTTGTTTAGGAAAAATAAAGTATTTATTTTCGATACTCGTACCTTAACTTAGAGATTCAAAGGAATAATACTACAACCAATTTGAAAGATTTAATAATGATAACCATACGATCATGTGATCATGTGCGAGCTTGTCGGAAATGATTAAGACTATGATTATTATCACCCTCCAAGACGGGTTGTTGAAATAAAATATTAATTTATTTTTTTTGAACTTCAAAGCGTAGCTTTTATTGATTATCAACGATCAACAAGTTCGCCATTTCTTGTGTCGGCGGGGAAGAACCCTCTCCGTCGTACCCAAGATGCTTGGCTAGATAGTGAGCTACTACGTTATCTCTTCTACGCACATGATTAAAGCGAACACATTCAAACAAACTACTTAACCAATAACAATCATAAAGAATGCAGCCAACTTCTGAAGAGTCCGTCGATTTCTGTTGAAGCTTTGTAATAATAATCTTGCAGTCACTCTCGATTTCGATACGGGTCCATCCTTTGTATCGTGCGAATAACAGTGCTTCCCGGATGGCTACAGCTTCAATAACCTCTGGCGAGTACAGCCCTACCAACGCTCGCGTACGCCAACCATAGCATGTCCCGAGGTTATTTCTCGCAATAAGACCAATTGATGATGTTTTTCGCCGCTCGTGGATTGCGCCATCTGTATTGATCTTCATAAAGTTATCCTCCGGTCGGAGCCACCCTGATTCAACTTGTGTATGTTCTGGTTGCAGCAAGCTAACTTCTGGCGACAAGGAAGACATCATTGCATCCACTTCAGCTAATGCTCGTTCATCAGAAATGTGAACCCCTTCCGCGAAGCATTGATTTCGCATCCTCCATAAAGCCCAACAGAGAAAGGTCACAATCATCATCGCTCAGCATTCTTCGCATCTCTCGAATCCAGCACTCCGCTTTGCCCGGCCCCTTACGTACTGCATCGTACGATATTCGTGAGTTCTTCCAGAACCGCTTCGCCAACGGGCACGTAATAAAGACATGTTCGAAATTCTCCGGAAGCCCCCCACATCGGCTACAGATCGCATGATCAAGACATTTACGCTTGAAAAGATTTGCGGCTGTTGGAAGCGTTCCGTTGCATAGCCGCCATATGAATAGTCGGACTCTTGGAATCGCTCTCGATTTCCAGATCATAAGCCAAGACGGGGAAGTCGATGTGGAAGGTGCATGGCGATATTTTAACTTCTCGTTATGTAGTAGGCACTTTAACATAGAATATACCATCCTTTGAGTAGTGCCATATTAAACGATCTTGTTGGGTATATACGCCCAGAGGGATTGATAAAATACGCTCAGCATCTAATGGTTGGAAGACAGATCGAATAAGTTGCTCATTCCACTGGTTTGATACCGGGTGTCGTAGATCAGCGACTCGAGATAGATTATCGTCGCTAGACATGGTTAAAATGGGTCTGAAATTCTCAGAGCTCGGAATCCATGGATCCTCCCATGTATTGATTCTATCGCCTCGACCGACTTGCCACCGTAGTCCATGAAGAACGGAATCGCGAGCACGAATGATACCTCGCCAAGTCAAGGATGGGCGGTGGCCGAGAGGAGCTGTCAAGAAGTCAACATTAGGGAAATATTTTGCCTTAAAAACGCGACTTACTAAGGCATCCGGTCTATGTATAAGGCGCCACGCTTGTTTGGCAAGCATTGCCAGGTTGAAAGATTCAAGGTTTCGGAACCCTAAACCTCCCTCCTTCTTGGAACGACAAACCAGGTAAGCCAATGTACCCCTCTGCCCTTCGATCCCGACCACCAAAAGCGGGCGATCATCCGTTCAATATCGTCTATAACCGACCCAGGTAAGAGGAAACATCCCATGGCGTATGTGGGGATAGCTTGAAGTACGGATTTAATTAGCACCTCTCGTCCCGCCTGCGATAAGAATTTTTCAGACCACCCGCTCACCTTACGCCAAACTCGATCCTTTATGTAAGCGAATATCTCCTTTTTGTTCCGTCCCGCCTTTGATGGAAGCCCAAGATACATTTCTGGATTCTGCTGCTCCTGTACTCCGAGTTCGCTGCAAAAGAGATTACGAGTAAATGGAGCGACATTTCCCGAGAAACCACCGATGATTTCGCAAGGTTTATCATTTGTCCCGATGCACGCTCATAAATTTTGAGGATATCCTTGAGCCTATGGGCTGCAGTCACCGAAGCTTGGCAGAAGACGATGGTGTCATCGGCGAAAAGAAGGTGTGAGATAGTCGGCGCTCCTCGTCGGACGGAAATTCCCTCAATCTCCTTGGAGTTTTCAGCATTTTGTAGCAAGCATGTAAATGCTTCTGCACAGAAAAGGAAAAGAAATGGGGACAGAGGGTCCCCCTGACGAAGTCCTCGCATAGGAGTTACGTTTCCGAATTTATGTCCGTTTAACAAGATATGCCTCAACCCAATCTAAACAATTTTCATACTTTATGAACAACTCAACACAACACATAATATTTTAATTTTACAATTATTTTTAGTAATATTTGATGTGCGAAAAATATATTACATTATAAGATATAAAATTTAGATGCTTTGGTCATTGGAAAAAAGAAAAATAATATGAATTATGATAGATTATATAATGTAATAGGAAAATGGATGATTTGAAATTGTGGTTCAAAATATATCATTATTAGTCTCTATTTATAAAAAAAATCATACATTTTGGTAAAATAAAAATAAAAATAAAATTTTAATAGATAATCGAACTGTGTCATAAAAATTCATAAAAAGCATATAAAACCAATCTAATTTGACATCTGCCATCGTTTGATTAATGTTAGTTAATGGAAAATGTGCACAACCATGTCATGTCGAAGGTTGGTTCACCAACCCGTCGTGAGAAATAATTTACTTTTTTTGATTTATTTTACTCATATCTCATTTGTCTTTATGCAAAAACCGTTTGTCGAGATTGATAAAGATTGTCTAAGAAACAAGAATTGTCCTTGGGAACGTTCTCAAGGCAATCAATAATGTGAAATTTCGTCTTCTATTGTTCCATTGAATGTTCTATAGGAAAGAATTTCAAATTTGAGCCAACTAATGGGCTGATACTGGGATGGAAATACCAGGCCCGTAAATCACATGGCCCAAGACTGGCCCATTGAATAGATATTATGAAACGTAGTCTTATATTTTAAGTATAAAATATAAATTCTTTTGGTAGCTCGTTAGCGTCAAGCAAAACCCTCGCCGAGCGTCAATGGCGAGAACCAAAGAAACGAGGCGCGGCAAAAACCGAAAGAAATCGGAATCAAAAGCCGCCATACCCACCAAGAAAAAAATCTCCAAGAAGGAAAAATCTCAGCTTAAACGGAAGGTTAAAGCGAAATCAGAAGCAGAAGCAGAAAAAGAGCCCTCCCAATCTAACCCCGAAACCCTAATTGAAACCCTCCTCGAGCCCTACTCCAAAGACCAGCTCATCAACATCGCCGCCGACGTCTCGGTGACCCACGATTCCCTTTTTGCGCTCGTCAAGTCCACGGAGGATCAAGACATCTCCCACCGCAAGATATTCGTCCACGGACTCGAGTTTGAGACGACGGGCCAAACCTTGGAGCCGATTTTAGGGCAGTTCGGCGCGCTTGAAGATATCCACGTCGTCACTGACCGCTCGACTGGTAAGTGCAAGGGCTACGCTTTTGTGACGTTCAAGTCCCGCAAGTCCGCCGAGGCTTTGCTGAGAAACCCTAAATTGAGAGTGGGCAGTCGAACTGTGTCTTGCCAGCTCGCGTCTGCGGGACGTACGGACGCCAATCAGCTGCAAAACTTTGTCCCTCAGCAGCAGAATTTCGCCCCGTCTGATTATCCCGAGAGGAAAATATACGTCAGCAATGTCCCGGTCAACGCTGATATTAATAAATTGAGAATCTTTTTCGAGAAATTCGGTGAGATTGAGAATGGTCCCAAGGGGTATGACCCTGAGACGGGGAAGTTCAGCAGAAATTATGCAATATTCGTGTACAAGACTGTAGAAGGCGCGAAAAATGCGTTGCAGGAGCAAAATAAGATGTTTGATGGGGTTAAACTGTATTGTCGAAAGGCCGAGAATAAGATGGTTGGTGCTTTTGGTGGTGCAGCGTCGATAACCACAGCGCTACAACCATTGCAGCCACAGATGTTGGCTGCTGCTGCTGCGGGTCAGCAACAAAACGTTGGACTTTCGGGTAATCATCTTCAGGCCCAAGCAGGGCTCTTTAATCCTGGTTTAAGTCCATTGATGGGTGGATACTATGGATTGATGGGATTGGGGATGGGGTTGGGTGGTGGGATCGGTAATGGAGTTTTGCCTGGTGGCTTTGGTCCTGGCGTGATTCCAGCGTTGCAGTATGCTTACCCAAACTTGCAGAACTTGCTTGGCATTCAAATGGCTGCAACTATGGCTAACCCAAATTTGCAGGGCGGGATAGCATCGATGGACAAAGTATCAGGGCCAATGGGTAGTGCAGATTCAATTGTTGGGACAGGCGGCCCTATGATTCCAGGGCTGCAGTATCCTTACCCGAATTTTCAGGGTACTCACATGGCTTCGTCTTTGGCCCCTCAGATGGATTTGGGTTCGAGTGGTGCAGCTAGTGAAGGTAGCAAGCAGGCGCTTCATAATATTTTTCCAAATGCACAAAGTGGGGCAGGTTTTTTGTTGGGCAATGGGTTGGGAGCAAGTGGAGGTGGGCAGCTTGGGACAGGTCCGCTTGCAGTGCAATATTCACAGCCAAATGTGATGAGCGTTCCATCATTGGGTAAGGGATCAGGGACAATGGGCGGAGGTGGTTATAGGCCTACTTAATGGTAATTATGCTTTTTTGTCATGCTTTTCACTCAGCTTTGCATAGAGTTTTCTATGAGTTTAACTCGAGATCCGAAATGTCGAGCTTGAATTGTGGGCTCAACTTGGGAAGATATTATTTGGCTTTAGGGCAACAAATAATTCTTGGTCTCGTTAATGGGTGAGCCGATATAATTTGAGGAGCACAGCTCATTTAGTACTCTTTCATTGGTTCATGCATGTTGGATGGAAAGACTGTTTGGTTTTATTTGTAAAGTAAGCCGTAGACCTGCACGGCATACTCACAAGAAATTGACATCCTCTTTCTGAACAACTGCCTGACTATTTTTGTTTCTGGAATCGGTTGAATATAGCTGCCTGTTACAGTTGACTTTTTCTTACTGTTACAGTTGACTTTTTCTTGTTATTATTTGCAGGGAAATGCAAAAGATTTGTTCTATGGCATACAGGTGGCCTCTGACTGTGATCATTATGTTGTGTTGTGGTCATATAATTATCCTACTTTTGGTTATTGTTTTACTTATTTTCTTCCTTTTGCCGTCTTTTCCGCGGATCTATTGTTCTAACCTTTTATTTCAATCATTGTTTTTGTCTTGAGTCGCACTTTGGTTTGGGTTTGATACTTGTCTTTTCATCTTTATTTCTCTCCTTCCTTGCCCCTCAGTTTACTTTCCTTTTTCTTTCGCTCTTTGAATTTTGAATTTTTGACCGTGGATTTGGATACAATCCTCCTTATATTTTTAAGACATTTTTCCTAAAAATTGTCATGTCCCGAATCACTAGATTCTCGGTGACGACGGCACATATCTCTACTATTTTGTTATCTTCATGTGTGGAGCATTTTGTTCCCTTTTTTAACTTCCGAGCAGTCTCTTTTAGCCATTGAAGAGAACTATGAACAGAATAGGTTGTATCCACACAAGTATGAGGATATATATCTATTTGTGGGCAGTGCAGTTGGTTATTGATTCCCTTCTGGCTTTCTTGGCGTGGATAATGCTTAATACAAAAGGAATTCATTTGTTCCATTTGTAAAACACTTTGAATATTGGGAACAACTATCTCATTTGTTCACAAAATGCTCCTTGGATAGTTTTTTTTTTTTCAGACTGAATTCTTTACCTCTCAGCCTTATTGTAGTTCTTTATACTTTTTCATGTAACTGTTTTTTCTTGTCTTTCACTAATAAATTGTCTGTTTACTATTTCTTGTTGGCCTTCTTCTAAATTGTATTGGAATAAAAAGGGGTACCTTTTTTTTTGGTAGTTCAAGCCATTCCTAACTAATATGAAGGTAGCTTTCGGAAAAAAGTTTGGTTTATCAGCTGTCTGTTGTCAATTGCTTCAAATTATGTGTATAATCATTGTGCTGCATGTGTTTTCCTTGCCAAAGCCAAAAGGGAAAGAAATAGTTTTTTTTTAGGAAGGTTAGTTGTGTGCCCACTTTTTCTTCTTCGCATTTGCATCCAAAATTGATGGAAAGAATAGTATAAACAGAGAATGCATGCGTCAGATTACATGTTTGCACATATCCATCTCTTTCTTTCTCTCTATTTGCGATGATTTGATCCCCACTTTTTTTTTTTTTTCTTTTTTTTTTTTGTGGAAGAACCACTTTTAGTTAGATTGTGATTTAACATTTGTTATATACGTGTGTGTGGACAGAGTAAATAGCCTTAAAATTGGAGTGGTGGTATGGTATATATATCTGCTGATTAGGTGGGCTTTTATTTAATAATATTACACTCACACTAACCTTGCATTATTCGCTCGCAAGTGTAAGGTAAGCCACTTTCTTGGTTTCGGATTATTTATTATTGTTGTCCTCAAAATGGAATATTCCAATACTCGGCAGAAACTTAAAATTCATTGGGCTCTTTCTTGATTGGTGTAAATAGGTGTTAATCGGTTCGGTTTGGTTTTTCGAAATTTCGGTTCAGTTTTCGGTTTTATATGCTTAATTCGATATCCGAACCATTTTAATTTGGTTCGGTTCGGTGTTTTACAATTCAATTCGGTTTTTTCCGTTCGGTTTTCGATTAAAAGCTTAATCAATAAAGAAAAATAATTAGTACGTATATATTTAATGGTATAACGAGGACGATTAGAATTTAGATGAAAAACAATTGAGCAATATTATATATGGTAGTTTGTTAAATAACAATAACTAAAATAACAAGATTTTAGGGTAATTAATTTAATTAGGAATTGAGAAAAAAATAATCTAGAAGGAACTTTGCCATTTACGGGATAAACATAAATCAAGAAAAAAAAAAGTTAATGAGGTGAAGGAATATCGGGATGAACTTTGCCATTTAAAATGTAATGGTGAAAATTAAAAATGCGTAACTGAATTTAATATACATTATTTTTATAAATAAATATAATTATGTTTTGGGCTTAAATATCAACTACTAATGGGGTAATACCTTTTTGTTTGAAGCTCAACTCAATTAACAAGATATAATAATGTTTATTAAATATTTCGATTTTTCGGTTTTTTGGTCCTGAAAACCACCACCGAGCCAAAAAGTCGGAATTTTAAAATTTTAAAACCGAAACCGGCCGTATCGAATTAACCAAGCCGAAAAAATCGAAAATTTCGATTGATTTTTCGATTTTATCCAAACTTTGAACACCCCTAGGTGTAAATTTACTCGTTCATTTTAATAGGCTTGTTTTTTAAAAAAATATTTCCCCATATTGTGACAAGAAAGTTCTTAAAAATTACCCTGCAATTCCCTCATGGTTCCAAACTAATCCTTGCCCCACTTTCCTATTAATGACTAATCACTGACATATTTTGAAACTGTTCAATGAAAGAAAGATAAGCTTGATTATCCATCGCTCGTCGTCTGTCTAACGTCATTTCATTTTATTCTTAAATAATCAGCAGGCCATCATTAAATATTTATTAATCAAAGGGCAATTATTAGTATCTGCGAAACTTGTTAATATCTTGCCGGTTTTATGTTGACCTACATTTTCCCATGAAGATAATAATGATAGAAAGTATGTACCATAAATGACATGTCACCAATATATAACAATCTTACGGTAACATGTTAGTTCCCCAACTTCGACTTGGCTTTTTTCGAACAATAATGTGTACAAATATTGTCAGAAACTCAGCTATTGGCAAACTGATGACGACAATATCTTATAAACATCACAACCTTCCCTACACATTTACCATGATAATAATAAGAGCCCCACCATAATCTATCTATACGAGCAACTTGTGTTCTATTATAATAATAGGAATAATAAGACAATGTTGTCATTGCTTTTCATTTCTTTATATTCTGATTCCCATCGTGAAATAATCTGCAACAGTCTTAAGACAAATCGATTGGGATCGCCTGTTCTTCTTCTTCTTCTTCTTCGTATTGTTGTCGACAGAAGAGGTGTGTTCATAACTGTAACTTAGTTATCACAGTTGCTTTTTTCTTGTTACTTCGATCTTTCGGCTTTTGGATTGGAAAGGCTTCGATTTAAATGCTTTCGTGGTTCTCTCTTCTCTTGTACTTTCAAGAATCTTTTCTGTATTTGAAAAAATCAAGAATCTTTTGCTGTATATTGCAGATGCTTTCCTTCTTATTACATGAGATCTTTCTAAAGCTATTTGTTTGCCATGTTTTCGCCAGCCCAATGATACAGAGAAGGAAAGAGATGATTGTTCGATCTAGCTAAGCTAGGATGCTATAACTCAATAGGTCCTTTTTTGGATCAGTTTCTTACACAGTTATGGGAAAAAAAAAAAAAAAAGACTGAATATAGAAGAACACAATTCTATGACCCTATTGAGCTTCTTGACTTCAAATCTCCCCATGACCCCATATTCAGTTCTTATTCAGTTTGTTCTTTTCCTTAAACTGTAAAAAGGGTTGATTTTTTTTATTTTTCTTGTTAGAATCAGACAGTTAAGGAGATGAACACTACGACGACGAAGACGCAGTTCGTTCCTACACGAAGAATGGGGATATTCGAACCTATACATCAAATGAACATATGGGCCGACTTCAAAGGGGTAAACAACAACTCTGTCCAAGCATCGCCTCAGATGATTATACAAGTCGACGATAAGCAGTACGATCATGTACGTAAATACCTCCGCATCATCTTCTTCGACGGCGTAAATCTTCATCTGTGATCTTATCTGCATCCACCTTTTCTGTGTGTAGTCATCAGAGAATACCTTTTCGTATGGCACTCAAGAAGCTTCTCCTCGAAAACCCGATAAGGTTAAACAGCATAACACGCACTCGGTGTTCTCATCGTAAGAATTCTCGTGTCAACTTTTGGACCATTTTATCAGGTACTCCGACGCCTGGCGCAGAATCGTGAAGCTGCCCGTAAAAGTCGTCTGAGGAAAAAGGTAATAACAGCATTCGATATTTGTATCTGCATAAGAAACGTTTAGACGATTTAAGGCTTAGTAAGTGAAGCTCTGCATTGGCTTCTTCAGGCCTATGTTCAGCAGTTAGAGACTAGCAAGCTGAGGCTCGTTGAGTTAGAGCAAGAAGTCGAACGCACGAGGCAACACGTAAGAAGAAAAGAAGACTCAAGTTATTACGATATTCTCGAGTTCTAATCTCGAAGTTTTCCTTTGCAGGGTAGCGTTGGATCTGATACGAGCACCAACGCTTACTCAGCTGCCGTTAATCCAGGTTCTTAGATTGCCCAAAGCCCACAAAAAAAAGAAAAAGAGTACTCACATCGATCAATCCTTTTTTTTTCGGTTAGTCGATTCATTCGCAAACCTCTGTAGGAATCGCTGCGTTCGAAATGGAGTACGGCCACTGGGTCGAGGAGCACGACAGGCAAATCGCAGAGATGAGGGACGTTCTGAGCGGCTCAAACGTCGACGAGACGGAGCTTCAGATGTTCGTCGACGGAGGGATCAGCCATTACTACAGCCTCTTCGAGATGAAATCGAGAGCCGCCAAGATCGACGTTTTCTACCTCATGTCCGGCGTTTGGAAGACGTCCGCCGAGCGCTTCTTCTTTTGGATAGGCGGTTTTCGCCCCTCTGAACTCCTAAAGGCAAAATCACTTTCTTGAACTCGCACCAAACTAGAATCTGATTTGACATGCTATCTTTTTTTTTTTCGATAGGTGATCGAACCGCATTTAGAGCCCTTAACGGAGCAGCAAAGATTCGAAGCTTCTAATCTCAAGCAATCGTGTCAGCAAGCGGAGGAAGCTTTGTCCCAAGGCATGGAGAAATTGCATTACATAGCAGCTGAGTTCATTGGGCATAGGCTTGGAGAAGAGAACTACTTACCGCAGATTCGATCGGCCATGGACAAGTTAGATGCTTTGGTGAGATTCTTAGGTCAGGTAATGAACGATCCCCCTACTTCAGAGAGAAGGAAAAAAAAAACGATCTTTTTTTCCGTGCGTAATTCTTGGTTTTTGCAACAAAATAGGCAGATCATCTTAGGAAAGAAACTTTGCAGCAGATAATGCGCGTTCTTACCACTCGACAAGCGGCTAAAGGGCTCCTTTTGCTGGGAGAGTATTTGCAGCGTTTGAGGACTTTGGGTTCGATGTGGTGTTCGCGTAACGTGGAAACAGAGTAGGCCATCTTCAGCTGAAGATCTTCAGTCTCATTATTACATCGGAAATATTGTATGTATGTCGGCGTATGTAATGGTCCGATAGCGTGTTGTGCTTTTTTGATCTGCTTCTTCTTCTTCTTCATGTGATGGAGGATCTGTGCATAGTTTTGTAAGAGGAAAGTGTTTAGGGTGAGTATTATTTTTTCTTCTTTTTTTTTTGGAACCTACGAACTTGTGCCGTCGAATGTGGTAATAAATAATGGAAAAAAAAAAGCTGCTTTATTTTCAAGAAATGAAACTGAGAAAAACAATGTCATGAAGTATAAACCGAAGAGATGCGACCGATCTCTGACTTACGAAGCAGTAAATAGAAAGAAAAAAAGGGTTTGCCGTTTCTTGAATTTCCACGAAGTTGCAGGCATCACAGCAAGAAAAAAGGTTCGATTTTTTTTTCTTTTTTCCTTCAGCTTTATAGCTTGGCCCTTTTTCTAAAATTCGCTGCTGCCGTCTTTATCTAAGCTATTGGAGTAGACATCGTTTGTTCTTTTCTTCGATAATATAAAGGTTTTGTCATGTAATGCACTCCATCGCATTATAATAGTCATCGTAAATGTTTTTTTTCAGAAACCCATGAAGCCAATCCCTTTTTCCTCTCTGGAATAAATTGAGGATAAAGTAAAGGACATAATGGGATTCTGTCTATTCTCCGTCTACTGTGTGTACATAAATTAAAAGCCGATCGATTTCCGTATTATGTTTTTTACACTCTTTCGAGTAATCCTCCACTTATTAACAAGAACTGCACATGGAAATTCTTTTCTGCAAATGCTGCTGCTTGTTTCTGCTTTGCTATGTGCTCTTCTCAGTTGGGAATTCAGGTTTGATAGCGTTTGCAAATTTCGATTTTTTTTTTTTTTTGGGTTTTTCATAAAATTGAATCTTTTTTATTGGGTCATCTGAGTGAAGTAAGGGGACTAAATGGGAACGCAAGAATTAGAGGAGTGAACTTAGGTGGATGGCTTGTGATTGAAGGATGGATTAAGCCTTCTCTATTCGATGACATCCCAAATGGTGACATGCTTGTAAGCTTCTCCTTTTCCTCCTTATTTTCAAGACACTGAGCTAAATATGCATATTATCTATGTGTGTCTTCTTTTTTTATTACAATGTAGGACGGCACAGAGGTTCGATTAGAATCAGTTGCTCTTAGTAAGTATGTCTCGGCCGAAAATGGCGGCGGAGGTTTGGTCACGGTGGACAGAGACACTCCACAGTCTTGGGAAACATTTCGGGTCAGAAAAAAATGCTGTGATTATCAATCAGTTTGTCATCTGATCGTACTATGATTCTCTGTTATCGCACGTAAGAAAAAGGGACGGATACGTTCGGTTATTCGAGTGCTGGTTGATACATTGCTTTTGGCTTGGCTTAGGGCGAGCGAAATGAAATCAAGAATCTCTATTTCAGGCATGGCCTTTTGTTCAAATTTTCCCTATCTAATCAACTAAAATCGACTGTTTCAGCTATGGAGAGTTTCAGATTCGATATTCCAATTTCGAACTTCTGGCGGTCAGTTTCTAACATGCGATGGAGACGGTAATAATCTCACTGCAAGGGCAGTTTCAGTCTCTGATTCAGAGACATTCTACCTCGAAAGAAATTTCGACAATAGAATCCACATCAAACTCAGGAGTGGAACTTATCTGCAGGTTAAAAAAAAAATCGTTTCTTTAACATGTATGCTCCTTCCAAGGTTGTACTCTTTTAACAGTTTCTGAAGTGTTCGCTGGTGAAATAATAGGCCTCGAAGGAAAATCGTATCACAGCTGACTATCCCGGGATTCCATCATGGGACGATAACGCTGCTACGTTCAATATGATTATCGTATCTAATAATTTACACGGAGACTATCAGCTTGCGAATGGATATGGGCATGATAAAGCAGCACAAGTCCTCAAGGTGCCTCCATTTATTCGTTTTCTTCGTTTTTTTTTTTTTTGCTACCTTTCTGATAATAGATTGCTTTCAAATGTGCAGAAACATAGAGATACTTTCATCACCATGGAAGATTTCAACTTCATGTACGGCAATGGTATAAACACCGTTAGAATACCAGTCGGCTGGTGGATAGCCTACGACCCCGACCCTCCTACGCCTTTCGTCGGCGGGACCCTCGAATCCCTCGACAACGCCTTCTCGTGGGCCCAGTTCTGTCCTTTTTTCTTCCTCAATCAAATAATCATTACAAAATAAAAATTCGTTCTTGATCTAAACAAACGCTTCTTTGTTGCAGAGAATACAGCGTAAAGTGCATCATCGACCTTCACGCTGCCCCAGGCTCGCAGAACGGCATGGAGCACAGCGCCAGCCGAGATGGGTCGACGGGCTGGCCCACTTCGCCCGATTACATCTCTCAGACAATCCACGTCATCGATTTTCTTGCATCAAGGTAGCTCTTTTTTCAGTCGTAATTTTCAAGATTTTGTCCACGTTTTTGGCCCTGTGCTTTTGGCTCTGTTTGATAGGCATCTTTTTGCCCATTTATTCATTCGTTTCGAACGTAGCTAAAAACCGAGAATTGTGCATAGATTGTCCGTATCGTCTCAAAATTGACCCGATTATTTGTTCTTCTCAAAGATACGCAGACCACCCTTCGTTGCTTGGGATAGAGCTCCTAAACGAGCCATCAGCTTCAGCAGTGCCATTAGACATCTTAGTTTCTTATTACAAGAAAGGGTACGAAACCGTAAGGAAGTACTCGTCGAACGCCTACGTAATAATGTGCCAAAGAATAGGCAATGCAGATCCATTAGAGCTCTACCAAGCCAACATAGGCTCAGAAAACACTGCGATCGATCTTCATTACTACAACCTTTTCGACTCGTACTTTGCCAACATGAGCTCAGCTGATAACATACAGTACGTATATAAGAACAGGCAAGAACAGTTGCGGGCTTTGAACGGTGCCAACGGGCCGCAGGTGTTCGTCGGTGAGCCAAGTGGATTTTGTTTTTCTTTTATGCTCTGTTTTTCGAGGAATTTCTTGTCTTTTTTTTTTTTTTATTACAGGCGAATGGGTTAACGAGTGGGATGTGAATAACGGGTCAGAAGCTGATTATCGAGATTTTGCAAAGGCTCAGTTAGATGTTTACGGCAATGCATCGTTTGGTTGGGCTTATTGGACTCTGAAGAACGATCGAAAGCATTGGGATTTTGAATGGAACGTTCGAAACGGTTATCTTCAGCTTCAGCCATCAACTGGTAAATAGTTTTTTGGCTAAAATATAATTTTAGGTCACTAAGTTCACATGTTTTCATTTTTGGGGTTACTATGTTTGATAATTGCAAAAAAATGTCACTAACTATGTATGTTAAAACAAATCTGGGCCACCCTCTCATTTTTTGGTCACTAAGACGCGTTTTCAATTTTGGGTCACTAATTATGCGCGTTTTAAGTTTTCTGGTCGCTATATTAAATTCATTTTCGCATTCATTAAAACATAGTGATCCAAAATCGGAAACATGTATACTTAGTGATCCAAAAATGAGAGGAAAACATATATACTTAGTGACCTAAAATAATAATGTGGCCTATTTTTTTTTTTTTTTATTATTTGTTTTGTTGGTGTTTAAACGCTGAATTTGCTATGGTTTGAACCCTTTTTTTCTGCAGATTCTATGTACTACGTTGGAAGTGGTTGTTCTTCGCCGAGACATCATTTGTCGACATATTTACTACTATTGCTTGGGTTTTGTTTCTCCAACTTGCACATAAGATTAATTGGCTAGAAATATCGAATAAAGTATGTTTGTTTATTCCATGTTAACCTTTAAATAAAAGAAATAGAGAGAAATTTGCATTGCATGGAACAGATGGATGGGATTAATAATTGTTTTGTAACAGTTTCATTGCAGCGTGGTTTATGCAATAGGAAATGCAATAATTGTATTGTAATAAAAAGCCATAAGTCGGTCTTTTTAATTGCTTGCTTACTAAGCATATGATTATACTCTGTATCCATCACATGGAATTAAAATAATAATAAATTAATAACGGTGGTTTACAGTAGAGCAAACGCTCACATTCCCAATTAAGAGATGGGTTATTATGGTAATCTGCAAGTCATGTATTTTCCCTCATTCAATTCAAATTAAAAGGTTGCTGATTATGGTCGGTAAAAATTAAATTAATCATCAATTGATTCTCATAATTACCATAAGTTCTTAAAATAAAATAAAAAAAGCCACTTGACCGTTAGCAAAGTCAAGAGATTCAAACTCCACCTCATACTTGACGGTGTTATTATCATCCCACGTTAATCATCTTTCTGTTTTTTTTTGTCTTCTTTTTCTCAATTTTCAAACGTTTGCTTTTTGCTGTTGGCGAGCAAAAAAGGCGTGAATTTTCTTTTTCTTTTTTTAAAAAAGGGAAAGATAAAGGAAGCGAAGGAGGGAAGAGAAGAATGTGTCTAATTATAGTCATTAATTTCGGATATTAATGGCGATCAGTTTCCTTCTAGTACCCATGTAAAGAAAGTTTGAATCACTTTTTGAAGAATTTCACGAAAATTCATTGAACAGCAGAGAGAAGTAAAGAGGCGTCATTCTTGAAAGGAAAAGCCAAAGTAAGGTGTGCCTGCCTTCACTTGGTCGTTCTATTTCGTACTAGATTCTTACCCCGTAAGGCAAGTGGTGTTCATACGCTGTTTATTTCTGACGGCAAAATCGTTTAGATTTGAGTTGGTTTTGGGGTAGAAGAATCTTTGGTCTGTGGCCATTTATGGTGAATATTTTGTTTATCATTTCCTTATTATTCTCATCGATGCGATGATATATCTTTATTTTTGCTGCAGATTCCAACTGTTCTGCATTCTCTGTTCGTTTTCAGGGCAAGTGAGTGAGAGAGTAACACTGCGACTGCGTGCATTTGCGCTGCTGACAAGAACACAAAAGGGGAGAAGATTGGTAAGATTTTCACTAAACCTCGTTTTAAAATGATGTTCTTTCTCCTACTGTTCTGTTGATTTTTGTCCAGATCTTGTCTGGGTTTTCTCTATTCTTCTTTATTTTTTGGTTAAGTCTCTTCGTAGTTGATTTGGGAGTAGGGATCAGCTCTTCTGCTGAATAGGTTGTTGCGCTTGTTTGAATAAAGTTGCAAACTTGTTATCCGTAACAAGATTTATTACCAAACTGTGTGTGTTTGTAGTAACCATCACTGATCTTCCTCTCAAATTTGTGTGTCCATCTAGGGTTTTACTGAGTTCCTTTTACTGAGCACCTTTTGTATCAATGTGTGAAATTCCTACTTGGGTTTTCTTTCGACCATCCAATTCCGTTCTCTTCTGACTAATATCGAACTCAAAATGGTACAGATTCTCATACTATGTCGACCCGAGGACTGCAATCTGATCCGATCGTAGGCTTGAGGTACCGTGGTCTCAGTTCGGGATTGCCTTCAGTTTCAAGATTTCGAAGCGGTCATATGCCTTCAGGGATGAACGTCAGCAGAGTCATAGATAACTTGTCCGATTCTGACATGGAGACGTGTTCTGATTCTGAGGACGAACGTTATGGCACGAGGTCTTCCATCGAAGCATCCCCCCAAGACGACAAAATCCATGAAAGGCATTATTCGTCGAGCTCTGAAGTTAGCTCTACCAATTCTACAGTCGACGGTAGTGGTTTAATGGGCACGAGGTACGAGGTGGGGTCAACATATTCAGACAGCACCATGCAATCGGAGGATATTTTGAGACAGGTTAAAAAGTTGTCGAAAAGTCTCTGTTTCTCTGTCTGTTTTATTACCACTAATTCATGTGCTTAATTCCCATTAATCTTTCTCAGACCTCACGCAATGCAATGCCAGCACCAGTGGATAGGGTTGATGGCGATGTTCCAAGTGCACCGCCACTTAATTTTCAGACAGCTGAAAATAAGCCTTCCTCAGCAAAATCAGTTGGCTCTGCTAATCCGAACGCAGCTTCCTTGGATAAAAGCAAGACATTAGGGGCCACTGATGAAGCTAACAGTAGTAATAATCATAACCGTGAAGGGTCTGCAAGGTAAAATATTGGGAAATATTGGACATCTATCGATTTTTGGTTTATGGTGATTTGATGTAATGAAATTGGAACTTTGTTATTGCAGGTCTGTTGCTGCATCTTCACATGCATTACCTGCACGTTATCCCACATATCATGCAAGGTAAATCAAGCTTATGTTTTCATTGTTCAACCACTTTTGATATACGATTTATATGTTGATATCAAATGCTGCTGATAATTGGTACAGTGGGCTTGGTTATTGGTACTCAGTGCTGTCATATGATGCTTGCGTTCGCCTATGTCTTCACTCATGGGCTAGGGGTTGTATGGAAGCTCCCGTGTTTTTGGAGAACGAATGTGCTTTACTGAGAGATTCATTTGGGTGAGGCGAAACATATTTTGGTGAATGTGATAATCTCATATGATTATATCATCTTTCGAACTCGTTTTTATGTACTATTTCGCACCAAGTTATAACGTTATAATGGTTACTGCTATTGTGTAAATTGCAGGTTGAGGCACGTATTGCTTCAATCGGAGGAAGAGTTGTTGAAGAAAGAATCTACCGATCTTGTCAGCGAAGGTGCATCTTTGAAGACCAAGAAAACCATTGGAAAAGTCAAGATCCAAGGTCCACTTACATGTCTTTATTGCATTGATATAAATCTCACTTGTCTTGGATTCCATTTTTCGAATGTCATTTTGAAACGAATTCGTTATTTATTTTGCAGTGCGCAGAGTGAAAATGGGAATAGACCCACCCACGGGCTGCACGTTCTCATCCATGAAGTCAACATCGATCGTAAAATTAGAAACGCTTCATCTTAGGTTGTCCAATACCAAATCAATCGTTTCTGCTGAGAGGAGAGCACTGAAAAGGGAACGAGTGAACCCGATTGTCAAAGTCAACGATACGCTATTAAACCAAAGCTTGGCCTATTTAATAGTTGGAACTCGTCGTTGTTTGAAAGAGGTGCCTCAGCTCATTAAGATTGGCTTTAATGCTTGGAGGAGCAGTTCATCAACAAACCAGGCTGTCCAAGGCATACATAGATATACACATACAATAGGCACACCTATGCATTTCATTTCCTATCGATTGGGGGCTAATCTGATCTTTTATATTTTCATTTACAGAATCGTATTCGTGTTCTTTGAGACTGAAAAGTTCGCCAGGAGAGGATGCTGTGAGAATGCAGCCAGGATCTGGTGAAACCCGTGTTTTGTACGTGGAATCTTACATCAACAATTTATTTTACTTGTTAATTTATTGTAATAACCACTTTCTCAATATTAGAAAATGGAGTTAAGTTTCTTGCAATTCATGTACAGCTTGCCCGATGGGCTTGGAGATGAACTTGTGATTGAAGTCTATGATTCAAAGGGTAATCATTGTGGTAATGCTGTAGTTCAAGTCGCCGACATTGCTGATGAGTCGGTAAATGTCTGAATCCCGAACTTTTGTAATTAAATGGATTCTTTAGACATATAGTCTCGTATAACTGATTTTGAATTCAGGGCGACAAGTTACGTTCTTGTTTTGTATATCACGAGCCAGAGCACGAACAAGTTGGGAAATTACAGTTATACATAAACTACACAACGACGGCAGATGAAAACAGTCAAAAGGTATTCAAGTCACATTTCTTTTTATTCCTTGATTTTTATGATCGAATCAATCGAAAAACAGCTTGCACTAACTTTGCGGTTTTATGTCAAAAAATACAGTGTTCTTCGGTTGCTGAAACTATTGCGTACGACTGTGTCCTCGAGACTGCAATGAAGGTGCAGCAGTTTCAGCAGAGGAACTTATCGCTTAATGGATCGTGGAAGTGGTTGGTGTCTGAATTTGCTTCGTACTTTGGAGTTTCAGACATATATACTAAGTTGAGGTACCTCAAAATTTCCACCTTTCCCCCCTTTTCCCTCGATTTTCAAGGTTATCATATGCTGTAATTTATTTTTTACCCTTGTCTTAAAGGTATCTTTCATATGTAATGGACGTTGCAACGCCAACTGCTGACTGTCTAGATCTTGTGCATGATTTACTGCTCCCCGTCGTAACAAAAAGCAAGACCAAAAATACATTGAGTCACCAAGAGGTTGGTGAAATTTGTCAATCATAATTTAGCTACAAATTACGTACTACTTTTTATTGCTTAGCTGATGATGATCGTTGAGGTTCTAACATTTTTCATACTAGGTTCGTCTTTTGGGAGAAGTGTCTGACGAAATCGAACAGATACTTACCTTAGTCTTCGAAAACTTCAAATCGCTCGACGAATCGTCACCCTCGGGTTTGTTGGACGTGTTTGGGCCTGCGACTGGTGTAGCAGCGCCTGCGCTCGAACCAGCTTTGAAACTTTACAAGCTTTTGCACGACATTTTACTGCCCGAGGCACAGTCGAAGTTGTGCAGATACTTTCAGGTAAAAACACGGCTCTTTTCTTCTTTTCTTTTTCACGTATTTTGGATTTTTTCTTGATGAATTTGGAATATTTTGGCGCAGAACGCTACGAAAAAGAGGTCTAGGAGGCACTTGTCTGAAACAGACGAGTTCGTTTCCAGCAATAACGAGAACATCTTGATGGACACTGTGGCTCTTTCTACGGCGTATAAGAAGATGAAATCGCTCTGTTTGAATATCAGAAATGAGATTTTGACCGATATTGAGATATACAAGCAAGATCTTCTTCCCAGGTAATACACGTTTCATCGAAAACTTAAGAGAACAAACACCCCAAATTCTTGAATCCTTAGTATCATATCTTAATCTTGTGAATCTCTTTCTGCAGTTTTATAGATCTTCCGAATCTTTCATCATCGATATATAGCTCTGAGCTCCACAACAGATTAAGGGCTTTCCTTGTCTCGTGCCCACCGCCGGGCCCCACGCCCCACGTCGTAGAACTTGTCATAGCAACTGCTGATTTCCAAAGGGACCTTTCTTTGTGGAACATTAGGTACTTAAGCAGCTAATAATAGCAAATCCCTTGATATTTCATCACTATCGACCATAATCTTTACTGTTCGATGTTTTCTGCAGTTATATTAAGGACGGGGTCGATGCGAAAGAGTTGTTCCATGTGTATATAACTCTTTGGATCCACGAGAAACGCTTGGCATTACTCGAATTTTGCAAGTTTGACAAAGTAACGAACCTATTCGACGATTCTCAGTTAGTGATCCAATAAAATACGTTAGACGTTGTAGTTCTTTTTTACAGCTAACATCTTTGTGTGAATCCCAGGTTAAAGCTCCGAGCTTGCCTACACAGCACTCAACTACTTCGTTCATCGACGCTGTTTATGACCGTTTAAGGGAGACGCTCGCCGAATATGATGTCATAATTAGCAGATGGCCCGAATATACCTACACTTTGGAAAACGTAAGGAAACTCATAAACGATATACGCTTCTCCTCTATACACGCCTCTCTCATTCGATCGCATTTTTCGCTCCTTTAATAGGCCATAGCAGATATCGAAAAGGCTGTAATAGAGTGCTTAGAGAAGCAGTACTCCGAAGTGTTATCTCCACTGAAAGAGAACACAATGCCAGTCAAATTCGGTCTGAAGTACGTTCAGAAGTTCACCAAAGGAAATCCATGTCCTTACAGCATCTCCGCCGAGGTAACACTTGGAAAACCCCTTAATTTGTAAACTTCTTGGTCGCCCCTTCGATGAATAATATATACAATACTATCTTCAGTTGGGAGTTTTGTTAAATACGATGAAGAGAATGCTCGACGTTTTGAGGCCACAAGTCGAAGCCCAAGTCAAGGCTTGGGGCTCTTGCATTCCCGACAGTGGAAATATGGTCCCAGGCGAGAGCCTCAGCGAAGTTACTGTAATGATAAGATCGAAATTTCGAGTGTACGTCCAAGCAGTCGTAGATAAGCTCGTCGAGAATGTGAGTCTAGTCCCTTCGCCTTATTCTCCGTAATAACGATTTAATATTTGATAAAAATGAAAAAAGCTCTTCATCCTTGGACAGACGAAGCTGCACAACACTACGAAGCTGAAGAAGATCATCCAAGATTCTAAGGAGAACGTAATAGAATCAGACATACGAAGGAGAATGCATCCCTTGAAGGAGATGCTCGTCAGCACGGTAGATCAGCTCCACTCTGCCTTCGACACGCAGGTTTTCGTCATAGTCTGCCGAGGATTTTGGGATCGCATGGGTCAGGTCAGGGATTGACTTTTTCCAATCGAAAGTCAACTCAATCCATTCGTTCGTAAAGCTGACGTTATATCTTTCTTGATTCTCAGGACGTTCTCAAGTTCCTCGAGGATCGAAAGGAGAACAAAGCATGGTACAAAGCCTGCCGCGTTGCAGTAACAGTAAGCGTTCGATTTGCAGCTACGAATCTATATATATTATTCGATTTGTGGGGCGGGATTGTAAATTTTTTCTGATGCTTTTCAGGTGTTAGACGACACATTTGCATCGCAAATGCAGCGATTGCTGGGAAATACGCTTCAAGAGAAAGACTTGGAACCTCCTCGGTGCGTAATGGAAGTGAGATCCATGCTTTGCAAAGATGCTATGAACCACAAAGATAATAATTACTATTACTGAGCCCATTTTCGAAGTATGGAATCGCCGATTCTTGCGGCGGTTTTTTCATTCGGTATTTTTCTTCTCGGGTTTTCGTGAGGTGGTTCATTTTCTGGTAATTTTGTTACTATGTCATTCCTTCCTTCTCTTGTATGGTAACACAATTCTTTTGATTTCTCATATTGTGGTAACACAATTTCATTCTTTTTCAATTATTGTCCCAAAACAGCTTCAAAATAATGAATATTAATCGTCATCATCATAAATAAAAATAATTAAAAATCCTTCAATAGCTTACGTACTTGCTCGAGGGTGACGAACAGTACTACAGTGAATGGCCCTTGCCTGGAAACAGTGGGAATGAATCCTTTGTAAAGAGCCATTAAACCCTCGGACTTCACCGTCTTCACCAAGCAGTCGACGGCGCCGCCGTAAGGAGCCTCGCCGTTGGGGCCGACCTTCATGTTCATGACGCGCGTCTTTATCACGTCGACGGGATTTGTTGCCACCGCCGCCACAATCCCTGCGGCGAAGCTCGCCGTCACGTGGGTCCCAAGGCCGTCCTTCATCAATCCTCGCCGGATTATGGTTTCCTTCGCCTGGTCGTACGACGCCAGCTGAGACGCCGTGACGAGCATCGCGCGGTTCACCGTCAGGCCTGAGCCTCGCCATAGGCTGCCTGCGATCGGATTAATGACGGAGAATTTAAGAAGGCGATTTCTAGGGCACGAATTGATTTTGGGCAGTATTTGCGATTATAGTTAGGGTTACCCACCGATTCCTTCGCTTTTGGTCATCTGTCTGATTGCATCGACGACGGACTGGTAATTGCGTCGATCGGCGGGAGGGAGGCGTCCGTCGGCCTGCATCCGCACCATGGCGACGTCGGCCGGGTTTCCTATCGCGGCTCCGACGGCGCCGGCGAAGAGGCCGGAGAGGATCTTCTTCCCGAGGGGAAAGTCGTTCGTCTTGGGATCCGTGTACTTCTGCTTAAGCATGTCGTACACTCCCATGCGGGTGGTGGAGTACAGCGTCTGGCGGAGGACGGTGGCGGAAACGCCGGAGTACAGGGCGGCGACGCCTTCGTCCCTGACGATGCGGATCCCGACGGAGACGAGGCCGCCGGCGCGCGGAGGCCGAGGGTGATGGTGCTGGGGGAGGGCCGCCGGCGCCGTCGCCGTGGCTGGGCGGAGCTGAGAATTGACGGTTGAGCTTCCCTCGCCTTGGAGCTGCATTCGGACCTTGATGAGGTCCAATGGGTGGGTCGAACAACCCGCCACGATCGATGCTATCCCACCTTCGACGAATCCTTTCAAACCCATGGAAAAGGATTGAATTTTTTGGGTTTCTTTTTTTCTTTAATTTTCTTTTTTATTATTATTGAAGAAAAACAATGGATTAATTGGACCAATTGGAGCTTGAGCTCATCTCAGTGGAGACGAGGAGATGAGAATGGAGGACGAAGGCTATGGAAGAGAAGTGTGGAACTTTGGGCCTTTGAGACATATACACACAGAGGTATGTATGCATGTATGTACGAGGTACATAGAGAGAATGTCTGAGATCTCCATATTTATAGGTTAGGGAAAGAAGAATAAGGAGGAAAGTCGAATCATATTATATTTATATTATGTCACGCGTTTTCATGGTCTACTTTAGATGACGTAGCAATAAAAGATTGTTCTTTTTCGTTGTTTCTTGCCTCTTGGTGCTGAATTCTGAATTATAGGACAAAATATTATTATGATGAATTGACTATTTGCGTTCTTTGATTTTTTAGAAGTGGAAAGGTCATAATTATGCCTTGCTTGACCGGGGGAAAAGGCAAATGAATAGGTGAGAAATGAAGTGGTGGAATATTCATAAAATTGTTAGCTGATGATCAATTTATTGAAATTGAAGGCCATTTCATAGGGTCAAAAAAGCTACGAAAGAGCTCCTAAGATTTTAGTGGGCACACAAAGTATTTTCCGCGTTGATTAATTCAAAGTTCCAAAGTGTGCGGAGGAAATGTCACCATATATATAAATAGGGGGAAATAGGTTAAGAATATGACCTTTTCTTTGTTGTGGTTTCATAATACGTTTACAAGGGATTGTTTGTATGTGAGCCGAGGAAGGTAGTAGGATTTTTAGCATGTGACTAAAAACAAATCAGATCAATCAAGAATTTCTTGAAATAACAAAAAGTTTGTTATAACTAAACATAAATTTGGTCCTTGATAATCCATTTAAATGGTCCAGGCCCAACCCATTTTTCCGTTGCCATCTATCTCTTGATCAAATTTTACTCCATCAGACATGGAAATATATACAACAGATACAAGTTTGTAGCACTGAATATAACAATATATCCTTCAATTAAAAAAAAATTACACATGTACTCATGTTAAGGAGGATATGCCGACAACAGTTTCGTGGGAAACATAACATGCACGCAGACCGACCAATATTTATTACATTGAACCAAAATGTAATCAAACTCTTTGAATATACTCCACAACCCCATCTTAAGGCCCGGGATGAGCGTCGGGGTGGTCGGGCTCGGCGGGATCGGTCACCTTGCGGTGAAGTTCGCCAAGGCGTTTGGGATGAAGGTCACGGTGGTTAGCACTTGTTCGAAGAAGAGGGAGGATGCGATCGGCAGGCTCGGGGCGGGCGAGTTTATTGCCAGCACCGATGCTCAACAGTTGCAGGTACGTATTAGTTCATCTTGTGAGTAAAGTCAATTGGCAGTAGAGGGAGTTACCCGTATGCTTATATATGAATCTTCGTAATTGTTCCGTCTTATTCGATGTGAGATTGTGTTTGATACCATACCCTGCAACAGCTATTGAGCTGTCAGGGAAACTCATTGGTAATTAATGAAGTTGATAGTTAGTAACAAATGTCTGGCTTCGTGTTGTGGGGTTCCACTAAAATCTGTTATTTATATTTTTGTGTATATGTGAGGAGGAATGATTTATTTTCTAAACAAAGGAACAAACTCTTTTTCTTCTTTCAATAGTATTACATGGACTCACAAGCTTCACTTTTCTTTATCTCTCCCACTCACATTAGCTCACAATCGTACAAGACTCACATCCCCACTATCTCTCTATTCGTACTAATACAATTTATAGAAATATCAAGTACAAAGATCCAAACATAAACTTCAACAAAACAAACTCATTTTTGACCTTTCCACTTCATCTTATCTCTTCGTATCGATTGCTTGTCAAACATATATTTGCTTATTTTCTTCATTTGTGTGCCGTTGTTAGGTGTAGCCAATTTCCCCCTTTTTGTTTATTTTTGACTTTGAGATTAGCCAACAAATTCCCCCCTTAATCACAAAGCCTTGCCGTCTTTCGACACTCCTTAAATTTAACTCTTTTTCGTCTGTCATATGTCGCGGCTCGACACTTGCCGTCAACAAACGTCTTCGAGCACTTCGCTTCAATGCTCAGCATGTGTTTCCCAAACCAGGCATTACTGTGAACCCGTTCTTCCTTAGTCCTAGTACCTTTCCGATGTTCGTCTGACACCTTCCTTTGGTCGTACTCTTTCAACTTTCCGACTGTGTATTCAGTAGTTGCATCAGCCATATACACAACCTCGTATCTCTTTTCTTTCGAGTTTTTATTTAAATATGAAAAATTATCTTCAGCGTTTCTGCTTTCATCGGTGACATAAATATCCTTCACGGCGTCGGCTTTGTACTGCTCTGCATCATTTTTCACGAATATATTTTTGAATTTATATTTTACCTCCTCCGCGATTTTACTGTGGATTTTGTCGTACTCAATGTTCTTCGGTATACCAACCAGATATTTCGCCTCCGGTGGCTTGGCCTTCGTCAGCATCTCGAAGGTCTCCTTCATGTCAGTCGCCTCGTTGGTCATGAGCTCGATCTTATTGGTGACCTCCTCCGCGACTTCTCTGCAATTTTCGTCGATATATTTTTCCTTCATAGTTTGGTTATCGACGATCCGTTTGTGGGTCTCCTTGGTCATCGTCTTGACCTCGTCCTTCTCGTCCGCTTCTAATTTTCCGGTGAGCTCGTACTTGTTGTTGGTTCGGCTCCTCAAGATATTCATGTAGACCTCAAGGTTGTTTCTCGCCTTGATCCATTGCTTCACCTCCATGTCTTTTTGGCGCGCTTTTTCCTTCTTATCGCACTCCATCTCTTTTGGGCTCACCTCATTATGTTCCCCGTTCTTTTGTTTACTGACTTCTTCGCCAGTCTTTCGCAGGGCCTTCATCATGGCTGCATGCGCGTCCATCTCATCGCGCTCATGCGTCTCTCCTCGTACGGCTTCTTCAGCATGCTTGGTTGTCTCTTCAATTGTCCCACCGCCTTTCTCGGACACTGTCTCGTGTGTCTCAATGGCTTTTACGTTCGCCTTCGACGATGCATGCATGGTGGCGTCGACCTTGTTTTTCATCTCATCGTCATTTTCGATGTCTTCGTTTCGATCTCCTCGACTTTCTTGGGTGATTGTCGAGGCGGCGTCTCTTCAATCGCCTCCTCTTTCTCGAGCTTTGATGGCTCCTCGGCCTTTGGATATTTTTCCTCCTCTTCATCATCATCAACTTTCATTTTTGATGATTCGCCTTCTTTTCCCGTCTCGGGTTTTAGTGGTGGTTCGACTTTTTTCTTTTCCACCACCGGCTCAGCTTGATCTTTATCAAGCTTACTCTCCACGTCACGAGCTACCTCTTCTCGTACGGGTTCGCCCTCAACGTTGTTCTCGTCCTCCTTCGTCGTCTCAAGTTCGTCCAGTTTTTGTGGCTGAACTTGATTGGTGTAATCAGCGTCTTTATACGCTTTCTCCAACAGATCCCAGGCTTCCTTGGCTTTTTTCGTTGCGCCTATCGCTCCGAAACCGGTAAAATCTAACGCTTCATCGATGAGGAGGATCGCGAGACCATTTTCTCTGACGGCAGCTCCCAACGTCTTCCGTTGCGACTTTGTATACTTCGTCGTATCTGTTGAATATCCATCTTTGACTATTTCCCATAAGCCTTGTGATTTGAATAGAGCTTTCATTTCGACGCTCCACCTTGCGTAGTTACTTTCGGTGAGTTGCGGGATTAACATGTGGGTAAATAATATCCGCTTCGACACCATCGGCACCATCGGCTCTTTCGGCTCTGTCGGCATCATCGACTCTGTCGGCGCTAACGGCTCCGTTGATGCCATCGGCTCTGATACCAATTTGTTATTTATATTTTTGTGTATATGTGAGGAGGAACGATTTATTTTCTAAACAAAGGAACAAACTCTTTTTCTTCTTTCAATATGTATTACATGGACTCACAAGCTTCACTTTTCTTTATCTCTCCCACTCACATTAGCTCACAATCGTACAAGACTCACATCCCCACTATCTCTCTATTCGTACTAATACAATTTATAGAAATATCAAGTACAAAGATCCAAACATAAACTTCAACAAAACAAACTCATTTTTGACCTTTCCACTTCATCTTATCTCTTCGTATCGATTGCTTGTCAAACATATATTTGCTTATTTTCTTCATTTGTGTGCCGTTGTTAGGTGTAGCCAATTTCCCCCTTTTTGTTTATTTTTGACTTTGAAATTAGCCAACAAAATCAACTAGTAATAGAGGGAGTAACTCATATGCTTATGTATAAATCTTCGTACTTGTTCTGTCTTTTCGACGTGGGATTGAGTTTGATACTCTGAAACCTATCGAGCTGTCAAGAAAACGCATTGGTAATTACTGAAGTTGGTAGTAATAGGTGTCTGGCTTGCGTATAGGCATCGATGGGCACGTTGGATGGTATCATCGACACGGTTTCGGTTACGCACTTAACCGTTTTTGGGATTGTTGAAGCCTCACGGGAGGCTCGTCCTGGTCGGCGCGCTGGAGGCGCCGCTCGAGTTGCCAGCTTTTCCTCTGATCGGCGGTAATAAGCTTTTCTATCACGCCGTAATAACGATTTCTTTTTTGTCGAGGAATCCTGGCTTGGAGATCAGGTAAACTCTGGGGATCATCGCAATAGCTTGACTAACTATGCCAGTCGGTTTAATCACGTTAGTCAATGTCTATGCATGACAGACTTACTCAAATGTTAGCAGAGATAATTGATCCTGCAACTTCTTATGTTACAGTAGATACCCAGCCACATTTGTTTCACATCAGTTAATTGAGTAGCAATTTGATACCTATTTTTTATTTAATTACTTTAACATTTTTCATGTTACTTAACATTTTTTATTTATTATACATGCATCCCTAAGTATCAGTTTTTCTTTTATATAGTTAAAAATTTTATTTCATCTACTTCATATTAGAAAAAAAACAAATCTCAAAATTAAGAATAACATAAAAAGATAAATTCGAAGCACACGCGTAGTGTGTGCAAAAAAAGTACTAGTATTATATTAAGGGTGAGGGGTGGCTATTAACTGCTAATTTGTATGTAAAATATTTACAATTTAATTCCTCAATTTTTAGTTATTATACTTATACCTCTAATCATTGTTTTCCTTTTATATATATAAAACTTATATTTTATCTACTAATATAAATTATAAATTTCAAAAATAAAATTAAAACAATTATATTTTAAGCACATGCATAGAGTGTGCAGATAGTACTAGTATACATAAAGGTGTTTGACTTGTCTACCTAACTGGGTATAATCCAATTCCATTTAAATTTTGACAAGTGGAATTCCTACACCCCGCTCATCTTAAAATACTAACCGTGCTAATTATGTATAATTAATTATGCCCATATATAAATAGGGGGAAATAGATTAAGAAATGGTCCAGTCCAGCCAGGCCAATCCACTTTTCGCTTCGAAAGTCCGAAGTAAAGTACTAGTGATCTATCTCTGTCTTGCTTGACTTTACATATGTCTATCTCTATGCCATAATTAGGGTTTTCTATGTCCAACTAATTGGAATTGTGGTAATGACTATGAACTAAAAGCTTGTCGTTTTTGGTGCATAGAATAAATGGGGGGAAAGATACCATCTATAATGTAACGGTTGATTATCGTTGGGGATTTTAATATGTTTGGAGTTAGGTGTTAGACACCTTAAATAGGACAGCGGGGAGTTAGGTGTTAGACACGTTAAATAGGGACGGCGGCGGAATTATTTATGGGTCCTACTATTTACACCCTTTTTTACACCTCCTAACACATGAATTTTGTTCACTACTTAACTGAAATCAACAATAATTATATTTTTATTAGGGTAACCACAATGGTGGTTTATAGGTGTGTCATAGGTGCTTATTTCGCACTTTATATGACACAACACCATTGTGGATGTGTCATGAGTATGACATTGTGTCATAGTGTTATAAGAATTAAAAGGAGAGAAGGTGGGAGAAAGAAAAAGAAATTATTTATTTATAGTTGTGGGTCCGTGTTATAGTAGTGTTATTATTGTGAAAAAAGTAGAATAAAAGTGTTATAAAATAAAATATAGAAAATATAGTGAAAAGCTGATGTGGCAGTATTATGGGTGTGTTATTGTTGTGGACACCCTTATTTTATGTTTATTCAACAACATTAATAGCATAAGTTATTCAAAAGCATTAATTGCACACGTTATTCAACAATATTAATTAACTTATTTTATCCAATGATATAACAATACAATATTTTTACTTATTATTGTATATTTTATTAATAGCCACACATTTATATTAACTTTAAAATATTAAAAATTTTTAAAATTTATTAATATTAAATAATTAATTTAAATAAAAATATTCATGTAACATAAATATTACTTGTTATGCAAATTAAAAAAGCGCATTAAAAATAACAATAATAAATATTCTTTTTAATCAATTCAATATAACATAATCACGAGCACAACTAGAACACAATATTTTTTTCGTAACTATTAATGCGACTAGCATAAGGAGTAATCCCGTTCTTGACTGCTTTTCAAATTGCGCATTAATCACTTGCAACTCAATATCACAACATAACTCGTCTTCTTCTAGAGACGTGCAAGGTGAAAGGTCAATTTTCCTCCAAAACTCGTCAACTAAATCTAACGGGATAGGCTGGCCTTTACTGAAATACATTACCTGCTCATGTGCACATGGCAGTCCATGACTTGTACGGAGCTGGCATCAGCAACTTTCAGAAATAAATTCAGCTTCTTTTGATCGTTCAAATTCCTTAAATATTATTTCAAGCGCATGAATTGAAACAAAACCACGCAATTCTCCATAGTGATGCTCACTGAATTTATGCCGAATGAGAATCTTGCTTTGTTTAATACTTGCTTTAACAATCGTAACTTGAGACTCGGTTACCTGCTGAATAAAAGATAATGATGTCTCCAAATCTTATTGTGAAGACTCCAAATACCTTTTGAACTTAGTGTGCTCACTCTCTACTCTATTTGTTGTGTGATTTCCGAAGTTAAGAAATTTGTCGGTCCAAGCAGATACAAACATCTCCTTGTAAGGCGTCAACCAATGATTATTTAGATAATCAATTACACCTGAAATTATACAAGCTTATTAATTTCTTATGAATAATAGTTTATAAATAATTTAACATAGAAAATTAAATATACATTAAGGAATACCTGGAAAATCGTGTAATGTTGCTTCAAGATGTGCCAAGTTGGACAAGTACACTGCATCTGTTTCAGATTCAACCAATGTTGTCCATGCCTTATAGAAAGAATTCCATGCTTTTTTGATGTTATTGAATGCCTGCACTTCTTCATAATACTTCTATTAATGTGCAATCTGCAGAGTAACCCTTTAGCTTCCGGGAAAATGTTGTTGCATGCTTTAGTAAACTAGCCTTATTTAATGATTCTTTACGATTTATTATTTTTTAAAGTAATACAGTTTATGTACGTGAGTTTCATGGTGATTAGAGATATTATTGTATATGCCATATGTGCAACGTGAATTTCATGGAAATAATACTCTCTTTGCCATATGTACGTGAGTTTCATGGTGATTAGAGATATGATCTATTGTTTTTTTAATGGTAATTATCTAACATTTTAAAATTGGTAAGTATTTAATGGTTTAAAATAGTTAATTTTTAATGGGTAAGTATGTAATACTCTACTTACATACTAATTAGAGGGTGTAAATAGAATTAAGGGGGGTGCCAATAGAATTACCCATTATTTATTTATTTATTTATTTATTTATTTTTGTTTGATTTGCTGTTTGTTTCCTTGCAACCATAAATGTGTTCGACGTCATTACATAATTTAATTGTACAAATATGACAAGAAAAATGCCATTTCTTATATCCTTTATCTAGTGGGAAAATTTGGTGGTGGCTCGTATGTTCGGATCTGCCACCTACCAGTCTACCATTGACAATTTTTTTCTTATATTTGTATGTATATAATATGTAGGATTTGCAAATTATCTAATAATTTTGAGATAAGCAGTGACGCACTTAAGCATCGACGCAATCTTCTGCAAGTAATTCTTGAAATAAATGCAGATTGTGGTAATTTTTCAACATCTAAGAAGCGTTACCTCACAAATTCCTGAAAATAAAGACATTTATTTACATCACATACATCTTTGAAAAAAAAAAATTACATCACATACATCGAGAAGATGGGCAAATAACATATTCTTCTGTAGGAAATTGCACAAAAAGAAAATAAAATTTTCAAAGTTATCTCATATCTCAAGTCATAAATGCAACCTTTATTTTTCCATCACGAAAAGAAAAAACGGACAACATATTTGACCTTTTAAAAAAAAAAGGAAAAGTAAAATGAAAAAGAGGAAAAACTTGCTACGCTTCTCCTGTATAAATATAACTCAGCAGACCGTCGTTCACTCGACAACTAATACTATTATTACACTGTTTTCTCTGTAATCTGAAACAACAATCAAAATGGCAAAATCGCCAGAAACAGAGCACCCACTGAAGGCTTTTGGCTGGGCTGCTAGGGACCCATCTGGCGTCTTTTCTCCCTTTAACTTCTCAAGAAGGTTTGTTCTATTGATTCTTGAATAAATAATCGAAGTCCATCTATCTCTCTCTCTTCTCTCGATTGGATCTATGGTGTTTTTTTTTTTTTTTTTGAGAAAGTAAACTCACCTATGTTTCTTGGTTAACTCTTTAAAAGGGAAACCGGCGAAAACGATGTTCAGTTCAAGGTTCTCTACTGTGGGGTCTGCCATTCAGATCTTCACATGGCGAAAAACGAGTGGGGTTTCACCGTATACCCTTTTGTTCCTGGGTAAGAAAACTGTTAACATCAAAAGATTCAATCTTTTTCATCTTCTATTTCCTTATTTCAGTGGGTGGAGTCTTAGAATCTTTAGGATTAAGAGTAACAGATTCAATCTTTTTCATATCCTCTTTCCCTATTTTAGTGGGTGGAGTCTTAGAATCTTTAGGATTAAGAGTAAAAGTTTCAATCTTTTTCATCTTCTATTTACCTACTTTGGTCGGTGGAGTCTTAGAATCTTCAGGATTAAGAGTCAAAGATTCAATCTTTTTTATCATCTCTTTCCCTATTTTGATGGTGTAGTCTTAGAATATTTAGGATTAAGAGTTAAAGTTTCAGTCTTTCTCATCTTCTCTTTCCCTATTTCTTATGATCTCTAGTTTTTTTTAATCTGCAATGAAAATTGATCGAATTCCACCATTACAACAGACACGAAATCGTCGGAGTAGTGACCGAAGTAGGCAAGAAAGTCGAGAAATTCAAGATCGGAGACAAAGTAGGCGTAGGCTGCTTAGTGGGCTCTTGCCGAAAGTGCGAGCAGTGCAATAACGACCTCGAAAACTACTGTCCTAAGCAGATCTTCACCTACAGCATGCCTTACATCGACGGCTCAATAACCTACGGAGGCTACTCAGACATAATGGTGGCGGACGAGCACTTTGTCATACGTTGGCCCGAGAATTTCCCCCTAGACATCGGCGCACCACTCTTGTGCGCTGGCATCACCACTTATAGCCCTTTGAGGTACTATGGGCTCGACAAGCCTGGGCTCAGCGTTGGGGTCGTCGGGCTCGGCGGGTTAGGCCACTTAGCCGTGAAGTTCGCCAAGGCGTTTGGGACCAAAGTTACGGTGATTAGCACTTCTTTGAAGAAGAAGGAGGAGGCTATTGGCAAGCTCGGGGCGGACGAGTTTATCATAAGCACAGATCCTCAGCAGTTGCAGGTAAATAAATATGGGGTTAACGTTATTGGGATAGAGAATTTAGGGGTGACATTATACGGTAACTTTCAAAATTAAGCAATTTAGGGGCGATATACATCAGGGTCCTAGACTTTGTTCCGAAATTGCTTAAATTCGGAAGTTACTGTCCGTATAGTATCACTCTCTCCGTAACCATATATGATGTCCTAGCATTTGAGTCAAAATTTAGGATTCAGGCGTATAATGTCACTCCTGAATTGCTTAATTTTGGAAGTTATTGTCTGTATAATGTCACCCTTAAATTATTTGCCCCTATAAATGTATTAGTTTGTACATCGTATGGAAGTGAAGTCTATTACTTATGCTATATCAACTCAATGAAGACACATTGGTAATAATGAAGTTGATGGTAGTAAATATTGGCTTTTTTTTTTAATTTTTCAATAGGCTTCGATGAGTACGTTGGACGGCATCATTGACACAGTTTCCGCCGCCCATTCTGTTCTGCCATTATTGGGATTGTTGAAGCCTCACGGTAGGATCGTCCTCGTCGGTGCGCCCGAGAAGCCCGTAGAGTTGCCTGCTTTTCCTCTGATCGGCGGTAATAAGCGCAAAGATGAACCCTTTTTTTTTCTTCTTTCCAAAAATGAGAGTTGAGAGATTTTATGTGATGGGCATTGTTATCGTATTGTATGTAGGCCGTAAATCGGTGTCGGGCAGTGCGATTGGGGGGCTGAAGGAGACTCAAGAGATGATCGATTTTGCTGCGGAGCACAACATATTGCCCGACGTGGAGATGATAGGCATCGACTACATAAACACTGCCATGGAACGCCTTTTGAAGGCTGACGTTAAGTACCGATTTGTGATCGATGTTGCGAAGTCGTTGAAGAAGGCCGACTGAGAGAGATAGTGATGGGAAAGACTGCTGTTATCATTGGGTGTGTTGCTCTGTTTTGAGCTTTTTTCTTGTGTTCTTGGTTTGAGCTGAACTCTTGTGTTTTTTTCAAGGTGAAGTTTGGGATGGTGATGATTTTTCTGAGCATGGGAATAATGAAAGACTAGTTGTTTTTATTTGCATTTTGTCTTGAAATGGCACAGGCCAGCCATAACTAGGGCTGGGGATATATATCGAAATACCGATATATCGTTCTTATCGTATCGAAACGTACCGAAAATATCGAAAATTTGGTATACCGAAGTTTTTGGTAAGGTATGATACCCTAAATTTTCGATACAGTAATGGTATGAAAATTTTAAACACTAGTTATACCGATTATACCGAAATACTAATTTTTAGTATTTTATATAAATATTACACACCTACATATATCATATTATTTCAAAAAAAAATAAAATGATATAAATATTATAAGGATCTTCATAAATTTATTTAGCCCATAAATTATTAACTATACCCAACTTTCTAAGATTATTGAAGCCCACCATATGTTACTTGAATTAAAAAAAAAAAAAGGAAATACAAAATACATGTGTTGAAAACGTGAAGATGCAATGCAATTACTTTTTGTTAATCTTCACTAATTTTTTAAATAGTCGTTTCGTTTTAATTGATCTGTATATAAAGTTGTATTTTGTGGTTATGTAAAGTTCTTTGCCTTACTAAGGAGACGACTAAAATATGTAAATTATTTAAGGTTATTTTATAAATTAAAAATCTTTTTATTTTGGAAATTTTTGGTATTAATAATCCATCTTATTGGGGCCTGAGGAGTTTGAATTGACTAAAAACCCCCCGTGTGAATGGTATAGAAGGTATGATACCAATATCATACCGAAATTTCGGTATGGTATATGATATCACAGTTTTGGTACGGCATACCGTACCGAACCACCCATAGCCATAACTTGTTCAATTTTTTCGCACTTAAGATAATAAAAAATTTTACATTATATGATCTCCCTCCTCAGTTACCCCTTTGTTCAAGAGAAAGGAAAACCGAACACCTGGTAATAGCAAATTCGAAGCAAAGCATGTCTGAGTATAAATTTAGCATTGAATTCTCTTCACCACAAAATAAAGCCTATGTTGGTTTGTTTTCCCTATACTCATCTCCTCGAAAGAATATCAACCTTCGCAAGATATACCATCATCCTCTCCCTATCTCTCTGTATCTCCTCTGTTCTTACAATATCAGAACAGGGGAATCGTTAATGGCGAGGAGCTGATTCAAAAGCACTCACTCGTCTTCCTTCCTTCCTACCTATAGCTTTCTGTTCTTCGCAAGCTATTCCCAGACAAATCGACGCCATAATCATGCAAGGTAATAAATAAATGAACAACATTCTCTGTTTTCGATTCATCATTTGGTACGAATATATTGCCTTCCTTTTTCCAACAGATCAAGAAGGCGATCACACCATGGAGGAACAACAACAGATCCTCGAAAACAGAGACAGCCCAGAAACAGAGCAGCCGTCGAACCCAGACGGCGAGGCGCCGCCGTCGACGACGGAGTGCGAGGAGCGTTCGTCGCCGAGGGGCGTCCTCGAGAACCCAATCACGCCGGACTCTTACAACGGCTTCGACGAATCGTACGATCAGTGGAAGAAGGTGCTCACCCAGGTGAAGAAGACGACGCCGGTGAAATTCCCGGCGAACCCTCTCCTCTACGGCTACAAGGCCTTCAAAAAGAGGCTGGGGAAGAACCGCAGCTCCGAGGACGTCATCGATTGCTCAGGGCTCGTCGTTCCCAAGCCGTCGTGGAGGAATTTCACCTACGATGAGCTCAAGCTGGCCACCGACGGCTTCAGCCCAGGTAACAAAATCGGAGTTTGAGCAAAAATTCCGCCGCCGATTGGGTCTTCAATGTTTTGAAAGAAAGAAAAAGATTGGATCTTTAATGCCAAAAATGCCAATAATTCGTGGAATTGTCTCTTGATATACGAATTGGGCAAAAATAGCATTCACTTCATAATTCGATCACTTTTTTCCCATACGCTAATTGGTGGAATTGCCTATTGTCTATTAATTGGGCTTTGATAAAGCTTTAATTTTTCAATGTGGAACAACACTCGGCTTTATTCCGATCCCCTTTTCCGATATCAGATAAGCTGATCGGAAAAGGAGGACATGCAGAAGTGTACAAAGGGTTCTTACCCGACAATCAAATCGTCGCGGTGAAGAAGATAATAAAGGAGAAGAAGAACGACGAAGAAAAAGTCGGAGAGTTCTTGTCCGAGTTAGGTATCATAGCGCACATAGACCACCAAAACGCCGCAAAATTTCTCGGATTCAGCGCCACCCGCCACGGCCTGCACCTCGTTCTTCAGTTCTCTCCCCACGGGTCCCTCGCCAACGCCTTGCACGGTATTTTTTTTTTCGTCTTTGATCGATGGGCCGACGTAATTTACAGTACGTCGAAAATTCTAACATTTGCGCTTTTTTTTAAGGTTCCGAAAAGAGCTTGGAATGGAGCATAAGGTATAAGGTGGCGGTCGGCGTCGCCGAGGGATTGCATTACCTTCACTACGATTGCCCGAGGCGGGTGATTCATAGAGACATAACCGCCTCCAATATATTACTCTCCGACGACTACGAAGCTGAGGTTTTTAATTTTACTTTATTTTTTGCGTAAATTTACTATCTTACCGTAATTCGGGCGTTTCGTACCGTCACAGATATCTGACTTCGGACTGGCGAAATGGTTGCCGGAATCATGCCCGCACCATGTCGTCTCGCCGATCGAGGGCACATTCGGGTAATTAATTTAATCTATGTTCGTCGATTAATTTTCGACGTTATTAGTTTACGCTCTGACGTCATATAGTATTACTTATGTGCGTACCACATGAATAATTATTAAATTTAGGTACATGGCGCCCGAATACTTCATGCACGGGATACTCCACGAGAAGACCGACGTATTCGCCTTCGGCGTATTATTGCTCGAGCTTATAACGGGTCGTCGAGCCGTCGACTCGTCCAGGCAAAGCCTCGCCTTGTGGGTACGCATTTGCCTAATCGTTTATCGCATCAAAAGCAAACACATAGGGTTCTAACAGCGCTACTGAGCGAACGATCACTTCGCCTGAAAGCTTAATAAAGGGTCCGTTCGTTATGTGTTACTCAACGTGAAAAATGAAAAGAAATGTGATGATACGCATCAAATCATTGTACATCACGCTTTGTGTGTCGTACAATTACACACTGCCTTTTTTTCACATCTGCATACCAAACGCACCCTTAAAAAGCATGCACTGGTTCTTACATATATCTATTTTATTCCGTATCAAATCAGGCAAAACCGCACCTAGACAACAACAGCGTAACTGAGATCGCAGATCCGCGGCTAAGAAGAGAGAGTTACAACATCGTAGAGATGAAGCGCGCCATGGTCACCGCTTCTGCGTGCATTCATCATCTCCCCGATAAAAGGCCGACCATGAAGAGGGTATAGCCTAAAAAACACAAAAAAAATATAAAATTAACGCATGCTACGAAAAAAAAACCCTAACGAAGGGCTCGTTTTATTTCTTTTTTGCGCAGGTCGTTCAGATGTTAAAAGGACAGAGCGGTCGAATCGATCTGAAGCAGAAGTCGGTGGGCGGGCGGGCGCTTTTGCTCGACACGTGCGACTTGGAAGAGTACACCTCGATGAACTACCTCGAGGACCTAAATCGACATATGGAGCTAGTCATGGAGTGAAAAACATAGTACAATCAAAGATTCTAACATTAAGTTATAAGCTTTTCTAGTTTGTCTATATTCATCATTCAATGTGGGATATGTTTATATAGTTTGTCTTTGTTTGGTAAAAAGAATGTTGAAACATAGAGTCGTCTTGAGTTTTCTTCCTTACAATGTTAATTTCTTTCTAGTTGTTTTTGCTGCTCTACGTTAATATGAAAGAGCAAAATAGTGTATTTGAAGGTTGGTGTTGTAATATAATATGGAGGTGAACTATATAGAGAATGTTATTGATGATCCAGGGGTGTTTTCGACCATTTGTGATTTTATTACAAAGTGCAATCATATCATCGATCATCGTCAGAAAAACTCAAGAATCAAAAGATCGATCCTTTCGATATGGGGAGTGGACTCGCCATATACGTAGTCCAAGCATCGATCCTCTTCTTGTCGCTCGCCATCGTCTTCTTCCTCCCCAAGCGAGCCAAAGCACTGCTGTCGAGGAATCGTCCCAGCGCCGCCGCCAACCGCCACTTCATCGCCGGAGCTCAGCTCCTCTCGCGAGCGCGGGCGTCGAAATCGAAGAACCACTCGCAAACCCTAGCCAAATCCGCCTCCGACCAAGCCGATCAGGCCCTGTCGCTGAATCCAAGGGACCCGGCGGCGCACATCCTCAAAGCCATGGCCCAGTCGCTGATGGGCCACAAGACGGCGGCGATCAAGTGCCTCGACGCCGCGCTCGCCGCGCCGGCGGCGAAGATGCTGTCGGACAAAGAGAGGAGCGACGCTCTGCTGAGGAGGGCGGAGATTAGGCTCGAGATGGGGAAGAGGAGAGGCTTGGATCTTGCGATTGAGGATTTGATCGAAGCTGTCGAGCTTTTCCCAGGTGAGAAATCTCCGTGGTTGTTGCTGGGCAAGTGTTATGAGATGAAGGGGTTGACTGATAAAGCCAAGGAAGCTTTTGACAAGTCCATGGTATATTTCTTGGTCTTTCTTGTTCACTGGTATGCTTTAAAAAGAGTTGCAGAAAGATTCATTCTTTTAAATCGATGAAATGGTTGATGAATGGATGAGATTGGCCTGAGATTTCTGTAATGATAACTGCAATCTTTGTCATTTCCCATTTGGGATGTTTATTTAATGCTACATATGTTTTGTTGACATTATACAGCTCTGCAATGGCTCCAAATCGAACTAGTGTGAGCCATCGACGAAAGGCTCATCAATGGATTCATCGGCTCGAATGAAAAAGATGGTTTCAGAAGTTACACGCCTGGTGATAAAAGTATGTATTATGCTGACTCTGGTCTTTGAAATGTGTTACATACAGAAAGAAATCTCTGATTTGAT
This sequence comes from Craterostigma plantagineum, assembly GCA_027422505.1. Taxonomy (NCBI): domain Eukaryota; kingdom Viridiplantae; phylum Streptophyta; class Magnoliopsida; order Lamiales; family Linderniaceae; genus Craterostigma; species Craterostigma plantagineum. Next base: position 919,450 of record JAPQWV010000120.1, read on the forward strand.
TGTAGCATTAATGTAAGAACGATTCAGGTACAAATCTGCTTGAGATGAGACTAGTTTGCTGGCCTTTGGTCTAGATTAGTTCTGTTCTTGATCATATTATGATCGAATATGTAAATGTAATGAGAACATCAATCAAACATAAAGTTGTTAATTCGTTAGAATCAAACTTTGACAATCTTCCTCTTGCTTAAGCTCAGAATAAGGGCACTACTGCCATTTCAAATTCTTGATTTGAGCACTACGAACTCTTTCCCAATAACTGTTTGGAGATACGTTTATGTCCCAGATTTTTCAACTCTTGAAAAATCAAATCAAATTGTCAATGCAACAATAATTGCTTGGGCCAATCACTTTGCCATCATCAGCAGCCATTTTATTTCCTACCAAGACAAAAGATAGAGACAACTTTCTGATAGAACTTGATCAGATCAGAGTACTATGTGTTGGGCCATAGATGAGTTGGAACTTCTCTGTCAAACTAAAGACATCTTCCATAATAACACTCGTGATGATGGCAAATGACAATACCAGCCGCAAAAAAAAAGAAGCAACTTGGTTATATTTTAGGACATGATATTTTCTTTTTTCTAGGGCCAAACCACAAGTGGGTGGCAAGTGGGGTCTTTCTTTAGGACTAATCAACCTGCTGTTCTTGCCATCTACATCAAGACAATGATCTTAAAAACACACTTCGATTCATGTCCACATACATGCATAATAATCATGGGATGTTAAGCCTTGTTAGAGACTGATGATCATAAAGTTGTTCTCTTACCAGTTGTTGAATTCATTCTTTTCAAGGTTCACTGTATAGCTAGTTGACGGCAATTGCAATCACAACAAAGGCTAAAAGACTGCTAGATTTGGACAGTTCAAGCAATTTCATTACACATTAGAATGATAGCAAAAACTTATTTACAGGACAAGAACGGCAAACCTTAAGTAGTAAGAAGGCATTGAACTAAGCATCGTATATGAACAGATAAGCCAGAGATTCAATGTAAGCCCCTCAATGCTATCTTCAGGTGATGTGAATCTTCTAACTCACTGCACCTCAATGAAAGTCTTTAAGATCCTCAGAATCTCCATTTTAAGTTCCATTCCAAGCATAAATGATGCCGTAATAAAGGCTAGGAGCTTCTGTCAATAATGGGAAGTGAGCCACCTCTCCATATGGTATTTAGCCCCTGTAATAACATAAACAACAAACGCCACCTTAAAACTCTGTTTCCAAATACACATTCTATTCCCAAAGATCAAGAAATTGGACATTCGACAAGCTTAAAACAAGATCTCACCTGAAGAATCATCGCTTGGTAGGCTCAAGAAATCAACCCTAGGCACTTGTTGCAAATTCTCCTCCATTTCTTGGCGATGGCTATGCCTATAGCAAGGGACCAACACGGCAAAGCTATGATCAGCCCCATCATCTTCTTCGTCGCCGGCGAACTCTGAGGCGTGAGGCTCTAGCCACCCTATGGACCAGTCCGAGCCATCTGAATCATAGCCATAGCCCCCATCCGATGGAACTACGACCAAGTTGTGCTCATCGATTCTTTTGTCTGCATCTTCTCTGCTCTTCCTCTGTTTTGTCTTCGTGTTACTGCTTGGAGAAGAGGGATTTCCTCTCAACGCTAAAGCCCAAGGACTTGGCGGGTTAACTGAGGACTTGTTGGGAACTTGATTTTTGTCCCTGTCTTTAAACCACAGCCATGAGAATCTTCTCAAGGAAAGATCCATGCTTCTTTTTTTTTTTCTGCTTCCCACCTTTTGGGACTTCAAAGAACAATTCAAGAATGGAGTAATCGTCGATTGGATCTGAAGCTTAAAGAATTCACGGCCGAGAAACAACAAGCCAGAAGGCCTTCAAATGCTATAGTACAGAACTTCGAAGAGCCCCAAAAGAATCGTTTGAGCAGCTATGCTGTCCGAATTGTTCTCTATGTGAGGTTCAGGGAATGATTTTGAACGATAAAGATTCAAACTTTGATCCACAAATCGTTGACACGCTACAGGAAAACTGCTGCTTCACGGAAGCAAACTGACGCGTCAGCAGCAAGAAAACAAAGAATTAAAAAAAAAAACCATCATAGATTCAATCAGATTCCCACAAACGAAGGTTGTACTAAGCCAAAGGGTATCTTCGAACGAAATTGATACCCATGAAAGTTGAAACCCTCAATCAACCCACAAACTCATAAGCTCTCCATGATTAGCAGCTGAGAATGTGGGTTGCAGATATATAGCGACTGCTCGTCCCATTTATTTGTTTATATTACAATTTAGCCCCTAACTTTTCTTATTTGCAACTGCTACGTCCCCTCAAAAGTTTTTTGTTTCTTATAATTGTTAGATTACATTCACGTAAATACGTAAAAGACCAGACTTGTATATACTTCATGATCACGACACAATCAATCGGTCTATGATGTTATAACGTTTATAATTTCAATCTCTTTTCAAGATTTCTCTATTCTTGTGCTGTGTGCTGTGTGCCCCTTAACGACTGCATCTTGAAACTCAGACAAGTCGAGGCTCTTTTTAAGGAATAGCTTTCCAAAAAAGAACACCACGTTAATAATCCATATCAAGATTTAACTTTGTTTATATTGTAATAACATCTTGTCTCTTGGGCTCGTTTGATATCAGTGTTTAGGGATCAAATGGATATGAGTTATTCGTGTATAGCTATACAAGGATTTTGTTGATGTTGTGATTTAACATGTTTGATATGTGTGTATTAATTATTTGTGTAATGATATAAATTGTGTTTGATAGATATGTTTGAAATGTGTATATGTGTGTATGGATTAGTGATACACACCCCATAACCACCTTAAAGGTGGGTATGGATATACAACACCTATAATCAAAAACCTTGTAATAGACATGTGTAGCAATACAAGACATATATTGCTATACACAGTATCAAACAAGACACAACTCATTCATACGCATCCTATAGCCACATACACACGTATCAAACGAGTTTAAAGTAAAAGGCATTTAACTAAAAAGGACAGACTGCAATACATCAATTTATCGGATGTATACCGTAAATTCCAATGAATTTATATGACAAGACGATGATAGCTAATTCACACCGGCGCGATACTTTCAAATCAGTAATCATATAATATGCCACTTGATGAAATATGCATAATAAAAGTGTGTGAATAAGGCCAACGATATTCAAATGAACGTACAAGTACGATATATTATAAAGAAAGGGTTTTTATTAATATAAAATTTAGATGATGCAGACAAAAGAATCCATCACGGTGCAAGTTAGTATACAGCGAGGATTTGAGTCAATCATCGGCGGATACTAATAATAGAGAGATATCGATGATCTCAAAAGATTATTCGTATTGCTTAAAATAGAAATAAAATGATTTTTCAGACCGACGAATATCAAACTTTATTGTTAGGTTAAAAAAGAAAATTACATAGCAAAACAGAAATATAAAACCTTACAGATTGCTCGCTCGTTATATGAGTTAACGTTATATGAATTAACGTTAGCTCGAAGCATAATGTTAAGCAGCCTCTTCAGCCCAGAATATTAGGGCAGCCTCTGCAAATAAAAGCCAATCGCATTACTTTCCACTTTTCGTGTAAGAATAATAAGTACATTGATTTAACTAATCGACAATATAAAGAGTTTGAGTTACTCTCATGATATAATTAATTAAAACTCACCCAAGCAGCTTAAGAGATGCATCGAAGCTTTCACAATCTTCAGGCGGACCATTAATGGAGTTATTACACTCATTGACTGACTCAGATGATTGGTTCGCTTCACATGTTATTACGTTCTCCAAATCATCATCGCAGTTATTAACTGATAAGTCCCCCACCTTAAACGGTAATAAGAGAGAAGAAGAAGAAAGCAATAAAGAACAAACCATAGCAGTTTGATATTTATTTATCTGCAAAGAGAGAGTTGTGTGGTTTTTTTATTACTAAGGCACACCCTTTGCTTCAGTCTTTCGTTCTCTTCCACGAGCCCACGTTGCTATGCAATAAAAAAAAACAAATATCATCACTTTGCAATTAAGATACAAAGAGAACGAAGAATCAAATATATGATGGGCGTGTGCTATGCTGATTAACTAACCTTTTCTACGAGTTCGTTGATTTGCTTCGTGATTTTCTCGCTCTGATATAGACGTCAATGGAAATGTTGGAATCAGAGTCTAAAAAGAATTGAAATGGAATGGCAAACGTGTGTGTAAAATAACCTGACCTTTTTTTCAAGAACACGGTTAAGCCCAGCTTCGAGCGACCTCTCCAAACGGTTAAGTTCTTCGATGCTCATTCCTTTCAGTTCCTCAACTCTCATGCGCCTATAAACGATATATGAAACACATTTTCATTACGTATCTGTGGGCTAGTTAGCTAAGAAAGGATCGATATATAATCGTAAGTTATACGAAATAGGAGAAGAAGCTTAATTATGTATAATTAACCTGAGATCGTGGCTTCTATCAGCCACTTCTTTGCTTAAATTTGAGTAGTTTCTATCTACAGAAAGCTGTATACATGGCGTAACACAACTAAGCTTCTTACATGATATTTGGTTACACACTTTCACTTATATGGATGGAAAGATTTTAAGTATTACCTGCACTTCAAGAGATGGCTCTTCCAACTTCTTGAGGTTCTTGGACTGAGAATCATGCCTTGCAAGAATTTCCTTCATACTATATAACACAGATAATATGTTTTTTTTTTTTTATATTGAAATGCTGAGTAAAATAGGAACAGCCCACAAAGAGATTAGCATAAAAAGAAGCATCTTCATCTACTCCGAAGGGGCATTTCATTTTCATATTACTTCCATACAAAGATCACCAAATCACTTCAGCCATTACCCAAACTCGATCTATGAGATTATGACACAGATAAATCATATATACTGTTATTACCTCGAACTTGCATAGTCAAATAGCTTGCCAGTGGACGAGAATATGATGAGTCCAACATCAGCGTCACAGAGAACTGAGAGCTCTTCGGCTTTCTTAAAAAGCCCTCTTCTCCTCTTCGAGAAGGTCACCTGCCTAGCTGTTGCGTTGTCTATTTTCTTGATCTTGATCTTTTCTCTAGCCATTTTGCTTGCTCACCTTATTATTGTCTGAAACAGAAGCAGCAGCTTCCTTACAATATATCTGTGAAAGGAAAAGGGTGAAAATTCAGACAAGGGTTTCCAAACCCTAAAAAAGGCAAGAAAGGACAAACTACGTACACCAATGGAGAACACAGAAGTATTATTAGTGGGGGAAGGGGAAAAAAAGGTGAAGAGAGTGTGGAACTATGACACACAACAACGTGTGTAAGTACTAATCGGACATTCTGTGCTGCTTTCACTGCAGAAGGTTGATGCTGAGTCTTTTTCTTCTTTGCGTACAAGTTAAAGAGAATCCACAGCTAAGTCATATTTAAGACAGGGAAGATGAGGGATGGAGAGAAATATAGTTGACTATCTTCTTTTTTTACCACTTTTGGAACGGTAGTTGGATTGCATTTTGAGACAATTTCTTTATTTATTTATGTTCTTTGGTTGGATTGTTTATAATTTTATATTATTAGAGGGAAAAGACAGAAATACTTGGCCACAAATGCATCCCATCCCAAGGACATCGCTTTTGTTCTTCCCTTTTTAAATTACACAACTAGGAAATGTAACGACATATACTTACATATTCAAATATTCTCTGCTTCTTTACACCCCAAAAAGAAAAAAAAAAAAAAAAGGGAAAGAAATCAATCTCCCACACAAGAAAAAGACTCTTATCAAGAAGAATCTGCCGAAGAATCGCTGGACTTAGCCTCTTCCTTACTCAGCAGCAATTGGCCCGATTCGCTCCTCTTGAAAAGCTTCTCAACAACATCGTTCCAATTGGTCCTTGCGTTCTTACAAGACGATCCCTGCGATGATCTTACGCTTTCGTTCGCATGAGTTTCGACGCTCGCCGTCTCCTTTTCGGTGACGCCTGAAGATTCGCCTTCTTCTTCTATGTCGTTAGGGTTCACTGCATAAGGTATGTTCAGGCTAACTGCTCTCTCTAGTGCATCCTTGTGTTCTTTCTCTAACGTCTTTTGCCTCTCGAACCTCTGAACCGCGGGCGGGGACATTGCGGTGGCTTTGGTCCCTTCCTCGCACAGCTCCTTGATATTCTTAATACATGTTCGGATATATGCGATGAGCTTTCGAAAAACCGACCTGAAATTTGATGCAGAAACTGCTACGAAATCAAGAATTGAGAACGACGTTCTTATGCTTACTTGTAAAGCCTTCTCTGCTTCTCTTTCTATCCATACGATGGCGTGATCGGAAGTAGCATTGCAAGACAAGACTATATGTTCGAATCTTCCATCGACTGGGATTGCTGTCCTAACCTCGGGCGGGTACCTTCCGCATCTGTTTTTTTTTTCTCAGGAAATGAACTCGGTCAATTTTTCGGAGAATCAAGAATGCGTGAAAAAGGGGTCGACGAGAGGAAAGATCCAATTTTTAGTTTTTCTCGACCTGCAAAACCTCCGTTCTACGACGTGATAGATACGCCCGGGCGTGTATAATCTTCTGTGATCTCTGAGCTTTCTCCCTTCGGGTATGAAAGTGTCTCTCAGGCATACGAAGAACAATAAGCAGGGCAAACTGTCCAAAGCATCATATTAAGGCCTGGGTTTATACGGGTTGTAATAAAAAAAATCGTTCCTTTCAAGAACTGATGCGTAGTAAGAACATCAGAAAGATTCATGGAAGAAAACTCACCAGAAAATGGACTTGAATATGTCTTCCAATGGGGTAGGCGTTCTTGGCAAGAAATCATCCTATGAAAGGAATGCGTTTTATCAATTTAACGGCAATCAATCACTGATTGAAGTCATTCATTACCTGTAAGACGACGGAATTTATCACATCGGCGTACTTCACGGCTAAATTCAAAGACATACACCTCGCCGGAGCTACGGCGTAGCACCTAACCAAACTCCTCGGAACGCCGCCCAATTTATCGCCGTGATTCACCACTATAACGGCCAGCAGAGCAGCCACGCCCGACCCTAAAGAATGACCCGCGAATACCATGTTGTACTTCCGACCCGTCTTCTCCCACAAGCCCTTCAGCGTCTCCGACTCGGCGTTGAGAACCCACACGGCGGACTTCAGAAGGCCGTGGTGTACGTAGCCGCCGTCGAACATCTGCATGCCCAATCTGTTGTCGAGCAGCAGCTTGTAGTCGCTCTCCCTGATTAAGTTGAGCCCTCTGATGGCGAGGACGATCTCTTGGTTGTCGTGGTCGAGGTAGACGATGTACGGCGGCGCGTGGCCTAGGGTCTGTTCGTAGGTCACGCGCTTGACGACCCAGTCTGGGTTTAGGCCGTAGCCGTTGGGCGGGGCGAACTTAGGGTTTCGCAGGTCGGGCTCGTACACGGCGAGGATGATGCGGCAGACGCGGGGTACTGGGGCGAACTCGTCGGCGGTGGCGGAGGGCCACGTGGCGCTGTCGTCGGCGCCGACGTAGGTGCAGCGCTTCCACGCCCACCGCAAGCAGCCGAAGACCACCACGCATTCGACTCCGCACGATAACGACATTTTTCGTCGGAGGATATAACGGAAAATCGAAAGAAGGGCCGAGAAGTACAAACCTCAGAGCAGATCCATCGGAAAATTAGTTGAAATTTCCGGCGAAAATAAACGGTGGGCTCGAAAGAATACTGTGCCTACTAATCAATCAAGATTCTACAGTTTGGAAAGGAATAAGAAAAAGGTGATTACTTTTTTTCACATGGTGGTGGTGGTGGAGAAGAAGAAGATGGAAGCTTCCCTTCTTCAAAGTGATGCTCTTTACTTTTGGTTCTTGTCTTAATCTCTAAGATAATTGCTTTTTTTCTGTAGATCACACTTCCCTCGTCAACAAGATTTCATGACAACAAATGTCGGATGAAGACTATCAAGTGTCAACAAAGAAAGGTAAAAAAATTGAGTCTTGAAAACATAAACTAAATAAAGATCTTCGATATCATCATCATCACCGACGCTTGTCGACGGAAGAGAAGAGGAAAAAAAACGGAACAAAAGCAACAGACAAATTGTTGTGAGGTGGGCTTAGCTGCACTTTGATGATATGTTAATTTGGTCAAATCTTCTATTCATTATTACATTTGTTGGAACAATTAAAGTGGCGCTTTAATGGGCTCAAATCCGAAGCTCAAGCCGACGATGTATTCAGCCCATGATGTATTCAGCCCAATGGCAAATTATCTCTGATATATAACTAGCAGAAATTAAGGTTTTATTGTTCAAAGCTAACATGTAACTAAGCAGTTTAACAACATAGAAGTGCAGAGATTACTACAACAAATAAACATAGAAGCCAAGCGATGCCCAGAATAAGCTCATCTTCATCACTTCGACTATTCGCCTTCATCGCCTGAATCTTTATGGTTTTTCGCCTTAAACAACGAACGAAAACGATGAGCCAAAGCATTGAGCTATCGTATTAGCAACACAAAAGTAAGGTAGCAAGTGAGTGAGAAACTTACACTAATTTTCAGCATTTTATTATTACTCAGAATCGGAATCTCCGAGACCTGCTGCAGCTAACATTTCGTCGAGATTGTGGAGTATGTTTCCATCGACTTCGCCAACTTTCTTCAATCGTCTTCTCTTTATTATAACTGCGCCTTCGCCTCCTTTTTCGACGGCGTTCGCTTCCGTTTCTTCGGCGATTCTCTTCCCTTTATCGTTGCTTCTCTTCTTTTCGCCGCTCGCCTTCTTCCTCGAAGCATTGTCTTCACCCTCGTCTAGTTTCTTCTTGGATTGTCTCTTTCTCCTCCATTGTTCCTAGGACACGAGAATGTTACGTTCGATTCGAACCGTAGACTTTAGGGTTTTTCGTCGTAAATCATATAAAGAAAAAAGAGACGAAATCTTAGCAGCAACGAATCACCTTCAAGCATGCCAAGCGCTCCTCTTCCGCCAAGACGATCTTCCTATCCTCTTCCCTTTTGATTCTCTCCATCTGCTTATTCGTAGCTCGATTCGTCAGTAAATTTCGAAACGGTAAAAGAATCATTAGAAGAAATTCGCCAACTGAGATTAGTAACACCTGTGTTTTCCGTTGCTCCTCGGCCTTCTTCTGAGACTCGTCGGCCAACTTCAACTGCCTCATGACTTCGTATTGTTGCTTGATTCGTTCTTCGTCTCTCTGAGCAACTTCACAGTGTGCGCTCGAAGCTTCGAGCAAATGGTTGCAGTACTCCAAGTGAGGCTTCGTTTTCGCATCGTCCAATTTTGCGCTCGAATGGAGCAAAGTAAATACGCGGAGAGCGTTGTTGAGTTCTAACACGGAAGCTCGAACCTATAAATTTTGGAGAAAAAAAGCGACAAAAATTTACGATTTGTAAGATCTATTATATTGAGTTAGCGAGCTAAAGAAAGGATATAAATATAAGCGAAACCTCGGCAAGCGTCTTTTTAGGTTTCTGAAGCGTCGACGCAGAAAACTTTTGCAAGACGAGCCCTAAGTTGAATCTTAGCTTAGGGTTAGAAGGGTTCAAATGGATAGCTCTGAGTAAAGAACGCCTGCAATCTTCCCACTTCTCGACTTCGTAGTGCACACGAGCGATGTAGAGAAGCAGTCGACTATCCGCGTTGTAGAAGAACTTGTTCAGACAGTTTTCGTACTGCATGGGATTTTGACAAATAAAAATAAAAAATTTTGTTGGAAACATAGAATATAAGATTTTAAAAAATGGCAAGGTTAAAATGGTATCAGAGCTCATGCATTTCAGATAATAAATAAATCAGCCTAGACGCAGGGCATACGTTGGAAATACAATGTAAACGAATGCACATCCTGCAAAGCTTAAATTTTTAGGCGGAGTGATCATTCAACATAATTAATTCGATGACGTATTCGATCTCATGCAAAATGAGGCCGTTGGGCAAAATTCGTTAAAGAAAACCGACCATTTTGATCGCCAATGCGATATTTCCGAGGCCAAAGTGAGTATGCGCAAGATTGATCCAAATGCCAGGTACTTTCGCGTTCGAACTACCACTTACAGCTTCGTGCGCCTGCGGGAAATAATTACAAATGAAAGGAAAAGGCGAAAAAGTGATTGAAAATGAACTCGTCGAACAAGAAATATATTCCCTACGACTAGTTTTTAGCTAAAACCTCTACGAAAATGTCCTTCGCAGCATCAAATTGACCTCTTTCAGCAAATACTGTAGCAATGCCGTTTGCTGCGTATAGGTTATGAGGGTTTTTTGCCAAAACCTACATGAACAACGATACACATTCTCAAGTCTTATATCGCACACATACATATAAAGAAATGCAATAGTTTAGCTGTTAAGCTGAGAATGATGACTAAGCTTAATATTACATTGGTGTAAAGCTCCTTCGCCTTCTCAAAATGCGTAGCTTCCAGCCTTGGTGATTTTTTCTCGTTTCGAACTGCTGCGTAGTAGTTCCAGTTTCCCTGCTTGTAGATTCTTTTTAGACAGTGTGCATATATTGACATATAAGATTATTCTTGAATGTAGAATATATATTACCAGACAAATTGCAGAGAAAGAATCTTCTTCATTATTGGAAGCATTCTTCGCCTCGCGAAACGTTTCTTTGGCGTGGACCCACTGACCGGTCTTAAGCTCCAAATCTCCGAGCATTAGCAAAGCGTCGATGCAATTTTTGTCTGTCTTCAGTACATCTTCAAGCTATAAAATGCAAAAAAGAAAACCTTCCTTTTAGAATTGATCAATGAATATGTAATGATAAAGAGAGCAACTTAGGCGAGTGTACAAACCATTTGCCTGCATCTCTTAAACTGACACTTAGCTTTGGCTATGGCTGCAAGCCTCAGTTTAGCCTCTAAATACTCGGGATACTGAACATTGGTAAAATGCTTTATGTATTAGCAACTTTTGGATGAGAAGTATGAGGGAAAGCAAAGCAAAAATTACCCTCAGAATCCACTTATTATGTTTACCTTGAACAAGATCAAATGGTAGAAAACGGTGGCTTCTTCGGTTTTGTGCAACTGCTCAAGCGTTCGAGCGTAGTTGAATAGCGTCGTAACTTTGTCCAAAGGAAGCTCCATAGCTAGTCCTTTCTCCTCGATTTGATTGAAAATTTCCCGTTTCTCAGGTATGTGAATGTCGATGCTTTCGTACAGAAGGCATTCTTCGCTGAAAAGCGTATTCAGGTCAGGAACTCTTTCGTCTTCAGAAGGAAATAGGTAACACCATACTCCGTCGCCTAGCGCTTCTTTGAACGCCTTAGCAGCGAGCTAAAATTTTTTCAGAATTAATTGAAGAGATCAATGAACCGTAAGGCTCTCATTGCAAGAGAAGATTGCATTTTTATTTATACCTCAAAATCTCCCATTTCTAAGTGGAGAGTCCCTATATTGTTGAGAAGCTCAATGGGTACTTCGGCGTTCATCTTCTTCAGCAGATCACATGCCTGAAGGATGATATTTCGATAGTTTGAACATCGTAAGTCAATTGCTCAATTAACAGATCACTTAAAGTATACTAAAAAAAGTTAGCATGAAAAGTTGTCTTACGGATATGAATGCATGTAAAGCAGCGGCGGTATCCGTCGATATTAATAGCTCAGCAAGATCCAAAAGCGCCTACGAAAAATATATTCGTTATTATTGCGTCGACATATGGAAAAAGCGTACGATAAAGATGAAAGTTAGTTGGACTAATTATATAATCACCTCTGCGTCATGAGGATCAGCTTTTGTCGCTTTTTTATACATTTCCAAGGCTTTATCTTCCTCTCCGAGCTGACGATAAGTATATCCAAGAGCCTATAAGTCACTCAAAAACAGCACCAGTTAGGGTTTCCAAGCTCGAAAAAGCACAAACGGTCATAAAAACTTAATAAATTTGACGTAATCGAAAGATATATTCCCCACCTTCACCGTCTCACGATTTGCAGGTTGAACTTCCAAGACTCTCTCAAAATTCTCCGATGCACTTTTGAAGTCTCCTAACTTCATTTGAACCTGTCCCAACCCTAATTCGGGCATTATGATCGTTTAGACAGATGGACTAATAAATAAAAAAAATTAAGTCTTACACCATTGAGGAAAATGCAGATATTACCATAGTAAGGCAAGGCAAAGAACTGATGATTCTTGGTTTCATTAACTGCTTTCATGTAAAATACACCCGCCCTTTCATAGCTCCCCTAAAAGCGAACGAAAATGAGAAAATTTGAATATGGATGGACACAAAAAGAGGAACCTTAACTAAGCAATATAAGACGAATTACCTTAGCATGGTAAGAACGAGCCACGTTGTAGTAAGAATGTGCCCTAGATGGCCCGTGATTGGTCGCAAGTAGTGCACTTTCGCTCAGCTGTTCGACTAGGAAATGTTGGCCAGTAAAGAAGAAATGATTAGCCAAACAATTCAGTGCAGTTGTGCAGTAAGGGTATATCTCAAACGCTCTCTTCATCTTCTCCGTCCCGCTTCTAACGCCCTCAGCTGCAAAAATGCCCATTCGTTTTGAAAAACACGAAATAATTAGGGTTTATCCTTCGATAAATATAAAGGATGTATGCATCGTATGAAACCCAAATAAGCTGACCTTCATCAGTTTGAATCTCACTAATACCAATAGCTACAAGAGCTTCGACATTTTCAGGGTCCAACTTCATGAAAAAAAATGTTGTATTTAAATATGTCATCATAAAATCTCTGTTACCTCAAGAACGCGACTAAATGCGTGCCGTGCCTTGTTAGAATTGCCCAGTTTAAAGTGGCAGAAGGCTATTCCAAGGCGTACGCCCGGGGCATTAGGATGCTTCCTCATAGATTTCTAGCAAACACAAATAACAATTCATGTTAGAACTGAGAAATGCAGATAATATCAGAAAAAATCTTATCGATTGTCACGGAGGAATTTTTGGACATACCTTAAACATAACCAGTGAGTCAACATATCGACCACGATGAAATAGCACGGATGCCTGCACTTATGTAAGCGAATTGAGTTAATGATACAAGAACTGAAATTCAGTCATTGTAACGAAATAAAGAGTTCGTTAAGTACTATATATATAGAGAAAGATCAGTAAATCGTTAAGGCGAGCCAATATATGAACATTATACTTGCCTGACCAATAAGACCTGCGACGCTATTTGGATCCTTTTCTATCGCAATAGAGAAGGCGTTATATGACTGGTCTAGGTCGCCCTTGGCTAGCAAAAGCTGACCTGAGAATGAACATATAGATATAAATACTACGTACAAGTGTGTGAACAATCAAACAGAAACTTGTGAAAAGTGAGAGGAAATAGATAGCAATATATGTGCAGGGTTTCATACACACACAAAATAAAAGCCACTCATGTAATTAAGCTTCTGAAATAAACACGTGTTTTTCTAAATGATAATATATCATCTTCATTTTCGTTTAGTTTAACCTTCTCTGCCTCCCATCTGAATCCAAAATCATCCATATGCATGACAATGGTCAGCGGAAAATAATATAGTTACATGCTAACAAATCTCTCTGTCTATTAGGAATGAAGAAACATAGTAGCTTTTGCAATGATAACTTAGGCAAGTGCAGTGTCCTTGAAAGTTTCATACGAAGAGACATCCTCTGACCAAAGAAACAATTGTAGAACATTAGGGTTTCCAGTTAAAAAACAATACTTAATCATAACATAGTGAAAAGGTTCATATTGATTAACTTTCATAATTACATATTAAATCAAAGATTACTCACTTCATGTAAACACCAGATTTTATTACACTTCAGATACAAAATATGTGTATATATATATATAGATATTACCTTTGCCGAGCCAAGTTAAAGGTTCATTCAAGTTGATCGTTGATGCTGAGTTATAAAACTTCGAAGCCTCTAAGAAATGATTCTCTTTAACACTGTGTCTGATCTCAGCTTTTCCAAGGTAGCTGTAGTATGATCCAAGGGCGTTCAAAATTGCTATTCTTTCATATGGTGATTGCGGATAATATTCAGCAATTTCTGCATACGAAAGAATATACATATAACCTTTTATATTATTATATGTAGTAAGCAAAGTTGATGAACATATTTTGACCCACAAAAGTTGATGAATTAGATATATATATGTGTGTGTGTATGAACCTGGGCTTGATCCTTCTTCCAGTATTCGCGAAAAATGATCGATTTTCTGCTGTATGAAGTATTCTCTCTGCACAAGAAATTCATATGTATAAATCAAATTGTATTCATGAAGTAATAAGGCAACTCATGTAAAAGTGATAGATGTATAAAATTAACTTTTTTTTGTTCGTCTTTGCTGCTGATCTGAACCAATAATTATCCAAAATGAATTTACAAAAGTACAGTTAAAGGGTAAATTTATATGTTGTGTACGACAAAAAGATAGTAATAAAGATATAAGTGTGGTGTATATTTTATAAAAAAAAAAAACATAACTAAAACACTGTCGGATAAACACGCCAAGAAACCCTAATACTCTTTTTCAAACACAAGCCACCGACCAAAACAACAGTTGATTTAAGCACAGACAAAGCCCAAAACACACATGCAGAAAGAGACATATAAAATGATAGAAAGTAAACCCCCAAGGGAAACCACAAAAATTCAAGAAATCACTAAAATTCAAGGCCGAGTTTTCAGTTAAAGCCACGCATGCAAAAGCTGGACCTAGCTTTTCATATTTGACTCGGACATTCAAACGTGTCAGAAGACGAAGAAAAGTTATATGTTAAAAAGACCATCTCGTGAACACCGCCGTCAATTCTTGACATGTATGTTAGTGCCTCCGATGCACTTCAAGAAGAAAAACAGAAAACAAAAACACATAGAATTTCGTTGAATCCATTTCTCTATCTTTTTTTTTTGTGTATACCGCAATGGTAAGCCATAGATCTAATGGAGCTTGCTCAGCTTTGAGGATGTTAATGATGTCGTGAACATCTTCAGGCAGTTCATCGAGCACCACCTCCACTCTTTCATTAGAGCTCCGAATGGGTATGTGTAAAGACCTCATTTGACTTCAATTTTTCTTTCTGCAAATTCAAGAAAATTAAAAAGGGAAGAAAAAACAGCAGATAAGAGGCATATTCAAGAGATGGATGAAAACTTGAAGAAAAAAAACCCTTGTTTACAGAGGAGAATCTTCTACTGCTATGGCTCTCTTGGGATGTGTGTTTTTTTTCAGTGTGTGACAAAAGGTTGGTGATTGTGGACAGTGATGGATGGAAATTCTTTGTCATAAATACAGGTTTTTGGTGTCATAAAGACAGGGCTGGCCCACCAGCTGACGTCATTTGTTACGTAGGAAAGACACACGAACAAGCGTTTTATTGTAATTTATTAATTATTACAATCTACTTTGTTTTAGCTACTTTGTAAACGAAGATCTGTAATAAATTAACAATCATGGGATTGAGAATGTGGATTTTTATTTTGAAAAAAGTATATGTAATAAATGGATAATAATGGGATTGAGATTATAGATTTTATGAAAGGTTAAGGCTACAGGTTGACTTTCTTTTCATTTGTAATGGGCGAGGTAAGAAGGGGAACACCAATGTAGCAATTCATTATTAGTATTGAATACCGATAATCTGCTTTCATATACCGATTCGATCCGAGCTCTCTTAATTAATGTCACATTATCATATTAGAGAGTGCCTAATATATCCTTAGTCGGCTCATATATTTTTGAGAAGAATAAACATATATTATTCATTAATGATGAACGCCACCATACGTCATAGGTTTTCTAAGACGTCACTTGACCGCCTATTTGAATTTTAGTGAAAGTTGAGAGAAGCGTCATATTTTTTTAGGTTTTTCCATAAATTTTATATCAATATATAAATCATATTCCCATACATTATGAAATTTCTATCTATCATTTTTCCATATCTAAAACGTTTCCTTCATATTGATATAATTTCTTCCCCCAATTTTCCGAAAACAGCATAAATTCAAATTCATATTGACGTAATTTGCTAATGTGAATTCTCTTTTTGGATCAATTAGAGAAAAAAGAAAAGAAAAACTGAATGTTTTTTAAAAGACTAAAGCCCACAACTCTTAATATTAGCCCACGTACTGTTGGGCTCACTATATTAGCCCAACTAACTTGAGATTGACCTTGAGACTTGCAAATATGCTATAGTTTAGGATCATTTGGCAAATTAATCTAAGGTATAGTCTATTCTATTATATTAAGGGTGAGATGTTCGGATAAACTGTAAATTGGTCTATTTCAATTGGCCAATAAGGTTTTCTACATCTATTAAAAAATTAAAAGACCTATTAAGTTTCATACCTACATAACCTCACAATAACCACCAAATTCTATTTTTAGGATATTAATTATTAAAATTATTTAATAATTAACGTTATTATTGCACCATATAGTGTGGGCCAGAAATACTAGTATATTATATTAGCACAAGACAAGTCATTGTGATCTAGAGATGTATGGTCAATTAAACCACGTGCCTAAAATCTAGAGCTTTTTGAAAAAAAGGTCAAACATACGAAAGAAACCAATTAAGTAAATCTCATTACCATTAAATTCGTAATTATCATAATTTTTTATTTCCAAATTTTATAAAAACCCATTACCATATCATGGCAAAAAGCCACTTCGGCAAGAAAGACCCATATTAAGACATGCAGTATTCCTTTCACGAGTTAACTTGTGAATTGTAACGAAATAAAACAGAAAAACATAAATATCGAAAATAAAAGATTCTCGAGTTACATAGTCAAAAGAAAACCTCGCCAAACTTTGAATTTCCATACAAAACTTTCACTGCATATATCATATATCATCCCCGCCTTTATGATTATCCATTTTCGCAGCAAACGCAGTGCTATTTATATATATCTTCCGATAATTACAATCATTGCATAGGAAAATTCGAAAACAAATAATTATGACAACGCAGCCAATAGTGAGCAAAGCGTACTGTTCTCTCTCCGACGCCGTTTTGACAGTAAGGAGGAGACCGAACGTAGCCAACGGCGGCGGGTTTTTGGTCTCAGATAATTCCGACCAAAGGGTTGTCTTCAAAGTCGACGGCTGTGGTGTTCTTGGTAAGAAAGCTGAGCTCATCCTCAGAGATGGCGAAGGAAATGAACTGTTACTCATAAGGAAAAAGGTGGGTTTTTTTGCCCTTCTCTTTTCTTTTTCCAACCACAATTCTTATATTTACTTTCTTTTTTTTTTTTCTCGGGCAGGGATCGATGGTCGAGGCTCTGAGCTTCGCGAGGAAATGGAAGGGTTACAGTTATGACTACATGGGAAACCCTAGCAAGGTTGTCTTCACAGTAAAGGAACCAAATTCTTGCTTTCTCAGCAGCAGTAATATCCCCATTAAAGTCTCAGTCGAAGGTGAAGAATGGTATGGGAAAGGAGGGTTTCTTGTGAAAGGAGATTTCCCAGGAAGAAACTGCAGCATTATTGCAGATAGGAGAGGTGATGTAATAGCACAGATCGGCGTAACAATGGCGAGCAGAGATGTGTATTCTGTGCTAATAAAGGCTGGGGTTGATCAAGCCTTTGTTTTCGGTGTCATTTCAGTTCTTGATTATATCTACGATGGTTCCACGAGATGTTAGAAAGACTGCTGTTTTATCGTTCGATCATGGGATATAATCTTCATGAGAGATCGATGAGTGAAGAAACAACCTTTCTAATATTATTGATGTTCATTTCTGTAATAATATTTCTTCAAAAGTCTGACTTTGTTCAGTTGTCGAAGGGGGAAGATGATGTAAATGTTTCGCAAAGTAGAAACTATTTTCTTGACTTGTGCGTTTTTCATGAATGAGAGATGGAATCTGATTCGTCAAAGTAGACAAAGAAAACTTCTGTATTAATATATGGCAGCAGAGAATAAATTGTAAACAAATGTTTAAATTATAACCCATAAAATCAAAATATGATTTTAATAGTATATTGGTTATAATTGGAATATGGAAAAGCAAACTATAACGTGTCGACTCGGCTAACAGTAACACTTTCTCTTCTTAAAAATCGTAGCTTGCTGTGAGAAACTACAAAAAGAAGCGACTTTTAATTCAATTTTCGTGATTGCCGTGTACTTCCTTCCTTGTTTAATCTTGGCTCGTTCTCATCCAAAATTCGTATGTCGCGGATTTCGCGTTCCGTTTCCTTATAGGTTTGCTACATAATATAATTCTTCAGATTTCCCGAAACCCTAGATTAGATTGGGTTCGTACCGATTGTCGTGGTTTGGTGAGTAATCGTTTTGTCTTCTTCAACTCGTTGCAGTTGGCTTGTTTGTGTTGGTAGATTTTCCCTATGATTAGTGGGTTTTGGCATGAATTGGAATTAGATTTTGTTTACTCGGATTGTAGTTCAGGTTTTTTCTGGATTTGTAAGAATTTTGATTTATTATTCCGTTTCCATGTCTCCAAGGTGTATTTTTCTGCAAGGAGCATTTGGATGTTCTTAATTTTTGCCCACATCACAGTTTTTTCGCTACTTAATTTTATTTTTTTAGGGGTTTTCATCTATCCTTTTCCTCTCTGATTGCACCTACGATGGCGCCGGGAGGTAAAGTCACTTATGCATCACTTTCTAGCCTGGAAAAAGAGAAGGGCAAGTTTACCTGCGTCGACGAGTTTGACGATACTACATGGAGTTTGCCCGACGATCAAGAATCAGATTCTGTGAATAAACCAATCTCATATCCATTTCCCGTCGACTCTGACGATTTCGTGGATAGCGGGTATGATTCTGGTGAGAAGCAGTATTCCCCAATTAGACCAAATGCCCAACCTGAGGTGAACCTGAAAAATGTGTTGAGTGGAATCGTTGCTATCGTCACGGGGCGTAACAAGAATCTTCCTCAGTTGCCACCAAGCTCAAACGTTTCCTTTCTTGGCTCCACAAAGAACGGAGAAACCATTTTGCAATCTTCTGTCTACGTACCAAGTGCTCCTCCGCTCCTTGAGCAGAATGCCTTCGATTACAGCGCTTACAAGGAGGTTTTGGAAGCCGAACCGCCCGAGTGGCTCCCAGATAGTTATGCAGCAGCGTGTATGCAGTGCAACACTCCCTTCACTGCTCTGACTCGTGGGAGGCACCACTGTCGTTTCTGTGGAGGCATCTTCTGTAGGTCGTGCTCGAAGGGGAGGTGTTTGTTGCCCACTAAGTTCAGGGAGAGGAATCCACAGAGGGTTTGCGACACTTGCTACGATAGGCTCGACCCACTTCAGGGCGTGCTGATCAACACCATAAGCAATGCAGTGCAAGTTGCTAAGCATGATGTGATGGACTGGACATGCACGAGGGGGTGGTTGAATCTTCCAGTCGGTTTGTCCATGGAGCACGAGATTTACAAGTCGGCCAGTACGTTGAGGAATTATTGCCAGGTTAACAACTATTCTGTCAACAAGATTTAGGATGTTGTCAGAGACAACAATCGAAACCTATTTCTATGTTTAACAGGTGGCTAGGTTGAATCCTGAGAAGTCCATTCCCTTGGCTGTTCTTAAAGGAGCCAAAGGTTTAGCTATCTTGACGGTTGCTAAGGCTGGAGTGGTGCTTGCCTACAAGCTTGGGACTGGATTGGTTGTTTCTCGAAGATCAGATGGGTCGTGGTCAGCTCCATCTGCTATTCTCTCAGTTGGAATGGGCTGGGGTGCTCAGGTATTCGTTCATTCATTTATGAGCTTGATGTTGATTTTTGCCTTAGACGATTCTCTTCGTTAGCACATCTCCCTTCTACTGTCACTGAAATTTGGCACCTATAGCATATTCTTTATATTTATTTCTGCTATAATTTCAGGCTGGAGGTGAACTGATGGACTTCATAATCGTGATGCACGATACTAAAGCGGTGAAGACATTTTGTAGTCGATTGCATTTCTCTCTAGGCGCTGGATGCAGTGCTGCTGCTGGGCCTATCGGGAGAGTCATAGAGGCAGATCTTCGTGCTGGAGAAAAGGGCTCGGGATTGTGCTACACTTACAGCTGCAGCAAAGGTATATATGCTACACTAAATTGTCGTTATTTAGGAAAAATCCTCGATAAACTGTACCTTGATTGGTTAACTACTAAAGCCTAGACTTGGATGCTAGAAACTAGTAAGCATCAGTGATGATATACATCTTTGTCATAAACAACTTTAGAATGCATTATGCATATAAGAGGGATTGAGTGATTGATTATCTGTGCTGTATACATTTACCAGGTGCATTTGTTGGCGTGTCTTTGGAAGGGAACATAGTCTCGACTAGAATGGACACGAACCTCTCTTTCTACGGCGACCCTTACATAACAGCAGCTGATATCTTGCTCGGGACAGTCGACAGACCAAAGGCTGCTGAACCTCTATATGCTGCTCTGAGAGACTTATACACCAATTTGAGATGTTGAGTTTCTCATCTTTAGCATCATCGGTTTATGATATTATATGTACATCTACTTTGTTTCTATTTATAAGTTTGACATCTCACTGCTTTGCCCTTTGTATATAGACCATTTCTTCAGCTGCTGTGATTAATATGTACAGTGATTTTAAATATCTGATCTTTGCTTTATATGAGCAAGTTATGCTAACCCTACTACAGAGAAGTTGGATCGATTGATGTTTTATCTGTGTAAGTACGTCTATGGTGTGAGTGTGGGCCTGAAATTACATGTTTGCCCTAATCATCTTCCCCATTGTAACATTGGGACACAAAACATAGCTAGAATACAGAGTTCAAACTGTGTCACCATGGGTGGGATTTCAGACCATATCCAATGTCCACTGTAAGAAAAGTTGAAAGTGCAAGAAAAATTCCTTGCATTTTGATAATGGTAGTGGTACAAACCAAGACTAATAAGGATTAAAAGAAAAATCACATGTTTTATCGAGCTTTCAGTTCCTCCTCAAACTGAAGCAATTTCCCACGAACGGGCGGCAAGAATGATTTCAAATCCTGGATTATTCGAGTTCTATCTTCGGCGGGAACATCCTCATCATTGCTAATCTTCGCATGGAACTTCAATACAGAGATTGTAAGTCGACTTTCAGTTTCGACAAGCAGCACAAAATGTGTAATATAATTCAATATGCAACTTACCTCTAATTCATCAAGATCTCCGTAGGAGAATTCGGGGATATCTATGTGAGCTTTTAGTTTCTTACTTTCTCCTCCGATCTTCCATTCACCTGGAATTAGACAAGCAAGTCATAGGGTTCAACGACTAAAGCTGATGAAGAAGTTGATACGAGGCGAAAACAAGGGATGTAAGAAATAATTGGTACCCTTCACTCTCAAGGTCAGCTCATAAGTATAGCCAATCCTTTTCTTGTTCCTAACAGTGACCAAGAACGCCTGCAAAGACTCGCCATGAACTACTCTATTGTTGCTAAAGCATGATTAATCAATAACAGATCCCAACAAGTGGCAACCCTAAATCGAAGCCATTTTCTGTTATCTTGAGGGTTAAACTCTAAAGAAAAGACAAAATTTAGCAAAATCCCCTAGTAAAAGCATTGATGCTCGAGACATATAAGCGATCTAATTGAACAAGCACTTACATCTCCCGAGCATCTCGTAACTTCAGCTATTTCAGCCTTACCGTTGGAGAACTCCAGCGACCCCACAGATACAAGCAACTCCTGCGATGAAAAACATCACTTTTCGTCACCAAATGTTCTGCGTTCGACAAGCAAATGACATCATTATCTTATAGTACAGTACACCAACAAGTAAATATGACCAGATTCGTATTACTCATCGAATGTACGCAGCATTTGCCTAGCCTCATCAACCACGAAACACCAGTGAACGAATGAAAGTTTCTGCTGTTAGAATAGAAGCAGGCACTTTACGAAGAATGCGTACCAAACGGAAAACTAGTCTATATCTCCTGACGAGATTTAACTACTTGAATTCTTGACAGTTCACAAAATTGACAAGTGCAAAAGGGACTGCCATGGTTTAAAGATAGTTTTTTTTCTGCCTTCGCAAAGCTCAATGCTTATGCCTGAATTCAAATAAAAAACTGAAAAAATCTACCAACTCAATGATTGCAACAATGGGGTGAGCAACAGCTCGAATACAGTGTCCCAACATCGGCAATAGATAGAAGAAATAAGAAAATGCAAAAGGTGAACGAACGAACGATAATTCTGTCAGATGCCCATTTATTCAAATTCTTCTCCTCCCATGTACCAGCCTGTAACAAGACAACCAATCAACGCAGATTCAGGGCCAAAATCAAGATTAAAAAAAAAGTAAAACAAAAATAAACAAACATCATCGATTACCGCATTCCACGCGGACCCAAGATGCGTCTGATTATTTTGATTCGAAGGGTCAATCTTTTTGGGCGCTGGCAACGGCGCGGCGTCGCCGGTCACCCCTCGGACCCAATACGTGTAAGATGCCGATTCGCTAGAAGCTTTTTCAGCTGATACAGCTTCGTTCTCCATCTCTCAGAAGATCGTGAAAACTGTTATATCCCCGTGAAATTCTTCCTTCCTTCTTCTCCGAGTAGCTGAAGAAACCGTTCGCGACTTGGCTTCTGCTGTAGAAGAATGCAGATTCGCAAAGGAGTTTCCAAATGAACTTGTTAGGTGAGTTCAGCTTCAGTGCGAGTCATTCTACATTTATTACTACTATGATTTATTACAAAATAGTAAAAGTTGCCGGGCTTTCTGGAAAATTCTACCATTGGGCTGAACTTTCCATAGGCCAGGCCCAACAAGAACCTTTTTTCCAACAGTATTTATTTTTAATTTATATTTTTTTGTTAGGCATATTGGATTTTCTTACTTATGTTAATTATTAAAATATGAATATATTATCTTGGGGCAGTTAAAGGTAATGACCAAACATAAGTTTCATTTAGAGTTCATGACCTTGTCAAAAAAATTTTAGGGTTAAGGACCCGATACACTAAGTGTTTTTCAGTACCACTTCATGGACCTGTAGTAACACTTCGCGGATCTGTAGTACCACTTTTGTGTTCTGAGATACACTAAGTGTTTCGCATTACCATTTCACCGTTTTGCAGCACCACTTTTGTGTTCTGAGATAACACAAAACCATCGTCCGAAACCAGTTTATATACACTGTATAACATCAGGTTCTTATCTCTAAATTTCATCCAAATGGGGTCCTGAACCCTAAAAAATTTCTGACAGGATCCTGAATCCTAACTTAAAACATATTTCGGGCCCTGAAACTTAGTTTGCATTATATTTATATGTATTTGTAGCTTTGCAAATAACTTACATTCATCAATTTAAGCTCAATAATGAATGAAAACTACCCACTCACATCATTGTAGTATTAGAGGTATATGTTATTGCAGCATCTTTCATTTGAATTTTTCCTTCTTTTTTGTTTTGAATCTCTTTTACCATTTTAATGTTAACTTACATACCAATCACGTGTCGACACGTGTTCAGTTTCTCATTCAATTTGACGGAGATTTAACGGCAGAATCAATTTGGTTCAAATTCGACAACATCGAAGGCTAAATTTGTTCCATGCGAAACATTGGAGACTAAATTAACACGGGACCATTTTGAGTTTTATCCATATTTATTTACAACTGTTTGTTTGCAACTATCAGCCTATTGGCCGTAGCTGTTCTCATTTGAAAGGTCAGCTTCAACCAGAGAACGTATCGTGATGGCGAGGGAGGTAATTTCGATACCATTTTCACCCGCGAATTACTGCAACTTTGATGGTTTACGATTGCTAAACCGATTCTTTGCTGTAATCGCATCAAATATTTCTTAGCTGGTGCTTTTGGGCCAAGTATGTTGATTTTCTTCTTGATGCTTTTAGTTCCTGAAGCTGAAAATGAATCACAAATTGCAGTTGAAAAGGATATTGATTGCTTCGCATTCATTTCAGTTTTTTGGGGTGAAATCACATTCATGTTATCAATTATTATTTGGCTTACTTTTTCCTTTTCGTTTTTCTGTGGATCAGCCTATATCGGCTGATGATGATGTTGGCCGGGTTTTCACGCTTGATCAAGCACTTGCCTCAGTTGGGTTCGGAAAATTCCAAGTTTTAGTGCTGGCTTATGCTGGGCTAGGCGCCATGGCCGAGGCAATGGAAGTGATGATACTATCTTTTATTGGACCAGCTGTTAAAGCAGAGTGGGGGCTTTCACCCGAACTAGAGAGTCTTATAACCACCGTGGTTTTTGCTGGAATGCTTGTCGGTGCTTACTCGTGGGGAATCATATCCGATAACTATGGAAGAAGGCAAGCTCTCCTTGCTACATCTTATTTTCACTCTTCTTTTATAGTATCGTCGTTTGCTGCCGTGTGAATTGGATTATGGACTTCTCAATTGTTTGTTTGTCGCGAAAGTGAAATCTTTTCATCCCATCTCTCAGTAGTTACCTCATTCGCTAGAGTATATGATGATTCTTGTGGTTACCAGGACAGGCTTAGTAAGCATAGCTGTGGTAACTAGTATATTTGCTCTACTAAGTTCCTTCTCGCCGAACTATGTTGCGCTGGTCCTCTTTCGTATGGTTGCTGGCATTGGTCTTGGCGGTGCTGGCGTCTACTCGTCATGGTTTCTCGAGTTTGTGCCCGTACGAAACCGTGGCACGTGGATGGTTTTTTTCGCATCTTTCTGGACAATTGGTACCATAATCGAGGCTTCATTAGCGTGGGTATGTCTTGATCTGAAGTAGGGATTGTTTTTCTGCGTCTATTTCATCTTTCATGTTTATCACTTGAAATATTTGTAAATTTCGACATTCCATTACCAATTTATTTTCTAAGTCTAGCTCGACGTCTTCTGCAGATTGTTATGCCAAGACTGGGATGGAGGTGGTTACTTCTACTGTCATCACTACCTTGCTGTGCAGAATTTCTGCTGTATTTCCTTACAGTCGAGTCTCCGAGATACCTATACCTTAATGGAAAAATTTCTGAAGCACATAATATTTTGAACAAAATGGCTGCAGTTAACAGCACAAAGCTTCCTCCTGGGATGCTTGTCTATGTTGATAAGGTGGATGATGAAGAAGTTACTTCATTGGAGCACGAACAGTCACTACTCTCGGGAAGATCAAAACTTATGAGTCGAAAACCCGATTTTTTCACAGTATCTACGCTTTTATCGCCGAGTTTACGAAAAAGCACGTTTCTCATATGGGCAGTCTACTTTGCAAATGCTTTCTGTTACTACGGGGTTGTGCTTCTGACCTCACAGTTCAGCAGTGGGCAAAACAAATGCCGGGAATTTGTCTTACTTTCGAACAGGTCAAACGATTCGAGCCTATACTCGAACACATTCGTAACTAGTCTTGCAGGTATGTTTTTTGTGCACTCCCATGGTTCCCTTCTCTTTTCTTTCTTGCATACGTACCTACTACATGCTTTGTTTAGCGGTTGAGGCACATTAGCATTACATTTAGTCTCCAATTCTGTAAAAAAAGCCAGAAAATTGTTTCTAATCATTGCTGCGATGATCCAACATTTGTGATTCTTTATGCAGAGGTTCCTGGGCTAGTTTTATCAGCAGTTCTTGTGGACAAGATAGGCCGAAGAATTTCGATGGCCATTATGTACGCATGTGGCATAGTTTTCCTCCTACCTCTAATGTTCCATCAAAATGAAACCTTTACAACACTTCTGTTATTCGGGGCTCGCATGTTCATCATAGGGAACTATACAGTCGCCGGTGTATACTGTCCCGAGGTAAAGAATCTATAGGAAGAGATGCAACTTCCTCTGTGATTCAATACATTTCCCCCCCTTTTTTAGTTTATCTCACTTATTGTATCAATTGTGTGCCAATGTTGCAGATATATCCAACATCTATTAGAACAACAGGCGTAGGCGTGGCTTCTGCTGTCGGGAGAATTGCAAGCATGATATGTCCACTTGTGGCAGTTAATTTGGTGTCCAACTGCCATAGGATTGCTGCGATTAGTTTGTTTGAGGTTGTGATGATCGTCGCAGGTATCTGTGTTCTTCTCTTCCCTGTTGAAACTAAAGGGAGGGAGTTGAATGATCTGTAGATCATGTACCTTGTATAATACTCATGTCGTAATTTGTATACTACATATATTCTTGACTGCGGATCTGTATGGATTCAGTTTCAATGTTATATATACATTTGAGGAGACTGAGTAATTGCGTATGACACGTTTGATCAAGAATATGCAGAAATGAGGAGGTACATGAAAAAGAAAGGAATCTGAGGAATTTAGTTTGGAGGGTAGAAAGAAAGAAAGAAAAAAAAAAACTACCTTTATACTCTTGTATGATTTTCCTGGATGTTACGATGGGATTGGAAAAATGAGTCTGAGATATGAGGACAAAAAAGGAGACGACGTCACTGTAATTGTTGGTTCTAATTCAGCACCCAAAAGTTCAATATATTACGGAAATGCCCGAGGCAATGTGAAGCCAAGAAGATGAAGTGGCAAGCAGGGGAAAAAAGGTAGGTTTATCTGATAATAATAAACAAATAAATCAAAGAACAAAACTGTTATCCTCTCCCGCTTGGCTCCTTCCAAACCAATAGATGAAAGATTTTTTGTTTCTTTCAATAAATCTCGTCACTTTGCTTCTAGTCCTAAGTTAGCTTCTAGTTTCTACAGTTACTTGGGTATTTAGTGCTGTCGTTGCGACGATTCTTTGACTATCCTTATCTTTTGAGCTGGGATTTACCTGGGTTTTTGCTTGGTAGTGATAGTAGAAAACTTGTGGGTTTTGCTTGATTGACTGATTTAATGCTGAAATCTTCACTCTTATTGCGTCTGCTCGAACAAAATTGCGCCTTTGCTACTGCCCTATGAGTGTGAAAAATGTGGGAGGCGTTACATGTTCTTCATGAGCACTTCAACGGTCTTATGTCAAAGTCTAGTCTCGTCGTACAACTACATCCCTGATACTTCATTCTACTGTTGCAATGCTTCTGCTAACTTGTATTTTGCGAAGAGGAGAAGGCGCGGCTGTCTTGGGTTGATCCCAAATGCCAAGAAAGTACATCGAAAGAAGAGAAAGAGTTGGTGGAGGGATTTCTTTTCGGACGAAGACGGGAATTGGCTGGGCTTAAAAGACGAGGAAATGCTCGACGCAGTCGAATCCGAGGGCTCGAGCGATGGTGGGCTGTCCGAGGATGACAGGTTTGAGGCTTGGAGAAGAAGGGCGGAGGCGATCGTTGAGTTAAGGGAAGCGCGGGAAGATGCGAAGAACGAGGACGAGAGGAGATGGGAGGATTGGATCGTGGACGATGATGGAGAAGTCCCCGACGACGAAGGAAGTTCGATGTCTTGGTTCGAAAAGACGAACGGCGCCGTTACGAGTCCTGGAGATGATTCGGGCGAAGAAATCGGCGATCTGTTTTCTGGGAGGGGATTGGTTAAGTCTGTGAGGGATGCTGTTCTTGGACGAGATGATGATGATGATATTCTGTACGAAGATAGGGTATTTCGCTACGCATCTCTGAACTCGGTGAGTATTTATTTCAGAAGACTTAGTAATGCTAGAATAATCATATACTTACAGATTTATGTCGTCGGGCCAGATAATGATACTTATATCTTCCATTGAATTCCTTATTTATCATAAGCTTTCCTTGTTCCAGGCGAAGTTTTTGGCAGTGCTGATCATTGTTCCTTGGTGTCTCGATTTCTTGGTTCACGACTATGTTCTCATGCCATTCTTGGATAGGTTTGTTGTCAATTCTTCGTCGAAAGATACCATCGAAATCAGCTTCGAGATCTAATTGTTATCAGTTCATTGGAGGCTTCTGACTGAACATGTTTGGTTTCTGTTACGCTTTTTTCGAACAGGTATGTGAAGAAGGTACCACTTGCTTCACAGATTCTTGATGTTCGGAGGAATCAAAAGCTCGAGATAGTCAAAGCTCTTAATACGGAGAAAGCAAGATACAGACTTGAAGTAGAGATTGGTAAATCTCCCCCTCTTTCCGAAGAGGAACTTTACTCGCAGTTGCGACATAAAGCGTAAGAAGCTGTTTTTAACTTAATTTTTCTGTTGCAAGTTTGCTCCATAAGATTGTTTATCTTCATTATCTTAAACTCCATTGTATGCTCCACTCTTGTGTGAAAAGAAGCATATTCTCATGGATACTTTTCTTTCCACGGCGAAAACACAATTTTTTGAATGATCATATTTTTTTTTTCTTTGATAGGTTAGAGCTCCGTGACGAATGGAGATTGGAGAATCGCAAAGCGTTCGCAAACATTTGGTCCGATATAGTGTTTGGGGTCTCACTATTCATAATTCTCTACTTCAGTCAGAATCAAGTGAGTGTTCATACAATTTATGCTCTCTTATCTTTTCTTTGGAAAACACAAATTATTTCTTCGTTTCGATACGGTATTTTATGTCTTATTTTCTGCAGGTCTCGTTGCTGAAATTTACAGGCTATAAGCTGTTGAATAACATGTCAGATACTGGGAAAGCATTCCTCATTATTCTCATCACCGATATATTTTTAGGGTAATAAATACTCGTATCACCATGCACAACATGCTATCATCTTCAATGAGTTGATTATTACACTCCAAGAGTAGAAACTGGGCTTGAATATGAACACAATATGAACCAAGAAAATATAATCTTGAATAATCAGTTGATCCCACTTTATATTTCCTTACATCAACTCATTCAGAAGCTTCTTCGTCTTCAATGTGTTGAAAAAATCTACAGATATCACTCAGAATCTGGTTGGCAGACATTGATTGAGATCATAGTTGAGCATTATGGCCTTGAAGTGGATCAAGCTGCTATTACCATATTCATCTGCTTAATTCCAGTCGTAATGGATGCTTGCGTAAAGCTTTGGGTATTTTTCTTCCTTCGTCTTTTTAACGAATAAATAGCAGGGAAGTAACTTGGCAGTGGTCATCTTCTTACACTGTGATCATCTCCTTCCATGTTTTCCTTTTCCTCAGCTGTTCAAATTCCTCCCAAGGCTATCTCCAAAGGTGTCGAACATTTTCAGAGAAATGAAGAGACATTAAAGAAGACCTATCTTCTTCGTCGTAATTTTTTCAAAGGATTTTATTTATTTCTTCACACACTGGGAAACTTTTGCTGCTATATTCATGTTTTTGGATCGCCATTGATCGTTTCAAAAGGCAGGCGTAAACTATATATATAGAATGAATAATTCATATTCCTGGGCTAGCTAGTTGTAATAAAAAGATTGGTGTTATTACATTTAAATCCCATTCGAGCTCTTCGCTTTCATATTTTTGTAGTACAATCGGTATCGACATATCTCTGTGATTCAAATATCTACAAGACGTATAATTCGAAACATAAAATATTTGTTGAGTTAATCAAATACAAATCGAAGTTAGTTGGTTATTATATTCGAGAAGTTGTTTCACGACGAGATTATGATCTCCAAAAAAAATTCGAATTTGGTAATGCTATATTTAAGTTTTAAATTTTTAATAATATGAATGATTTTGAATACACTACTACTCGACCAAATTTAGACATTTTTTTAACTTCTCAATCAAACTCTATACACAGTTACTGATTTTCAATTCAATATTATCTTACGCCATTAAATTTAGACATTTTTTAACTTCTCAAACTCTATATATAGTTATTGATTTTCAATTGAATATTATCTTACTCCATTTAGACTTCTAATGTCCGTCATTTTCAATTTGCCTAAATTTAGGTTCACATTGCAGTGAAAAACAGTGTCGTAAATTGTGGAGATATCATCTGTTTGTATTCAAACCCTCCCGCGAACGACAAAGCTTCGGTTTTTCTTTCTTTCCGCCATATCCAATTTCTCTTGATCTTCAATTTTGGTGGGTCGTCTTCGGTGTATCTGAAATCTCCAAAGTTGGTTTTGTTTTTTTTTTTTTCTTTTTCGAATTTGATCATGTGCTAATCATATCGTCGAGGATGGAAGGCGCGAACCAACAAGGTATATATATATTCTCTGCGATCCCATCTCATGGTAGGCTACAGCTTTACTGTGATCTGAGTAGTGTTCGTTGCTTTTTGTCAGTTTTGTGTTGGTTTTCCTCATTCATCTTGTAAGTTTAGGGGCTCTGTATGTGTGCGAGGTAGACTAATTTGATTAAGGTATGATTCACCAGGCGTTGAAGAAAGTCTCTTTTCTCAACGTAAGAATAAAATCCAGTATTTTCAAAAGATTCATTTTCTGGATAGTATTGGTTTATATTACTGTGTTTTCTTTCATACTGATGATCATTGATGGCTGCGGAAATACTTGATGAATTTTTGTGGATTATGATCTGATCTTCCTTTGATCTGTGTTGCTTCACTTAGGGGGAAAATTTATCTTTTGTTCAATATGGTGTTATATGTTTAACAGTATTATTCCACATTCTCAATTCTAGTCGTTTCTGTTTACCGTTTCCTAAGGTTATAACAATGGCAGTGGAAAGTGGGACGAACAGCATTCGAATTATGGTAACGTCAACAACAACTTGCACGGCGTACCTCCTGTAAGCAGACGAATATTTGAGGTTTGCATTACTTTTACGATTCACAAATTCTGCAGAAACTGAGTTTCTCGTCTCTTTTGGTTTTAGGGGAATTCATCGCTCTACTTCCCCCATGGATACGGCTATGATGCGTTTAGTCGATTTTCTCCACTTGCTAGCCTGATAATGGTTGATGGGCAACTTGTCTCTCCACAGCAAATGCCTATTAATCCCCCTCATTATCCCTCTCCAGCTTCACCTGCACTATCATCTTCACAGGGCGAGTTTGCGTCGGCGGGAAATATCAGCCAAGAAAATCGTACTAATAGTGCATTTTGGGGTACAGATTCCAGTTATTATCTGCGTTTTGGCTCTTTCGGTGGAGATTTCTATGGCAACGGCGGCTTTGGATCTAATGAATCAATGCCTCAAAATCCAAGTTCAATGGATATTGGGAGGTTCATATCTCCATTAAATTCTGGACGCACTTACCCTCAGCCTATTGGAGTACTTGGATCGTATGAGCAGAACGTTGGACAGGTTTATTTATTTATCTCTCTCTTGAAAC
Organism: Craterostigma plantagineum; assembly: GCA_027422505.1. Classification (NCBI taxonomy): domain Eukaryota; kingdom Viridiplantae; phylum Streptophyta; class Magnoliopsida; order Lamiales; family Linderniaceae; genus Craterostigma; species Craterostigma plantagineum. The sequence goes on from JAPQWV010000120.1 coordinate 950,502, forward strand.
ACTTGAGCACTACAAAATTGAAACATTGTCTCAGATCATTCGGAGATTTCGCCCTTCGATTTGGCATCTTGGTGGTGCTATATACCGTCAAGCCTCTCATGTATATGTTTATATCCCTGACCCATGGCTATTCATGATTCATCGTGTGCCATTAGCTAGTTATAACTGTTTTCTTGTTTTCTACCTGGTGAAGTTGATCCGTAGGCATGATCCCTACTCATGTTTCTTTGAATACGCAACTTTGATACTGAATTGCCTTCAAAGTTGGTCTCTCCAGAATCTCACCTCTTTCTTAATTGGCCATTCTATCACAACAGACGCAGTTTCGAAGTTTTGGATTGAGTTCAAACCCTTCATCTGGGAATTTTAGCAATGCTGGTTCTTACCGAATAATCGGTCCCACCCCAAATCATTCCCGTTCTGCAGCAAACTCGAAAGGGAGACACGGAACAAATCTTGAGTATCCAAGTATCTCTTACGATACTATCGGTAGTTCAAATGATAAAAACCGAGGACCAAGGGCTGCAAAGATCAAAAGTATAAAGAGCTTTGCGGAAGATGTTGAATGTGCTGAAGCGAGGACCAATCGCATCAACTCTCCAGATTTCACCACTGATTACCAGCAAGCGAGGTTTTTCGTTGTCAAGTCCTTCAGCGAAGACAATGTCCACAAGAGCATAAAATACGGTGTTTGGTCAAGCACCCCCCTTGGGAACAAAAAGCTTGATGCTGTCTATGGTAGGGCAAAGGAGATCAGAGGCCCATGTCCTATATTTCTGTTCTTCTCGGTAAGAAGATCATACCCATTGTTTCCCATTCTTTTTCACTTGACTCATTTTGATAGTTCCTTGAAATTCCTAACCAAGAATGCCTTTGCGATGATCACACAGGTTAACGCAAGCGGGCAGTTTTGTGGCGTAGCTGAAATGGTTGGACCCGTTGACTTTGACCACGACGCAGATCACTGGCTTCAAGATCGTTGGATTGGTCAGTTTCCCGTCGATTGGTGGATCATAAAAGATGTTCCCAACAGTTGTTTTCGCCATATAGTTCTTGAAAACAATGACAACAAGCTAGTTACTCAGAGCCGAGACTTGCAAGAGGTTGAATCTCTTCTCAGTTGTTTTGTCTTCTTTTTTTTTTTTTGCAAACTCAAGTCATCAGCTCAGTTTATTATCCTTTTATTTCGGGTCAGCAGAAATTCTTTTAAGGTCTTTTTACACCGTCGAGAAGTGAAATCGTGCTATTTCTATTGCAGGTGAAACTAGAGCAGGGAATCGAAATGCTGAATATTTTCAAGAACCATGAGGCTGATACAACCCTTCTTGACGATTTCAAGTTCTACGATGAGCGCGAGAGGGTTTTGATGGAGAGGAAGGCAAAGGAAAGAGCCACTTCGATGATTATGGTTGACAGAAGTGAATCTGTAAATAAGCTCTCAGACAACTTGACTAAAGCACTTCGCATCTGATCTTTGAAAAGCTAAGTATAGCTGTGTGTGTTCGTTTTTGTTGAAGTAAAGCAGCTTCAATTGTATTATTATAGAGATCCTTGTCATGTAATGTAAGACTATAGCAGAAATTTGATGAACCTTTTTGTTTCTTCTTGTCTTTGTTTAGACATCAATATACTTTTTAATTGTTCTTTCCCATTGCATGACTTCTTCGCGAAGCTTGAATGAATACTACGATAAAACGATAACTTGTTCAGAGATATAATTTACGTATTAGAAGCTGTTAACCTTCTTACACAGTGGTGTTACCATAACATCAATACCTTGAATATTCTTGATAGATGAAATACGAACATTGAATTTCTTACAACTCTTTACCTTACAACAGCATTATATATAACCTAACAATACAGATACTACAGTAGAGTCTTGGTCGTCGATCACACATATATTGCACAACATTTATGTCTCCGACACTTGCGTGAGATTTTGGGTTTGATTTTTCTTACCATACCATCGATTTGGGACTTCAAATTATTGCGCCTGCATAAATTTGTCATATATATGATTTATGTTCAAAGATGACGATAAAGCTATTGAGAAGTAAGTTAAACACACGAAAGTTCTCAAAACTCATTCCATATGCTGGAAACTGAATTATCTACATATAGAAGCAAGAAGATTAGGTTAGTGAATAAACCAATTAGATCATCAAAACAAGAACAGAAAGGAAACTGATTTGATCTATCCAATAGTGAAAACATATAATCCAAGTCATTTGGTAACTCAAAAAAACGTTCATTACTTCTAGTTATCGAGATCAAACCCTACTCGAGTTAAAACAATATTTAGAAACTACCAACACTATTCTCATCATTTCAGCAATGTTTACCAAACCAACATGAAACAAAAATGGTATACAATTTAGGCAAGGTATGTTTATATAGATCATTTTAGCCATGTTTTCGAACATTTGATGGATACGTAAAGCCAAGAAAATTAGGTTAGCTTGGAACACAGAAAGCTAGTTGTATATTTCCTTCAGTCCTTGTAAAAATCTCAAGAACACACACACAAACATAGACACACGGTTCAGCACTGAAATAAAATCTTCTTCGTGTCAAGGCTATGTAGTATACTACCCCTGCCTGGTGATTTCTTCAAAAGAAGTAGTTTAAATCCAAAATGCTTCAATTAATTAGCATCCTTTTTGAAGCTCTATACTTGGATCAACCCTTTGCTGGAACTTAGAGCAACTTAGAAGCAATTCCAACTAAATGCTTTCCAAAAACTGCAAGAAAATGTTCTAGTAATAAAATGCCACAGCGTTCAGAATTTCACACTGTGAAAGAGTTGAGAGATGAAATAGGTACCTTAGCCAGTATATATATGAGTGTCTGTTTAATTTGTTAGCCAATACATACTTGTCCTTGTTCATACTGAAAATGGGCGTTTGTAGCAAAAAGAAAATGGAATTCAAATGATGAAAAAGCTTACTCTTTTCACATGGCATCCCATCCCTAATCCGCTCCATTTCCTTGCCTGAAGGTTGAGAAATCATCCCAGTACATTTTATTTGAGGAAATCCGAGGAAAATATATACATCTCTTTTTCAAGAAATCCAAGACAAAACTATAGCAAACATAACACATGTTAAGCACAGTTTTTGACGGCTCCTACATGCGAGATACAGGAATATTAGGCTACAAAGCAAGTATAGTATGAAGCGATTGTTTTTTGTACTAAATAAATCAAACAGTTCAGTCAAACATCTGCAACAAAAAAAGAAACTGCGAAACAAATTAGAAAGCGCAGAAGTGGGATATGAACAGGTATATAATGGAAAAACTACCTTATGAACTGAACTAAAGCCACCAAACAATTTAAGTATTATACCTCCCACACATTAAATCACCACAGTAATGAGGCGAGGTTTCCCATCTATCAAAACCAAATATTTTAATTTAGTTGAGGATAAGATTAAAAGTGGGGTTTAGTGTATCATAAAAAAGCCTGCTTTGCTTGCCCATTTATCGAGGGAGACAGCAATTAATTGAATTTTCTCGTCCCAATATCTTCTCAAAACATATCCACATTCCACGCATAAAGCAAACATCTCATATCTCCTGTTGTATTGCGAAAGGCCATTGCAGTGTGTCAGCTGTTGTCTTGCGTGTTTTTTGACCTCTTGTGCGTCTATGAAGCTTATGTTTTTATTACAGATTCCTGCATAAAATATTGAACTATCACCAATCATTTACCTTTCTTCGACCCTAATTCTCGAAGCTAAATCTATAGCGTGACAGAAAGAGAAGTGAGCACACGTAAAAAGCAGCTCATTTATAGAGAACAAAACTGCATTCTTGTGCTCACTCTCTTCTGTCACTCAAATTCTGCACTTGGCTTTTGTTTTTTGAAAAAAAACCCTCATCTTTGATTGGCCATTAGGTGTATAAACTTGTCTTTTTTCTGAAACTAGTCGAGAGGAAAAGCCGTTACAGAAGGTAGAAGATAAAATTAGGGTTTCTGGGGGGTGTGGCAAACAGAAGAGGTGGCTTTACTATATAAGGGAGATTTCAGTTATTAAATGATGAGGTAAGTGGTTGTTTGTTAGTAATCAATTAGTACTACGCTGGAATCAACTTGTCAATGTCTGTACTTGAAAGAAACAGACAAAACAGCTGTGGAAAGAGTGAACTCAACTCTCAACTAGCAATTCAATCAACTTTTTCATAATACTGCAATTTCTTACATACCCTAACAACGTTGAATAATCAGGACGATTGGGAGTCTCACATCAGGGCAGTTGAACCAAGTTCGCTAAGGTCTTTTTAATATTAGGAACAAATTAGCACTCAATTGTTGGATTTGTAATTCCTCAAAAATCACATCTTGATATGGAATCACATACTGTCCCCAAGTGATAATTGATTCGATTTTATTTGGGCACTTCGAAGTTAGAAGGGACATAGAATAATTTATTGCTAATTGGATTCGTCACATAGCTAGCTAACAATAAGACTTAGATTCGATAAAACTTAATAATAATGGAGTTCAAAACTCTGAAATATTATGACAAAGCACGCTCTCTCCATTACCGAGAACGGTAAAGGCCAATACTAATAAACCCTGCAACAGAAGACAATAGCAAAAATACTAACCTTACAACTGATAGCTAACAATATATATAGCAAGAACATAATACAGATAGCTGAACATTTAAATTTGATCAACCACTTTCTATTATAATATTCATCTTGGGACGAAGCTTTCTGCATCAAAATTCAAAATAAAAGAAGTTGTGGGCCAAAAGCAAGCGCACAGGTGCAACTAACTGTGTATTTGTTTTCGTAGATTCAAAGCAAACACATGCATTTCCAGGGACCACGCACACTGCGCTTGTCGTTTTGAGGAATTATATTACACAAAGTCTCACCCCATTTCTAGCTTCTTATTTTGAGGAGACTTTGGACTTCTGATGTAATAAATTTGTTTCTATTTTTCGTTTTAGATTGGCGCTACTCTATAGTGTTGTTAAATCAAATGTACCCACCACTTAATAATAGATATCTGACAAATTATATTGATGACTTCGTCGCATTTACACATATCAAGATATCATCGTAGAGATGATCATCATTTTTGTCACTCTCTTGTTGAGCGTAAGACAATGTATGCAGAGAATTGACTTTGTAATAATAGTAAGTCTTGATAGAAATGGAGCCCTTTGGCAAACGTTGATCAAATCAACAGTGCTCTTTACCCTCCTTAACCATCATGTTGATGCTGTTAGTTGAGCATTCGATTCGAAAGTGTGCAAGGAAATGATCAATTGTTTCCAATTTGTAAGAAGATAAATTAAAAATAACTACAATTTGAGAAGATAGGTTTCCTTCACCAAAGGCCGAAGCTATTATTACGGACCAAAAAACCCCGCCGAACATAATACGCTCATGTCTTCTCTTCCAACTCTCTCCCTCTCTCTCTCTCTCTCTCTCTCTCTCTCTCTCTCTCTCTTTGTCTAACACAAAAGGCAAGATTTTTATACCAGAAATGCCCTTCTGCAACAGCCCAAAAAAATAAAAAGAATAGACTCTCTCCCCTCCCACCCCATCTTCGTCATCGACTTCACTAGTGTCCATCAATGACAAACTACTGCTTCCATCTTTTTATTGCGCTTACTATTATTATTTATAACTGTTGCTCGAATCATGGGCCTTTTCGGCCTTTGCCTTGGTCAGAGTTTTTTTTTTCACAGGAAACCCAACGCCAAAGCAAAATCAAATCAAAGCCAATTTTCCAGTTCCTTCCCACCACCTCATAGTTTCCTTTTTCTATGTCTATATGTGGCTCTCTTCTTTTTTCCCATCTGTCCTATCCATCTATATCTATCTATCTATACCCCTTTCCTATCTTTATTGCACGAGCCCACCTCTATTTCGTGTTCATCGTAAACTATTCACTGTCAAAACCTATTTCGTCTTGTTGCGATGAGTTAAATAGGGGTTGACAAGATCAAAGTTCAGACCTTTTCGTGGTTCTTTGGGTTTTGTGAGATGATGTCTACGAAGATCAAGGGGTTTTCTTTGGATTCGAAGGCAGCTGTAGAGGATGTTAAGAAGGCCAGATTGAAGCATCGGAGCCTAATTCAAGACTACGAGGAGCTGCAAAAGGTTTTATTTTTAGTCCCCTTTTGAGTTGCTTTGTCTGTAAATTTTGCAATTCTTGCTTTTCTTTTCCTTTTCTTAGCCTTTCGTTTTCTGGGTTTGGTCCTGAATCTTCGATCAGTTAATTTGCTCGTTTGTTCTTATGATTTTTTTCTTTTGAGTTACATTTTTCAGATCCGATGGAACTTGATCTGTTTGTCCTTATTTCTCTTTTGGCCTTGTTTTTTGTCAGACAGCAGTTATTGTCTGTGTATTTAACAATCTCTTGATGGTGGATTAGCCTCTTTGAAGTCTTATTACTGTTCAGTGGTCTTAAGAGTTTTAATCATGAATTTCCAGTCTCTTTATTTCACCTGGGATTTAGGACAATTTCCTTCTCAATGATCACTTGAATATCTCTGCATATGAACTTGGATTGATTGTAGATAAGCACTTAAACTTCTTGTGAATGAACTTAAAAGTTGATCTTAAGTCCTCTGTTGCTGCTTGCATTTTCTATACATCATCAATCTCATAGGAAGTGAATGCTATGAGAAGCCGATTGGATGCAGCAAAGAATAAGAAGCTGATCCTCGCTGCTGAAGTTCGGTATATCCCTTCAAAACCTTGAATACACACGTTCTTACAGCGTATGCAACTTTTATCAATCGAGTCTTAATCAGTTCTGTTACCTTATCATTCGTAGGTTTCTACGAAAAAGACGCAGAAGCCTCGTCGAAACAAACTCAGCAGCACATTCAGCGCAAGAACAATTGCAAGAGCATGGTTCGACTCCTCTGCACCAAACGGAAAGTACGAAGAAAGGTACCACCAAAACCACAAAAGAAGCTGCTGCTGGTAATAAGCGAACACTGCGTTCAGGTTTGCTTTCGAATCCCAAGAAGCAAAGGGAAGTTAATCGGGCGCGTAAGGTAGCGTTCAGTGGTGCGAAGGAGCATAACTTCGCTCAAATTCATAGTTCCCCAATGTCAGATTTGACGAACCACAGAGAATCAAGAACACTTAACGCTCTTGATTTGAACCACAATCCTCCTTCTGTGAAAGCTCCAACCTTTGACTTGAACGAAATATCGGTACGCAAAGAGGTTTGTTTCTCTGTGTTTTTTTCACTTTCATGGAAAACACCCTCTAATTGTTTTTCCTGTGCAACAGACTGGGGACGACGCGAACGGTGGGCTTGAGTTAGAGTCGAGTAAAAGCGTATTAGGAGTCGAGCATCAGAATGATTTGAAGTTGAGTTCGATTTCTCGTGTGGGGAAGAGAAAGATTTCATGGCAAGATCCCCTCGCCTTGAGAGTTGTATGAAAGATTAGAAAGTGGAATACTTTGCTCCATGGACTATGCTAATATTATCAGAGTCAAATAGTGGGTTGTTTTACCATTATTATCATTGTAAATGGTACATAAATAGCAGAATGCATAAAATGTTCAGAACCAGAACCACATTATCCCTCACAACAAGGCAACGGTAGGAACTCTTCATAAACTATGATGGCGATGAAGTGAGAGGATAGCTCTAAAAACAGCCCTCACAAGCTGAAACTTTCGAATCCAACAACTTCTTACCATTATCACGAGCCCACAACCTTCATCACACCAGCGAAAAAGGCTTCCTGGTAAAAGACATCTCCCACTTTACCGAGAATTTCCTTCACTGCCTCGGAGTCCAGCGTTCCATAGAGTACCAAATCCCCGACAACTTCACCAAAGCTAGAAGGTGCTTTTGGCAAATCGATAGCAAGATCGTCCAAAAGCCCGGCGAAAAGGAGGCACCCGTCAACAACATCTTCTGCTCTTACAGCTTTCATAGCACATAAGTGGATTAGAAGTTTCCCAATAGGCTCGACATGAGGTGGGCTTTTCTCCAAACCGAGCGATATGGCTTCTTTAACAAGCTGAGGATGCTATTAGTTCTTCGACGCACTGCAAAGCTTCGTCCAAGAGCCTAACGTTAAAAGTATTCCTCGAGCAGCGAGCGTGTTTTTCTCCTTAGCTCATCTTGGCTCACTTTCTTGGACAGTGTTTTTTCAGCTTCTGAATGAATCTCGGAGATGGTTTTGGCTTTCATCTGTGAAGCAGTTTAGCAATTATGTGATACAGAACACATGCGATATTTAACTTAAATGGGTGATAGATACCTCTTCACGCCTTGGAACCCATTTATTGGCACGGAGATCAAGAACGTTGCGGACCATGAACCTAAGACGTGAAGCCAGATGAGAATACGTGCACAGATCTTTCAGGCGACCAAAATACATGTCGTTGATGCGCTTTGACTTTTGGTTCTCATCAAGCTGCTTGCCGATGGTGTTAAAGAACTGACATATGGCCTCAACATTCTCCTCAGGGGGGCAATTCTTTGGATCTGGACCCAGAAGCTCCTGTCAAAAATTCATCCTTTCAGACAGTTAAGCAAAATGATAAAGCTTAACATTTCTACTAAGTGAAGATGATGAAAGGACCTGAACAATGTGATGAACAATCTTCTCTGGAACCATCTTCTGTTTTAAGAGTTCGCCAATCAGACGAATGTTTCCTAGGGTGCGAAGTTTAACTAACCGGTCTTTGTCTATTCGTTCCTGTTCTTTGCTCAGGAGCAGTCATCTTCTGTACCTCTTCCCTTAATTTGTCAGCACCTTCAAATGCTTCCTGGCAATTATTCAAGAGAACCCGCTTGAATGTGATCTCTTTTCCACCTTGCTCATCCGACGGGAATGGAGGAAGTTTCTCGTTAAGATGGGAGCATAGCAAGGCATACATAGGGCAAAATGTTGGCTCCAATACAGCCTTGTCAAATACCAAGGAGATAACATCCTGCAAAAGAAGCAACAGTAACATAAGGCCGAGGAAAGCATATAACTCAGGGAACTGAGCAATTAGATGTAAAAGCTTAAAAAAGAAACCTAAACCTATAATACATTATATTACAGCACTACAACAGGATGAACTACCTTCAAAATGTCAGCAGATGTGATTCCAGCATCAATCAGTTGGCCTTTCAGAAGTTCGAATTTTTCAGGAGTCAGCTTATTCAGTATCCTATATATGAAGTTAGTTGATAACACAAATCACAGATGATGATTTCACAATTTTACCAAAACCAACACGTCCCAAAGAACATAGGCAGGAATATTAGATAACTCAAAAAAGAATAAAAATTCGCATTTACATACACATGAATGCGGTGGTGTAAGACATTACCCCTTCACTGTTTTCAGAACACGGTCCTTCTCAGAAAGGCTCCCTCTTTGGACAGACCATGGTACATCTGCCTTGATTAGAGCAGGAGAAGCCTACGTCGAAATAAGTGAAATGATTGGTATTTCTCGATAAACGCATGGAAAACTATCACCACTATAGTAACAGAAAAACAAGAAGGAAGTCTCATAGTATGCTATTCGCTGAAATATGTACCCCTGGGTTCGAAGGAATCTGTGCCCTTGCAAACTGTGAATTCAGCTGTTCTTGCTTCTTGTATTGAGTTGAGTCATGGACATCGAAGTCTCTGGCTCGTGTTGCCTCCCAGGACCTCTCCTCATCAGAGGCAGGAAATTGTGCAGATCGGTTACGCCAATCGCGGCTGTCAGGTTCAGTATAGCGACCCGGGGCCTGTTTCTGGATCTATGACAAAAAGCAAACACTATATGTATCAAAGGAAGGAAAAAAATATATTATGATTAAAAATGGATATAAATGAGAATAACACAAACAAAGCCATCACTGGTCCTCACAAATCCACGAGCTTCAAAGAAGCAACCAAGAAATCATGGAGAGAACAGTCGCAAGATGAATCACAACATGTCAAGCTTGTTATTGACGACTTACGTTAGCTTCTCCACCGCTCCGGTTGGTGTTTGAGCCGAAAAATTCAGCTTCAACTTCATGTTTTACTTTTAGAATATCCTCCGTAATAGTGATAACCTACAGAAAATAAAAAACGGAAACAGATTCACAATTTTATTTTCTTCTACTATTTATTACCTATTACCTAAAGAAAGACGGGAAAAAAATCCAAAAAATATAAGCAAAATGATGACAATAAGCAGACGATCTCTAGCAACTTCACAACTCTACGAGTCCACGTAAACTTCACCTTTCCTTTCTCAGCAGCAGCAACTGGTCTCTAGTGTAACGGATTCGTTCTTGGCCCGCAAATCGAGGCTCTCCTGCCTGTTAATACGTTATACATAAGCTTTATCACACCAAACAATCATACAAAAGTGGAGGCAAAACATAATGAACATATTCCGACCTTCCAACCAAAGACATTGAAGGAAACATATCTATGGGAAGTGAAAAAGTAGCGATACATAAACATGAGATGGGAACATCAAACTTGAAAATCTCCAGACTTCACACAGGCCCATAAAAAATTCTCCATAAGAAAGGCAGAACAAACGCTTATATAAAAATTATCCAGCGCACAATTCCGCTGAAATCCAGCTACAAAAGACGAAAAGAACATGCCTTGGAAGAAGAAACAGCGGAACCACCATGGGGACGCAGCAGCGGACCATCGGAATTGGCCGACGAAGACGAATCGAATCGAGCGGCACCAAAAACCCTGCTTCCACCGCGATTTCCACCACCTGGTCTCAAGCTCACCGCAGCTTGATCAGCCTGCATGACTCAACTAATCCACACCTCAAATCTCGAACGACAGATCTCCACCCTATCCATCTATGCGCGAATCCACACACACACACACACACACACAGAGACTATTGCCTGCATATATGAGTCGCCGAAATCTTCGATCAGTCGGACTCAGCTTCGAAAATGGGAACGACCTCGTCGTTGCAGTTGAGCTGCACCGTAGAGCCGCCTTGTGGGTCCCACTTCAGCGGCCGGCGAGGGCCTCTCTCAGGGAGGCAATGAGCGCTGAGATGGGGTCTAAGGACTGAAGCGCCGGCGAGCTTCCGTAGAAGTAGATAGATTGCGGGCGTCTGTGTGTGTGTGACAACAATGGTGGTCGCCGTCTGTGTTTTTGCTGAGATTTTTCGTCGTCTCTCTCTTGGATTCTTGGGAACGTGCGCTTTGTCACGGTATAATATCATTTTCAGCCCAGTCGATGAACTTATACTTGCAATTAGATACCCATAAAATTTGCACATTCGAAATGAGACCTCGAATTTGTAGTAATTGTCTTGTCTCTTAAGCTTAAGCATGGCATGGTGTTCAGTTTACTGTTTTGAAATCTATTGAGAAAATTAAGAAAACAATAAATAAAAAGATGAGTGAATTTGGAGAAATTATATATCTATGTCAAGTAAAAAATATATCTCATTTAAAGGACCCTACATACATATATAGGGTTTTAGTGAGGTTCTCAATATTTTCTCTTCTTCAACCTTCTCTTTGGTGCTTCTCTTATCCACAGACCAGAAGCACACTTGCGAGTAGCTATGGCGTCAACAGCACCATTTTCGCCGAGCCCAAGAGCTCAGTTCCACTACACGTCAGCATATTCTCAACGGCAGAAGACCACCAAAAGATTAGCTATACTTTGCGTTTCTAACCCTCAGCTGCAGAATAATTCACAAACCATTCAGCTGGCGTCTTCGTCTTTCCCTCAAACACTCAAACTACCGTCGATTCACAACCCAGCCCAAGCTCTCCCACCTCCTCTGTCGGATTCTACCGACGAGAACTTCACCGATTGCCCTGAAAAGATGGCGACTCTAAGGAGGATTCCCAATGGGTTGTCGTCGAACCTTACAAGGGATTCCAAGGACAGAGTGTTCATCCAAGATCCTCCTTGGGTTTCCTCTCTTTACATGAAGAGTCTGTTCTTTCCGAGCAGGAGCAAAAGTGGGGTCAAGATAGCGTTTCAAGAGATGGAGAGGCGCAAGTATCATTTGCTCAAGAAGAGGCAAATCAAAGCGGAGACTGAGGCATGGCAGAACACGGTGAATGAGTACAGAGAGTTGGAGAAGGAGATGCTCGAGAAGAAATTGGCGCCTAATCTTCCGTATTTTAAGAAGCTGATGCTGGGTTGGTTTGAGCCGTTGAGGGAAGCTATTGAGAGAGAACAGAACTCTGGGAGGTCGAAGAAGAACAAGGCTGCATTTGCACCTTTCGTTGATGCGTTGCCCGCCGATAAAATGGCTGTGATTGTCATGCATAAGATGATGGGATTACTGATGATGGGTGGTAAGGAGGATCGGTGTGTGCGTGTGGTGGAGGCTGCAGTTCAAATCGGTGTGGCTATTGAGCACGAAGTAAGTAACCTTTTCCTGTTTTACGGAGTTTGGAGGATTTATTGTTGTTGTTATCTGTATTCTTGCTTTTTGTATCGATGCATTCTGTCTTTAGATTGACGTTTTTGACTGGCCTACAACTTCGTTATGATGATCATGGTGCCTTCGTTCTAACTGATTGTTGTTCCAGGTTAGAATCCATAATTTCTTGGAGAAAACAAAAAAATATGAGAAAAGGGAGATTGTTGGTGAGGGTGAAGGCCAAGGGGATGTGATCTCGAGTAAAGAAGCTGCAATATTGAGGAAGAGAGTCAGGAATTTGATTAAACGGAATAAGGTAATGGACGTGCAAAAGCTGGTGAGAAATGAAGACGTGACGCCATGGGGTCGTGACACACAGGCTAAGGTTTGAAAACTCTATTATGTTTAATCTTATAATCCATGTTTGATAGTATATATAGATAATACTTTTATATTTCTTGTATAACAATTTATGTTTCGTGCAGTTAGGATGTTTACTAATAGAATTGTTAACACAAAGTGCTTATGTGCAACCACCAGTTGATCAATCAGCTGACTCTCCACCTGATGTTCGCCCAGCTTTTAGGCACATTATAAAAATTTCAACCAAAGAGCCCGGGTAAGAAATTTGTCCCATAGAATAGTTAGCCTATAACCTTTTATGAATAGCTACCACAGTTAAGAAATGGTTAGAGATTGCGACACCTTTTATATATAGGCTCTTTATATATAATTTATGAAGAATATCTGAATGGCTTTGTATCTGTCAGGCAAACACTTGTGAAGAGGTATGGAGTAATAGAATGTGATCCTCTGGTTCTTGAGGGACTTGATAAGACTGTGAGTCAATACGTAAATTTCTCTTTATTTATTTGAAAATGCACAATTGGAAGGTTTTCCAGTGATGTGGTAGATGTTCTCCTTTTTCTTTCCGTAATTATCTTTTATCTCGCCTTTATCACTTGATTGGGTTTTTTTTTTTTTCACTGGATTGGTTTTTTTTTTTTTTTATCACTGGATTTTTTTTTGAAGACTGGATAATACTTTGCAGGTTAAGCATATGATGATTCCATACGTTCCAATGTTGGTGCCACCTAGAAAATGGAAGGGGTATGCTTTCCTTGCTGTAATAAAATAAATGTGACTGATAAACTGTGTATACTTGACAGTTCATTATCTTTGACACCTCTCAGGTATGACAAAGGTGGATATTTCTTTTTGCCATCATATTTGATGCGTACTCATGGGTCTAGGCAGCAACAGGATGCTGTCAAAGCTGTGCAGACAAAGCAAATGCATCGAGTATATGAGGTGGGAGCTTGAATTCTTCATTTCTATACGATATAGTTCCATGTTAGTTATGCATAGTTAGTATCTCATTCTCATATATTGAATCCCCTACCCTCTAAAATGTATGTTTCATCCGAGAGGGTAAGTTATCAGTATTTCAGATTTGTTCATGTGTTTAAGAGCTGTTTGACATTAACTGCATATTCCTGATTAAGCATGCAGGCCCTTGATACCTTAGGAAACACTAAGTGGAGGGTCAATAGACGTATACTAAGTGTCGTGGAAAACATTTGGGCTGGTGGAGGAAACATCGCTGGTCTCGTCAATCGAGAGGATGTAGGTGCTCCTTTAGTATTCTTGCCATATTCTTTTATCACAGCCCATATGACACTCTTTGTACTAAAAGGTCTTTTCTTTCTATGTTTGTTATGCTAACCTTTCAATTTTGGCATTTTCATGATGAAGCTACCTATCCCTGAGTTGGTCTCAGATGACGATGAAGAAATAAAGCAGTGGAAATGGAACCGATTTAAGGCGAAGAAAATTAATCTAGAGAGACATTCACAACGATGTGACATGGAACTCAAGCTTTCTGTAAGTTCCATGTAATTTTGTTTATTGTGAGCAATGTTGCAAAACTCGTTAGGCGCTAGTGCCCAGCAGGGGCCTAGCGCCTAGGCGGCCTAGGCGGGGAGTAGGCGGTTTCTAGGCGGAAATTAGGCGGTATACATATTTTTATTTTTTTATTTTATATGCTAATTACCAAAGTAAATATATATTTGATTTATTCATCTACAAAAATAATATCCTTAATAATATTTTTGGTATAAAAAAATTTCAGAGAAATAAAAAATAGAAAAAAAAAACATAACACGGCCGCCTAGCCCGAGTAGTCGGCCGCCTAGCCCGAGTAGTCGGTTCTGACGCCTAGACTGGCCGACTAGGTGGTACTCGCCTCGGTCACGCCCGCCAAGCGCCTAGGCGCCGCCTACTCGGCCGCCTAGGCCGAGTTTTGCAACAATGATTGTGAGTTGTCACGGTTAATCAAATTCTGACAACTCTGTACTTGAAGATATACCCCTGTAGATGGTTAGTAGCGAGTGCTGTCTTTGTAATAGTTATTTTCATCGCATCTATTCACTAGGTTAAGTTGATATAACAGCCTTAGTTATATATATGATTATGCTGGTAAAATTAAAGGTAGAGGGATTACATTTAAGCAATGTATTATTAACAGGTTGCTAGGAAGGTGAAAGAAGAGGAAGGTTTCTATTATCCGCATAATCTCGACTTTAGAGGCCGTGCTTATCCAATGCACCCACACTTAAATCATCTAAGTTCAGACCTGTGTAGAGGAATTCTTGAATTTGCTGAAGGGAGACCTTTGGGGAAGAATGGGTTGCATTGGTTGAAAATACATTTAGCAAATCTATATGGAGGGGGCATTGAAAAGCTTTCGTACGAAGGGCGCATCTCATTTGTGGAAAACAATATTGCAGAGATACTCGACTCTGCTGATAACTCTCTCAATGGAAATCGCTGGTGGTTGAATGCCGAGGATCCATTTCAGTGCTTGGCTGCTTGTATTAATCTTTCTGAAGCCTTAAAAAGCCCATCTCCGCACACAGTTATCTCACACTTGCCTATTCATCAGGTACCACTGCATGCATTCTTCTTCTGTCTTGACAAATTCACCTGAACGTTAAGGAAGGGAGGATATGAATTGAAAGTGATATTTATTACACTTATATTTGAAATAAGTGAACTAAAATTCAGAAGGTCATATCTTCTGGATTTCTTACTTTTTCTCTAGCAATTGCCTAGCAGTGACAAATTAATCATTTTGCTATATAATAAGGCACTGCTTAAGATTATATCGTGAAAATTCCTTGATAAAACTCTTTTCTATTGGATTATGCTTATTTCACGCTCTGTTCAATCTTAGGATGGTTCGTGTAACGGGCTTCAGCATTATGCAGCTCTTGGAAGAGACAGTGTATGTGTTTCTCAACATTTTGCTGCCTTCTTTTAGAAGTTTATACTAATCCATTCAGCTATTCAATGAACATTCATGCATGGAATGGAAATCAATAGAAAATGTTGTAATATAGTCGGGGTGAATGTTGCATAATCCATTCAACTATTCGATGAACATTCATGCATGGAATGGAAATCATGTTTAATGTTGTTTATTTGTCATGCGGATAGATGGAAATACTCTTCAATCAACTGACATTCATGCCTGATGATTTCAGTCTGAGGCTGCTGCAGTCAACTTAGTTGCAGGCGACAAACCTTCAGATGTGTACTCAGAGATCGCAGAGAGGTTGGTACATTTCACTATTTTTTGGGCTTAAAGTTTTGGAATTGTCAGTCAAGTAGATAGAAAACTTGTATTTTTTACCAATGGAGTAATAGTAGATTATATTTGTCACTTCATTTCTTATGAATTGGCCAAGTAATTTTCAGATGAAAACATAAGCATATGATTTGTTTTTCTCCTTAGGGTTCACAATATCATGAAAAGAGATAGCGAGAAAGATCCTTCTTCAAATCCAAGTGCTGTTCTAGCCAAAATTTTGATTGGTCAGGTAAACAGTTAACGACTAATAGTTCTTTAAGATTATTTTTTTATATGTAACTTATAAGTGCTTTTCAGGTGGATAGAAAACTAGTGAAACAGACAGTGATGACTTCAGTGTATGGTGTCACATATGTTGGCGCAAGAGAACAGATAAAGAGACGTTTACAAGAGAAGGGTCTCATTGATGACGACAGGTTGCTCTTTAGCGCAGCTTGTTATGCCGCTAAAGTAAGTTTCATTTGCAAATAAATAAAATATTTTCTTTTTTAAAGTGAAAGATCGCAGCTTCCTCGATAATATGGCTATGATTATACCTTCTCAAATATTAAGCTTAATCTTATCTTCATAGGTGACTTTGGCAGCTCTAGAGGAGTTATTTCAAGCTGCACGTTCGATAATGGGGTGGCTGGGTGATTGTGCAAAGGTCTGTAAATTAACTTGAAAAGAGAGTACCCTAAATTTGGAATTTCATGTAAATAAAGTCGATTTATTTTGGGACTATTATATGTATAAAATACAGATTATTGCCTCAGAAAATCAGCCCGTTCGGTGGACAACTCCACTTGGTCTCCCCGTTGTGCAGCCATACTTCAAATCTCAACGTCATGTGGTTAGTCTTTTGTTATACTGATGGGAGAATTTGATGCCCTTATATAATTTATATATATATATATATAGGTACATATTTGTATGTTAGATAATGCAAAAAAAACACAATTGTCCTTTGATTGTTCGACATGTTCTTACAACATATCTTGACCTTCAGATACGAACTTCTCTTCAAGTTTTGGCTTTGCAGCGAGAGGGCAGTTCGGTGAGTTCTAAATATTTTACCTAATTAAGTTGCATTTTGGACCTCATCATTACAATCGCTTTCACACTTCCCAGGTTGAGGCAAGAAAACAGAGAACCGCTTTCCCACCCAACTTTGTGCACTCATTGGATGGTTCCCACATGATGATGACTGCTATTGCTTGTCGAGACGCTGGACTACGTTTTGCAGGTTTCACCTCATTCAACTGCCTCTAAAAAATTCTTCAATGGTCATACATTTGCCCCAAAAATATTGCCTGTTGATAATAAACCTGAAGTCATCGTTTGCTTCCGTCTTTTGCCAAACTATTGTGCTTAATGTTCAATATATTATCATCTTGTAGACGTCAATCACAGTTCATCAATGCATTTGTGTAGGTGTGCATGATTCGTTCTGGACACACGCATGTGATGTTGATAGGATGAATCAGATACTGAGGCAGAAGTTCGTTGATCTTTATAATATGCCAATACTCGAAAATGTAAGCCATTTCTCCATGCTTACTAACTTGGTTTATCCTTTTCTTTTCTCCCATCATGAAGAAGGGCTTACTCAAGTGTTTAATTACCGAATGCAGCTACTCGAGGACTTCGAAGCATCGTACCCAACACTAACATTTCCTTCTCTGCCGAGTAGAGGAAGCTTTGATCTCAATAGCGTTCTCGAGTCTCCATACTTTTTCAACTGATCCTAACCAACTCCGTTGTGCGATGCAATCGAGCACTTCTGAAGCTACTGATTTCAAAGCATTGTTCCTCTGTAAAGAAGAGCCGTGAACTTCAGGTGCACGATGAAGAACTGCTAACATTTGAACTCGTTAAAAAGACACGCTTTCATGTCTTTGTGAAAAATGAGCAGCAGAAGCAGAGTACGCTCAGCCTATTATGGGTTCGATCGATGAGCAAGCCTTTTTACGGAGTAAAGTTATTGTTTTGTGAGAGACCCTAGAGAGAAAGCATTGATTGGATTAGGGAGAATAGTTTCATACTTATCATCGGGGAAAAGATGTTAGTGAACTACCAGTGAGTTATATATAGGCCTGGGCTAGCTTAAACTAGATGAGGGAAAAGAGATTGTCCATGAAAATCAGAGATGGAAGGTATGTATAGCATTCTTAATATATGTAGATAATGGATATTTAATATTATATTCTGAAAATCTCATGCAAACATTTCTATAAATAGAGATTACAAATAAAAGATTTTCGTTCTTTAAATTAATGGCAACCCGTGTAAAAGAAATCTGTTGTTATCTGCATAAGCTAAGAGCCAATAATAGGCAACGAACTAAGTTCAATGTGTAGTAAAGAATGGCCTTGAATCGATGCCATCCATGGAAAGGTGGCTGACTGCCCACATAATATGTGAAGAAAGGCTAACAATAGCACTGCTTTCTCGGACAGATTCTTCTATTTAAGCTTCCCATCCTTTATGTTGATAGGCAAACCGCCCACACATATTGTCAAGAAACACTATTGACTTAAGATACGCACGGTTGTGAATATATCTTGTATATATAAATTCCCGAACGCAGTCTGTATAGCGAGCTGACCATGCAGATGAAAATGGGGAAGAATCTGGTGTTGTTATTCGTGCTCGTTTCTATGGTGTCGTGGTGTGTTGTAGCAGAAGGTAGAAAATCCGCAAAGGCAGTGAAGAGGACAGTACTGTTTAATCCTACTTTAGGTAAGTCGTTTTCTTTTAATAAGGGCATAGGTATCGAAGGTAGTGTTGGTGGTGGTGGTAGTGGCTCGGTTGGAGGCGGTGGTGGTGGTGGTTCTGAAGGTGGTGGTGGAGCAAGTGGCGGCACTGGTGGTGGGATTGGGGGTAGTATTGAAAAAAGAATTTGGGGCGATGTAGGAGGAGGAATTGGTGGTGCTGGAAAAGGCAATGCTGGTGGTGGTGGAGCCGGCGGGACTGGAGGTGGTGGAGTCGGCGGAGGTGGAGGAGTTGGGATTAGTATTGAAAAAAGATTTTGGGGTGATGTAGGTGGTGGTGGAAAAGGTAATGGTGGTGGTGGTTCCGGTGGCGGAGCTGGTGGTGGAGCAGGTGGCGGCGGCGGCGGGTTTGGGATTGGTATTGAAAAAAGGTTTTGGGGAGATGTAAGCGGTGCAACTGGTGCTGGTGGAAAAGGAACTGGTGGTGGTGGCGGTGGCGACAAAATTGATAGTAGTGCTAGTGGTAAGATTGGCGGTGGTGGTGCTGGAGTCGGTGGTAGTGCCAGTGGAGGAATTGGAGGAGGTTCTGGTGGTGCCGGAAGTGGATCAGGAGGGATTGAAAAAGGAACCGAGGGTGGTGTAGGTGGTGGAATTGGTGGCAGCGCGAATAGAGGCAAAAGTGGATCAGGAGGGATCGAAAAAGGAATTAGTGGTGGCAGTAGCGGTGGAGCAACTGGTGGAGTAGGTGGCAGTACTGGTGGAGCAAGTGGTGGAGGAGGTGTTAGTAGTGGTGGAGGAGCTGGCAGTAGCAGTGGAGCAAGTGGTGGAGGCGGTGGAAGTAGCGCTGGAGCAAGTGGTGGAAACGGTGGAGCAAGTGGTGGTGGTGGTGGTAGCGGTGGAGCAAGTGGAAGTAGCACTGGAGCAAGTGGTGGTGGAGGTGGGGGAGCAACTAGTGGCAATAATAGTGGAACTGGGAGTGGTGCAGGCAGTAGTGGGCAAAAGAACAATGGTATCGGGAGGGATTGAAAAAAACATTGGAGGTGGATCCAGTGGCGGCGTTAGCGGAGCCATAGGTGGCAGCGGAGGAGGTGCAAGTGGTGGTGGACTAAAGCACAGCGGGTCGGAAAGGTCCGAAAAAGGTAATGGTGGTGTAGGTAACAACGCTAGTGGTAGTGGTGGATCCAGCGGAAGTGGCGGTGGAGTTGGTAGCGGTGGAGTTAGTGGAAACAGTGGTAAAATTGGGGGAGGTACGAGTAGTGGTGAACAAAAACACAATGCATCAGGAGGGAGCGAGAAAGGCACAAACGGTGGAGCCAGTGGTGGCAGTAGTGGAGGAGCGGGCGGTGGTTCCAGTGGCAGTGGAAGCGGCGGTGGCAGTGGAACAAATAGCGGCGCAGTTAGTGGTACAAGTGGTGGAAGTGGGGATGGTGCGGGTAGTGCTGGGCAAAAGCGCAATGCATCAGAAGGTACCAAAAAAGGCACTAGTGGTGGAGCCAGTGATCATAGTGGAAGTGGCGGTGGAACTAGTAGCGGTGCAATTAGTGGTGCCAACGGTAATGGTGGACAAAAGCACGATGCATCGGGAGGGTCTAAAGAAGGGAATAGTGGTGTAGGTGGCGGCAGCGGTGATGGTGGAGGTGGTGCAAGTGGTGGTGGGCAAAACCAAAACGAGTCAGAAAAAGGCAATGATAGTGTAGGTGGAAGCAGTGGTGGTGGTGGAGGTGCTGCAAGTGGTGGTGGGAAGAAGCACAACGGATCAGGAGAGTCAAAAAAGACAAGGGTGGTGTAGATGGTGGCAGTAATGGTAAAGGAGGTGGCGAAAAAAAACACAATGAATCGGAGGGCACCAAAAAAAGCAATGGCGGTGTAGATAGTGGCAGTAGTGGTAGTGGAGGAGGTGGTGCAAGTAGTGATGGACAAAAAAACAAGGGATCCGGAGAGTCCGGAAAAGGAAAGGATGGTAGTGAAAGTGGTGGTGAACAAAAGCACAAGGGATCAAGAGAGTCCAAAAAAGGCAAGGATGGTGGTGAAGGCGGCGCTGAACAAAAGCACAAGGGATCGGGAGAGTCCAAAAAAAGTAAATGTGGTGGTAAAGGAAGTGGTGAAAGTAGTGGTGAACAGAAGCATAAGGAATCAAGAGAGTCCGAAAAAGGCAAGGGTGGTGGCAAAGAAGATGGTGAAAGTGGCAGAGAACAAAAGCACAAAGAATCAAGAGAGTCCCAAAAAGACAAGAATGGTAGCAAAGGAGATGGTGAACAAAAGCACAAGGAATCAAGAGAGTCCGAAAAAGACAAGAATGGTGGCAAAGGCGATGGTGAAAGTGCTGGTGAACAAAAGCGCAAGGAACGAAGAGAGTCCGAAAGACGCAAGGGCGGTGGTGAAAGTGGTAGCGAACAAAAGCAAAACGGATCGGGAGGGACAAAAAAAGGCAACGAGGGTGTAGGTGACAACAACAATGGTAGTCAAGGTGGTAGTGGATCCGATGAAGGTGCACTTAGTAGCGGAAAAAGGAACAATACTTCAGTAGAGATCGAAAAAGGCATCGGCGGCGGAGCAAGTAGCAGTAGCGGGCAAAAGCAAAATGGATCAGAAGGGTCCGAAAAAGGTACTGATGGTAGTGTAGGTGGTGGTGGTGGCAGCGGTTCATTTAATGGAAAAACTGGTGGGATTGGAGGCGGTGCAAGTAGTAGCGGACAAAAGCACAACGAATCGGTAGAGATCGAAAAAGGTATTGGTGGTGGAGCCAGTGGCAAACAAAAGCACAACGGATCAGAAGGGCCCGCAAAAGGTGTTGGCGGTGGCACTGGGCCAGTGGTGCAGTTAGTGGTAACGACGGTGGGATCGGTGGTGGTGTAGGCACTGGCGGAGAAAAGCGAAATAGATCAGATGGGACCGAAAAACGCAATGGCGACGGTGCAGTAAGTGGCGGAGCCAGTGGTGGTGCAAGTAGTGGTAACGGTGGTGGTGGTGGGACCAGTGGTGGTGCAGTTAGCGGCAACAGTGGTGGTGGGACCAGTGGTGGTGCAGTTAGTGGCAATAGTGGTGGTGGTGGGGCCCAAGGTGGTGCAGCTAGTGGCAATAGTGGTGGTGGCGGGGGACAAAAGCAAAGTGGATCGGAAGGTACTGAAAAAGGCGGTGGTAGTAGTGGAAGTGCAGGAGGTGGTGGTGGCGGTGCTACAGGCGGTGGAATTGGGGGTGGCGGTTGGCAACCTGGCCATGGGTCAGTTGAGATCGGAGAAGGCGATAATGGCGGCGACAAAGGTGGTGGGATTGGGGGCGGTGTAGGTGGCAAAAGTGGCGGCGGCGGTACCAATGATGGTGGTGGTGGTGAACAAAGTCATGGTGGATGGGCGATTGAAAAGGGCTTCAGTGGCAGCGTAGGCGGTGGTGCCAATGGTGGTGGTGTAGGCAGCGGTGGTGCCAATGGTGGTGGGGTAGGTGGCGGCGGTGGACAAAGTCACGGTGGATATTGGGGGATTGAGAAGGGCTTTAGTGGTAGTGTAGGTGGTGGAGGTGGACAACATGGCCAGGGATCATGGCGGTTCGAGAAAAGTTTCAGCGGTGGTATAGGTGGCGCAGGCGGTGCCTCCGGCACTGGTGGTGGTGGTGGTGCAGGCGGTGGGAATGGTGGAGGTGCTGGGATTGGGGGTGGTGGACGCATGGGTGGAGGTTTTAGTGGTGCAGTGGGCAGCGGCGGCGGCGGAGACGTCGGTGGAGGTGGTGGTATCAGAGGCGAATGGAGATTTGGGGGTGGAGGAACTGGAGGAGTCAACGGCGATGGAATTGGAGCGCCACGAAATTATTAATTAGGACGACGTTTCCTTTTTCCATTTTGTGTTATATTATAACATACCTCGATTGCGGCGTTGTATGTATCTAATAAGTGTAATTTTACCGAAATTAAATTGAGTTTATGAAGTCGCATGGTCTCTAAAATTATGCTCAGGAATTCAACATATTTAATTCCTCATTATCAAAATAAGTATTGAATATTATAGCACAAACATTAAACTAATGAATTCAATCATTAGACTTGGGCAGCTATTTACGAGAAGTTAGATATATACAAATATCCATTTTTGGATGGCGTCTTTGTTACTGAGTTTTCGGTCTCACAAACTGGACGCCGAAGCGCGCACAGAGAGTGCGTTTTGTTGCAGCGGCGATTTGCTTTCATTAGAAGGTAATCTCTGCCTTATTTCTCTAATTACTTCATGCGAATACAGTAACGATCATCGATTAGAGTTTTCTTAAGTGAATTACTTGACCACACTGAAGTTCGAAGGTAAAGCGTACGACGAAGTTGATTTTATCTCACTATAAATAAAAATAGATTTTTGATGTGGTAAAATGGGGAATTGATTGGCAATTACTGATCATATTTTTTGTCGTCACTGTAGCTATCTTACTTACCTTGATTAAGAATCTCATTAGTCATTGTAAATGAGGCCTTTAACCTCATCTTAGGGGGTGTTTATTTCGGGTGATCCACCGTGATGTGAATCGAGGTGATATGCCATCACTGTGTTTGTTTCGGGGTGATATTACATTTTGCATATCAATGTCATATTGGAATATTGTGTTTGTTTAATCGCAGTGATGTCTGTGGTGATTTGTGTGAATGTCATATTTAATATTATGTATATTATGCAGTAAAAGTGTTTTAATATGTTCATTTGAGGTAATATTTAACCTGATAGTTATTAATATTTAAATCAAATATATTTTTAAGAATTAATTATAAGCATGTGTTTTAATTCATAATTACTATATTTTTAGGCTTTAAACATAAATTTCTTAACCAATTATTTATTGAATGTATTTTATATAATTCTTCAATATAATTATTTTATGTTTTAAGCTTTGATAGATTACTCAATTATTAATTATAAGTATTTTCTATAATCCTTCAACATATTAATTTTATTTTTTAAGCATTTAATATATTTTTTAAGATTTAAATATGTTGGTTATGTAATTTAAAATATGAGTAAGGCTGTATAAGGAATGAATGTTAAATGATAAAGAGATAATTTTGTCCAAAGATATATTCACCATCACAGTGATGGAGGATCACCATGCTTTTTGGAAGTGATCTAAAAGCTGAAATATCACCCCGTTTAATCATCTCGGTGATCCATCATCATGGTGATGACTCATCATCTACGCTAAACAAATGCAGTGATTAGAAAGCGGTGAAATGATCACGGTGATGTTTTGGAAAATTCCCTAAAACGTCCCTTATCGTGATTCTAGTAAAGTTCTAGTAAAGTCGGCTGGATGGATGGATCTTTGTTGCCAATAATGAAATATTTAATGAAAGTACATTTCCTTCATTAATATTGAAACTACGGTAATACCATAAGTCAACAAATGACCAAAAAAAATAAAGGAAATGACTTCTGTGTGCCTCCTAATTAACTGATGGATATATATCCATTAATCAAGGCAATCTTTTACTAGCCTGACAAAAATCTAATACTACTAGGCCGCGTTCACTTGACTGGATAACTTAAGATAAAGTCCAATTTATCTTACACAATCATGTTCAGTTGCTAAAAATCAACATGGATAGAGCCCGTGACAAAAGTAGGCCCGTTACTATAAACTAACATTCTCGTATAAATTGTCTAATGGGTCTGGCCTAGATTAAAACGACAAACCCCTACTAAATAGAAAATTACCAAAAGCCCCTTCTATTTGAAACCCTGCAAAGCTTTCCATTCAATCAGTGCAACGAAACAACCGCCACCAGATTTGGGCATACCACGGCTAGCCCTAACAAGACCACATGACGAAATCGAAGAATAAAGCCCTCCTTCTGCCATCTTCGATCCGCTGACCCCCTCCTCTCGCCCCCATCGGCACACTCCACCACCTCAATTAGATGTAGAGCTCCTACCCTTCGTCACACTGAGTCACTGCTCAATCCGTCCTCTAACATCAGCTTGCTTTGCTTCACTGAGGCGGCGAGGACTCCATAGCACCTGATTCAGTCTTAGCTTTGTTCACCCAGCTACTGAAGCAAATCCGCATGTGAAGGCGCGAGCTCCTTCTCTACACAAGCCTGACGTCTTGCTGGTGAGCGATATAGGGGTGAGAAAAGGCGTGCAGATGTTGTATGGGTTGGAGGAATTACCTAAGCCATTTCTTGATATTCTTGATAGAAATTACAATGGACAAATTCGTGAAATTCGTGTTGATGTTGAATACCTTTTCATTGTTAATGTGAAGTTGTGGGTGATGAGGGTATATTTGTCAAATTCTATATATAAAACGAGATACCACTTGACTAGTTTTTGCAAGTGAACAAGATAATTTATAGGATAGATAAGTCTATTATCTCGACTTTTAAACAGGGCTTTTTTATCACCCATTTTCTCATACAGAAAGTGAACGCAGCCTAAACTACTACCAATCTCGGCGCCACCTATATCATACCATCAATCAATGCCTTGGATTCCTTATTTCATTAATTTTGCTTTACTCCACCACCGCTCCACTCCCTCCGCTGCTGCCACCACCTCCAACCCCTCCACCGCCGCTAGCACCGACGCTGCCACCGACACCACCACCTGCCCCGCCGCCGGCGCTACCATCGCCGCCGCCTCCGCCGCTTCCACCACCACCAATGCTCTTTCCACCACCGATGGAACCACCAAAATCACCCCCAAATCTTTTTTCAAAACCGCCCCCAAAACTGCCGCCAGCTCCTCCACCTCCACTCCCGCCGCCGCTGCTTCCGCCGGAGCTACCACCACCAGTGCCTTTTCCGCCGGCACCAAAATCACCCCAAATCCTCTTTTCTATACCACCCCCAATCCCGCCACCGCCGGCCCCACCACCACTACCTCCAGCCCCACCACCGGCACCACCACTTCCGCCGCCGCCGTCGCCACCACCAGCGCCCTTTCCACCGCCGACCGAACCACCTACATCACCCCCAATTCTTTTTTCTACACCACCCCCAACCCCGCCGCCTGCTCCACCACCTCCAGCACCTGCAGCCCCTCCGCCGGCACCACCATCTCCTCCGGCGCCGCCACCACCGATGCCCTTTCCACCGCCGACCGAACCGCCTACATCACCCCCAATTCTCTTTTCAACACCACCTCCAGATCCGCCGCCAGCCCCACCACCATCTCCGCCGCCTCCTCCGCTACCACCACCACCGACGCCCTTTCCACCGCCGATTGAACCACCTAAATCACCCCCAATTCTCTTCTCAACACCACCTCCAAACCCGCCGCCGGAACCACCGTCGCCGCCTCCTCCGCCGGTACCACCACCGCCAAGCTTACCGCCAAAATCACCCCAAAATCTCTTATGAATGCCACCCCCAATCCCTCCGCCGCCGCCGCCGCCAGCTCCACCACACCCACTCTTGCCGAAAGCAGGATGGAGAAGTAATGTCTTCTCCACCGACTTCACAGATTTCCTACCTTCAGCTACAACACACCAACACACCATGGAAACTAGCACGAAGATTAAAAGAAAATACTTTCCCATTTTTTATTTATTTATTGCTTGATCAGCTTCCTTCCTATACAAAAAAAAAAAAGGTAATACGAATTTCAAGAATTTATTTATATACAGAAGTGTTTCTTCAAAACATGTGTGGGTGGTTTGCCTCTCAAGAGAAAGGAAAGGAAGCTTATATAGAACAATATATCCGAGAATGCAGGGATATAATTAGCCTTTTCTTCACTGAATATGTGGGCAGTCAGCCATTTCCCATGGATGGCATCGATTCATTTACTACACATGAAACTTGATTAGTTACCTTGTATTGTGTCTGTGTTAGGACAGATAACAGATTTCCATTTCTCAAGGGCTGCCATTAATTTAAAGAAAAAGAATCCTATCGGCCAACTCACAATGCGAAGGAAAGTTCTTGAAAATTGTTATTTTTACTAAATGAAATTAACTGAAAGCAACCCATCTTCTCAAGAGAAATAACACAAAGCATACAACATTAAGTCATGATCACGGCCTTGATATAATAGTTATGGATTCCCACTCAGAGCTGCATATTATGTCCTGCAAAAAATGAAATAGAATCACAGTCACTCAACCACCTAAAAGGAATCATATCACATAAGAAGATTCTTTACTTCACTAACAGAAGATAATTTCAAAAGCCCCACTTATCACAGAAATGATGCAGAGCAGAAACTTACCGAGGGATTTTGTCTGTCGATGTCCAAGTTGTTTACCGCACACGGTTCAGCTAAGAGTTCCACTGGTTCTTCATCTGCTTAAACAAGAAAAAGAATCAATGTTTCCTTTTCGAAATATAAGCAGCGACGATAGAAATTCATACCTTGCTTAATCACGCCAAGGATTCCATCCTCCGAGCAAATCACAGAGGGTAGAATCCTCGAAGACGATGGGTTGTTGGTCATGGAAGCAGCATGTGTGTAATTGTCGTAGTGTATTTCCCATACGTCACTTTCCACTAATGGATTTCGGGGCGCTCCAGTGAGACCCGACCCAGACAGTAGAACCGATCGTGTTGGTTGGCGTATATCCCATGCAAATACAGTGCCATAAGAGCCACCTGCCTTTAGACATGATAGGTAGTAGCAAAAGAACAAGGACAGAGATCAACTCTTTGTGCATCTTTTATCTAGTATGACACTGTACTTATCCTACATTCAACCACCCTTGTCATCAGAGAATTTATATTTAAAGGCCGCCGATTGAATGAAGTAGTATGATTTAGTCCCTCAAGAAATTTAATCTAGAAACGGATAAGATAGCATTATGGCGTAAATTGAGAATCAAATTCCCATCCCATGCAAAAAAGTTTATATTTTTTAATCCACGACCGACCAAGCACACGAAGAAGGTCTTACTATGCAAGTATGCTTTCGAGATGAGTGGACGTCGACGCAGTGTACAATCCCAGAAGCGGTTCCATGTGTCCTGTTATCCATCAAGGAAGAAAAAAAGCAAGCTTCAGCAAAATAGTAGGAGCAAGTCCTTCAATGGTAGCTGTCGAACGAATTTCAAGAATGAGCACCTTTCAGACAACAGTTATCATAAGTACTCTACGTGAGTTAACTAAAAGATATCGATGAGAAGATTTTCCAGTTCTAAGACGATAAAAAGAGCTTCGAATGATGGTTGTCATTCTAACCAATTGTCCTTGAACGTGGCGACTGGCCCGCCATCTTTCCTCTGATCCCACCAATGCAAGCCAAACCCTAACCCGCCCGTAACAAACTCCATCGGCGATGCCCATTTTACAGCATTGTACGCCACCAACCCATTGCTGTCATAAATCCTCCTAAAGCCCATTTGACCCCTAGCAAGATTGACCAAATTGACCCTCCCATCAGCCCCAACGCTCAAACATTCCGCCCCATTTTCGCTCAAATCGATCCCCGACGCAGCCCCGCGGTGGAAACCCGAACCCTCCTCAGAACCCACCTCGAACTTCAACGCCAGCGACGACCCATCCGACGAATTGGCAGAGAAGAAAAGGAGCGAGCCGGCAAATGTCGAGGCGGCGACGAGGGGATTGACGGCGGAGGTCGGCACCTTGAGAGAAGTGACCCTCGAGTGCAGTGATATAGGGGATTGACGTCGAGGATTGCTCTGAGAATCCGAGAATGTTAGGGTTTGGAGAGATGGCGTTGACGTTTCGGGGTCGAAGGTCGAAACGACGACGCGGCGGGTGAACGGCGACGGTTGAGGTAGCCAGCGTACGGCGTCGACGTAGCCGTCTTGTGGGAATTTTTGGACTGAGTTGACTGAAGAGGATTCCATTGTCGGACTGAAAGGGTTTTAGGGTGAAGAAAGAAAGAAAGGGAAAGGCTTTGAAGAAAAGGGTTTATATATAGTTCGAATTCAACATTCTTTCACATGCCTGAAGCAAAAGCTTCAGTTTTTACATCTTGGGTTATTTATTGTTCTTACATTTACATACGATAAAAGATCATATAATTCCTTAAACTTCTGTTATGAAATCTCATTTTCTACTGCATCAAGTAAGAAGAATTTCCAATGGCGGTTTTAATTTTAACGAATCCAAGATTAATTCATAAACTAAAGAGGGAATACCAATAAGTGAATGTGAAAATTCAAGTCCCCAACACGGTTACAAATGACTCATTACAACAGCGTTCCTTCTAACATCAAGGTCTCAACACCAATTCAAGAAATCATCAAACAATTCAAGATCACCTCACTTGTCAAGTATTTGATCTCACTCACTCATCAACAAAGGGCATGTAAACATTTTAACTCCAGCACATCATAAATTAGTCATATTCTCCATATCTATCTCACTCATTTCTTGGCTATTACATTCTCGAGATACCACTTATAAGTATCCCTAACCCCATCCCTCAAAGAAATCTTTGGCTCCCAACCCAAATCCTTCAGCTTTGAACTATCCATCAACTTCCTCGGCGTCCCATCGGGTTTGCTCGTATCCCAAACAAGCTCGCCTTTGTAATCCACTACCTCCTTAATCAACTCCGCGAGCTCCTTAACGGTCACCTCTTTACCACTACCCACGTTTACATGTTCCAATCCACTGTAGTTCTCCATTAAGAAGATCACAGCATCTGCCAAATCATCAACGTGGAGAAACTCACGCAATGGCGTGCCACTGCCCCACACCACAACCTTGTCCAAGTTATTGACTTTGGCCTCGTGAAATCTACGCAGCAGCCCGGGCAATACGTGTGAGTTCTCTGGGTGGAAATTGTCGTTTGGCCCGTATAGATTTGTTGGCATTGCTGATATTGCATCGAATGAGTGTTGGATACGAAAAGCCTGGGGATTGTTCAAGAACAAGTGAGGATAAACAAGATTGAATTCAAGCAGTTAAAGAAAACTAGTGTCTTGATTTGATTTTTACACATGAAGCTGGGAAATTCACTTGCTTGCTTCAATGAAATTAGCAGCTACCAATCGATTTTATCAGCTAGGTCGCAGCATATTGTTACTACAGATATCAAATAGCAATAATCTTCAAGGAAATGGAAATATCTCTATCTCAAACTACCTGGCACATCTTTATCCCGGCGATCTTAGCCACTGCATACCACTCATTGGTAGGCTCCAAGGGACCCGTCAATAAGGCAGATTCAGGGATCGGCTGAGGTGCAAACTTGGGGTAAATGCACGAAGAACCCAGAAATAGAAGCTTTTTCGCCTCGTACTTGTGCGCGGAGGTTATGACGTTGGTCTGTATCTGCAAATTGGTGGTGATGAAATCCGCGGGGTAGGTCGAATTGGCGTGGATTCCTCCCACCTTAGCTGCGGCGACGACGACGTATTGGGGATTCTCGGCGGCGAAGAAGGCGTCGACGGCGACTTGGGAGGTGAGGTCGAGTTCGGAGTGTGTTCGGAGGAGGAGATTCGTGAATCCGAGGCTTTGGAGCTTACGAACTATGGCGGAGCCGACGAGGCCTCGGTGACCGGCGACGAAAATGGTGGCCGATTTGGGGATTGAAATCGGATCCATTTGGAGAGAGAGAGAGAGACTGTTTGAGCGCTCGTAGTGGGTTTGGCTTGGCCTCTTCGATTTGGACGATGATTCGTGCAAATATTATTCTTATTATTTCATTTTTCTTGAACAGAATCTTTTCTTTTACTTCACCAAAATGAAAAAAGAAAATAGATATAATTTCATAAATCAACAATTTCATATTTATCAAGGGAGAAAACCTAATGGTCAGTATGTTTACCACATGGATCAATTTAGTCCCGGATATTTCGCGTCCAATGTAGTCTCCAACGTGTCGAATTTGAACCAAAATGGTCATGTCGTTAGAACTCCTCAATTTGGATGAAACTGGATGTGTCGTGTCGACATGTGATTGGTGTGACTTAAAAAATCATAAATAACAGTAGTACTGTCAAAACGGGCCGGCGGGGCAGGCCAGCCCGTACCCGCCAGAAGCCCGCCTCTGGCGGGCCTGGAAAATGAAGGCCCGCCCCGCCTGCAGGCGGGTAGCGGAAGCCCGCCAGTTATTAAAAAAATAAAATAAAAAAAAGAAATTATTAAAAAATAGGAAAAAGTAAAAAAAATAATAATAAAAAATAGAAAAAATAATATAAAATTGAAAAAATAAGAAAATGAAGGAAAATATATCTAATTTAATACTTTTTAATATTAATCTATTTATGTTATTAAATACTTATTATTATTATTATATATTTGTATTATTACAAAATAAATAACATTATATTTTTTTTTATTATTCTGGCGGGCTAAGCCCGCGGGCCGGCCCGCCCCGCCCCGCCAAAGCCCGCACCCGCGCGGCTTACCCGCCCAGGCCCGCCTCCAGGCGGGCCTAAAATTTCAGAGCCCGCCCCGCCAATTTGGCGGGCCGGCCCGCGGGCCCAAGCCCGTTTTGACAGCTCTAATTAACAGTAAAAAAAAGTAAAAAAAAGTAAAAAAAAATAAAATATAAAATCATCGCAAAACATATGGGACTAAATGGTCAGTAAATCGCAACCATTTTTGGTTTTCTCACTATTTATCAAACTATATTCCATTCATGATTCATAAAACCCATTGGGTAAACATAGCTATTCTGAGAGGGGGCAAGTTTTAGGTCAGAATTCAAAATCAAATTGACTAGTTCTTTATTTAGGTGTAGCATTAAATGTTTCAAGCCGCGTATCTCTATAAATAATAAGTACGTATTCTTTATCTTAATGATTCAAAAGACACGCCTTTTCGTCCTTTTTTAACCAAATAGATTGTTAAATCTAAACAATAGGTTAGAGATTGAAAGGTTATATCTTATAAATTCATATATAACGATTAATATGAACTAAGTTGGATAGTTGAGTAGGCCCCGCATGATCGAACAGCAATTAAATCGACGGCATTAAATACAATTTATTGAAAAATTATACCACCACCCAACCAAGGCAAAATGCAGTGTGCGAATGTGACTAAGAAAAAAATACGAAAATAAAAATATGCTTAAAGAAAAATATTTTGTACAGCTTCTGTATGCCAAGCCAACCCATTACCACCCCAACACACTAACACTACACATTCTGCAACATTTATTTCCCCTGCCCTCATTAATTATACATACAACACATATATATATATATATATGCTATTTATTTTATTTAGCTCCTACTTTACAAATTTCCGTGTATAGCAAAATTGCCGACTGTCAATTTGTTGGCGCAAGTTGATGGTTACAAACACAACAGATACACCCTTACTATGTATAGTTGGTCTTATTTATTACAGGTTTTCTACTTCTTTCCCTCTATATATACATAGAACATATGTATATTCAATAGAAAAGGAGAATTCAAAGTGTAGCTTTTTCCACGGAGTTACTTTTCCTTTCCATGGCTGGTGCACCACTGCGTTCTTGGCCATGGGAGTTCTTGGGTAGTAACAAGGTACGTCTGAATAAGCCAAAGAACATAACTTTTCCTCTTGTAATAACTCCACCGCCATTGAAATACAGTCAAGCGATCGATGTTCTATGTGTATTTTTTTCCTATGAACAGTGGGTGTTTTATGGGTTGTTTCTGGGCAAGGGAATGTACTCGAAGTACAATGAAGTGCCCATGAAAGAAAACTTGAGCCTTCACATCTTTCTGCTATGTGTTGTGAGGCTTGGAATGTTCGCTGCTTGGACATCTTTTAGTAACATGCTCTTTCTTACAAGAAATCTTCGTATTGTTAAGAAAGGCGTCGACTTTAAACAGATCGACCAAGAATGGCACTGGTAAAATTAACATATAATATATACAGGGATAGTTCTTTCGTTTTGATTTTCTGTTTTTTTTTCCCCCTTTTTCTCAGGGATAATTTCATTATACTTCAAGCTATAGTGGGTGCAATTTTGCTGCACATTTTCCCAATTTTATCCTCGCTTTCTTCTCTATGGAACTTCAAAGGAATCATAGCAGCTATTTCACTCCACATCGCCATCTCTGAGCCTCTTTACTACGCCGTACATAAGCTCTTCCATGGCGGCGACGGCTATCTTTTCAAGAACTATCACTCTCTTCACCATTCCTCAGCCGTGCCTCAAGCTCCTACAGGTGAACTTATTACCACATCAAGATTTCATTTTTGTTACCAAACCCTTCTTCGGTTTATCACTTTAGAGAGATCGAGTCATATGAAGTGGTTTAATTTTTGTTTCTTTATTTTTTTTTTTTTCAGCTGGGCATGCTACGTTTTTGGAGCACCTTTTCTTGACCGTAATAATAGGCACGCCCATAATCGGTTCCTTCTTGGCCGGCCATGGATCTTTGAGCTTGATCTACTCGTATGTCCTGGGATTTGATTTTCTCAGATGCTTAGGGCATTCTAACGTGGAGATTGTGCCCAGCTACATCTTTGAGAAGATCCCTTTTCTTAAATACGTCGTCTACACTCCATCGTAAGTAAACGAAGCGAATTAACGTCGTTTCTTGTAATAAATAACACTATGTTCACGTTCTTCATCTCTTTTGCAGGTACCACAGCCTTCATCACACAGAAATGGACTCAAATTACTGCCTTTTCATGCCCTTGTTCGACGCGCTGGGGAATACCCTGAACCCGAAATCGTGGAACTTTCACAGGGAAAACAGCTCAGGTTAGCAAAGAAACGAAAAATGACATACGAATCAGAAGTAGAATCGATCGAAAAAAGATTGAAATTTTTGCAGGTAATAAGCAGTCAAAGGTTCCAGAATTCGTGTTCCTCGCGCACGTGGTGGACATGTCCTCGAGCATGCACGCGCCCTTCGTCATCCGATCGATGTCCTCTTTGCCTTACTACACGAGGATATACTTAGTCCCGTTCTTGCCCTTGTCCTTCCTTTCGATGCTCGTAATGTGGGCGAAGTCCAAGGTTTTCTTGAACTCATTCTACAACCTCAGAGGAAAGCTCCACCAAACATGGGTCGTTCCTCGCTTTGGCTTTCAGGTTTTTTTCCCGATTTTAGTACCAAGAACGGAAAAAAAAAAAAAAAAAAACGTGTAACATAAGCAGCAAAAAACCCTAATTGATCAAAATCGCTCGTTGTTTTTCGCAGTACTTCCTACCATTCGCTGTAGATGGAATCAACAAGCAGATAGAATCAGCAATTCTAAGAGCTGATCGACTAGGCGTTAAAGTCATCAGCCTAGCCGCTCTAAACAAGGTTAGATATCTCTCTGATTATCTACTATAAAAAAACATGTGGTTCCAATTCTTACATTCGATAAAATTCGTGTAGAACGAAGCCCTAAACGGAGGGGGGACATTATTCGTAAACAAGCTACCTAATCTTAAAGTACGTGTCGTCCATGGAAACACTCTAACAGCTGCTGTGATCCTCGACG
This sequence comes from Craterostigma plantagineum, assembly GCA_027422505.1. Taxonomy (NCBI): domain Eukaryota; kingdom Viridiplantae; phylum Streptophyta; class Magnoliopsida; order Lamiales; family Linderniaceae; genus Craterostigma; species Craterostigma plantagineum. The sequence goes on from JAPQWV010000120.1 coordinate 984,507, forward strand.
AAATCCCTAACGAAGTGAACGAAGTGTTCCTAACGGGCGCAACTTCCAAGCTCGGTCGAGCAATCGCCCTCTACCTCTGTAGGAAAGGAGTTCGAGTTCTTGTAAGAAAAATGATCATAGTTTTTCAATCTTGGCCCGAGTATTACCTGGCGATAAAAAAAAAAAGAAAAACGTTGCGTATATTTGAATTGCAGATGCTAACGCTATCGACGGAAAGGTTCAGAAAGATTCAGAAAGAAGCGCACGCCGAACATCAGAAGAACCTAGTCCAAGTCACCAAGTATCAAGCTGCCCAGCACTGCAAAGTAGGGCATCATTTCTTTTTCCACTCAATATACATATTATTGTTTTGTTGGGTGTCAAATTCAAGCTCGTGGTTTATCTCACTCTGTTGCCAATTTGGTTTTAGAGAGTAACCCCACAAGCTTATATGGGCTTGGGCTGAAAAAATTCCCTAAAATTACGCTATTTTATCATATGTGCAATTGAAACTGAATTTCTAAGATTTATTACATGTAATTAACAGGCATGGATAGTGGGGAAATGGATAACCCCTAGAGAGCAAAGCTACGCCCCGAGCGGGGCCCACTTCCATCAGTTCGTCGTCCCACCCATACTGCGCTTCAGAGGAGACTGCACTTACGGAGACTTAGCTGCTATGAGGTTGCCGGAGGACGTCGAAGGGTTAGGTTCTTGCGAGGTAATAATAAATAAAAAAAAATAATAGCCTCGAATAAATATTAGAAACGCGACGGAATCGATGATTTTGAAAAAAATGAAATTTTAAATAAAACAGTATACGATGGAGAGGGGCGTAGTCCATGCATGCCATGCGGGCGGAGTCGTTCACTCTTTGGAGGGATGGGCCCACCACGAAGTCGGGGCGATAGACGTCGATCGAATCGACGTTGTTTGGGAAGCTGCGGTTAGGCATGGATTGAGGCCAGTTTCTTCTTCGTCTTCTTCGTCTTCTTCTTCGGGTAATGCATTGGGAAAAAATGACGATTAAGTTTTGTAGCAGAATTGTTGCGCAGTTTTAAGGGATGATTATTATTATGTATTTAGATGTTTGAATCTTCTTCTAGATATTAGGATATATGTAGTGTTATGATGAGACTGACCATGTATTGTATTTACTAGTTTTGTCCCGTGCTATTCACGAAAATTTTATTTTAATTATAACAGTTATTAGTATAGTTTATTATTAACTAAACAAATGGATGTGTAATTACAACTCCATATAGACCTAAAAGAGTCATTTGTATTCCTAATGCTGACATGGCCATGAGAGTGGTCAATGAGAGTCCACATCCAACTTTTATATAATATAGATTGTTATTTCGTTCGGTTCCAACATATATATTATTTCGATAAGAGGACAATATACTAAATAGATTACGGCCAACAACGGTAATAAAAAGAAAATGCGAAATAATCTCTAGCGGGTGAATAATGGCGCGGCGATCTTCAATCTTCTTCACCTGCGAATATTATGTAAAGAAATTTTTAACATATGGAAAAAGTAAATAAATGCGCGATTATTGGTTTATCTGACCTATAAAAGGTGTTGTAGATGATAAACGTCGCGACTTCGGCTAAAGATCGCATTGTCTTGTTGACCGATTGATGCCGATAAAACTGCAACAATTAATAAAATAACCATATATGTTATGTACATGTATTAAATATCATATGAAGCATAAATGTAAATGATTGCTAATATTATATAGTCGTACTTACATATTCAATTTGAGCGCCTCCTCTCTCTCGGGTCTCCTTGGTCCACTTTCCCTCAAGCCTTTGTGTGATGGACAAATTAGTGCTATTGTTATTATTATTAGGGTTTAATTCTTGATTATTAACTGGAATCAAAATCCAGTTAGGGTTATCGACCCTTTTCTCGGTCGTCTTCACTCTTCTTTTCTCAGGTTGAGGTTCTAAGGCGTACAGCTTGATATTGCTAGTTCCAACCTATATAATCATTCACAATTTAATGCTCATTCCTTATATGATTATTATTTTAGTTACATTAAATGTTAGTTAGTTTAATATGTTACCTGTTGAACTTGCAATAAGTATTGAGATGTGTTTTGACATTGAAATAGCTTCAGTGCTATTTCTTTGTTGTCTACCACCGTAGATGATGGTAGATCTCTCCTCCGTGACGACGACCACATGTCCTGAAAATAAAATAAATTCAATTATTTTAGTAGTTACTTAGCGCATGTTGTTATTGCTTCAAGTGTAATATTAGCGCTACAATCATATTAGCTTGCAGTAATTAGGATAAATAGATTGTACTTGAGTAGGATATTATTATATGATAATGAATATATCATAATATACCTCGGAATGAGGAGGTGGTGTTGTATTATTATCACCAGAGGAAGTTTTGATAGGTTGAGGGAAGAGAACTCCGTTGACTCTCTTGCACATAGTCACATGGTCAAACTCTTCGTTATAAGGTGGATTCATCTGACAAATATAAAAAACGATAATCAACATACAATAATCAGCAATGATACACTGTGTAGTAACCCACTATATACAAAGGTATCATCACTTACGTTTGTCGTTTATTATTTTTCTTTTGGCCGCCGGCGATGATATATGGTTTTATAGCTGAGAGCTGCTGCTATTCTATAATTCTCTCTTGTATAGATAGATATGATAAGGTACGACAAATGTGTTTAGAGTGTATTTATAGTGTGGCAATTATTTCTCAACATTAAAATCATGTAAGGTCTAATATTTCCAACTTGCATAATATTGTAGCATACATGGAAATTTAACTATCACATTGCAATTTTCATGAAAAGTCATAGTAAAAATTTCATGACTCTTTCTCAATCATATTACGTTCTTATAACAATAAAAATATTACGTAAAAAGGATTTGACTATGACCGCTGACGGAAACGCATAAGGACGACACGCCAGCGGTCGATTTTTTTCGATTCGATTCAATTCGTTGGCAACCCATCGATTTCTAAGTAGTCCTGTAGTGTTTCTTATTGGGCCGTATCTTTCTGGGCTTTTGTTCGACTTATGGCCCACGTTAAAGGGCCCGAAAAGCCCAATTTCGATTCTAGAACGTTGAGGTATCTTCCAGGCAAAATTCACTGCCACGCGTCATAATTCAGTAAGACGTAGCGTAGTGCCTCCGTCATTTCGACGCGTGTTTGTAAGAGCTTTGTGAAAAAGCTATTCTTCCTTCTTTCGTCATTTTCGCCCCTTTTTTTCTCTCAGAAAGGACGCGATTGAGCTATAGATTTCAGAGTAAAGCAGCGAGCGAAGCGAAGCAAAGCGATGGCGAAGAAAGTTGCAGGTCACAAGAAGGCAACCGCGCCGCCGCCGATCGTCACTAAGAAGAGCGGCCAAAGGTTCAGGAAAAGGCTGAAGAAATCGCTGGGAAAAATCGTCGATTACATGAGATCGGACACGTACATGTTTTCGCCTTTGGTCGATCCTCCTAATCCTCCCGTAGTAGCTTCCTCAGGTGGTTTCCGATCTATTAGGTCTCTTGCTTTCTATTTTTTTTTCTTTATTTAGTAAAATTTCTAGAACTTCATCGTCTGAATATCTACGCGCGCGAAAGGTGAAGGTACCTTCGAAGAACAGAGCATGATCAGGGAGGAGAAATCGCTGAAGGATGAGTATCTGAAATGCGATTTTCACATGTATGCGCCGCTGGCTATGGCATCTGCTCCTCGTTACAACCAAGATCCTTCTAAAGGTATAGTAATTATACATACATACGTGTGCATATCTACATATCAAATTGCATACAGGTATATGGATTCTCCTCTGTGTTCAGACACGGTAGAAGCAGGAAAAAAAGCTGGAAATAACAAGAAAGGCAACAATGATTCGAAGCTGATAGCTCTTAAGCAAATCCTACTGCAGCGTCGAGAGACTGTAAAGCGTGTGGTTCATCAGAATGGGCCATCCTCCAACACGCCACCAGGTTATTATCACGCAATGTGTAGAACATTTTCCGTTCTTGATTTACACCCAAAGCCCAAAATTGTGATCCTTTTATGCAAAACATCAATATCAATTGCAGGAAAAGTGGCATCAAGGAGACGACGCCCGCACCACGTAGGGCGAGGCTGGTGAGCTGATCAGTCTCCATTTGTGTTGTTTCATCATCGTATAGCTTTTAGTAATGTAATAAGTCAGGTATGTGTATGTTGTCTAGAACATGACATTTGTTTTCAGTTCATAGCTTTAAGGTATCAATCATTGTACTCATCATGTGATTAGATCAAAGTTGCTTCCTTTATCGTGGTATTGTTGTTCAACTTGTGATGTTTGCTTATGGTCCGTTTGGTTATAAGGGCCATATATAAGCCCATTATCAATCTTCGCAGCCCTGTAAATTAGTTTGTTTAGTTTGGGATTGTAAAACGAAACACTATATTATCCAATACACCCTCTTTTAAATACAGGTCGTTTAAGGATTTGTCACTGATATTAACAAATAGAATGGAATGTCTCGTATATCCTTAATTAATCATTAATTAATTATTTTCTGCTATTTATTAATGGAATGTCTCACTATTTATGAATATTGAAAATTACATAAAAGTGGTAAAATTTGAAATATATTAAATATTTGTAGTGGAGTTTATAAATTTGAAATATATTAAATATTTGTAGTGGAGTTTATAAAAGTGGTAAAAATTTGAAATATATTAATTATTTGTAGTGGAGTTTATAAATTTGAAATATATTAAATATTTGTAGTGGAGTTTATAAAATGACTTTTAATTAGAACAAATTTAGCGATGTAAAACGACCTCTAATTAGAAATAATTAGAAACTAGGAGAAACGAGGAGAGTATTTTTTATATTATTCGGGCTTATATGGCCTTAATTACAACTAGATTTCGGAAGATGCTCAAACTTTTTCCCCGTAGGAACTACATTACAAAATCACAACTATAATCTTCTGCAAGAGATCTTCATCAGCGATAAGCGTTCAAACCCTGCGAAGAAAACAAAGAAGATGAACGAACACCACGCGTAGGAATATTGCATGCATGAAGTATTTTATCAACTTACTGGCGATAATCGATCTTGATAATCCCAGCGACGGGATTAGCAATGTCGGTGAACGCCTCTTTCGATAGGTCCAAAGTGCCCCCGCATCCTGGGCAGTGGTCGACTATCTTCACCACGACGCTCCGACCCGTGCACGGGTGGGGCACCGGGTTTGTGGGCCCCGTGCACGTCACGTTGAACATTTTCCCGCAAATCGCTCCGTTTTGCCAGAGCGGGTCGCTAGCAGCCGCTATCATGGTGCCGAAACCCTTTCCCCCGTAGCATGCAGAGGCTGTAAAGTCAAGTATCTTTAATATGATGGGAAGTTTACATTTAATCCCCTAACAGCAAAAAAAAAAAAATCAATATCCTCTCTTAGCATTTTTTACATTTACGTGCCTAGTAGAATAAAATTTTATGACCCATTTGACTGAAGGTACGTATATCATTAGATCTGTAAATCGACCCGCGGCCTGCGGGCAGGAATTTTTTAGGCCCGCCCCTTTAAGTAATTATACATATACTAAATGGATAATTCATTGATTATACCTAATTAATGTCATAGTTATTAATAAACACATAACCAATGGCATGTTTCTATGTAATTTTTTAATAAACAATAATTAATAAAATATTACTAGTAAATTAAAATTTTAAAATGAAAACAAATAATATTAATTTTTTTTTTCTAAGTGGGCCACGGGGAGGGGCTGGCTCCAATTTTTAAGCTCCCCCAAATTGAGAGCTTTATACATCATATTAGAAATTTCGGTACTATAGGGGAACTCATTAAAAAACGGTATGTCAATCTTACAGAGATATCATACAACATGTTTGAAAATTAGTACCGCTCATGTACGTGATATGATACGTAAACGATGAACTGATAGGAATGAACTGATAACTTTTTCTACTTTTGGGTACTTAAGTGTAGATGCACCTACTATGATTCTATTATCAAACTATAAGTTTATTAATTTTCATTAATTTATTTTTTTTGCAAACTAAACTCACGAGTGTAGCTGGTGTAGAAGGTTGCTGTTCCTGGGGTAGCTAATGCAACAACCATTAGGTTAGCTAAAACGCCAATGAGAATAATGGGATTCATTTTTTTCAAGAACTTGAGGAGAAATTATTGGACGTGTTTTTGGTTTATAAGCTGACAAAGTGGATTTTCATGCTATTAGTCTAGTGTGGAAGGACATCTTATATTACAATCACTGGGGAAAAGGGATAGTAACTAGTGATATAAATGTCAAATTCAATTTATGGACTGTAATCCAATGAATTTCTTGGCAAGTGTTATTTATTATTGGATATGGAGGCAAATGATATTTAATTGGAAGGTTGATTTTTTTTTTTTTTCGAAATTGGAAGGTTGATTTAGGATCTGAAAATGGGGGTCATTCCATTCGTTGGCAAATGAAGAATAGCCTTCCAAATCTGGATTTGCTATTACTTGAGGGGCCTAATAATAAAATTCACTTCTCAGGTTATTATTATCTTACCCTCCCATGTAAGGTTTTTACTTGGTTTTGAAGACCGGAGCGGATTGGCCAGTTCGGACCGGAAAACTGTTAACCGGCCGAAAATGTGGTTCGGTTCCGGTCCGGTCTTCTTTAATTTAAAAGGAAAAAAATAAAAAATACGAGACCTATACAGGTTAGACTAAAGAGTAAAATGAACAAGTGGCTTGGTCTAGTGGTGATTAGCTACTTTAATGGTCTAGGTTCGGATTCCATGAAACCCACATATAATTAACTTGATACCCTTTTATTGCTTTATAATTAACTTATTACCCACCATTTTATTTCTAGTTAATTTTGTGGGTATCTACACATATATATCTATTTGAATAAAACTTACAGATCAGTACCTATCTCATAAATTTTTACAGATAGATACCCGATTTAATTTGTACCAGTCTCTTCAGTCATGTCGTACCTTCCGTGTGTTGCGTACCATAACATGTTGATATAGGGTATCTATATGTGTTTGTACGGCGTACATAATGTGTAAATAGGGCGACTAAAAGTGCTAATACATACCATTTTCTAAACGTATTACGTACCACACCCAAATGTGTTGTATGGCGTACCTACGGCGGATCGGGTACCTATCTGCAAAAAAATTATGGTACCTGCATATAAAAAATGTTAACAGGGTACTAATTACAAGTTTTTTTTACAGAGGTGGTATTTATGTGTAATTTACATCACATGGTACAATTAATTTTTAAAACACCAAACAATTTACTTTTATTTAATTATACCATTTACTTTATAAAATTATAATTTTTAAAAAATAAAAATAAAAACAAGTGTAGTTCAATATTATTTATTTGATTCATTTACAAAATATATATTTATTATATTTAGACTACCGGTTTTACTCCGGTTTGATTCCGATTTTATGCCTGTTGAACCATTAAACCTTAAATCACTAAAATTTCGGGCCGGTTCGAAAATTCAGTTTCAAAATATTGGTTTCTTTTCGTTTTTATGTTGGCAATGCATCAACCATCTTTAATACAATTTTATCATTAATATTTTAAATTATTACAAGATTATGTTTGATATAAAATATTGCGTTTCTTAAATAATGTCATTAGTAATATAAAATGTTTAAAATGTAAAATAAATTAATATTTTTGTTGGGTGTGCTATACTACTCTCAAGAAGAAAACTTTAGGATTATTTGTTCATAGCTTTAATTAGTGTGTGAAATTGCTGTTGCTATCTCGGAAAGAAAAAAAGAAAAGGAGCAGAAATCACATAAAACGCCCATAATGAAGCCCATAATGAAGCCCAAAAATCCTATATGACGACGCAAATTAAAAAACCTTCCAATATTGATAAATGAAATTCAAGAGTTGGTGACATGAAGTCGTGACCAATATTATTAACCACTTGGGATATCGTTGAGATTCCCTATTCATGTTTTTTTTTTTCTGGTTTTTTGGTTCTTTTGTTTGTGTTCATTGACTTTCTTTACAGATGAGCCACTCATATCAATCCATATCATCTTTCGTCCAAAGTTCGTCTCATTCTAAATTATTTTCACGGTTCTTTAAATCCATCGCATAGACGCACAAATGTTATCGAAATGTCGTTTGTAGTTCTTTTAGAATTTGCGGGGCCTTCCTCGACTAATCATATATATATTATATAAATGAGAGAATTAAGTAATGGCATCTGACCTAAATAATGGATTTATCTAGTTTCTTTTTCTTTCCTTTTTTTTTTTGTGAATTACCATGGAAGTTTAGAAAATTTAAAAAAAGGGATATTCTTGAGATATGTAGATAAGTTTTATCTCATAATCGGATTGATAAAGTAAGCCCCTTTCCGTTTTGAGTTTGTGATAGCCTTCAATTATTAAAGATGGTTGTCTTTCTCCAATTTTACAAGTGTCACACTCTATCAAAACCAAATCCATACATCTATCTTTTTGTATGCAAATCGAACCATTTAAACTAAAATAAAGAATCTATTAGTTGATATTTTATCGATGTGTTCTTAGTTTTGACACCATGTAATAATGAACGAATATAGGTCATAACTCACAGGATAACATGTTTGAGACAAAGATAAGCATAAGATTGACATTTTTATTTCCTCACCTTTATTAATGTGATGTAAGTAGGCAGGCGCACTCCCAATAATATAATTGAAAAGGAGTTTAATAATAAAAAAGTAAAAGTCAAAGATGATTAGCTAGGTGGTTCCTCGATGGAAGCAGCTTCCTAGGCCAAGAGCATTGATCAATCACACGCTTAGGTATAGATGGATAATTACATAGAGACGGATAATGTAAGATTTTTTTTTGGGAACTATTTAATTATTAATTTCTCACCTTCGACAAGGTTTAGTGGTGGTTTCTGGACATTGTTGACCCACGATATATCCGTCGATATTATATATATTATATATATATATATGTGTAAATATTTTATATTATCCTTGTGGGCTCGCAAAATCTTTTGCATAGATTTACAATTTTAAGACCATTATAAGGAACCAACCACGTGTATATTTCTCACTATAAAATGTCATTGTCTTTGTAAAGTTGGGATGGGAAGATGAGAAATGTCAGTCCATTACATAAAAGCCCCACATATTCATGGAAACAACAAAATTAGTGGGGACTTATGTAACTATATTTTTAGTTTTAATTTTATCGTAAAAAAGTCGCAATTCCATAAAGGGATCGTTTGTGTGACAAGACCGATTGAAGTTAAAAAAGTCCAAAATTTTACATATATATTTCTATTATTAACCTTCATGCATCTGGTGTTCGTACTAATATTCTTTTCCTCGTCCTAAGTTGAATGCATGAATCAAAATTAGTGACGGCTTTTCTTCACTTTCAATATAAAATTATACATACATATATAGTTGACCAAAACTTTGACTCATAATTGGCATATCAATTCACCTATATATGTATGTAAATGTATATATTACATAGGAAACGGATAAGCTTGAGAAGAGTCAAACGTAGATCTTATGACGATGATAATGTGAATTGGAATATTGCGATCTGGAAATTACTGCTATTAGTCACGCGTGCTTATTTTTCTAATAAAAAAAGTATATAAAATAGAAATTAAAATAAATCAAGCAGCCAATATTTTGAAACGCAGAATTTGGTTTTTGATTCGAAAAAAACGACATGGTGGTGTCGAATATTGGGATATATCTTTGTATACATTTTCTTGTCATATGTTATCGTGCATATTATTGCAAATAAAAGGAAGATATTGATAGCGACCTAATTAATGGTCTAAATAAAGATTTACCAATATTAAAGAACTAATATCTCGTTTTTTAATGTTTGGTAGCCTTTTCTCATTGGTGGGCATACGTGGAATTCATCTTCAACCTAATACACCTCCAATATTTTACTCAAAAGATTAGTAATTGAGTAGCGAAATTGCTTTTAAAAAGGGGGATATATTATTCTTATTTATATAATTATAACTTAAGTGGGCAGGGGCACAACTACTTCTTTCACCCAAAAAAAAGAACTAAGATGTTTTTTTGTATACCTTTTATGAATCAATGGATAGATTTCTTGATTAATGATCTCGCGAAATACAACACAAATAAATACAATAATCTTTAAATTTTGTCGCTTGGTAAAGAGGTGGGTGGCTAAGGTCTCACCAAAGTTCTTTAAAATAAGCCAGCGAATCAAAATTCAAATGTTTCAACAATAACTTAGTTAGGTTATAATTATATTCACCCATTAAAACAGCTTTATGCCGCATTTCGTCAAATTAATGTGACATCTAATCAATATGAATGGATTTTAAAAGATTTGGTAGGCTGTTACATACATACATACTGCCTAAAAAATAAAAACAAAACAATTCCAATTCTCCTTTGAAAATTCAGAATCTCCTCCCACTATAATCAACACCAAAACAATTTAAAATCCAACCATAAAATTGAACTTCTGAAAGATTAATGTTAGATGGGGTTTATATTTGCTTCAAACTAAACTAAATAACATAAGCTTGCAAAAATAAATTAGGACAATTTTGAATACTTTCCAATTCTCATAACAAAGGTTGAACTTGGTCCCACTTTGCAGGGAACAGATAAGCCTATCCCCCACCATCCACATTCTCTTTCTAGATTTTCAAACTCTAAAAATATATGACACGTGGATGAAATCCGAACCATCCGATCAAGCATCTTTAAAACCGTTGGAAGACATAAGTCCAACGTTAGCTTAGAATTGTCAGACATGGTCTGCACGCCACGTTTTGCTTGATTCAATCAACACGTCGTCGTATTAATGTGGCTGCTTTTTAAATGTTTCTTCTTTATTTTATCACCTTTTTTTTGTAATTTCCAAATGAATTCAATCACGTAACTCCCTCTATACGAATTGTATATGGTCTCATTTTGACCCATGACCTTATCCTAGCCAATTAAAACAATTCAAAAGAAAAATTACGATTCATTCGTTTACCTTTTTTTTTTTTTTTTTTTTTTTTTTTTTCCATATTTGAAAATACATCCCACATGTCGTCCTTATCCGCAAACTACATAAATAGGCATTTATTATTACACGTAATCAAAGATACCAATGGATAGTCTCCTCCACGTCCCCTTGCCTCAAGTAATTTATTATTACAATACGTATACTCACGGATATTATTCTCCTTTCATTATCCAAAACGGAAAAAAAAATGACATGATATAAAATTAAAAGAGCTATTAGGAACAATAATAGAATGTTAGAAGTAAAGTTAGAAACTTTAAATTATCTTTAAACAGTATGAAATTAACGTTCACTTTCTATGACAGTATAAATGAGAAATGACGGGAAAGGATCAACAAGATTTCGATTTTCATATATACCAATTTAATTAAAAAAAAATTAATGATATTTAGCTATATTTAATACAATACAAATCGTAGCCGTTAAATTTCAAGAAAACCAACCAACCCCATTACGTCTTTCAGAACTGGTAAGTCGGTCATATGAATCCTTCGTTCTTATCCGCACCAATAAATAAAAATAATAAAAGTACCATAAATACATATTATATACAGCCTTTGTTTGTAGTACGTATATATAATTAAATATTAATATATCCATTTTCAAGGCCTTCCTCCCTCCCCAAGTCATTAATGGAAATCTCAGTATGTTGCTATCGAGTTGTTTACAAAATCTTGATGAACCCCACAACACAAACCCTCCCATAACAGATAAACACAGAAAACACACAGAACCATAAAGTTAATTGGGAAAAAGATTGAATCTTTATGTGTTGTTTGTTGAAAAGAACGTTCCTTTGGAATTGAATTTTTCTTGTTCCGGCGATACGTTTTGCCCTTTCGAGATTTCATATCTGAATACTTTCTTTCTTCTCTGATTGGGTTCCTCTTTCTTCCTCTTGAAGGTCAACCATGCTGTCGAGTTCATACTTCAATCTTCTGAATCTTGAGGATTATTCGAACGATCGAACGCGTATACCTAGATTGATCTCCGTTCCTGGGATTATCTCAGATTTTGAGGACATGAATCGAAATGTGGACAGCCCTAAATCTCCGTCCAATCAAGAGAGGAGAATCATTGTGGCCAACCATCTTCCGTTGAAGGCAAGCCGCGAAGAAACCTCGGAAGGTGTAAGGAAATGGTGTTTTGATTGGGACAGAGACTCACTGTACTGGCAGCTCAAAGATGGGTTCTCAGCAGATGTTGAGGTTGTCTACGTAGGCTCTCTGGGCGTTGAAATCGATGCATCGGACCAAGAAGAAGTCGCCCAGGTTTTGTTCGATAAGTTCAAATGTGTCCCGACTTTCTTGCCCTCGGATCTCATCAGCAAGTTCTACCATGGTTTCTGCAAGCATTATCTCTGGCCTCTGTTTCATTACATGCTTCCCTTGACGCCAAATCCTGGCATAAGGTTCGATAAGTCCATGTGGCAGGCTTACGTGTCAGCCAACAAGATATTTGCAGACAAGGTTATGGAGGTGATCAACCCAGATGAAGATTACGTATGGGTTCATGACTATCATCTCATGATCTTGCCTACTTTCTTGAGGAAGAGGTATCACAGGGTAAAGATGGGATTTTTCCTCCACAGTCCCTTTCCTTCGTCTGAGATATACAGGACTTTGCCTGTAAGGGAAGAGATCTTAAGGGCACTTTTGAATTGTGATCTTGTCGGTTTTCAGACCTTCGACTACGCTAGGCACTTCCTTTCGTGCTGCAGTCGAATGCTTGGATTGGACTATCAATCAAAGAGGGGTTATATTGGGTTGGACTACTATGGGAGAACTGTTAGCATCAAAATCTTACCAGTTGGGATTCACATGTCTCAGATTCAGTCTGTTATGTCTCTGCCAAACACTGCTCGAAAGATCAAGCAGCTTAAAGACGAGTTTGATGGGAAGATTGTGCTGTTAGGTGTGGATGATATGGACATCTTCAAGGGTATCAGTTTGAAGTTCATGGCCTTGGGATTGCTGTTAGAAGAGAACCCTTCTTACAGGGGAAGAGTTGTTCTTGTTCAGATAACGAACACGCCGAGAAGCCAAGGCAAAGACATACTAGATGTTCAGAATGAGATCGATAAGGTCGCCATGGAGATCAATCGAAAGTACGGCAAACCAGGCTATCAGCCCATCGTCTGCGTTAACGGGCCCGTTTCGTTTCAAGATAAAGTCGCCTACTACGCCGTCGCTGAGTGCGTAATAGTCAATTGCGTCAGAGATGGCATGAATTTAGTCCCTTACAAGTACACAGTTTCAAGGCAGGGCACTGCAGAGCTAGACAAAGCATTGGTAGCAGCAGCAGCAACCCAAAACAAGGCCAGGAAGAGTGTGATCATCGTCTCGGAGTTCATAGGATGCTCTCCTTCGCTGAGCGGTGCCATTCGAGTGAACCCTTGGGACATCAACTGTGTGTCCGAAGCAATGATCAGTGGCATCACAATGCCCGATTCTGAGAAGGAGCTGAGGCATGAAAAGCACTATAAGTACATAGCGTCGCACGACGTGGCTTACTGGGCTCAAAGCTTCCATCAAGATCTCGACAGGGCTTGCTCCGAGCATTACAGGAAGAGATGCTGGGGAATTGGGTTCGGGCTAAACTCGAGGGTCGTTGCTTTGGGACCCAACTTTCGAAAGCTATCCGTGGAGCACATTGTGTCTTCTTACAGTGGCACTAACAGCAGGCTTATCCTATTAGACTACGATGGAACAATGATGCCTCAGGACAGAGTGGACAAGTCTCCCAGCCCAGAAATCATTTCTCTCCTCAACAGCCTTTGCAATGATCCTAAGAACGTGGTGTTCATTGTCAGCGGAAGGGGTAAAGATTCGTTGGGGAAATGGTTCTCGGAATGCGAAAGGCTGGGACTTTCTGCCGAGCACGGTTATTACACAAGGTAAGGTCTTTTTCTTGATCTTTCTCTGCGAATGTATATTCGTTATTGCTGAAATCTCCTTATTTTCGTGTTCTCTGAAGGTGGGCCAAGAATTGCGAATGGGAATCTTGCGGGTTAGAGTTCGACATGGAGTGGAAAAGAATCGTGAAACCCATCATGGAGCAATACACAGAAGCAACTGATGGCTCGAGCATCGAAGAGAAAGACAGCGCATTGGTTTGGCACCATCAAGAGGCCGACCCTGATTTTGGTTCTTGGCAGGCGAAGGAACTTCTCGACCACTTGGAAAGCGTACTTGCAAATGATCCCGTCGTAGTCAAGAGTGGACAGCAGATAGTCGAGGTCAAACCTCAGGTAAAAATCTGCTCCAAGTTTCAGTTTTTTTTGCAAGGACAAACTTTTCAAGAACTATTGAACGAAAAGAATGCATTTTTCTTGGGACGAAACGCAGGGCGTGAGCAAAGGATTGGTTGTGAAGAATCTCATGGAGTCGATGAAGAAGACTGGGAATTCGCTGGACTTCATCCTATGCGTGGGCGACGATAGGTCAGACGAAGATATGTTTGAGGCAATTGCGAGTTCTGTAGCAGACCACTCGTTGCCTGAGAAATCCGAAGTGTTTGCCTGCACTGTGGGTCAAAAACCGAGCATGGCGAAGTATTATCTCGACGATACAGTTGATGTCATGAGAATGCTTCAAGGGCTTTCGAATGCTTCTTCGTCTTCGCCGAAGGTGGGGAAATCGTCTTCTCATCGGCCCTTGAAGGGTTTGGTTTCCTTTGAAGGTTCGGCTTGAAGTGGGCTTCGAAGAAAATGTCGACTTTTTTGTTTGGGTTTTAGGGAGAAAAAAACGCTACCGTTGTACATACATACATACATACGATGAATCGATGGTATGTAAGTACGTATAGACACAGCATAAAATCTGTCTGGTTTTTGTGGTGGTGTTCATAGTTCTGCTTTTGCTCTATACACAGAATTAACTGTTGCAATCTTTTTTTGGAGTGACGAATCTTGTATGTGTTCTTAAGAAAAGGAATTTGTCCATTTTTCGGGGTCTCAAAGAGGCGTGGAAACACATAAGAACTCTTGAATGGAAACAAAGGGGATCCTATCAACTTGTTCCGACCTAGGATAATAAGCTCATGAGCTTGGTCTTACTTCACCGTCGAGAAACGAAAGAAGACTTCAATCTCCAAGCCGGTGGCTCACTTTTTCTAAGTAATGGGGAAGAGGACCGAAACATGCCACTGAAAGACTCTACTGAGACAAAGATGGGATGTCAAGAACGTAGAGGAGGTAGTTTTCTTTTTTCATTTGGATTTTTCCATCGCCATGGCACTGCTATCATCATATATGATTCGTTTATTATTTTGCAGACTGTTTGAGGAAAACCACTAACAAAAACCTCAGATGTATAGATAATGTAATAACATTGATAGTTCAGGGGAAGAAAGAAGCTCGAATACATTTAACAATGGCGATAGATGGGTTCCCAGCAAACATAAACTGTACAGACAAGTCAATTGACAATACAATACCTTTACAAGCTGATCAATAATCTCATATCTTTTGCTGCTTCTTGTCATAATTTTTGCTGCTTCTTGCAAAATCACCTTTCTCCGCGCCCATCATCCTCTCAAAATCGATCTCGCTCGATTTATACGCAAGCTTAATCCCACTTTCCATCCACGATTTGATGCAAATCAAAGCCCTTCCGTCGCCCCGTCCCATGGAAAATCTCATCCTCTCAACCTCGTCTCCCTTCTTACAGAACACCTCCTCGGGGCCCACAGCTGTCGGCTGCACAGCCAACATGTCCCTAGCCATGCAAGACAACCTAGGAAACCTCGAACCGTTCCCTCTCCACCACTCAAACACGTCAGTCGTCATAGGGACGGGCGGCTCGGAGAAGTACTGAGTCAGCTCGTCCGTAGAAGAACTCAAGCTCGCCCTTCTCCTCTTACGTGCAATCTCTTCAGCAAAGGAGAAGTCTGAATCTTGGCTGACGTAGGACGAAGAAGCCATAGACGACGTGTAATAACATGAGGAGTAATCTGTAATGAAGTGATCCCTCATCTCTTCTAAGTAGCTCTCTGAATTTAAGTACTCGGGCATGAGCTCGATCTTTATGCGTGGATCGAGGACTGCGCTCATGTACATCGAAGCATTGCAGACCTGCCCAGTGTAGCTTTGGGCCTTCGATTGCATCTCCTCGGAGGCTGTCTTGAGCCACTCGGGGGTTTGTCTCGAATCTTTGCACTGTGAGATTATTTCGGAGATGTGATCCATGAAGAAGAGGACGAGCCCCACCGTTGGGAATTTGTTCGTACACATGTCGTTGATGGTTTTGTAGAATGGCTCGAGATACTTATGCATTATGTTGACCACGTTTCTCTCTCCCGAGTTTAAGACAAATGGCACGCCGAGATGTTCCTCGTACTTGCTTGCTACAGCTTCCATGGATTTACCTGCCTGAAAAAAAAAAAAAAACAAAATGATCGGCCAATGTACAGATATGTACTGCATTTTGTTTTTTTTTTTTGTTTTTACCTTGCGTGCGATGTCGAACATCTGATAACTCCCTTTCCACCGAGCAGAGGCATCCATGGGAAATTCCCAGCTTCCTTCGTGATAAACTGTGGCGTATTGCGAGAATTCCTCGGCCATAGATTTCGATGAATTGAGTGCAAGCACAAACTCTCTGATCTTTGAGACGATTGACATCGTACTTCTCAACCCATCGCTGATAATCGAGTTCAGCGTAAGGGCAGCGCATGGGACGTGACAAAAGGGTCCAACTTTTCGACTGTCTACGTCATTTTTCAGGTTATGACACGCATGCAGCATATTCGGACTGTTATCGTGGGTACAAGAAATAACCTTATTTCCCAGATTGTAATAATCGAGCACTTTCCATAGGGCTTGATAGATCTGGGCCCCACCGCCTGGGCTCGGGATTCTTGAAACATCGAGGAGAATCTTATGGAACGACCACTCCTCGTCGATCCACCGACAAGAAACACTCATGTATGTGATTTGTTCGAAAGATGTCCAGAAATCTAGGGCCAGAGAAACCTTCGACGAAGATATTTGCTCGATGTCTGACCTCACCGTTTCTTGCATGCTTTTGTGAACTTCGTGGAGTACGCTCTGAAACTTTTCGTCGGGCCATAGCTCCAACGATGGATTTAGGAACTTGTAAGAGTTCACGAGACACTTTTCAGATAGAGTAGACAAGGGAAGAGACGATTCGACGAGCCATTTGATGAGTAGCCAATTCAAGTGGTCGAGTTCAGGTCTGGGCAGGGCCAACCTAACATGGGAGGGAGATTTCTTGGGCACTGTCAAAGGTTGCGTGGGAACGATTCTGTTGTTAGAATCGTTCGTTTTTTCGTATCCTGGGTGTCGGTTGCTGAGGTGGCGTCCCAAATTGCCTTCGTGAGAAAAGAAAAAAGGGAACAATAAGGTGAAACAGGGAAAAAGAAGGCCGAGTTCAACGAATTTTTCCAAGATCAAATCCCTGCACTTACTCACCAGTGGCCGTGGAAATAGAGTAGCTTTGTCCGCAGAATTTGCATATCCTACTCTTACCGTCTACTGCTGTTTCGAAGTACTTGAGATACAACGATGTCATCGTCTTCTTTCTCGGTTTTGTTGCAAGAACGGTGTGATTTCCCATTTCGGCTGGGCCGTGAAGCATATCTGTTGGTGCTGCATCCATTACATTGAATGGCTTTGGATCCATGGTTACTACAAGGAAAGAAGGTTACACAGAATAGGGTCAAATTATCGCCGAAGAAGAGAGTAAATTCATTTTAGTTAACATCAACCACAAATAGCTCAATTGCTGGAGTCTGAGAATATCGTTGCTGAGTAATAACACAAATATCTGATGAATTTCTAAGGAGGTCCTCACTCAACAAGCTTAAGCAATGGAAAAAATTCAAAAATTCAAAAATTAACAAAGCATACCTCTTGAGCCCTGAAGACTGCTATCATATGAGTTATCTTCACCCCAATAAATCCCATTCTCAGCTGCTATACGAACTCCACCCAATTTTTCTCCTTTCTGCGACCCAAAATCAGAATTCAGACACAATCACTGAGAAAACCCAATTCAACGCAAGGTAGGAATGAAACAAAAAAAAAAAAAAAACACATTTTCAACAGAATACTCATCATGCACGGCTTCTCCAATAAAATTGAGCTTGGATGAAAGAAACAGTTCTGATTTCAGCTGGGGAAATGATTCAGCAGCACTACGGTTGCTTGAAAACATAAGAACGAGTTGCTGCAGCTGTGAATGCGATCCATTATTGCGAAGTACGAGGAATAGAAACGTGTTCTATGATCTGTTGCAGACTATTTAAAAATGGAGGGAACTTTTTTTTTTTTTTTTTTTTTTTTTTTGAAATGTGAGATTGAGCTTTGAAGCTAAGATTGAAAGTCGAGCCACAGATCTGAGCGGAGCCGCCGCTGAAGAGTGGAGAAACACGAAGAACAACGACTAATTAAAGCCGTCACGCCAACAGCTTTCATTATTGAAATTGGAGGACCTAATTGAACTTTTATAAATAGTTTAAGGGCCTAATTGAAATTTATCAACATCTCAAAACTTTGCGCGTGTGAATATTAGGATCATCAATCAAGCAGAGGAGCTAAAAAACTTGGCAGTGAAAGAAAGCACTGTTGATAGCAAATCGAGAACTCTCCTAACACTGATTGAGGTTGAGCGAAGCAATTTCCAGCCGACAAGTGAGGTATTTCATATGATTTCCCATGTTTTCGTTGCGGAGACAAAGATTATTGCCATTACTGAGTCGTGTTTTCATTTTCAGAAGTTGATTGTTCTTGATAGTGTGGAAGTTGGATAAAGAATATTTATGCGTTCAGTAGAAGAGCACCCCTTGCTTTGATCAATATGTAAGGCATCTCCCATGCTCCTTTTTCTTTTCTTTGGCAGGTGATAATCATCTCTTGGACACTTATTGGGGATTTCCCTACACATTAGGAAACTTTAAAGGTGTTTTTGATTGCTTTGTTCAGCTCATCATGTACTAGCCGCTGCTAACCTTCTTCGACTGTTCTCTCAAAGTTCGCTCGGTTATTTTGAAGGTGCAAATAGAGATAGGTCGTAAATGGCTGCGGTGAATAAAAAGAGGAATATGCTGGAAGGTTTGGTCAGAGAAGGCTCATTCAAGTGGTTGATCAGACAACAAAGTAGCTTATTTGACGAGGAAACGCATGGAGAGACCAATGAGCTTTGTGAGCTCTCTTCCATGGCAAACGCAGTTATCCGTAGATGTTCAAAGTCAGTGCTTTATATAATCAAAGTAGCTTTTTTCATTTACTCTAATCCATTTTTCTGGTGATGAATGTCATGCAGAATCCTTGCGCTTTCTGTTGAACAGCTCCGAGAATGTTTTGTTTCAGAATCTTCTGATCCTCTCAAACATCAATCGAACTTTGCACGGAACTTTCTGGAATATTGTTGCTTCATGACTCTTGCACGGGCAATACAAGAAGTTGGCTATCTCGCTGACAGCAAATTTCGACGTCTTACATTTGACATGATGATTGCTTGGGAGTATCCTGATGCTGCTTGCGAAACGCTTTCCCCTGTAACTGTAATAAACTTGTTCATATAGAGCTTATTTAGAGCTAGTGTGTTATATATGTTCATATTTCACTTAGTAAAACGTGTAAGAACTGTGTCTCACGTGGAACTTTTTTTTGGTGTACAGATGGACGATCATAATACTGTTGGGGTTGAGGCATTTGCTCGGATAGCTCCAGCAATTCCCCTTGTTTCTAATGTGGTGATTAGTGACAAGCTTTTTGAGGTTCTTACAGCATCAACTAATAATCGACTTCATTACTCTGTCTATGATAAGTATCTTGCTCGGTTAGAAAGGTGAAACTCCGTTATTTTATTCATAATTATATCCATCCAATCTGTCTTCGGAAACATTATCTTGAAAAATACTTTAAGTTAGGCCATTTCTTCTGTTTTTCCTTTCTTCAGAGCAATACAGAAATGGAAAGCACAATCTGAATCCTCCCTCCTTTCATCCCTACGTTCAAACAGAGTGGAGAAAATTCTGGAAGTTGATGGAACCGTCACAACCCAGCCAGTTTTCGAACATGTGGGTAAATCTGCATGGCCTGGTAAGTGATGCAATAAGTCCCAAATGCGTCTTGGAGATTTTCACATTCTTTCTGAAGCAGGAATGATATGTTTTATCACAGGACGTTTGGTTTTGACCGACCATGCTTTGTACTTTGAAGCCCTCAAAGTGGTCACTTATGATAAAGCAAAGGTGTACGATCTCGCTGATGAGTTACAGCAAGTCGTCAGGCCCGAGCTTACGGGCCCATGGGGATCAAAACTTTTCGACAGGGCTGTCTTCTACAACTCAATTTCATTGTAAGTAGAGTTTGTGAATGAAAGCCTTACATTCGGTTACAATCATGCAGATTTTTTAGGGATTCCAATGCAGATCAGAGCCAATTATAATGGGGTTTCCTGAACTTAAGGGCCATGCACGCCGTGACTACTGGCTAGCTATCATCCTCGAGGTTCTAAACGCCCACAGATTTCTTCTCAAGTTCCATATAAGCGGCCCTGAGCGTGAAGAAGTTCTTTTGAAGGCTGTCTTTGGGATTCTGCGTCTTCAAGCTCTTAAGGAACTTATTACCACGGTTCCTCTTCCCTTCGATTCTCTCCTTATGTTCAATGTCTGCGAGCATCTTCCGGGCGGGGACTTGATTCTTGAAAAACTCGCAAGCATGTTGACCGCGAGAGATTTGGTTCAGAGAAATGATGGAAAATCTTGTAATGGAATGTACTCGGTCTCTGCTTTGTCAATGGCTTCAAATCTGGGATTTGCCACAGGGACATCATCGTCTGGCACAAATTATGACAGTGAATTCGTGGTCGGCGAGATGACTGTTGGGGAAACGACAGCTTTGGAGAAAGCTGTTAGAGAAGCTAAGAGCAGCTATGAGAGTGTAGTGCTTGCTCAAGCATCCATTGATGGAGTCAAACTCAATGGCATCGGCACAAAGTTAGCCGTCATGAAGGTAATCAAATCGTCTGAAATCCCATCTCAACAAGTTCGACAGAAAAACAGTGCGATGAAACTGTGCCTCGTTCTTTCGGAATCTACTGCTTGAAGTAGCCCTCATATGTTATGTTTCAGGAACTAATCTCCCCTGCATTGGAATGTTGGAATTTGCTCGCATTTCTTCATAACTGGGAAGACCCTTTCAAATCCTCAGCGTTCTGTGCTGTATTCACTTACGCCATCTTCAGGTCTGTTACAAAATTCTTAAAGGGACCTTTTTTTTTTCTGCGATTTTCCTTTCGATTTCATTCTTGCAGGGGATGGATAGCCTATGCAATTGCAGCAACGTTAATCTTTACGTCCCTCTCTATGTTCCTAACTCGTTTCTACGCCCGAGGAAAACCTGTCCATGAGCTGAAGGTGAACTTACCCCCTTCAATGAACGCAGTGGATCAGCTTTTAGCAGTTCAATGCGCAGTTTCCAAAGCAGAAGAGTTCATACAAGACGGAAACATTATACTCCTCAAATGCCGCGCCTTATTCCTTTCGATCTTCCCAAAGGTAGAAGAAACCTTTCTCCTTATTCTTCCTCGGCTTTTGTCATGGATATTTTTATTATAAGATAATCTGAAACCTTACTACTGTATAACATATGCAGGCAACTGAGAGAACTGCATTTGTGCTGTTGATCATTGGTCTGTTTATGGCATTGGTGCCCATTCGATACGTATCTGCGTTGTTTTTCCTCGAAATTTTTACGAGATATTCGCCGTTCAGAAGGGCGGGCACGGAGAGGTGTATGAGGAGATGCAGAGATTGGTGGTTTAGCATACCTGCGGCGCCCGTTATTGTACAGAAGAAGGCGAGCGAAGAGAAGAAGAAAAGGTGATTGATGTGCAGAAAAATAGTAGATGTGGTGATGTGTGTATTAAGTAGAGTGTAGTGTGTAAATATGCAAAAAAAAAAAAAAAAAAAAAAAAAAAAAAAAAAAAAACAGTTATTGTTTGTGGGAATTTCAATGTTTAAGTATCGGTGAGGTAACAGAAAGGTTTTTATTACAAGCTCAAGCCTACATATCAAAGTAGACAAATCATGAAAAAAAAAATACACTAAGATAGGCCAAAATGAAACATTCACAAGTACTTGAAAAAAAACTAGTGATCATTGGTCAATTAATGAAAATTAATTAGATAGGAATATATTCAAATGAAAAAACGAAGTGGAATTGGGTAGACTAATCCATAGCAGATAAAATGAGTTCCCAGATAAAATTGAGTTCATCTTCGTATGATAGGTTGGAAAATGGAAACGAATTGGAACGAATCAAAAAATATGACATTCTAATAAAAAAATACGATTAATTTGAAATCCTAAATCAGGATGTGTCAGTCCTTATCCGTTTTCGTCAACGGTCATAGTCAAAATCCTCTTTACGTAATATATTTATTGTTATAAGAACGTAATATGATTGAATCAGAATGAAGAAATTTGACTATGACTTTCATAAAAATTGCAATGTGATAGTTAAATTTCCATGTACTGATACATGAATGACATTACATGATTTTAATGTTCAGAAATTATGCCACTATAAATAGAGACCCATATACATACTCTAAACAACTATAATAATATCTATCTATACAAGAATTATTATAGAATAGCAGCATCTCTCTCTAACCATCATCTTATCATCATATCGCCGGCGGCCAAAAGAAATAAGAGAGAAACGTAAGCGATGATATCTTATATAGTTTTGCATGGCTGTCACAAATTCAAATTACTATTATGACTATCGTTGATTATCATATTTTATATTTCTCAGATGAATCCACCTTATAACGAAGAGTTTGACCATCTGATTATGTGCAAGAGAGTCAACGGAGTTCTCTTCCCTCAACCTATCAAAACTTCCTCTGGTGATAATAATACAACACCACCTCCTCATTCCGAGGTATATTATGATATATTCATTATTATCACATAATAATATCCTACTCAACTACAATCTATTTATCCTAATTACTGCAAGCTAATATGATTGTAGCGCTAATATTACACTTGAAGCAATAACAACATGCGCTAAGTAACTACTAAAATACTTGAATTTATTTCATTTTATTTTATTTATTTTTTCAGGACATGTGGTGGTCGTCACGGAGGAGAGATCGACCATCATCTACGGTGGTAGACAACAAAGAAATAGCGCTGAAGCTATTTCAATGTCAAAACACATCTCAATACTTATTGCAAGTTCAACAGGTAACTAAACTAACATATGTAACTAAATAATAATCATAGATATAAGGAATGAGCATTTAATTGTGAATGATTATATAGGTTGGAACTAGCAATATCAAGCTGTACGCCTTAGAACCTCAACCTGAGAAAAGAAGAGTGAAGACGAGTGAGAAAAGGGTCGATAATCCTAACTGGATTTTGATTCCAGTTAATAATCAAGAATTAAACCCTAATAATAATAATAATAGCAGTAATTTGTCCATCACACAAAGGCTTGAGGGGAAGTGGACGAAGGAGACCCGAGAGAGAGGTGGCGCTCAAATTGAATACGTAAGTATGACTATTATATAATTTTTAGCAATCATTATATTTCTTCTTCATATGATATTTAATATATGCAAGTAACATATATGGTTATTTTATTAATTGTTGCAGTTTTATCGGCATCAATCGGTCAACAAGACAATGCGATCTTTGGCAGAAGTCGCGACGTTTATCATCTACAACACTTTTTATAGGTCAGCAATATTCAACGAGCGCAATTATGTAATTTAAAATAATTTTCCATCTTTTTTTTTTTTTAATTTCTTATTGTTGTTTGCAGGTGAATTGAGTCTGGCGCGGCAGGGCTGGCAGGCGCACTAGGCAAGCCGGCCAATGGGGGCGCTCCTTTTTCTGACACCAGTCAAGTCTTGGCAGGGACTTTCCAACTTCTATGTCAGGCTAGCTCTCGAGAAGGTCTGGACCTGGTAAGTTTCCCCGTGTTGAGTCAAATTAAGCCGCAGGCTCCACTCCTGGTGGTGCCCTTCCGTCAATTCCTTCAAGGGGCGCTCGTTCATCCGCTTACCTTTTCTTTTGCAATAAAATCGTTTTTTTGTTATGTTTCTTGAATTTATTGAGAATATATGTGGTACATCATATGCGGAAATTACTTCAATGATCGAATAAGTTATTCCATATATATGTACACTTATGTAACGTTATCCGCTAGGGATAATGGTTATTACATCAAAGTGAATGAGACCAAAATTGGCGTGGCTAATGAGATCATGTAGAAAATAATTTTCATTTGACGTCTTATATTAAAAAATTTACCAATTGAATATATTTTTCGTTGAAAATGATGAATCTTAAAACAAATACACAACGAATTATCAATAGTATAAATCAACTGGAATCTTAATGAAGATCTAACAACCACAACATGTCACATTGTCACAATACTAATATTGCGAAGCGTGATGCGATATCAAAACTAAAACGTAACAGTCTCAGATCGCTTACAATTTCTGATTCCAAGCCTCATCGTCTTCCCCGATAAGCTACCAATAATCTCGCAACAATGCCTTCGACGTCCCTTCAGCCAAAAATTACCACCAAAATCCATCACTGAACGCACAATCAAAGCCATTACCAACAATTTTTTTTTTTTTTTACCGTGAGTGACAAACCCGTCGTCTCCATTCTCGAGCATCCATCTTCGGGGTATTAACAACGACACTGTCAATCGAAAAAAGACGATCGTAACTCAAGCATTTCCTATTCGTGAAACTATCGTCGAATTTTCTGTAGATCGTGGACCCATTATCATCGACGTATTCTTTTACAGAGTCGAAGAAGAAAACAACTGGCCATTCGCAAGGTTCGCTGCTCAATGGCCTTGGGTTAAAGGTAATGGGGCCATCTTTCCAACTCCTCCAAGTTTGAAAAGTTTGCAATGGCAATTCGAGCTCTTTGGCTATGATGAGAGTAGCCCAAGAAATAGACACGGACTATTTGTGGCCTCGGTGGTAGCAATAGCACTGTTGTGGTGTCCTAAGGGTCGAGCTTGTATGGCTTTCGTAAGCTCTTTAGTGAGGAAATCTGCGTTTGGTTTGGGGATAATGGGTTTATATCGTCGGGGTGGTGGAGGGACACGAGCGGTGCTAATGGGTGGGCTGATAGTAGGCCAAAGGGGTCGCCTCTTATGTCAAGCTGGAAAACAAACATAAATAAATGCCTTATCAAGAATATTGATCATAAGCAAAAAAGACAACAACCTTAAAGATTTTGTCAGCCACAAAAATCGCGGAATCGACGGGTGAGTGTGTAAGCGTGGCAGCAACACTATGTTGTGTCATGAGAAGAGAAGAATACCAATGAGTACTTAATTCGCATACAAATAAATGCAAGGAAAAAATGCACTCCGAGTTCAAAAAGAATGGTAAATTCTTTAAGATGTGGCAAGATGCATTAAAAGCGAAAGCTAGCAAGATTCAATTTTTACTTCATCATTTTGAATAGGTATGGAAATATAAGAACAAAAACACAATAGGAATCACATTAATAGAAAAACGTTAGCAAGCCATTGTGAGACGTCACATAATACTGACCGCCGTTGCACCTAAATCTCCCAAAATTCATGAGGTGTCATTTATATAGTCAACTTAAGCCTCGACAGTGAAGTTACCCAACTTAAGCTTCTACTAATTTAGTTTTCTGGGTTTCCTGATCAATAGGATATTAAAGCTAAGGTTTCTGATTTCTAGGGTTTTGTATGCTCTATGGATTCCAGGATTTGTAGGGTTATTGGTTTTTTGAGTTTTTTATTCTAGGTTATCTTGTTTCTTAGGCGCTTTTGGTTTATTTCGTACTTACAAAATTTTCAGTGATCCCCCAACTCAGCACCTATTGAGAGAGATTTGAGTTCTGTTTTGAAGTTTAAAATAACATGTGCTTGCTTCTATTCCTTAAATTACTAGATGCTGGTTGTTCGTCTCGCTCTATGATTATACGCGGAATACGTTGCACTGAAGGTCGAACGGGTTCCCAAAACAATCGAAGTCATTGTGGAATTAGCTTGCGTAGGTAACAAGGTGATTGGCGTGATTGACTCAGCAAATGAAGCACGCAAACTAGATAAGGTCCGCATTGCAGGGATTCCATGGCAGGCTAACAAAGCTAATGGAGTTCTGTATTTGCCAATATTTTCACTCCTCGTTTTCTTATGGACCTATACCTCCTTACTTGCAGCCTCTGCCGCCGTCCAACCGGAAATGATTTTTCCCATTATTTGATTGGCATATCTTCGTGTAAATTTGCCGTAATGTTTGCTCAAGCCTTCGATTTGTTTCTCGGGTTGCTATTTGAGAAATCTATCGGGCCTCTAGGTATATAACCTTTAGGTTTTATCACGTATACAGCAATTAAACATAAACTTTGAGAAGCTTCATCCTACTGCTCTAGAAGCAGGCCACCACGCTGGGCTCGGACATGCTCGTGGAGAGCCAGCCGGGACCGGACGTGCAGTTGCTCGGGGAGAGCCAGCCGGGATCCGACGCGCGGTTGCTCATGGAGAGCCAGGCGTGATCGGGCGCTCGGTTTCTCGGGGAGAGCCAGCCACATGCTGATGTATATTCGTAAAGTTGGGTTGCTTTCGCATTCTGCATGCACCAATCCCCAAGAAAGGAATATGGTAGTAGAGTTTGTCCATTCGATGAGAGAATACATATTGTTTTTAAGTATGCATGAACAAAATTTTATCATTAGTTTATTTTTGCAACAATCATTTTGCGCAAAATGTTTTGCAAAAATCATTTTGCGAAAGCTGTCTTGCGAAACAAATTTTTGCAAATCATGTTTTGAAAAATCGATTTGCAAAAATATGTTTCCAAAATGGCATTTCCGCACAGTTTTTAAGAGGTTACAAATTTTTTTTTGCAAAATCCTGACACACTTAACACAAAAATATATATTAATAACAAAAGTTTTCGAATTTTTTGGAAACCTTCGCGGAACATCATAATGGCCTTGGAGATTTTTCTACGAAGTGGCATTATAGACGGCCAAAATCCGACAAGTTTATAGTAATGTTTACAAGTCAATGGTTGGATCCATCTGCCACATTCACTCAATGCGAGTGACGATGGATCGAACTCAAACTAGGACTTGGCAAGATCGGTCTTCCCCGCCGCT
Source organism: Craterostigma plantagineum (assembly GCA_027422505.1). Classification (NCBI taxonomy): domain Eukaryota; kingdom Viridiplantae; phylum Streptophyta; class Magnoliopsida; order Lamiales; family Linderniaceae; genus Craterostigma; species Craterostigma plantagineum. Next base: position 1,011,728 of record JAPQWV010000120.1, read on the forward strand.
TTCCAAAAATCTCTTTGATAAGACGGTTATGTATAAGGACGATGATGATGAGTTCCTTGCTAACCACCTCCCCTTCTCTTGGACTATGAACGGCTTTGTTTCATGCAGAATTTGACGAACACGGCTTGTCTTTTGGAAGATGAATCGTATGAGAAATCGCTTGATGAAACTATTAGATTGGTTGGGAACTTAAGCGAGTGGCTCAATAACATAGACAGAAGCCTGTTTTGGTCCTCCATTTCCTTCTGGACCTATACGTCCTTATTGCAGCCTCTGCGTCGTCCAACCGGAAATTATTGTTCCCATTATTTGATTGGCATATCCACATGTCAATTAGCCGTAATATTTGCTCAAGCCTTCGATTTGTTTCTCGGTTTGCTATTTGAGAAATCTATCGAGCCTCCAGGTATATAACATCTAGTTTCTATCGCGTATACAACAATTAAACATAACTTTGAGCAACTTCATCCTACTGCTCTAGAAGCAGGCCACCACGCTGGGATCTGACGTGAACGTGGAGGGCCAGCTGGGACCGGACGTGCAGTTGCTCGGGGAGAGCCATCCAGGATCCAACGCACGGTTGCGTGGAGAGCCAGGCGTGATCGGGCGCTCGGTTGCTCGGGGAGAGCCAGCCACATGCTGATGTATATTCGTAAATGCACCAATCCTCGAGAGAGGAATATGGTAGCAGAGTTTGTCCATTCGGTGAGAGGGTAAATATTGTTTTTAAGTATGGATAAACAAAATTCTATCATTAATTTTTTTTTTTTGCAGCAATCGTTTTGCGTAAAATATTTTGCGAAAATCGTATTGCGAAAGCTGTCTTGCGAAATAATTTTTTGCAAAACCTATTTTGGAAAAATTGGCGAAAATAAGTTTCCAAAATGGCTTTTCGCACAAATTTTTAAGAGGTTAGAATTGACTAAATAAAATGTGGAATTTTTCTGGTTTTTCCTTCGTGTTACTGTGTGGTATTGTGATGTCTATTTATCGTATAAGGACAATAAAATCTAAGACATTCTACATGCAATATCGTCCGTGATTTCATATCCATTGCTTATTTAAAATTGTAAATGGACCTATTTCATAAAACAATTGGCCCATTGGAGGAATGTATAAATACGGATTCTAAAACCTAGAATTAGGATAACGCGCGCAATTGTAATTCAGCAAAACAGTCAAAGAAGAGGTTTTTTTTTTCATTTCCTTCATCTTCTAAATTCTTCCAATTCAACGCAATGGCTGTTCAGCATTCAAACAATAAGGATGCAAGAAAGTACATTGTAGTAAAATTTGTAAGTTCTGATGTCCGAGTTCAAAATCGGTATCTGTTATTTGGCTTAGATGTGTCTTACAAATATGGACACAGTTAAATATACCACGCTGATAAATCTGTAGAATACTTGTAAACTGCATTTTTTAAAAGTTCTTTCCTTCATGCGGTTGAAGAGCGTCCATTGACTGTCGACAAATTGCTCAAAGCCGATGAAGTGTTTCTAGGGCTTTTGGTCATGGGGTTAGTAGGGTTATCAGGATTTCTACGGTTTCTACTAATTTAGTTTTCTGGATTTCCTGATCAATAGGATATTAAAGCTAAGGTTCTGATTTTTCTAGGGTTTTGTACGCTCTATGGATTCTAGGGTTTGTAGGGTTATTAGTTTTTTGGGTTTTTTATTCTAGGTTATCTTGTTTCTTAGACGCTTTTGGTTTATTTCGTACTTACAAAATTTTCAGTGATCCCCCAACTCAGCACCTATTGAGAGAGATTTGAGTCCAGCGTTAAAGTTTAAAATAACATGTGCTTGCTTCTATTCCTTAAATTACTAGATGCTGGTTGTTTGTCTCGCTCCATGTTTGTACGTGGAATACGTTGCACTGAAGGTCGAACGGGTTCCCAAAACAATCAAAGTCATTGTGGAATTAGCTTGCCTAGGTAACAAGGTGATTGGCGGGATTGACTCAGCAATGAAGCAAGCAAACCAGATAGGCTCCGCGTTGCAGGGATTCCATGGCAAGCTAACAAAGCTAATGGAGTTCTGTATTTGCCAATATTTTCACCCCTCATTTTCTTATGGACCTATACGTCCTTATTTGCAGCCTCTGCCGCCGTCCAACCGGAAATGATTTTTCACATTATTTGATTGGCATATCTACATGTAAATTTGCCGTAGTGTTTGCTCAAGCCTTCGATTTATTTCTCAGGTTGCTATTTGAGAAATCTATCAAGCCTCCATGTATATAACCTTTAGTTTTTATCACGTATACAGCAATTAACATAAACTTTGAGAAGCTTCATCCTACTGCTCTAGAAGCAGGCCACCACGCTGGGATCTGACGTGCTCGTGGAGAGCCAGTCGGGACCGGACGTGCAGTTGCTCGGGGAGAGCCAGTCGGGATCCGACGCGCGGTTGCTCGTGGAGAGCCAGGCATGATCGGGCGCTCGGTTGCTCGGGGAGAGCCAGCCACATGCTGATGTATATTTGTAAAGTTGTGTTGCTTTCGCATTCTGCATGCACCAATCCTCAAGAAAGGAATATGGTAGCAGAGTTTGTCCATTCGATGAGAGAATACATATTGTTTTTAAGTATGCATGAACAAAATTTTATCATTAGTTTATTTTGCAACAATCATTTTGCGCAAAATATTTTGCAAAAATCGTTTTGCGAAAGCTGTCTTGCGAAACAAATTTTCCAAAACATGTTTTGGAAAAATCATTTTGCGAAAATATGTTTCCAAAATGGCATTTCGCACGGTTTTTAAGAGGTTACAGATTTTCTTTTGCAAAATCCTGAAACACTTAACACAAAAAATATATATTTATAACATAAAAGTTTTCGAATTTTTCGGAAACCTTCGCGGAACATCATAATGGCCTTGGAGATTTTTCTACGAAGTGGCATTATAGACGGCCAAATCCCGACAAGTTTATAGAAATGTTTACAAGTCAATGGTTGGATTCATCTGCCACATTCACTCGATACAGTGACGATGGATCGAACTCAAACTGGGACTTGGCAAGATCGTCTTCTCTGCCGCTTTTCCAAAATCTCATTGATAAGATGGTTATGTATGAGGACGATGATGATGAGTTCCTGGCTAACCACATCGCCCTGTTCTTGGACTATGAACGGCTTTGTTTCATGCAGAATTTGACGAACACGGCTTGTCTTTTGGAAGATAAATCGTATGAGAAGTCGCTTGATGAAACTATTAGATTGGTTGGGTACTTAAGCGAGTGGCTCAATAACATAGACAGAAGCTTGTTTCGGTCCTCCATTTTCTTCTGGACCTATACGTCGTTATTTGCAGCCTCTGCGGCCTGCGCCGTCCAACCGGAAATGATTGTTCCCATTATTTGATTGGCATATCTACATGTCAATTTGTCGTAATGTTTGCTAAAGCCTTCGATTTGTTTCTCGGTTTGCTATTTGAGAAATCTATCGAGCCTCCAGGTATATATAATCTCTAGTTTCTATCGCGTATACAACAATTAAACATAAACTTTGAGCAGCTTCATCCTACTGCTCTAGAAGCAGGCCACCACGCTGGGATCGGACGCGCTCGTGGAGAGCCAGCCGGGACCAGACGTGCAGTTGTTTCGGGAGACCCATCCAGGATCCAACACACGGTTGCTCGTGGGAGAGCCAGGCGTGATCGGGCGCTCGATTGCTCGGGGAGAGCCAGCCACAGCCTTCGATTTGTTTCTCGGGTTGCTATTTGAGAAATCTATCAAGCCTCCATGTATATAACCTTTAGTTTTTATCACGTATACAGCAATTAAACATAAACTTTGAGAAGCTTCATCTTACTGCTCTAGAAGCAGGACACCACGCTAGGATCGGACGTGTTCGTGGAGAGCCAGCAGGGACCGGACGTTCAGTTGCTCGGGGAGAGCCAGCTGGGATCCGACGCGCGGTTGCTCATGGAGAGCCAGGCGTGATCGGGCGCTCGGTTGCTCGGGGAGAGCCAGCCACATGCAGATGTATATTCGTAAAGTTGGGTTGCTTTCGCATTCTGCATGGAGCAATCCTCAAGAAAGGAATATGGTAGCAGAGTTTGTCCATTCGATGAGAGAATACATATTGTTTTTAAGTATGCATGAACAAAATTTTATCATTAGTTTATTTTTGCAACAATTATTTTGCGCAAAACGTTTTGCAAAAATCGTTTTGCGAAAGCTGTCTTGCGAAACAAATTTTTGCAAAACATGTTTTGGAAAAATCGTTTGGCGAAAATATGTTTCCAAAATGGCATTTCGCACAGTTTTTAAGAGGTTACAAATTTTCTTTTGCAAAATCCTGACACACTTAACACAAAAAAAAATATTTATAACATAAAAGTTTTCGAATTTTTCGGAAACCTTCGCGAACATCATAATGGCCTTGGAGATTTTTCTACGAAGTGGCATTATAGACGGCCAAAACCCGACAAGTTTATAGGAATGTTTACAAGTCAATGGTTGGATTCATCTGCCACATTCACTCAATGCGAGTGACGATGGATCGAACTCAAACTAGGACTTGGCAAGATCGGTCTTCTCTGCCGCTTTTCCAAAATCTCTTTGATAAGATAGTTATGTATGAGGACGATGATGATGAGTTCCTGGCTAACCACCTCGCCCTGCTCTTGGACTATGAACGGCTTTGTTTCATGCAGAATTTGACGAACACGGCTTGTCTTTTGGAAGATGAATCGTATGAGAAATCGCTTGATGAAACTATTAGATTGATTGGGAACTTAAGCGAGTGGCTCAATAACATAGACAGAAGCTTGTTTCGGTCCTCCATTTTCTTCTGGACCTATACGTCCTTATTTTCCATAATGTTTGCTCAAGCCTTCGATTTGTTTCTCGGTTTGCTATTTGAGAAATCTATCGAGCCTCCAGGTATATATAACCTTTAGCTTCTATCGCGTATACAACAATTAAATATAAACTTTGAGAAGCTTCATCCTGCAGCAATTAAACATAAACTTTAATAGAAAAATATTATTTTTACTTAAAAAAACTTGACAGGCCACGCGTCACTACAATAGCAAACCTACATTTCTATTCTTTTCTAACTAGTTTTTTGCCCGTGCAATGCACGGGTCTATAAGCTAATAAAATAAATTAATTATGTTAGAATAAAATAATGTTATTTCAAATTATGTTTCTGTAACCTTGTACCAATTGTGGAACGGACGGAAGTAGGTGTGCAGGCAAATCTTGTACGGAAAACAAAAATTATAAGTTCTGTACGATCATAACTATAAGAAAAAGAAATTAACCTAATTCATTTATGATAATAAGATAACTTCACTATGCGTCAGAAGATTATAATAATATTAAGATAAACGGACGCAAATTTGAATCACTATGAGATATGTTCTACATCTGTGACTGTGAGTCTCTCTCTCCCTCTCTCTCTCTCATACATATATATCTATATATATATATATATAGATATATATGTTTTGTTTCCAATCTCGTTGAAAACCCGTAATTGTGTTACAGGAAGTTAAGGAGCCCGGCCCAAACTCTATAAATCTTCCTTCAACTCAAATATTAAAACGCTCGTACATTCCACAAACAACATGTTTTATATTTTCTCAAGCTAAAAAAAGGAAGGAAGACAACAGATTGTTTCCTACGAGACCAACCGTGGTGGCGTGCCGAAAACTGTACGCAGAAGGTCTGAACGGCGAGGGAATACCAAAACAAAATACGTCAAACATATATATGAAGAACGTGCACAGATTTCATTGAAGTGCAGCATGAATAAACTCTCACCGTGGTCTTCTTCTCACTATTAGCTATCTTCTTTTCATTGGTCGCCACATTTTCGTCTAAAAGTCGTACCTCCAAATCAGATCCCGAGCAGGAGTAGGGCATTTTTTGCATTGAAGTAAGGGTTCTCGGCCTCCTCTCCAGCCTCCTCTCCAATCTCTGTGAAACGAACTTCATCTTGGGAATATCGATGAAAAATAATATCGTCCATATAAAGATTTGTCCAAACAAATTGGAATTTTGATCCCTCTATTATCAATGTCTAAGTTATAAATGATTTTGTCGTTGTTGAAACCGATTTTGTCATTTGCAACCAGTTTCTAAGTGATCCAGGATTTTGTCATTGTTGGAATCCAGGATTTTTTCATAATATTTAACATGCTATCATAAAATAAAAATATTGTAAATTATATAAGTAATCATTGTGGTATATTGATTGAGATAATACTAACGTATCGCAATTGTTATCGTTTGAATAGTAAATAATTTTACTCTTCTTATCGACTATAAAAACTCTTGATTTCATCATCGTCCGTATTGGACGCTACAAAACGAAAGTGAATTCCAACATGGTTATGTTATTTTAGCCTTTGTGCTCGTTTTACACTTTGCTTTGTTTTTGCTTGTTGAGATATTGTTGATATATCCGTGTGTACATCACAGTCTCTTTGTGATTTGCTTTCCCTTGAACATTTCTCTGTTTCTCACCAGATTTGAGTGTTTCACTAAGTATCTTTCATTCTTTAAAGCAGCAAATCGTTCCTGTTCTTTCTTGTCTGTTGTGCTCTTTGCATATTTACTATGAATATGTGACATATCTCATAGTGCTATGGTTGTTCTCGTAATCTCTTTGATATATTCATGTAAATGCTTCATCTGTCAAAAAACATTTATGAGATAAACTTTGTGTTAAAATCTACGACATAGTTGCCTTTCATCATTGTTGTTTGCACATCGCAACATCATTGTTTTCTGAACATATTAATTTCTTTGGGTGTGGCACGAATGTTCAACAAGGGAATTCGCATCTAATGAGTACATAAAAAAAATGCCAGCATCACCTATTAGACATATAGAACAAAAAACAGAACCATCCAATTTGCAAACACATGAGGGGAATTAAGAACTTTGCTTGTGGACTTAGTGAATATTCAACAACGCGAACCTGCAAGAACGCATATTCAGAACATTTCAAAACCCAATATTTGGGTGAGGTGTGTGTGTGTGTTCTTTATGTTTTTCTTTTGCTATCATAAAAAGCATAACTGATCGCAACAACTTCGATTCACCTGGTGATGGGCATTTTGCTGATTTTCTGGTATGTCCTGCTGAGGCGAGTCCTCATCGGCTGCCGCCATCACCAACACCACCAAAATCTGACACATCAATCTCCCATGATTTAGTTCAATAACTTAACTTTATTCGCATAAAAAGTAGCTCTAACGAGCCACCTAAACATCAGCATTTGTTGGAAAAAAGTCCACATATGAAGGAATTGGTAGTATTACCAATTATGTTTGTATTTTCTAGGGGTAGTTCCGAGTCCACATCACCCATTGGTCCACAGTTTACTTCCATTTTCTGTTCTTCACAACAGCACAAAATTGATATGAGAAACGCAAAATCACTCATATACTTAATGCAGGACGAAGACAAAAGGAAAAACGTTAACCTAACAAGTAGCTTCACTAATCTTCTGACTTCATGCGATGGATGCTTCCTCAATCGATTCACATGCCTTCCTATATCTATTTCCTGCTTATCAATTGAATTGCATTCAGAGGAAAACACCACGGCAAACACAAACTGGAGAGCTTGGAAACTGATGTCCATGTCTGCAAGAGTTTGCAAGCACATACCTTGCTCGGGGATAGCCATCCAGGATCCAACGCACGGTTGCTCGTGGAGAGCCAGGCGTGATCGGGCGCTCGGTTGATAGGGGAGAGTCAGCCACATGCGGTTGCTCGTGGAGAGCCAGGCGTGATTGGGCGCTCGGTTGATAGGGGAGAGTCAGCCACATGCTGATGTATATTCGTAAATTTGGGTTGCTTTCGCATTCTGCATGCACCAATCCTCAAGAAAGGAATATGGTAGTAGAGTTTGTCTATTCGGTGAGAGAGTATAAATTGTTTTTAGGTATGCATGAACAATATTCTATCATTAGTTTATTTTTGCAACAATCGTTTTGTGTAAAATGTTTTGCAAAAATCGTTTTGCGAAAGCTGTCTTGCGAAACATTTTTTTTTTGCAAAACCTGTTTTGGAAAAATCGTTTTGCGAAAATATGTTTCCAAAATGGCTTTTCGTATAGATTTTTAAGAGGTTACAAAAAAAAATTTTTTTTGCAAAATCCTGACACAACTCACGATTTCAGCCCTTGACATCTCAGATTGGACCATTTCAACGACCTACCAAACAGATTTCCAGTTTGTCTAAGCAAAACCCAACTTATGAGGACTATAAAACTATAAATAAGAATGAAGAAACCTCTAAAGCAAATTTCAACAAATAATTAGACACGAAAATCACATGTGAAAGAAAAATCGGAATTTCAAATTTGGTTTTGCCGGACGTAGAACATTGACCCATCAATAAACATAAACATCAAGGTAAAACATGAAACATCACCTCACCACTACAAAAAGGCAACTTCGAAATGCATATATGAGTTTGCAAGCACATACCTTTAGGAAAGAACATAATATTTCACTTGATGTTGATTATCATATCAATAAGAACTGGGTTAGTTAAGTTTAACGTGGGTTGATTTTTAATAGAAAAAATATTATTTTTACTTAAAAAAACTTGACAGGGCTACAATAGCAAACCTACATTTCTATTCTATTCTAACTAGTTTTTTGCCCGTGCAATGCACGGGTCTATAAGCTAATAAAATAAATTAATTATGTTAGAATAAAATAATGTTATTTCAAATTATGTTTTTGTAACCTTGTACCAATTGTGGAACGGACGGAAGTAGGTGTGCAGGTAAATCTTGTATGGAAAACAAAAATTATAAGTTCTGTACGATCATAACTATAAGAAAAAGAAATTAACCTAATTCATTTATGATAATAAGATAACTTCACTATGCGTCAGAAGATAATAATAATATTAAGATAAACGGACGCAAATTTGAATCACTATGAGATATTTCATAATATTAAACATGCTATCATAAAATAAAAATATTGTAAATTATATAAGTAATCATTGTGGTATATTGATTGGGATAATATTAACGTATCGCAATTGTTATCGTTTGAACTGTAAATAATTTTACTCTTCTTATCGACTATAAAAACTCTTGATTTCATCATCGTCCGTATTGGACGCTACAAACGGAAGTGAATTCCAACATGGCCATATAGGAAAAACCTTATATTAGCAATAATCCATCTACTCGGCCCTAAAGTGGAGCGCTTGCGGCACGTAGGTTGTGATGCCAGCCTTTTCTAATTGTTATATACATAAGCACATGATTTGAATATATATAATGAATGTAAGCTTTTGTAAGTAATTTTTACAGCACACACATTAGATCGAAAAGCCAAGCACTATGCGAAGAAATGTAATTTGCAGTTTTGGTGTCTGTGTTCTAGTTTCCCAATAGAATATTCATCATAGTAGAAAGGTTTTTATTACAATTCAAGCTCAAGCCCACGTAGTATCAAAGTAGAAAAATCATGAAATAAGACCCTAAATAAGCCAATATAAAACTAACATAGGGATATTGACTAGTTCTTCTAGGAATGTACTTTTAAAAAAACTAGTGATTATTATCAAATAAAAAAAATAATTAGATTAGGAATATGTTCAAATAAAAAAAGGAATTGGAATTGCATAGACTATCCATAGTAAGATAAAATGAGTTCATCTTCGTATTATAGGTTGGAAACGAATTGGAACGAATCGAATAATATGATATTCTAATAAAAAAAATAGGATTAAATTGCAATCCTAAATCAGGACGTATCGGTCCTTATCCGTTTTCATCAACGGTCATAGTCAAATCCTTTTTACGTAATATATTTATTGTTATAAGAACGTAATATGATTGAATCGGAATGAAGAACTGTTTTGAGTCTCATAAAAATTGCAATGTGATAGTTAAATTTCCAAGTGTGATACATGAATGACATTACATGATATGCCACTATAAATAGAGACCCACATACATACACTAAACAATTATCACAATAGATATCTATACAAAAGAGTAGAATAGCAGAACCTCTCTCTAACCACCATCTTATCATCACGCCGGCGGCCAAGAGAAATAAGAGAGAAACGTAAGTGATGATATCTTATATAGTTTTGCATGGCTATTATGACTATTGTAAATATTGATTATCGTATTTTATATTTGTCAGATGAATCCACCTTTGACCTTATAACGAAGAGTTTGACCATCTGACTATGTGCAAGAGAGTGAATGGAGTTCTCTTCCCTCAACCTATCAAAACTTTCTCTGATGATAATAATACAACACCACCTCCGAATTCCGAGGTATATATATGATATATTCGTTATCATGTAATTATATCCTTTACTCGAGTACAATCTAAATTAACCCCAAAAAAAAAGTACAATCTATTTATTATAAAATAAAATTAATATTAAATTAGATATACACATGATGTGTGTACAAATACACAAGGAAGGCGTGTGGACCGGCTTCTCATATTGAAACTCAAATAACCTTAGAACTGCAAACTAATATGTTGTAGCGCTAAATTAAATACACTTAAAGCAATAACAACATGCGCTAAGTAACTACTAAAATAATTGAATTTAATTTATTTTCTCAGGACATGTCGTGGTCGTCACGGAGGAGAGATCTACCATCATCTACGGTGGTAGACAACAAAGAAATAGCGCTGAAGCTATTTCAATGTCAAAACACATCTCAATACTTATTGCAAGTTCAACAGGTAATATATTAAACTAACTAACATATGTAACTAAATAATAATCATAGATATAAGGAATGAGCATTTAATTGTGAATGATTATATAGGTTGGAACTAGCAATATCAAGCTGTACGCCTTAGAACCTCAACCTGAGAAAAGAAGAGTGAAGACGACCGAGATAAGGGTCGATAACCCTAACTGGATTTTGATTCCAGTTAATAATCAAGAATTAAACCCTAATAATAATAATAATAATAGCAGTAATTTGTCCATCACACAAAGGCTCGAGGGAAAGTGGACCAAGGAGACCCGAGAGAGAGGAGGCGCTCAAATTGAATATGTAAGTACGGCTATTAAATAATGTTTAGCAATCATTGCATTTATTCTTCATATGATTTAATATATTTACATAACATAAATGGTTTTTATTGTTGCAGTTTTATCGGCATCAATCGGTCAACAAGACAATGCGATCTTTGGCCGAAGTTGCTACCTTTATCATCTACAACACCTTTTATAGGTCAGCAATAATTCAACGAGCGCAATTTAGTTTGATAATTTTCGATCAATTTTTTTTTTTTTCATTTGTCATTGTTGTTTGCAGGTGAATAGATGATTGGGCGCTAGTTCATCCGCTTATTATTATTTTTTTTGCAATAAAATCTTTTTTTTTTCTATTTCTTGAATTTTTTGAGAATATATGTGTACAACATATGGGGAAATGACTTCAGTGATCTAATAAGATATTCCATATATATGTACACTTATGTAACGTTGTCCGCTTGAGATAATGGTTATTATATCAAAGTGATTGTTCCTATATCAGTCAAAAGATCGAATTTCGCTATTTCTTGTGCTACTATATGATTATGGACATGCATATAGAGTAACCTTATTCCAAGAAACGATGAGAAATTGGCTATAAACTATTCTTTTTACCTGATTTCGTTAATAAATTATAGAAACTTTTATTTCACGCAAGGATGCAAGCGAAGGACGCGTAATTCGAGAGATCAATAAAACAACGATCCAAGAATAAGATTATTATTATTACATAGGAATGTATTTGGTTAGGATTGAAAAAAATGGCAAATGTTTGTAAGTATGAAGACTAGAGATTGTAAGGGATTCAAAACAATAACCAAGATTAGCACAGTAACAGTCTTGATGTTTGGTGAACATTTGAACTAACTACTCTTCTTATCCATATATTATAATGTCGACAAGTACATATTATTCTAATACGGTTTGCTGATATCGATTGACGTTATGACACTTGAAATTTATTACAAGAGCCGACATTAAGCTTCATAATCACAATTCTCTAGCCTTAATCAACTTTTATATATAAATCGAAGAATCTATTTATATGGTTCTAGAAGGGAACATTCAATTGAAAATACGTTGAGATTTCTTTGCACTCGCCATAAGCTATTTTGTAAAACTAATCACCTACTCTTTCCTAAGCTAACGTAGATTAAATATATCCATATATTTGCGTCGTTTTTGTATGTGTGAATCAAGAAAAGTAATATATAAATGAGAGAACACGTGTCAAATAAAATATTAATTGACGATGATTATGAAGGTACAAGGCATTTTATGATTGGACTAGATAAGAGAATAGCCACGGCTTATGTTATTTGGTGCGAGTAGATAGGTTTGGTTGGCAATAGCAGAAGAGACAATTGGACAAAACTTATCGTAACACTCTATGCTCAGATTAATATGTAGATGCATTTCATATCCCATATAAGCAATAAAATAAAGATATCCAGTATCTTTGTCAAAATGTTAGCTGTAATAATCTACAATAAACAAAGACTTGTACAATTGGCCTACGCTGCCCAATAGAAGAGCTTCTCCTTCAAGCATGAGATTGTTATAAGAGTACTGAACTCACCATTATTACAAAACCTGATCTTACATGAAGCTACCTTAATTTCATCTATCTATATATCATATATACTTTCTATTACATCTAACAAATAATAATAATATTACACACCTTTTGGTAATAAGAAAAATGATGAACATGGAGGAAACCCTTCCTCCAGGATTCAGATTCCATCCCACGGATGAAGAGCTCATCACTTATTACCTCACTAATAAGGTTTCGAATTTCGATTTCTCGACTAGGGCTGTCTCAGAAGTCGATCTTAACAAGTGCGAACCATGGGATCTTCCAGGTATTTATTTAAAATCGCATATATACTACTAAATATTAATCATATGCACGTATTTAATATATAATTATTTCGCAGCGAAAGCTTCGATGGGAGAAAAGGAATGGTATTTCTTCAGCCTAAGGGATCGAAAGTACCCGACGGGCTTGAGAACGAACCGAGCGACCGAGGCGGGATACTGGAAAACGACGGGCAAAGATCGAGAAATTTTTCGAGGGGAAATCTTGGTAGGCATGAAGAAAACCCTAGTTTTCTATCGAGGGCGAGCGCCGAAAGGCGAGAAGACCAATTGGGTCATGCACGAATATAGGCTCGAAAACAGCGTCTCATTCAACCCTACAAAGGTAGCCATTTTTATTCTTACCACATTACATTCTCTGAATTCATTTCATACCCTAGTTGAACTATGATATTGTCTTTACATACGCATATAGGAAGAATGGATAGTTTGCAGAGTGTTTCAAAAGGCTTCCCCAGCAAAGAAGCAGCATCAGATTACAGCGATGGGTTCGTCTTCTTCGCCTGCGAATAACTCCCAAGAATATTCTCCTCCGTGCGAGGAAGCCAACAATGCAATGGCGAACGAGCTTGGAGACATAGATCAGATTCAGAGCTTTAACAACCTTAACAACGTCGTACTTTCAAATTGGAACAACTTAGGACCAAATCCGTTGATACAATCATCAGTAGCTAATGCTTGGCCATTGTTGGGCGGCGGCCATACTTCAGCTCCTAACATTTCGATGAACTCTTTGCTGCTCACTGCTTTACAGCTCAGAGGACATCATCATCAGAGTAGCAGCAGCTTAAGAATTGGAGCCAATAACGATAGCAATCCTTACAATCTTTTGCCCCTACAGAGAAATAATAACAGCAACGATGGTAATAGTTCTCAGTTGGGACATGATTTTGGGCTGTTCGACAACGTGGGGTCAGGCTCGGAGTCGAAGCAGTTTCCTTACAGCAACGTAGAATCCAATATTTGGTGAAGAAGAAGATGATCAGTGTTTGTTTTCCCTTGAGCGATGTATTCTCCAATATCATGGAGGGAGTTTAAGGTTGTCTAAGGTGTAATTAGTTGCTTGATCAATGATTGATCAACTATAGGTTATGATGAATGTCGTCGTATGTCAACTGTATATTTCGTCGGAATAATCAAGCTTCGAAGTCTCTTAAGGTAAGGGTGTCCACTGTATCTTATTATTTTCTTGAACATATTTGCTCAATTTTATTCCACGTAGATGTTTGTTTTCATATCTTATGCAATAAAATATATAATGCAATATGATATCATTGCACGGAATTAAGTGGGGTCTGGCAAGAAATATAACACACATCGATTTCACCAAATATCCCTTTCTTTCTTCTCTTAGTTCATCTAGACTCTTTGGTCATTTTATCATCCTTTCCACAAAATAAGACGAAAATTATCTCCAAACCAAAATTAATTTATTATTATTACAAACATCATTGTCAAATATCATAAATATCTTGGTGCCGATGTTTTCAAGTTAATTAAAACTATGATATGACGTATGTTATCGCTTTCTTTTAATAAATTAATCTGATCTGCGTAGTTCTAAAATAAACATCTTTTAGTTGATGCCACAATTTGCCAAGGAAGATCGCAGTAAAGTGAGGGGAAAAAGTGCATAAAATAATGAAATATTGCGAAGCTATAAAAGATAAAACTCCACGCGTAACGCATTTCTATCTTACACATCTCTCGTTCTTTGTAATAGGATCGAAGCATGTAATGGATAATATTCACTGCAAGAGCTTCTATAAATAACAATCAGCCTTATCCATCCAGCCTGCCTTCAAACATAAAAGCCCCCGAGAGAGAGAGAGAGAGAGAGAGAGAGAGAGAGAGAGAGAGAGATGTCCGTTTTTCTTGGGCTTTCAAGATTTTGAGTAAAGATTAAAACTTTAGTAAAAATCGTAAGTGGGATTTGTTGCAAAGATGTTGGAAGGCAAGGCAATGATAGAGGACACAGATATGCCACTGAAGATGCAGATCCAAGCCATGGCTTCTGCTTCTCAAGCATTGGATCTGTACGACGTTCTTGACTGCACATCCATTGCAGGGCACATCAAGAAGGTACGGTACGGTCATCGATTGCTTAAGAAACTCAACTGTTTTATGTCTGATTTTAATTCGTTAAAGATCACGACTTTATTGCAGGAGTTTGACAAGAGATACGGAAATGGATGGCAATGTGTGGTGGGATCCAACTTTGGGTGCTTTTTCACTCATAATAAGGGAAGTTTTATCTATTTTGCTTTGGAGAGACTCAACTTTCTCATCTTCAAAGGGGCTTCTTCTCCTCCTTCGTCTCCTTGAGCTTCTGATATCTTCTAAGACTGTGCTGTGAGATTGAGAAAGATTTATTATGCTGTCAGAAAACAGACATTTGTTTTTCATTTCGTGGAGTTGCAGTGTGTGTTGGTCTTGAGTTTATGGGGTTGTTTTCTTTTCCATTTCCTTAGGATTTTGAGAGTTTTTAAAGGATTTACCGAACTTTGTACATAGATGATGATGATGATGATGATGATGATGATGATGATGATGATGATGATGATGATGATGATGATGACGAAGATGGTTGATGGTTACTCTTTTGTGTTCAATAATTTTACATCTTTGGAACTCTTGTGAACCATGAATGAAGACGAAGAAGAAGCTCTGTTTTCTTCACTTTCCTTTGTTACCTTTTCTTTGCTTTACCTGTAAGTAAATCTTCCAAGAACTCTCCTTTCTAACAACCATTGACTCAACCATGCAAATCTCTTCAGTAATATTACAACTACTGTAATTCTGAGATTCAAAAACGCAATAGACACGAAAGTACGTTAGTTACATGTACATGCCCAATACTCTGTTGTTAGGCTTTTTTATATGATACAAGAATCAAACTGAGCTTCAAGAGAAAAAAAGTCGGTACCCTATAAGAGAGTTAAGTTAGCTGTTCGAACTTGGCTGAGCCTCAGTTTCTGAAGGCTTAGGCGCTGAGGATCCTCCGTTCATTCGAGCACGTGCCTCGGCGAACATCCTCTGTTGCTCGGCCAATGCCTCTTCCTCGGTCATTTCAGCTACATTGCTGCTACATTTTCCACTTCTCATAGTGTCCTGAGTCAAAAGGCCACCCCATTTGTACAAACATTTTTAGCATAAAGGACTGAGATTGAAATCAAGGAGAAGGCTACAGTGAAGAAGTAGCATTTTTCGAAGCAGTGTTTGTTAACAAGGACACGAATAAACTTAACCTCGGATGAGTCTTGCATAGTGTCATGATTGCTAGAAACAGCATATGAACCACAGATAAACATGAGAAACAAAAAGAGTTATCAGTATGCTAACCACAGTCTCCTGCCTGTGTTGCTCGTACGCAGTGTGAACGTCATCGACATATTCCCCGAATCCAAGAACCTGAAAAGTAGTTGTTTAGAGATGAGAATAATGCACTTTGCCAAGGTGGTGGCTGCCGAGTGGTGAAGGATCATTATCACGTCGAAATGTGGAAAGGAAAGCGAAAGGGGAAGAAATCTGAAGAACGTTAGAGATTGGATCAGCAACCTGTAAGGCCTTCAAAACATGTTCTGGTGCAATTGTTTTTCTGTCCTCTCTGTTACAAACTTCATTTGACTCGGATGATACAAGATTGATGAATTCTGCAACACAGGCAAAGGACCATTTAGCACTAAAAAGAACCGAGACACGTCATGAAAAGAATCAACCGCAACTCAGCAAGAAACAAAACACTGCAATCGATAGCTGTGCACGCACACGTTTACTGAGCCAGCTATGCTTAAAACCAGCACACAGTTTTGAAGCTTTAACACCCAAATATATTTGTAAAATTCATCAATGGTAGGAAACTCAGCAAAAATAATGGTGTTGATTACAATGTAATCTCATTGCTCAATCTGAATAAGATTAGGATGACTGTAACCCGAAAAACCAAAGGCAAGTATCAATCACTCACCCACACAACATTCAATTAAGAGATCTTGAGCGTCTCTTGCAACACGAACATCTGGAGGCAACATCTCCTTGATGATTTTTGTCATAGTAGCTGCAAAAAAAATTGAAAAGCAAAAATTGAAACAGAAAACCAAGCGGAATCTTCATAAACTGGGCATGCAAATAACGAACCTTTCGGAAGAGAAGCGTCCTCTTTCGCTTTACCCACGATGTCCATCGACTCCATATTTCTTCTTTCCAAAACCAACAAAGAAATTGCCGAAGACGATTCAAATCAGAACTGCTGAAAATAGTTTCAACGATAAGGAATACAGATCGGGCGGGAGTTACGACTACGAGGTCGGAGAAACGAACGAAATCGACAAGTACCATACCGCGATTATTAATGGATTCGACTCGATCAGCTGATCTAGATGAGAACGGTGGCGACTCGATATCCCAGGCGGCGGTTCAGCGATCGTTGAATTGAGCGTTTCAGTGTGCGTCAGCCACACAGAGACTAGGGCAAACTATTTTTTTCCAATTGCGCGTCACAACACGCGCCAGATCGGCGCGTCACACTTTGGCTTGGGCTTTATTACATAACTACACACGTTTTTAAGTAAATTACTTTACTAATTCAACTATAAAAATAATAACAATAACAATCCCAAGTAAATACGAGTATTACATTTGTCTCCCCACAAACTTCAAATTCTCAAGAAAAGCTCATCATGCAAAGACTACCACCAAAAGACTTGCTAAAAACTGCTACTCTGATGTGCTTGAATACAAAAGCGTGAAGAACATCTCAACCTCAGGTATACCTCGGACAACGCTTATATACCTTTTCCTATTCGACTCTTCGAGCAGAAGCTGACTCATCTGAGAAATCCTAGGTATAAGTTTTGCAAGAGGAATCCCCCCCGCTAAGTTATTTCCTCCGCACTGTATGCTGAGATCTACAACGATTTGGCTCGCCAGCGTTACCATGGATACATCCACGATATTTGCAAATTCAACGCTGTCCCAGAAAAAAAGGAGTATAAAAACACGGTCTTGATGATATACAACTTGGTAACCATTCGCTTATACCTTGATATTACTTCACGAGTTTCTCCCATGAGAAGTTCGAACTTTGTGGCGTTTGTAAGATCAGAGGCAGTACTCGTCGAGGGCGCTACGAATTTATAAGCTCCCGAATCTTGGGGCATTAAATAATTAGCCCAGAAGTTAGGACTGTGCGAGCTCGTAAAGGAGGAAAATATGTGGATGATCGTGTCGTTGAGTATCGAGACATTGAAGAGGTCCTTCAGTTGTTTGCTGCACATGTAATAAAACAGTGTTAATGCTTGTGTTTTGAAATGGCCTTTGTTTGAAAAAAAAGGATATATATGCATTAGATACGAAAGATTGTAGAGGATAAGTTCACACGAAAACATACCTACTGAGAACATCTGATGCAGCAGCTTCGACATTAGATACCAACAAAGGCAGTCCATAGTTGGATAGGTAATCAGCACAGGCCAAGAACTGTTGTTCGTCGTTTTTGTCGATGAGCTCAGTTTCGTCCTGTATTGAGACGAAGAAATTCGAATGAGTTCTTAGAGCAGAAAAGATGACTAACTACTCTATCAGAAAAGAACTATAAGCAGAATTTTTCTTACCAACAGTTGAGAACTCCCAAGACCTCGAGCTGTGTCGACATATAGATGTCTCCCTAATATGTTGACTTGAACCCTAATGTAGAGGCTCAGCAAAGTCACGGAAAGAAGAGAAGATATCAATTTCGTAAAACCTGGGCAGGAAGTAGCATAAATATGTGATTAACCAAGAAATGACTACATAGAGAAGTAATGGTATAACTATATAACCACGATAACATACTCATCGTTTTCAGTCTATCCCATAATTCGAGCTTCTCTGCTGTTGTTAGAGTGTTTGGTTGGCCCTTTCCTTGCATTAGCCTCTCCATCAATGGTGTGAGGTCCAAGTTCTCTGCTAGACGACTATCTAAGGATTTCATTGCATGGGGAAGAGTTGTTGAATCGGCTATCGTCTGAATGCTCTCAAAATGTGCCCGAATTCTAACAAACACAAGTATAAGACATAATCAAACAGCCACTTTAATACCGAAAGAATTAAAACAAACAAGATGATGGGAGAAGAGAATCTCACTGAGCTTTGATGAGCTCATCGTTTTCCCTTTCAACGGCGAGTACTTTCTCAAGATCAGTAAGCCTACGTCTGTTAGCATCATAGAGCTTGTATAAAACATATCCAGAACCAAAAACTCCAAGTGTTATGTACACTTTTCTCTTGTGTCTTTTCAGAAATTGCCTGTTAATTAAACCAAAAGCACGAGAGGCGAAACGTAAATCGTAATTCATACACAGAAAGGGAGCATTTACAACTTCATCTGATGTAAGGAACTTGGCAAGACAGAGAAGAGAAACGTTTAAAAAAAAAGGTATTGGTATTTCCGGTCAAAATTCGAGGGAAAAACCTCAACGGAATGCCCAACTAACAGAGAAGATCAAACAACATGATTTTACAGTAGAGGAAATCGAACACATGAAACTGATTTAGGGCAAGGAACTGGATTATAAAAAAGGTTAGGTTTTTCACACCAACAGATGAAACCCAGTAGGAATTGAGCGGGACTATACGTAATTTAATTCACGAGACAAGAAAACAAATCCAAAAATTCCAGAAATTCGAGCTCACCACATTCAGCTCCTTCACTTGGTCCTCTTCTGAAGATGATTGTGGATAAGGCTCTATCGCCGGCCCTAAGAGTGGCCGGTTTTTCCTCCGTTACTACCACGGAAAGATGATTCGAACAGAAAAGAGAGAATTGTGAACAAAATCAAACTGTTGAAGGGGCTTCTCCTTAAGAGCTAATGCTTAAGAGCAACTATTAGATTTTACTTCGATACCGCCATCAGTATATTCTTTTCTTGGATGGCGGGTCGGGTTAAGGAAAGAAGGCCTTCAACACGTTATTGCCCGCTAAATTATCTTTGGTACATCTACACA
The DNA here is from genome assembly GCA_027422505.1 of Craterostigma plantagineum. NCBI lineage: Eukaryota > Viridiplantae > Streptophyta > Magnoliopsida > Lamiales > Linderniaceae > Craterostigma > Craterostigma plantagineum. The sequence goes on from JAPQWV010000120.1 coordinate 1,031,597, forward strand.
TAAACACCTAGTTGAATAAAACTTCTACACATAGCTATCTATGTCAGAAAATTTTACAGTTAGGTATCCGATTTAATTTTTACCAGTTTCTTTAGTCATGCCGTACCTTCACGTGTGTATATTGCGTACCATAACACGTTGATATAGGCTACATAAATGTAGCATACGTCGTACCTACGGCATACATGTGTGTTACATAGGGCGTACCTAAATGTAGCATACGTCGTACTAATTTTCTGTTATATAGGATACTCAAAAGTCAAATGTGTTGATCCCAAATGTGTTGTATAGTGTATCTGCGGGGATCGGGTACCTATATATAAAAAAATTTATTCTGATAGGTACCTACATATAAAAAAATTATAACAAGGTACTAAATTACAAGTTTCTATCCAAATATTTACTTATGTGTAAAGACCCTTCTTTTTTCTATATATTGCTAATTAAATAGCATTTAATTTAGGTTTAATTTATTGAAACAAATTTTCTTTTTCAGTGTTTACCAAGTTTTTTTTTGTCAACGCAAAGGCATTGTTATTCCATCCGACTAAATTTAACTTAGATTGGAAATAAATAATTAATTTCATGGATACATCCGATGTTTCAAGCAACAACCTCATGGAAAATATCCACAACGGAATTTACGTATATTTCAAACGGATAATTAAAAATCCTTAAATTACATGTACGAAAAACCCTTACTTAATTTAGTGTTCGAGTGTTACACATTATATATTTATAAATTAAATAAATTATAGAAAAGGGACTCGATAAATGAAAAGCGAAGGCATCACCAAAAGATAACAATGGCAGCAATTATAACAAAATAAGATGAGAATGGGAAAATCAAATCCATGCTTTTGGGCATAACAGAACAAAAGAGACTCCATAACAATCAATTATCCAAAATTAAAACGCAGACAAGAAGTTCCCCAAAACCAGTGCATGAAAACACAACTCTTAGCACTTAATTTAAGAAACCTAACTTAAACTCTGCTTATGACAGAAAAATACATGCATAGAGCTTTTAGTAGCGCCCAACGCCCCAAACTCGCACGACGCCATCCGTGAAACCACTGAAGAGCGTGCTTCCATCGGCACTCCAGTTCAAACAAGTGCAGTAAATTACCTATCGATCCAAGAATATGAACAATGTTTAGCAAATATCAAATGCCATTACAACAATGTCACAACACATTGGAACAAACAAGCAAAAAGTGCTGCAAGTGTTTCTATCAACTCTGAACAGTTAAAAACACGAGACTCAACCAATCCAATTCAATGGCATCATCTCTAGTTTCTTTACCATGAGTGAGTTAAAAGGGCTGTGAAACAAACATAACCATCAAAGCTCACTATCACCAAGAAGGCTCAATAAGACTACACGCCTATCGCAGCTACGTAGCCATCAGCGATAAAACAGATGAGCAATTCAAAGTACTAAAAGAAAGATTATACCTTTGTCTTGGCAGCAGTTTGTGCGCCCTCGGGAATTAACTCGCTCTCTTGCTTCAAGTCAACCTTAAGATCGACAACAATGCTCTTGCTCTCCAAATCCCAAATCTTAATCCCCGACTCAGTTGCCGCACACAGCCAATACCTGTTGGGACTGAAGCAAAGGGCATGGATAATGGAGCCAGAATCTAAGGAGTACAGTCTCTTGCCCTCAGCCAAGTCCCACAGCAGTATAACACCATCTTTCCCACCGCTCGCACACAAAGAACCATCGGGCGACACAGCCACGGTCTCCACATACCCGGAGTGGCCGGCGAGGGTCGCCCTGAGCTTGCAATTGGTCAGATTCCAGATCTTCACCGTCTTGTCCCAAGAGGCGGAGACAATCGTCGGCTGCAGATTGTTGGGCGAAAACCTCACGCACGACACCCAATCCGAGTGCCCGTCCTGGTCCTGAATGGTGTACTTGCACTCGCCCAGCGTGTTCCACAGCTTGATCGAACGGTCGCGCGACGCCGACACGATCTGACGGTTGTCGAGGGAGAACGCCACCGACATCACGTCCTTGGTGTGCCCCGTGAACCGGCGGGTGGTTTCGCCGGTCGCCAGGTCCCACAGGCGGAGATCTCCGTCCCAGGATCCAGACAGGGCGAACTGGCCGTCGGACGAGAGCACCACGTCCTGGACGAAGTGACCGTGACCGGTGAGGCGGCGGCGAGCGACTCCGTAAGATCCGCCGTCGGACTTGTTCAGCGACCAGAGGATGAGCGACTTGTCCCGCGACGACGTGACGATCATGTCGGTGTTGTCGATCGGCGCGGCGATCGCCGTCACCCAATCGGTGTGGCCGTGCATCGTGCCTCTGAGTACCAATTGCTCTTGCGCCATTTTTGTGATCGAAGCTTAGTGACCGATTTCGGAGAAGGGTATGAGAAGAGTGTGCAGCTTTCGTAGAAGCTGAGGATTTGCTCTATATATATGACGTAGCGTAATTAGGGTTTTCAGAAAATATGGGCTTTTGCTGGGCCCAAGTATGTGCAATTTGGTTCTTGTCGGGCCGAGATAAAGTGGGCCTATCTCCAATTAATTTTTCTACTCTTCACAGCCCAGTTAAATCAATATAATATATTTTTTTTTTTCAAATTAAATCAATAATAGAGCATGGACTAAAGCTACTAAATATTTGTATGAAACTGAAGTGGTTACAACTAATAGATGTGATGCAAAAAGCATATATGACGTCATTGTTGTCATACGGTGTCTTAATTAGTTAAAAAAATAATAGAAACACGACACGTTAAAACCCTTTTTTCAGCAAGAAATTAAGGTTTTAGGCTTGCACATGCTTTGATTACCCATTTAGCGGGTTCGGATATAAAAAGGAAAATGTCCTTTTTGGGCTTTTTCAATTCAGGCAATTCAATTTTAAAAATCGAGTTCAGGCCCAGTCAGAAAAACAATTAGTTTTAAGGACCCGATTCTACATACCGGTTAATCGTTCTGCAGTACCACTTCTTTCTTTGTTGTGCAGCACAAAGTAAGTGGTACTACAGAACAATTAAGTGGTACTGCACAACAAAGAAAGAAGTGGTAGTGCAGATCGACGAAGTGGTATGCAGAATTGGGTCCTTAAAACTAACTGCTTTTTCTTACAGGTCTGAACTCGATTTTAAAACTTTATTGGGGCATGAATCATAATTAACTCTCTTTTTTGACTTGCTGTCCTAAAGAGATGTTGCAGGGAAGAAACGAGAGAAAACACACATCATGAATTGTTCACTGAAAGTAGCTTCAGAAAATCCAAGCAAAAACTCCCAATAATAATATAATAATACTTACCATTCAACGATGGCCCATCAAATTTAGGGACACGCCTTTAAGATTCAAGATTTCTTGTCTATTTATACTCCAATTCTCAGCTCTTACAAGCCAAGAGAAACAGAGAGAGGGCTGGTAAGATTTTGCTGCTGTAAGAACATCAAGATTCAAGTACTCGAAATCGAAGCTGTAGGAGAAAACTTGTGTAATTTTTTTTTTATTTGTTATAAATATTGAGAAGAGATTTGGGGTTGTTTTAAGTATGGGTGGAGGGACATTTGCGGATAACTTTCGCCGCCTGTTTCAGCGTCGTCCTTCATCTGTCTCTAACAATAATAATAATAATAACATTAATTTGACTCCTTCAAACAACATTATTGATGCTGATAAAGATAGTAATAAAGAAGACACAGCCCAAAATGCTGTCCTGAGAGAGGAAGGAGAAGAGATTCAAGGGCTTGACATAGTTGAAGATTCAGACATTTCAGGGCTTTCTTCGATCAAAGTCCCAAAAAGGGTTCCTTTCACTGGGATTATGGATCCTCATAAAAAGGTTGCCCATTTCGTTTCTTCTTTTTCTTTTAAGCTTCGTTGCTTTTTACTTCAAGGATCTGCCCATGTTTCTCTTGGATTTTAGTGTTATGTGCTTTGATCTGAAGTTGACTTATTCGATTCTTCTTCGATTGACGATTTGTTTTCTGCATCATTGAGCTGCGAATGGGAATGTCTGATCTATGACATTTTGATTGCATTCTTACATCATGTTCCTTCATTTTCCTTCGATAAAGATTGGATTTTGTTACTTCCAAAGAACGACCCAAGATTCCCATTAAATAAAGTTTCAACCTTTAGTAGTTTTCGTCGAAAAAGCTTATTGGATGAGCTTCTCTGCTAGTTAGTAAGCTGTAATAAGCTTATGATGTTGATATGTGGGCTTTTTTTTTTTTTCTCTTTCACTACATTCAACTGATCAAATCTTGAAATTTTCTCAAGAAAAGCTCAACTTTTTTCATCGCAGAACAACCTCGAAAAGGAGTTCTTCACAGAGTACGGCGAGGCGAGCAAATATCAGGTCCAAGAAGTCGTTGGCAAAGGCAGCTACGGCGTAGTAGCTTCAGCCATAGACGTCCACACGGGCGAAAAGGTTGCGATAAAGAAGATAAACGACGTCTTCGAACACGTCTCGGACGCCACTCGAATCCTCAGAGAAATCAAACTCCTTCGCCTCCTTCGCCACCCCGACGTTGTCGAAATCAAGCACATAATGCTTCCTCCCTCGAGGAGGGAATTTCGGGACATTTACGTAATCTTCGAATTGATGGAGTCTGACCTTCACCAAGTGATTAAGGCGAACGATGACCTAACGCCCGAGCATCATCAGTTCTTTCTTTATCAGCTATTGAGAGGCTTGAAGTACATACACGCAGGTTTTTTTCTTACCTTTTCTTCTATTACATCGCTTTCCCCAAGCTTTTGGTGTACAGTTGTGTTTACTTGCTAGTACTTTCTGCGTAGCAAATGTGTTTCACAGAGATTTGAAGCCCAAGAACATTCTGGCAAACGCCGACTGTAAGTTGAAGATTTGCGATTTCGGGCTTGCACGCGTTTCTTTCAACGAAGCCCCATCAGCAATTTTTTGGACAGTAAGTCCCAAAAAACATCAAGAATTTTTACGTCTCTTACAACTTATCAGTAACTGAAGTGTTTGTAACTGAAATAGGACTATGTTGCAACTCGTTGGTACCGTGCGCCTGAGCTTTGCGGTTCGTTTTTCTCCAAAGTAAGTTTTTTTTTACATTCCCCTTCGATCCCACCAACCAAAAAGTGATCTTTTTGCAGAATTTTGCAGATTATCCCTTCACATTCTTCGCCAATCGTTCTTTTTTTTTTTTCTGGGCAGTACACTCCCGCCATTGATATATGGAGCGTTGGTTGCATATTCGCGGAGATGCTCCTGGGAAAGCCTTTATTTCCCGGGAAAAACGTGGTTCACCAATTGGACTTAATGACCGATCTCTTAGGCACTCCTCCCCAAGAAACTATCGCGAGGGTTAGTTAGGATTACGGTTGTCCTGAGAATGCCTTTTTCTTTTTTTTGTGCTGTAGTAATTAGTCGTTCGTCGTTAAAAAAATGGCAGATCAGAAACGAAAAGGCGAGGAGATACCTAAGCAACATGCGTAGGAAGCCGCCCGTCCCATTTTCTTATAGGTTTCGAAACGCAGATCCTTTGGCCCTTCAGCTGCTCGAACGACTCCTCGCATTTGATCCCAAAGATAGGCCCACCGCTGAAGAGGTATTATTAGGACGAAATATATATATATATATATATATATATATATATACACACACACACACACACATACGATTATAACCATTTCTTGCTTTCTTTTTCTCTGAAAAAAAAAAAGGCGCTGGCCCATCCTTACTTCGGTGGGATGGCAAGCGTGGATAGAGAACCGTCGGCCCGACCCATATCGAAACTCGAGTTCGAATTCGAGAGGAGAAAACTGGGCAAAGACGACGTCAGAGAATTGATTTACAGAGAGGTTACACCTTTTTTTAAAAAAAAATATCTAATCTCTTCTTTTTTTTTTCGAGCGCTGAAATATCGAGCTATAACAACAGATTCTAGAGTACCACCCTCAGATGCTCGAGGAATACCTCCGCGGCGGAGATCAAACTAGCAGCTTTATGTACCCAAGGTAATTGAAAAAATAAGTCCGTTCTTTTTTATTTCTTCTTCTTCCGTATAAGAAAATCGAACGAGTGGTAATAAGATCGAATGTGGGTCCCAGCGGCGTGGATCGTTTCAAGCGGCAGTTTGCGCACCTTGAGGAGCATTACGGAAAAGGCGAAAAGAGCGCTCCTCTAATGAGAAAACACGCTTCCTTACCAAGGTCTATACTTACACACACACACACATATATATGTATACGTATGTAATAATACGATATTGTCGATAAACTTACGTTCTATTCTATCGTCGCAGAGAGAGGGTAGTGGGGCCCAACAATAAGCCTGTTGATAACGAAGACGATTCCGAGCACAGACTCGCTGCAACGCTTGAGAGTCCGCCGAGGGAAGGCGATGCGCAAATTTCGGGACAGCTCAGCGCTCGAAGCTTTCTGAAGAGCGCCAGCATCAGCGCTTCGAAGTGCGTGGGCGTACAGAAAAAGAGAGACGTCGTCGAGGTTCTTTTTTTTTCTTTTCTTTTTAGAAGTTTTTTCGCGGGCCGTAAATAATGTTGATCGACGGGCAGGGAGAAGCGATCGAAGAGAAGTACGAAGAAATGGATGATTTGTCTGAGAAAGTCGACGCCCTTCGAGCTTGAGATTTGTCTGAGCCCCTCGAAGATCGAAAAAAAAGAGGAAAAAAAAAATAGCAATATATAAACAAGGGGGGGAAAGAAAGGATGGCTGATCTTACTACATTTTTCTTCTTGAAATTATATTTTTTCGAAGCTTTTGTTGTTAGACAAGGTTGTACAACTACAGCACTGATCATGCTGCTTTTTTTTTTTCTTTCTATTCCAAAAACTGTCGAGACATGAGACGTATTATTTAATTTTCTAAGTACATATTACGCCGCAAAATTTGTGAAAGGATAGAACGCATGTATGTACTATCGGCCCACTAAAGGTTGGGTAGGCTATTTTTAGCATTAAAAAGACTAATAATAAAGCAACGATTTTTTTAACCGTTGTTGGTGTAAGAAATTTCAATCCGTGTACTTTTCTTTTTCTTTTAAATGCGAAGGACGAGAGTATATTTGATAGGGAGAGGCAGAGCATTGGAGTCACAAGTTGAAGTTGTCTTTTTGAATTTCATTTTCTTGGAGGAAAATATAGGGAAAAAGAGAGAAAAAAAAAAAAAAAAAAAAAAACTTTCATTTCTAAATTTTTAATTTTTATTGCAACAGTTAGGATGAGAATGATATTACTTCCACGTCGTAATTCTTTTTCCCACTTGGTATGTCCTTTGCTTGTCCCCATTACTTTTAACTTTTTAATTTTCCTAATTGACCAATTACGGTCTTTATTTCTCGATTATTATTGTTAAAATAATGATTATTATATTTTTGCGAGCTTCTTCCTACTCCACAGTTACCTCGTTTCTTCACCTCACCCCTTCGCACAATCCAAAGATACAAACTTTCTCGTTTTTACTTCGTCTCTCTCGACATTTGACTCTCTCTTCAGTCTGATTGGTGGGTTGCTGAATCTTTATTCTGGGGATTTCGCAGTCCGCGGAAAAAAGTTATCGCGCGAACTCACGCGGAAATCGATTCCTTGTTGGGGTTTTGTCTTCCTTTCGGTTTATTTTGTGATTTGGCTGGACTAAGAGATGTATCGAATTGGTTTAGCTTCTGAAGTTGGGATTTGCATCACGTTATCCGTATGAATTATGTTGGTATGTTTTCCTTTGAGTTATCTGGACATTTGACCCAGAAATTCGCGTCAGTTTCTGTTTAGAATTATTGTACGGCGGAGAGGAGATACGCTTGGGGTGAGAAGAGCAATGGGTGAAGTCGTGCGAAGGTTGATTGTTCTCTAGCATTGCCAATCGTGGCAACTGAGAAGGGAAAAGGAAAAAAAGAAAAAGAGAAAAAGATGAAAAACCTTCTGAAGAAATTCCACAGGGGAGGATCCAATCACTCTGATGATTCAGAAAGCTCAACGTCGTCGGCTAAAGGCAGTGGTTTTCACAGATTGAGTGATGGCTCTTCGGCTGAGAAGCTTTCACACTCTAAGTCAGATCATAATAAGCCCTTTTCGGCTATATCTGGTTGGTTGAATTCTGTGACGAATAGGCACAGTAATAATCCGAGCCCACCTTCATCTTCTAATGTTGTAAGAATCGAACCTTCTGATTCGGGCGGTAGCAGTAGCTTGGAAGGTGCTTTAGATGCAGTGAGGGCCGTTGATCTTGGCTCGGGAAACTCTAGGGATCAAGAGATCGAAGAGGAGTATCAGATTCAGTTGGCTTTAGAGTTGAGCGCAAAAGAAGATCCCGAGGCAGTTCAGATCGAAGCTGTGAAGCAGATTAGTTTAGGGACTTATCCTCCTGAGAATACTCCAGCCGAAGTTTTGGCTTATAGATATTGGGTAATGTTAAACAAAAGTTACTTCCATAGTATTGATTTCGTAGTGATCTTAGCGAAATGTTACCTCAGTTAGCTAAGATTTGTCAGATACATGAGCATGTGGTTATGATCAAATGCCCATTATTTGGTCAAACGATGAAATCTTTTAATCTTGAGTACCTCGTGAAGTACTTGGGTGAGATATCCCCTTTTTTCTAGTTGAAGGCCCGAGTTTCGTAAATGCTTGTTCATGACTTGTCCATCCATTTGCACGATAGGATAGAATCTTTTTCAATGTATCACTTGAGATGTACATAGTCAGTTTCCCCGAGTCATATGTTCATGATCAACCTTATTTCCTTTCTAACAAGTTAACTCATACCCTACATTTACCATTGGTTTGCAGAATTACAATGCTCTTAGCTACGATGACAAGATTCTGGACGGTTTCTACGATCTTTACGGTATTGTGACCGGGCCCACCTCGTCAAGAATGCCTTCGCTGGTCGATTTGCAAGAAGCGCCCATAACTGATGATATTACATGGGAAGCAATTCTCGTGAACAAAGAATCTGACCCCAAGCTTCTGAGCCTTGAGAAGAAAGTTTTGCAGATATCTTGCGAACATAGGGCAGATTCTGCAAACTTAGCTACGTCCAATATGGTGCAAAAGCTCGCTGCTGTAGTATCTGATCACATGGGCGGCCCAGTAATCGACCCAGAAAACATGTTAGTGGCTTGGAGAAGCCTTCATCATAGCTTGAAGGCTGAAAATAGCAGCATGGTTTTGCCACTTGGTTCGTTAACCATTGGATTGGCTCGGCATCGCGCTTTGTTATTCAAAGTACTAAATCTTTGTTTTTCTCTTACTGTTGGTCGCTGCTGTGCATCAATTTTATTTTCTTGCTACTGAAAAATGAGCATCTTTACACCAACCCATGATCATCTTTAAAGATTAGATCCATTTGATAGTTGCTTTTGCAGGTTTTGGCTGATAGTTTGGGGATTCCTTGCTGCTTACTGAAAGGGCAGCAGTTCGCTGGTTCTGATGACGTGGCGATGAACTTTGTCAGAATTGATGATGGAAGGTAAAGACCAAGTTGGTTCCTTTTTCGAGTACTTTTACGACATGCCTAACTTCTTATTCTAGAAAACCTTGATTCAATACTGACAAAAGTACTTTCTTTTCTAACTATGTGGATGTTAAATCATCCATAGTGTTTGCTAACTACCCTAATTATCGAATTTGTTTCTGGAAAACGTAAAAAAAATTATGGTACAGGGAATACATTGTCGATCTTATGGCTGATCCAGGCGCACTTATCCCAGCTGCTGCTGTCGGCGGAGACGTAGTCAACAAAGACTACCTTTTCTCTACTGTTCCTAAAGAGCCCGGAAACGTTTCTCAATTAGCTTCATCGAGCACTTTAGTAACTTCTTCGCTCAGTGAAGCTAACGAAAGATCCAGATTCAGCCAAAGTACTCCTAATGATAAAGTTGAAGATGGGCCCACATCATCATCGGTCGTCAGATCACAGCAACCAATAAGAACTCATAGAGCTTCCTACGATAGGGACGACTACATAAAGCCCACTCATCACACTCACGGTAGATCTCCCTCATGGACAGAAGGCGTTAGCTCGCCAGCCGTTCAGAGAAATAAAGTGAAGGATGTTTCTCAGTATATGATCGACGCTGCAAAGGAAAATCCCAACTTGGCTCAGAAGCTCCACGACGTTCTCCTCGAAAGTGGCGTCGTTGCACCGCCGAATCTGTTTGCAGAAACCTACCCAGATCAGATCAGAAGTGTCCCGCTAGTTGAAACGATGAACAGCTCTGGCCAAGATTGTGAAATTACGGAGAGAAACAGAGCAAAAGATGGTCTTTACTTCAGCAATCTCAATCAAGCTTCTCTTCTTCCTCCTTTGCCTTACCCTAGACAAGGCATGGCCAAGCTTTCACAGCCTACTTTGGACTTAAGCAGAGTGTCTGAACAAGACGTATCATCAGTAGTTGCAGCTGCTGTTGTAGCTTCATCAGTGGTGGTTGCAACTTCGAAGATGAACACTGACCAAAAGCTTCAGCTTCCTATCGCAACAGCTGCAGCTGCTATAGTTGCTACAAGTGCAGCTGCTGCTAGTAAGCAATATGAGGCCTTTGAATCTTCTTCTTCTCCGCCTCCTTTAGCAGAGAGTAGCCATGGCGATAGAGAAAATGAAGGCGTAGGAGGGTCGAATTCTGAAGGCGAGAGGGTATCTGATCGATCGACTGGTAATGAGAGTTCGAAGTCTGATGCTATGCTCGACGACGTGGCTGATTGTGAGATACCTTGGGAGGATATTGTCTTGGGCGAGCGTATCGGTCTTGGTATGATTTTTTCTCTTGTTATTGTTTGATTTATTTATTTTTTACTTTGTTTATTTTCGAGATATAGTTTAAGGCGTTCGATGGATGATGGATGTCATAAATTTGTTTTCAGGATCGTATGGTGAGGTTTATCGTGGAGACTGGCATGGAACTGTGAGTTTATTTTACTAAGTCTCTTGTTGCTTGGATAACTTTTTTCGAAGTCTTGGAATTGAATAATCGAACATGTCATGGGGTATTGGTTTATGGTTAGAAATTCACGCGTTTTGTCTCAAATTGACTGTAGTGAAGTGAAGTGAAACTGGGAACTCTTGATAGATCTCAAGATCAGTGATGTCTCCATGTTTGTAACACATTAATAGGGATATTTGTCTGTTTCCGGAATTCAGGAAGTTGCTGTCAAGAAGTTCCTCGACCAAGATGTTATCGGACAATCTCTCGAGGAATTCAAAAGCGAGGTAAAATGTTCTTTTCATAAAATTGGGCATCCTCCTTTTTTTTTTATTGCAAACATTAAACTTGAAGTCATATTTTCTAGTTTTTCTTTTGTTTCTATGTTATTCAACTCTTTACCGCCCAACAACATCGTGTATTTTTGACCAGGTGCGAATCATGAAGAGATTGAGGCACCCAAATGTAGTACTATTCATGGGAGCGGTCACTCGTCCTCCAAATCTTTCCATCGTAACTGAATTTCTTCCAAGGTACTTAATTTCTACATCTTCTAGTATGATTATTAACTATTTTATCTACAAGCCATTGCTTCATCTGATTTACAACATATATATATATATATATATATATATATATATATCTGTGTGTACGTATGTTGCAGAGGTAGTTTGTACAGATTGCTTCATCGTCCGAACAGTCAAATAGACGAGCGCAGGCGCTTAAAGATGGCCCTTGATACAGTATATGCTTTAGTCCCCATTTATTTGCTTTTCACATTTTGGGCACACAATGATTTATTTAGGTGCTAATCGACCCCCCTTAATCACAGGCTCGGGGAATGAATTATTTGCATAATTGCACCCCTGTGATAGTTCACAGAGACCTCAAGTCCCCAAACCTCCTTGTCGATAAAAACTGGGTTGTCAAGGTGAACCATTTTAAGCCCCAGCTAATAATATTATTGTTTTTCATCATCGGCCTTTTTTTGTCCATCAGGTATGTGATTTCGGTTTATCAAGAATGAAGCACAGCACATTTCTCTCCTCACGTTCCACTGCTGGGACGGTAAGCAAGCTCGAATCCTCTTCACGTTTACCAAAAAATGAAATCTTCACTACAATCTCTAAACAATTACAATCTCCGAATTACCTTTTATTTATTTACTCGGTTACTCTCTTGAAAATTCCAGGCAGAGTGGATGGCACCCGAAGTTTTAAGAAACGAGCCATCCAATGAGAAGTAGGCACAGATTACTACTACGTTACTACATGCTAGTCAGTTAAAAAAAAACTTGTTTTTTTTCTGGGACATAATCATCATCTCATTGTCTATTTTGTCACAGATGTGATGTATATAGCTTTGGTGTGATTTTGTGGGAGCTTTGTACTCTGCAACAGCCCTGGGGAGGAATGAACCCTATGCAAGTCGTTGGTGCCGTTGGATTTCAACACCGTCGACTCGATATACCGAACAACATCGATCCACTTATTGCAGATATCATCGAAAGATGCTGGCAAACGTTAGTAGGAAGAAAATTGAACATAAAGATCCAATTTTTTTTAAGAAAGCCATTGGTATAATCCTTTCTTTTACATTGTGCAGAGATCCCAGTTTAAGGCCTTCGTTTGCCGAGATTATGGCTGCCCTAAAACCACTTCAGAAGCCTAATGTAAACTCGCCAGCCCAAAAACAGAGCAGGCGAGCCGAGAAAGGTCAGCCCTCGGCGAACTTAGAAGACGGAGAGTGATCATTGAAAGCCATCGAAGAAAAGGAGAAATGAAACGTAAAATCGGGGAAGAAGGAAAAATCGATTCTTGTTTCTGAAATGGACCTTCTCAGCAGCGCAAAACAGTCTCAGAAAGATTCTTTTTTCGCAGGCATTTCAAGCTTGTTCTTTTTCGAATCTGTTTTTCACTTATGTTTCTGTCTTTTTCGCTCAATTGTGCAGATGTTTGAACTTTTAGATAAAACCTTTGTCTCTTCTTATCGTCGCCTGTAGATATTTTTGGAGTAAAGTGGTTTACCGTTACGAATTTGCTGCTCATCAGTTCTTTTTGGGCGTCATCGGGTTCGGGTCGGGTCGCTGGATTACCCGACCCGTTTGAGCCCTTATGAGTCAATAATAGTGTTAATTAAGTTTCAGGCCCCAAAATGTTTCAAGTTAGGTTTCAGACTCATGTCCGGAAATTTTTTGGGTTAAGAACAAGATTTTTGTAAAATTTAAAGAAAAAGACCTAAAATTTACGCAAGTGTTATACAGTGTATATGAATTGGTATCGGACAATTGTTTTGTGTTATTACAGAACAATGAAGTTGTTAGGATATGCGGAAATCCCCGATAATTATTTGCCCGAAAATGACGATAATAAATAAATGAGACGAAAAATAAATTTGGACACTGACACAAGATTTACGTGGTTCGGTCAGAATGACCTACGTCCACGGGCCGGAGGGTAGAACTTCTTCATTATGTGGAGATATTACAACACGTACAGTGACGTGGTACAAAAGCACTACAACAATATTAGGAGTAGGCTACAGAAAATATTAATCGGAGGAGAGGACGAAGATCTGTGTTGTGATGGTGAATTCTACTGCTTCGTATTAAGCCTATTTATAGGCAAACCTCGGCTCTGAGTTTCCATGTGAAAATAAGAAAAAACATAAAGCAGCGACATCTTTATTTGGTAACCTACCTCCTTGGATTATTCCTTCGGCGCCGAAATGATGAGGAGAAAAGATTTCTCCATTTCTCATGTGTGTCCATCTTTGAATAGTCAAAGATCGATCAAGGTCACCAATCGACCAACAAATCTCCATCTTGACCTTGATTCCGTAAATAACTCCACCTTAATTCGTAACATCTTTATCTCCCTCCGACCTTAGCCCCGACGGGCTACTTCACCAATTTTAAAACACCAATCAAGTCCAAGCAATGCTTGAACTTGGAAACTGGATGAGCTTTCGTAAACAAATCCGCAGGATTATCCTTCGTGTTAATCTTCTTGATAAACACCTTCTTATCTGCAATGATATCACGAATAAAATGATACTTGACATCAATATGTTTAGTCCTTTCGTGATACATCTGATCCTTAGTCAAATGAATTGCACTTTGACTATCACAGAAAATAGTAATAACTCCCTGATTCTGAGTTAATTCGCTGAATAACCCTTTCAACCACAAAGCTTCTTTGATCGCATCAGTAATCGCCATGTATTCTGCTTTAGTAGACAACGCCACTACATGCTGTAGAGTTGCTTTCCAGCTAACTGCACAACCTCCAATAGGAAATACATAACCAGTAAGAGATCGTCGTTTATCGAGATCACCTGCTTAGTCTGAATCGACGAAGCCCAAGAGAGTATCACTGTTTCTGCCAAACTCCAAACAAAAGCTTAGAGTACCCTTCAAGTAGCTGAGAATCCACTTCACTGCTTGCCAATGTTCTTTCCCTGGGTTAGCCATATACCTGCTAACAACACTAACAGCCTGTGAAATATCAGGACGTGTACATACCATTGCATACATAATACTGCCGACTGCTCTCGAGTAAGGAACTCGTGCCATGTACGCTTCTTCCTCATCTGATGATGGTGACTGAGCAACGCTTAGCCTAAAATGGCTAGCAAGAGGAGTGCTGACTCGTTTGGCATCGCTCATGCCAAATCTCTCCAAAACCTTCTTGAGGTAACTTTCCTGGGTCAGGTATAACTTACCAGCTCCTCTATCACGTCTAATCTCCATACCAAGAATCTTCTTAGCTGCTCCTAAATCCTTCATTTCAAATTCACCATTCAATAAGGCCTTCAACTGGTGAATTTCTGCAAGATTCTTAGCCGCAATGAGCATGTCATCAACATATAACAATAGATAAATGAACGAACTGTCATTTAACTTCCTGAAGTAAACACAACTATCATACTTGCTCCTGGAGAAACCATGACCCAACATGAAAGATCAAAACGTTTATACCACTGTCTTGGAGACTGCTTTAATCCGTATAAGGATTTCTTCAGCAGACAAACTTGGTCTTCTTGCCTTCAACTATGAAGCCTTCAGGTTGCTTCATATAAATCTGTTCATCTAAATCGCCATGTAAGAACGCTGTCTTGACGTCAAGCTGTTCTAACTTCAAATCATACATGGCAACGAATGCAAGTAATACACGAATAGAGCTATGTCTAACGACAGGTGAGAACACATCATTAAAATCAACACCTTGTACCTGACTATAGCCTTTCGCGACTAATCGTGCCTTATACCTTGCATCGTCTGAACCAGATAAACCTTCTTTCTTCTTGAAGACCCACTTACATCCGACTATTTTCTTATTCTGTGGCGGCGGCACAAGAATCCAAGTACCATTCTTGTGCAGAGACTCCATTTCTTCATTCATCGCTACCAGCCACTTATCAGAATTAACATCGCTAATTGCCTCCGAATAGGTAGAAGGTTCGCCGCCTCCACCTGTTTCTTACGCCACTGATAAAGCGTACGAAACTAAAGTTAAGTACCGCTGTGGTAGTCGAATCTCTCGTCTCTCCCTATCTCTGGCTATAGAATATTCCTGCTCGGTGCTTTCATCTTCAACATGATCTGAATCAGGTTCTGGCTCATCCTCTTGATCTGTTGAACTCGTAGCAGGATCATCTGAAGGATCTTTGTTGATCTCCAGCTCCACCTCGCTGTGTACGATATCCTTCTTTTCTTGATTAGAAGGATTAGTAGACTCTTTTGAAGGATGTAACATCGAAGACTCATCAAACGTAACATCTCTGCTAATTATAAATTTGGGTGACTTGGGACTAGGATTATATAATCTATATCCTTTCACCCCTGAAGCGTAACCGAGGAAAATACATTTCTTAGCTCTAGGCTCTAACTTTCCCTCGTTTACGTGCATATAAGCTGGGCACCCAAATATTCTTAAGTTTGAGTAATCAGCAGGAGTACCTGACCATACTTTCTCAGGAGTCTTGAAGTTGATCGGTGAACACGGTGAGCGGTTGACAATGTAACATGCTGCGGCGATAGCTTCAGCCCAAAAATCATTTGTCAACCCAGCATTGGAGATCATACATCGAGCTCTCTATAAAAGCGTCCGGTTCATGCGCTCGGCAACACCATTTTGTTGAGGCGTCATTCGAACAGTGTGATGTCGAGCAATTCCTTCATTTTTGCAAAACTCGTTGAACTCGCTTCCGCAAAATTCTAAGCCATTATCTGTCCGCAACCGCTTGATCTGTTTTCCTGTCTGCTTTTCAATCAAAGCTTTCCTAGGAAAACATCACTTTTCTGTTTAAGAAAATAGACCCAGACTTTCCTTGAAAAAACATCAATGAAAGTCAACATGTATCTTGCACCACCTTTGGAGGGAACACGAGAAGGACCCCATACATCAGAATGAATATAGTCCAAAGTACCTTTCGTCCTGTGGACTGCTGGCGAATTGAAGCTGACTCGTTTCTGCTTCCCAAATATACAATGTTCGCAAAAGTCCATCTTACCAGTAATTTTACCGCAAAGTAGGCCCCGCTTGCTTAAAATTGTCAAGCCTTTTTCTCCCATATGTCCAAGTCGCATATGCCATAATCTCGTGGTATCAACCTCCGGGGATGTCAAAACTGCAGCAGAACCTGTAATTGTAGTTCCCTACAAAACATATAAATTTCCAGACCTGCAAGCTTTCATTACGACGAGGGCACCTCTGGCAATCTTTAAAACTCCACCTTCACCTGAGAATCTGCACCCTTGAGATTCAAGTGTGCCTAAAGAGATAAGATTTCTCTTCATATCTGGAACATGTCTGACTTCTGTGAGCGTTCGGATGATTCCGTCGAACATCTTGATCCTAACTGTGCCTTTACCAACAACTTTACACGGAGCATCATTTCCCATTAGGACATATCCACCATCAAAATTTTCATATGTGGAAAAACAATCTCGACTCCGACTTATATGGTAAGAACACCCCGAATCTAAGATCCATTCATTATCAGACCTAACAATATTTGCAGTTGCTACAAAAATAGTTCCATCGCTCTCATCAGCAGCTAAACTAGCTTCGGCGGGTTTATTAAATTGCTGATTATTTTTCTCCTTATTTTTTAATTTAAAACAATCAGCTTTAATGTGTCCCTTTTTCTTGCAAAAATTACAGACTTTATTTCTGTACCTGGATTTCGACCTTTCTTTAGATCTGCTATTTTCAGCATCTCTACGTTATGGTCTTCCCCGTGCAAACAGGCCTTCTGTCTGGCTACCACTTGTTTCTCCCGTAATATCCCTGTCTATCTGTTCTTTCGATTGTAAAGCGGATTTGACACTAGAATATGATATCGTATCTTTTCCGTATATAATAGTGTCACGAAAATGCTTTAAAGACGATGGAAGGGAACACAACAATATTATAGCCTGATCTTCGTCCGTCACTTTTACTTCTACGTTCGCCAAATCAATAATGATAGAATCGAATTTATCGAGATGCGAAAGAATAGAAGTACCTTCCGTCATTTTCAAACTATAAAGCTTCTGCTTTAAATAAAGCCGGTTCTCCTTAGTCTTCTTCATGTAGATTGCTTTTAGCGCATCCCACATACCCATGGCCGTCGTCTCGTGGCAACTTCTTGTAAAACCTCGTAAGAGAGATTTAATATAATAGCCGATCTGGCTTTCTTGTCCAATTCATTAAATTAATCGTCCTTCATTTCGGTTGGTTTCTTCTTTGCGCCTTCAAGCGCCACCTCGCAACCGTCTTGAATGAGTATGGCCTCCATCTTGAGACTCCACATTGCAAAGTTGACATTTCTGTCGAACTTTTCAATTGACATCTTTGTTACCGTCATGGTGGCTAAAAAATAAATCGGGTTGGCTCTGATACCAATTTGT
This sequence comes from Craterostigma plantagineum, assembly GCA_027422505.1. Taxonomy (NCBI): domain Eukaryota; kingdom Viridiplantae; phylum Streptophyta; class Magnoliopsida; order Lamiales; family Linderniaceae; genus Craterostigma; species Craterostigma plantagineum. The sequence continues at coordinate 1,049,386 of JAPQWV010000120.1, forward strand.
TAGGATATGCGGAAATCCCCGATAATTATTTGCCCGAAAATGACGATAATAAATAAATGAGACGAAAAATAAATTCGGACACTGACACAAGATTTACGTGGTTCGGTCAGAATGACCTATGTCCACGGGCCGGAGGGTAGAACTTCTTTATTATGTGGAGATATGACACGTACACTGACGTGGTACAAAACCACTACAACAATATTAGGAGTAGGCTACAGAAAATATTAATCGGAGGAGAGGACGAAGATCTGTGTTGTGATGGTGAATTCTACTGCTTCGTATTAAGCCTATTTATAGGCAAACCTCGGCTCTGAGTTTCCATGTGAAAATAAGAAAAAACATAAAGCAGCGACATCTTTATTTGGTAGCCTACCTCCTTGGATTATTCCTTCGGCGCCGAAATGATGAGGAGAAAAGATTTCTCCATTTCTCATGTGTGTCCATCTTTGAATAGTCAAAGATCAAGGTCATCAATCGACCAACAGAAGTGATACTGCATAACGATGAATTGGTACTGCAAGTGGTACTACAACATGTCCATGATGTGGTACTGAAAAACACTAAGTGTATCGGGTCTTTAAAACTAAAAATTTTCTGATACGGGCCTGAAACCTAAATGAACTTATGTTGGGTCTGACGTCAACTTGACCCTTAATAATACCTAGGGCAAGGGCCACATGAGTTTTCTAATTCATGATGACCTCATGATATAAAATCTGGGAAGATTTTTAGTCTTACTCAGAGATCTTTATTTATAAATAGATATAAATATATATGTATATACGTACAAGAGACAAGTTCTAAAGCGTAATAAGGAAACTGATGTACCTCTTGTCTGCTTTTTTATTTGCTGCAATGCATAGTTTTAGGTATTGTCATTTTCTTGAGAGCTGACATAGCGATGTAAACTCATTAATTATATGTATTTTTAATTACAACCTGTTATCGACTGTGTACGTCTTAACTTTAAATGAGTTGCAAGCTTTTTGCCGATGATATGTATAATTCTGTCTCAACTTCGTACCATGGAAAATGTAAAATATAAAATGAGAATTTATCGAAGGATACGTACAGTTTCTCCTTTCAGTTCAGCTGTGTTCTTGCAAGTCTTTTAACCCTAGCTCTATTATTTCTGCGTAATAGAAAGGATATGGTTTATAGGGTTTCTTTAGGAAAATAGCAATTTTCTAACTAGTATTTAGCATGCATATGTATATAAATATACATAGGGCAAAATATAATTTTAGGTCACTAAGTTCATATGTTTTCTTTTTTGGGTCACTATGCTTGATAATTGCAAAAATAGATCATTAACAATGTATGTTAAAACAAATTTGGGTCACCCTTTCATTTTTGGGTCACTAAGTATATGTGTTTTCAATTTTGGATCACTAAGTATACGTATTTAAGTTTTTGAGTCGCTATATTAAATCCATTTTCGCATTCATAAATACATAATGACCCAAAATCGAAGAAATTGTATACTTAGTGACCCAAAAAATTAGAGGGTGACCCAAATTTATTTTGACATATATAGTTAGTGACATACTTTTGCAATTATCAGACATAGTAACTCAAAAATGAAAACATGTAGAAAACATGTATACTTAGTGACCTAAAATAATAATGTGGCCAATATGCATACATACATTCACAAAATTTGCTAAACAAGTCGCGAGTAAATATATAATATTCAAATATCATACTTGAGAAAGTCAAACATGGAACACAGATAATCAAGAATCTGATTGAAGCAAAAGCAGGCCTATAGCTAGCTATGAGCTACAGTACACTACCCTTAATGCAAAAATGACCTAAGCAATTATTGACTTGCGAAGAAAAAACATAGTCAAAATGCAGTTTCAGGCAATGTTTCCCATCTTTTCAAGACAAAACCCTCTTTTAACCAAGTGTTCTTTCAAGACTAGACTGTTGACATCTCATGCCCAAAAAAAAAAAAAGACAAGCCCTTCTTTATAGTTTAGTTCTTCAAAGGTAGGAATTCGAAAAACTGATAACTGCTGTAATTGGGAGAAATAGTCGTCGTCTTAATGGCTGCTTGTCCATACTCTTCTTCTTCTTCTTCACGAACGCATCCTTCTGAAACGTCGTCGCTTCGAAGAGGGAAGAGTTGCAGTAGGGTTTGTGAGCCATCGACGTCCTTGTTATTGACGATCGTAGGCCGTTGGATCTTTGCTCTGACAACTTTCGATGGAGCAGTTTTGACAGTTGAGATAGCTACAGAGCTAGAGTTTATTAAGTTGGTGGGAGACGAAGAAGAAGAAGATGGGCATTGCATGAACTGCCACGTGGCATTCCTCCTCTGATGCTGCAATAATTCTGCACCGTCAACGTCGAACAGTGCCCATCCACGGTCCGATTTATTACATTCTGCCTTCGCTGTTCCCTGAAAATGATTTTAATTTCTTCTTATGAATCATCACAAGGTTTTCTAGCTAGCCATGGCAGTCAAAAAGATATATGGTATAACTGGGCAAGGGTCAAAACTGTGTCTTTCAGTACTGTAGAGACCGAGAATGTATAAACATCAGTTTTTGTAAGAGAAAAGAATGAATAATGAATAAGCACAATCCCCAAAGAACCCTAGCTATACATGTTTCGCTTTCACTACGATACAATAATAGGAGTCCCCGACAGAAAGGAAAGTGTGCAGCTTTTGGATTTTTTCGATCTCTTTTTATCTTTCATTTCCCCAACATATATAAAGCTTTTCATGTTTTCTTGAAAATCCCTGACGAAGAATTAACTGTCCAAGTAATACCCTCATGTTTCGATGGATAAAAGGAGGTGTTCTTTCATACAATACACAACGCTTAACCTATGTAATAAAGCTAGTAGAATCTGTTGCTTTCGCATGGATTATTACAAGAACAAACAAGAGGGTTTAAATGTAAAAACAGACCTGATCTGCAGCTATTGCTATACTAGGATTTGCAGGCCAGTTCTTGTTCTGCTGATGTTCTTCGGATTGGGTCCTATTTTCCCCTGCAATATTTGTCGAAAAACCGCATAGAAACCCTAAATCTTTACCATTGGGCGAAGAATGCATCTTTGCAGCGACGTTGTTGATCTCTTGATCAGCGCCGCCGCCAGCGTATTTGCTGTTGCTCTGCGGTCGTTGGTCGTCCGACGAGGACTCCAGCTGACGGCGTCGTTTCTGCCTCTCCCTCGCCTTGTGATTCTGAAACCAGTAGAACACGTTCTTCCCTTCGATCTTTCCGTACCTTCTGAGCTCCGCCGTGATCCGCTGAATCTCCTCCGCCGACGGCGTTCGTCTCCCACTCCTGTAAAGCTCCTCCAACGCCCGAAGCTGCTCGGGCGTTGGGTTCCACCTCGGACTCTGAGTAGTACTTACGCTGAGCTGCTGCTGCTCTCTTCTGCTATTCTCAGACGCCATTTCTGCTGCTGAAAACAATGTAGTAGAAGAAACGTATATGACGACTAACAGCCTAAGGTAGAGACATCGATTAATCAATACTGTGTAAGGAGGTATACTTGCCAAGGTGATGAGCAGTGTTATAGTTATTGGGGATGCTTGGAAGATGATGATTATTATTATGACAAGGTGGAGAGCTGCTGTGACTGTTCTTGGCATGAGTGGTCTGCGTTTACTACGAACGAACATTTAATGGATGATCTTCAATGTTGCTCAGAGGCTCCTACCCCATCATCGTTGGCCGGCCATAAATCCACATGATATCATTTCATGTTACGTCTACTCAAGAAACAGTCAATAATGGTAATTAGCTAGGGTTTTACTCGAGAGAGATTTAATGTATAACTTTTAGTAGAGCAATAAAATCAGAAAAGGAGAAGCAAGAAATGGGACGACGATATAAATGATGTAGAAAGTACTTGGAAAACCCTTGAAGAAGGCAGAGGCAGGAGATGGATATATGTAAAAATAATGAGCTTTGTATCATATTAGAAAGAGAAGAAGAGTGTGCAAGAAATGGGCATATATATAGCAGCAGCAGCACATGAGAGAGGGTGATGCAAGAAAAAGGGGTACGAAGAGTTTTCAGGGAAAGAGATGGAACAATGTAGACAAAAACGAGAAAGGGAAACAACTAAAGTAGGAAAGGGGGTCTATTCTATATATGTGTTTGTTGAATTTCGAGCGAGACATGATGAGGTTGATTGAAGCTTACAGCAAGCAGATTGTTGTCGTCGTCATGACATGTACAATTAAAAAAAAAATCTTGATTGTGTAGAATAGTTATCGATAGATGTGTAGTAAGAATGAGAGGGACGTGACGATCTTGATTCATGAGGGGCTATGAATGATCATAAGCCCTCGCCTCATACCCTTCTTTTACACTCCTCATTTATTGTTTCTTTCTTCTGCTATGCATTTTTGTCTCATCCCTTTCACGCCTTATGCTCGATCCAAACTGCCTCTCTCTCTCTCTCTCTCTCAAACATAAGCATATATATATATATATATATATATATATCTTGAGTTTAGTGCAAGTTTGTCTTGTTCAATCTGCTTCATGTGAGCGTTTGCAGGCAATGGAACTGTTCTCTCTCACCTTTAGCTTTTCATTCACAAGGCAAGATGTGTATTCTTTACATTCTTTGTATTCTTGGGATTCATTACATAGTCCAAAGGAAGCTTGATTCTTCCATCACTAAGAAACAGCAGAATTAATAACGAGTGTTTTAGGCAATTTTAGTACAAAAGGTTGTAACTTTATTTAATCTAATCCTCAGAGTAAAAGCAGAAACCCAAATTTGAGTAATGTAAAATGTCTGGGATAATCATGAAAAAGCTTTATCAAGATTTTTTTTTTTTTTTTTTTTCACTTGTGGGCAATGAACAAACCCCATCTCTGTTCGCCTGAAGAACTCCTAACGAGCTTGGCGTTCCACCCTCCCACTATGTCGTTGTAGTCTTCCTACATATAGATTAAAAAGAAGATAACATCAGACAAGAAAAGAAAAAGCATTACTATTCGAAAAATCGAGAAAAAAAGGGTAAAGAAGCATACTTCAGAGAAGTCCCTTACGAATGTTTCTTTATCCTTCTCCACTGTTTTCAGTTCATTCTGCAGAACATTAATGAACTGGGGAGGAGAAAAGAAAAATCCTTTTAGCTTATTTCTTAAGCTCTCTAAGAACGAAAAAATTAAGTTAGGTAGTAAAGAAAAGCACCTGTTCGGTTCTGTCCTCAGCTATGACATCGGTGAAGCCAGCATTTCGAAGCATCTGCACACCGATAAAGAAAGAAAAAACACATGGTAATGAGACTCGGAATCTTGATATTAACTACTCGATATTGATCATTTAATATGCAAATGAAAAAAATATCAGTGTGTGTTTGGGACACTGCCTGGCCGTAAGCCTTCACATCGTGCAAATCGTAACCCCTATGCTTGATGTACTCCGAAAACTGAGGAGATGGCATCCCATCGTTCTTACAGTAGTCGCTGATGAGGATCTTACCGCCTGGCTTTAGCCACTTGTAGAATGATCTGAACAAAGCAGGTTTGTCCTGAGAAAACAAAGCCCAAAATCGATGCGTAAGTTAGCAACACAAAACTCAAAAAACATAGGAAAACATGACGTTTCTGAGATCGGTTTAGTAGCAGCTTCGAGAGGAGCCAAAAAGTCATACTTGGATGTGGAGAATGGTGTCGCGACTGTAAATGACGTCGAAGGTGCCCTCCGAGTAATCTTTCTTCGTACAGTCAGCAACCTCAAACTCCACAGCACACTTGAGACCAATAGCACATTCCAAGGCGAAAGATATCATATTGATGGAGAGATCAATGCCCACCACATGGACATCGTACTTCTCTGCCATGTAAAAGTCTCCTCCTCCTATACCACAGCCTACGTCTAGCACTTTCTGGCCGGGCTTGAGATCCAATCGTTCCACAAACTCCTTCGTCGTATCTGTTTTTTTTTTTTTGCCAGTAAAAGAGATACCTTAGGGCGTAGCGTTTGGACAAATAAGATAGCTTATTATAAGTTGTTTTAATCAGTTTGAAGTGTATGGTCAAGTAAGATCTCCAAACGAAGTAACAATGAGTTGTCTGAAGAAGGTGATTCAAGAACGTACCAATCCCACCAGTGCTAACAAATCCCTGACCGAAGACACGCTCGTAACGCATTATGCTGCTACATTTATATTGAACGGTGTCCAAGAACTTTTGGAACCCTCTATCATCATCGGAGCTAACTTTTTGCCACAGCCAACAGATCTGAGTAAGGAAGAAACAGCAAAAAGTTCATTACACGTGGTCTTATCACAACTTAAGGCCTCCAAAGTAATAGTGGAAATAAGTGAAAAGAGTGCTATTGATAAAAGGCAGCAAAGCGATACCTGATTCTGGTTCTTTTTGTTTCTTACATAGGCGCCGATGCACTTGCACCCTATGAGAGCAAGTTCAAATGGATCTCCCTTGTTATTGTACGAGTGACATTCTTTGAACACCTGCCAGAAATTGAGAAGCAGTCGTTGACATGCTAGAATAGGGGCTTAGAGGATTTATGTAGGCAACTGAAATTGTGTCATTTCATTGCAGGGGTCTCTTCTAAGCCTCGGTAATTGGCACCTTGGTGTAAAATCTTGGCGAGCGATAATGGGTCGGGTTAGATTTTCGCTTGTTGTCGCCGGACTGATGAAAACATGATTCTCTGAAGAAAATGTGCCCGCCAACTTTTAACCACTTGATCATTTTAGCTGCAAGCTCCTCTACCTAACAGAAGAATCAAGCAACAAGCATACGGTGGAACTACGCAGATAATAAAGATTGAAACAACTCTTAATCAATTTGAGGATGCAAAGACATATTCACCTCTTTGTCTGAAAGATACATCAGCAGCCAGTTTGAGAATATCAAGTCCAAAGATCCTTCGGCAAAGTTCAGGTCTGGGGACGTCACATCAGCGCACATGAATTTGACGTTTTTATGGTGTCCATTGATGGCTTCGTTCTGCGATATATATAAAAGAGAGAGATTCCATCTTTCACAAAAAAGTTCTCGACGAAATTCATCTAATAGCCCACTGAAATGTCAAGTATGTATATAACCTTCTTAACCACGCTTTCAATGAAGTCCAAGGCGACAACTTGCTCTGCATTTTTGGCTAATTCTCCAGTGAAACGTCCAATCCCAGCTCCAAGTTCTAGGATGTTCTTCCCTACGTATGATGGGAGCAAAGATAGTACCTGACAAGTAATCGTTGAAGCAAACAGTGAAGTTAAGGCCTTTCCAAACAATCACATAATGGGATTCGTAGTTTTCCTAGAGTTAAATCTTTACTGATTGACAAGCATTGTGGGGAAAGAAAATATTGAACTTCATTGCACATAATAACAGAATAAAGTAAGAAATCATTAGTGATCTCAGCATCAACATCTGCACGTAAGAGGACAGGGGGGAAACCATAGAGAAAAAAGCTCACTTTTTAGACTTAATATCCACTTATCGAATCCAACTTCACAAGAAGCAAACTTCTCTGATACATACGAAAGAACAGAAAAACAGCTACCACAGAGAGAAACACACAGAGAAACATGACCATAATATAAATATATTTAATATATAGGATGATATGCATATATATAAGCCAAAAATATACCTCAGGCCGCTCTTCTTTGTCTAGATCGGATGCTTTGGAATCAAGCATCATGGCTTCAAGGGAAAGATCAACAGAATGCTCCATCCAATAATGCTTTTGAATCTCACGCTCTTGCTCTGCCAATCGAAACAACAGAAAAACACACACACACACACACAAACGAAAAAAAAAAAGCTCATTTAACCAACCTCACATCTTCAACAAAAACGTCAAGACTCGATCCATTTTAACGAAATGCTTATAACCCAACAATCTTTTGAGTCTTGAGTTCACCTGTAATCGCAGCCATGGTGGAAGAGGAGGACTATCACGGCTCTGAACGGAGTTCTGTGATTCTTTGGGTGGTCTCGAAAAAGATTGATAGGAACACTAATTCAGCTAATTATAGTAATTTCAACAACCCTCGACCGCAATGCGGGATCTTGAAAACGTCCTCGACCTTTTATTGTGGGCTTTACCCTTTTGCTGCATTAGCTGCTTGCACCAAAAAGGAAGAAAATCGAAGTTTCCTTTTTTGGGAAGAAACGATAAAAGCGAGGGATTTGGGCACTGCCGATTTAGTCGCCGTCAGAGAACTGCCGACGACGGCGTAGACATCGGATAGAAATAACGTGAGAAGCTGAGCTGAGATGCGGAAACTCGGCGGTGAAATTCGTTTCGTTAGCGCATTCATTGGATAATTTCAATATAGTCCCGATATCTTTACTATTTACAATTTCGTCCTCAAATAACTCACATTGAAACAAAAAACAATATGTTTAGTGGTTTCACATGATTCACTCATGTTATTTTTAGGGAAATTCTATATGCACTCCCTTGATTCTATTTAGACAACTTTTAAGTGTAATTGACGAAAATTTATCTAAATAAGTAAGTATTTGCCTATTTGACTAACATAAATCTTATTAATACTTGACAAAACTTGACGTTGGAATTTTTATAAAATTTAATTTCCTCTCAAAATCTCAACTATATATATGTCAAAAGATTGTTAGTTGCAAATAAAAAATACGAACAAAACTTAGACAACTGCATATTAACGAGTAAGATTATTCTAAGTCTTTTTAAAAGATTATGATTCCAGTAAGTTTGTTTCTTTTTTTACTGTATATGTACTTACTTATCTATGTTTGCTATAATATTAAATTTAATTAACATGCTTTCAAATTTATAACTACAGTAATAATAATTCCATGTATTTTCGTACCTATTTTAGGAGGATAGATTTGTGGGATAACGGAAGATGATGAAGATGGTCGGTGATCGATGTCACATCCGGATTTTATAGTGACATGGTATGCTATTTATTAGTTAAAATTTTGTAATAAATACTTATTTTAGTATTATTATATATTTTTCCTAGTTTCTAATAAATAATTTTACTTTCATTTCAGGTGTTCAAATAGAATAGAAAAGCCGAATTAGAAAATACAAATATTGAGTTAAAATTTTCCAATATAAATACAAATATTTTCATCATAATTAGAAAAGCCGAATTAGAAAAGCCATGCAAGTTCCTCATGGTCGATCATAGATATCTGCATCAATGATACATATCATAATTAATGTTGAGTTAATTGTAGAATATAATTAATTTCTGTTTGTTGAATTCCAGCAAATTAATCTGATAATTACATTCCCAACGTTTTTTGCACCCCCTCCTATTTTTATAGCGTTTGGTGTGAATGCCTATAAAGCTTAGATATTTATTTATTGCCTTCCGTTACATACATACGTATATATTACATATCACTCATACATGCAAAATCCTCGTACCAAAAGGGATCATAAGTCGTAACATTTCATTAACTATGAAACTAAAGACTTCTTTTAGAACATGGAATATCAATCCACTGTAACTCCACTTCAACCTCTCCACACTCAACGTTGTTCAATCTCAGGCGAATCTCTTGAACAACGCTTCCATCTCGCCACGTCACTAAGCCGTCTTTCGACAGGCAATTCCTTCTAGAAGCTTCTAAGATTGCAATAACGGTACCTTCATCGGCTTTCCCTAATCTTCTCATCTTCTTCACTGCTTCCACGAAAGGGTTTATATCAATCTCAGCTTCTCCCATTTTATCGTCCATACTGAGCTTGTCATGATCGAACACGATCTACCACGCAATAATATTAAAAAATCAAGAACTATGTCTTAACTTTAAACAAAAAGCCAAAAGAAATAATGAGAAAAGAAGAAAAAAAACTCACAAGAGAAATTGGAGAGTTTGTGTCTGAAACAGAAAGGGTTAAGTCTTCGTCCCACTCGGGGTTCATGTCGTTTCTTATGACTCGAGTTTTCAACCTCTGCAAAACATAGCACATAATAGATACGATTCGTACTTCCATAAAACTCGCAAAAAATTAATATGAAAATATAATAGATATATGCATTATAGTTTATTAAAAAACCTGTCTTCCCATGCTTATTACAACGTAAGGATCACTGCTTCGAACATCACGAACGGCGAGATTAATTCCTCTCTTGACATGGACTCTAATCAGTCCTAGCAGATTCTCCATGGCTTAACGATGATGATGATGATGATGATGAGTTTGATGAATTTAATGATTCTTTTCTAGTAATAATTAATTAAAGTAGGTAATATGATTATTCAAACTTCACCAACTTTTCTTTCCATCGTTGCTTATTCGCCACCTTTCTTTCTTTCGTGTCCTTTCTGCAATGAAACGACAAGCAAATTGTCGTTTTGTGGGAAAACAAACGTGGGCTACCAAAATTCCTCCTATTGGTGATTGATTAGTCGTAAGCACTATTGGGCCTTAATGGGCTGGTCTGGGCTGGGCTGAACCGATTTAAAATAAACCGAACCGGTTCGGGAGAACCGTTCACCAGGCATGTCCCGGGAACATTTTGATAAATAGGAACATTTTTGTGTCATTTTAAAAAAATAGGAATGAGACTTGGTCAATTAAAAAAGAGGAACTTCTTTAATTAATTAACTAAACCTAATTAATACCAAAGTAAATATATATATATATATATATATCCTATATCTATAATACCAACGACGACGGACCAACGGCAATTAACGCGACCAACGAACTGATCGAGACATCCAACCGAAGCAAAAGAGAGCCGAAACGTCTGAACCATCGAAACACCAAGCTCCAAGAAGCATATACAGTAAGTAATGGGGCAAAATTCATGTATCGCATTTTACATTATCGGGCATTGCAAGTTTCGTTCATGTTAACAACATTTCACATTTCTAGCATCGGGTATTAGATTTTCGCATCATTGGGTAGTTATGGATAGCATTTTCACGGTAGATCTGGTGCGGATTTGAAGAAAAATTTCGTTTTCGGTTTATTCGAATAAATTATTCTAATTTTTTTCTGCTCGAAAAGATTACTCGGATAAAAGATTCCCGGTAGTATTAATTCGGACACCTTACTCGAATAACTCGGAAAGGTTACTCGAATAATACTCATCACTTCTAAATATTATATACTTGAATTTTCGATTTATCTTAGTTCGTAAAGGATGCATGGCTTCTCGAACGTTATTCGAAGGGTATTCAGAACTCGAATAAAATTTTTCAAATGTTTCGAGCACCTCGAATCACATTTACAGTATTCGAGTAAGGTATTCGGTGATTCATCAACTCGAAAGACTTACTCGAATAATTTTGATTTTTCGAGTTTTAGATTTATTCGAATATTTCATTTGTAACTAATGTTTATTTATGTGATTTATTTATTTATATGCAGGTTATGCCGACCAGCATTATGATTGATTACGATGGAGAATGGATGATTGGGGAAGATAATAAATATAGTTGGGTTCCAAGGATGGGAACAAATATAAAGCCCATTGGGTTCGATGTTGATTGTTGTTTGCTGGAGGATCTGCGAAACGAAATATATGAGTCTATTAACTTAAGCGGGAGGCCGGAGTTAAAGTTTAGTTATCAACTATATATGAGAGGTATGGAAGGTTGTGCTCCATTGTATATAAAGAATGATCGAGAATTGAAGGGTTATATTTACTTAGGGGGTCCAATCGATAGACCAATTCTCCGTGTGGAAATTGGACTCCCTGCGACCCTTGCCCGTCAAGCTCTTGCGGATGATGAAGTTGGTCCTGTTCCAATTGAGGTTCGTAGCGGTGGAGGTGGTTACAACGATGATTATTTTGACCGTATCATCGACTTTGGTGGAGACGAAGATGTGAATTATGGGGGTGAAGGTCACAATGAGGCGAAAGTGCACGTCAACTCTGACGAGAATATTGTTACACGGCAGAACATGCACATCAATTTTGATGGCGTAAACGAAGAAGATGCAGACAGGGATGATGAGGAGGAGGAGGAGGAGGAGGAAAATGTAATTATTCCTAGTGATCGTTATTCTTTTACCGACGGTTCTACCATCAAAGTCGGTGATGAATTTGAGGATAAAAGGGCTGTCAAGAAGAGGATCCAAAGACTTGCTATAGATGCATGCTTCGAGGTCAAGATTATAAAATCTTCTCGATCGTACTACGGCGTGAGATGCAAAGAGGTGGGATGTACTTGGAGGATATGGACGGCAAGGAATAAGGATACAGCCGTATTCTCGGTTCGAACATATTGCAACACACATACGTGCGACCTTGCAAATCGGAACGCAAGACTCACTCAAGCATCATCAACCTCCGTGAGTGATATGCTTCTTGAATCTTTTCAGGGTTCTACAAGTACACCGGCCCCTAAACTAATTCAAACAATGATGAGAAATCGTGGGATCGAAGTTTCATACTTCAAAGCATGGAAAGGAGGTTTCCTTTAGCTTGGGGTATAATTGACGATGTGGAGTCGATAGACGCTTGGACGTGGTTTCTGAACGAGCTCTTGGCCGTCGTACCCAATGAGGCTGAACTTGTTATCGTATCCGATAGAGCTCCTTCAATCAAAGCCGCCGTTGCAAATGTCTACAGTCATGCACACCACGGTCATTGTATTTGGCATCTATCGCAAAATATGAAAGGCCGGTGTAAGAAGCAGGGTGCGACTGAGACATTCATACGGATTGCTAAGTTATACAAGCAAAGCGACTTTGATTCGCAATATAGGGATTTTGAGAAAATGTTTCCTGCAGCCCATGCATATTTGGAAGCAAATGCTACTAAGGAACGATGGAGTCGAGCTTATTCTCCGACAACTCGCTATAACATCATGACTACGAACGGAGTGGAATCGATCAATGCAAGACTCCGTGAAGAAAGAAAGTTCCCGATCATTGCGTTTCTGGAATCAATACAGAGGATGACGACTGATTGGTTTGCTAGATACAGACAGCAGTCTATTCAGGCAACCACACAGTTTACCCCGACGGTGGAGACAATAATCCGTGAAAGGTATACGCTAAGTCAAGGGTATGAAGTTAGCGAAATCGCTCCGCAAGAGTATAATGTCCGATCTTCAGGGAGTCGTGCCGTCGTTAACTTGCAGTCGAAGACATGTACGTGCCGCCAATTCGACATCGATAGGATTCCTTGTTCGCATGCAATCGCAGCGAGTCTACGATCGAACACGTCTTTCTACCCGTTGTGTTCGGCTTATTATTCTGTCCTAACGTGGCAGTTTGCTTATCATGGACGAGTTTCGCCGGTTCCGGATCAAGCCGAATGGGATACCGTGGATCAATTGGTGCTGCCACCTCGGTTCGTAGCAAGGCGTGGTCGGAGAAAAGAAAGAAGGTTTCCATCCGTCGGTGAGTTTGGTGGTAGACGCTAATTATATTTTGAAGTATGACGTTTTAGTATGTTGTTATGGATACTCACGACCCCCGTCCCCGTCCCACCGGCCACGACCCCCGTCGTCTCGGCCACGACCCCCGTCGTCTCGGCCACGGTCTCGGCCACGGCCCCCGTCGTCTCGGCCACGACCCCCGTCGTCTCGGCCACGGTCTCGGCCACGACCCCCGTCGTCTCGGCCACGACCCCCGTCCCCGTCCCACCGCCCACGACCCCCGTATCCGTCGTCTTGTCCACCTGGTGGCCCTCGGCCCTCCCCGTCTCCGGCACATTCGTCGTGTCGGGTTCGTTCGGCGTCCTCCCGAATATTGGCGTGTCGAACGGCGGCGAAGGAGGCGTGTCCCGATCATAGGACCTCGCAATATCCCGTACCGTTGTCGGCCTCAGGGTCTCGATGACTACAAAACGGGAGTATTAAGTATTACGTAATATCAATATAATTTTGTAAAATAAACATCAAGTAGGACATACCCTCGAGCACGATCGAACGTAGCTCGCTAATCTCCGTTCGGATATCCCTAACCTCAGCCTCCAGCCTGTCCATTCTTCTATCGATATGGGCGACGACTGAGCTAGAAGAAGCAGGAGGAGAAGACCGCGGAGGAGAAGACCGCGGAGGAGAAGACCTCGGGGGAGAAGACCGCAGAGGAGGAGACCGCGGAGGAGGAGACCGCGGAGGAGGAGATGGAGCAAGCCGATGGTCACTGCAGTAGACCGCCATCCCATTTAGCAGATGCTCCACTATCCTTTGGGCTACGGCGTCATCCCTGCTGCCATAAAAGCCGGCGACCGTGCGAAAGTGCCTTGAATTGACTTCAACATCGTTGGTGTAAGCCAACACCGCACATCCTGTGTATTTGTACAAGTTAAAACATCTCATTCTAATTAGATATATACTTATAAATAAACATATATACTTACATCGATCTGCCCGGCATTGAATGCACGCTCGACCGCTTCCCACGACGGAGCAGAACTCTTGGCGAAAAATCTGGTCTTCCAATGGCATATTCGGGGTATCGGGAGTCGATCACCGGTTCTCCTCACAGTGAATTCGCCCCCGACGCTCGGAAAACACTCGTACGCCAGAACCTGATAAAAAAGAGTAAATATAAGTTAAAAAAAAAATATAATATGGCTTAAATAAAGCAAAATTACTTACCTGAAGCGGTTGGACGAAGCCGCTAATATCGAAGGATGTACTGATTTTTCCCTTCGAAGTCATGTCAATGCGCTTCTCCAACAGGTCTTTGTTCAGACCATAAATGACCTCCTCGAAAGCTATCCTTCCCCAAGGATATTGGTTGAAGCGATCAAAATCCTCCACCAGAGAGAGCCACTCGCTCGTAACGGGCAAGTCCTTCTTCACACGGCACTTCCCTAGTACCCCGACTGCAAAATAAAGCGCCGCCATCTTCAATTTCTCGATATTCACACCCGAACCTCCACCGGCGGCGGCATCATTACGCAACATTTCATCCATTCTTGCATCCAAATCGTGAAAATATATAACGGGCTTGCCTACGAGCCATAAAACAAACGTTAGTTTTTGAAATCATTTGTAAAAAAGATTCAAAATGATAAAAAAAGAATAGGATAATCATACCAGGCCAATGCCTCGTTGTAAACCCGTTCGATGACGGTATCACCGGATCGGCAGCGCCACAATCGAGCCCCGTAATTAGGCAATACTCGACCAACGAAAATCGTAATGGTCGCCCACGAACGACCATCCAAAACTCCTGCGACTCAGGCATATACTCCACTTGTCGGCTCATCAAAAACCACAAAATCATATTCGAGTTGTAGTGGTTACGGGCCACCTTTATGAGATTCCCGAACTGAGTCCTGTTGACCATCTCCGCCAATTCATCTTCGTTCAAAAGGTACGAATGCGTTCTGATACTAAGATGTACTTTGCGTTCACTGTAAGGATGGCATGGTAGAAATTTTCCGTCGGCAGCTTCGTCGGAAAATAGATCTGAAAATGCAAAAAAACCACCAAAATTTTCTGTTATTCGAGTAACTATTCGAGTAAAATGACACTCGAATAAAGGTATTTGTTATTCTAACAGAATTTACTCGAATTGAAACTAGAATAATTTCAAATGACGAAATACACAGAAAATCCGATCGATTACGACTTTTACCCAACGATTTAACATTAAAATCGACCGATTTAACATGAGAAACGAATGATTTAACTATACGAAGACAAAACCCCCAAAACCCATTTAACCGAAAACTCACCGTGACTCGACCGTCTTCGATTTGCTCATCCACACGGTTGCGTTGAGGCACGGACGGCGCTTTCGTTTTAGTTTTCGCCATTGATGATAGTCTGCGTTTTCGATTTTTCGAGTGGGAGAAGAACTTCGAATCGCCGCTCGTTTATAAGAGTTAAGGGTTTAAATGTTATTCTAAGTTCACTTTCGCCTTTTATAAAATTAAACTTATTCGAGTTTGTTATACGAGTAAAGTATTCGAGTCTGCCACTCGAATCGATAATTCGTTAAGTATATTCGAATAAGTCAGTAACGTATTAATGAGTTTGTTATTCGAGTAACTGGATTATTCGAATAAGTCAGAAAATCGTTTAATTTATTCTAATAACCTTTTCGAGTTGATATTTAACTCGAATAACTTTCTCGGTTGGTTATCCAGTTAATAAATCTCTTAAACCGTAATTTTGTGATAATTAATCTTCTTAACCAGTTTTCTACTAAGGGTATTTTGGTCATTTTGAACCCCGTACCCTTTTTTTAAAAACTGTTATGAATCGTTCCTCTTTATCAAAATGTCCCGCATGTCCCGCCTAGAGAAACGAAAATCTTCCTTTTTTCTTCACTCCATGTCCATCCTCAAGCTAAAGCAGTGCTGAGAGAGAAAGAAAGAAAGAAAATCAGATAATTAGGGATTTGGTTTTCGTTACAGTATGAGAGGCGGCGATTACAGGTTCATGCAGATAGTGGACGCCATGTCCTCAATAAATCAGAGAGTCAATCTGATTGGCGTTGTTGTGGAGGTGAGCCTTCCCAAGAACACGAAAGGCACCGGTAAATCTCTTTGGAATGTTTCGGTAGCTTGTTTAGGAAGCGTTCTTCCTGAAATCTGTTTAACTCGTGCTTTTCCCTCTTTTTACTTGCGAAGATGTATTCTGCTCTGTGAAGATCGTTGACGAGTCTAGGCCGAGCCTTGGGATTTATGTTAACTTCTTTGCTGATAGGATGGAGAATCTTCCTTTGGTTGAGAGTGTTGGGGATATAATCATCGTTTGTCATGTTGTGGTGAGTGTGTTTTGTCTCATCTTGGTTTATTGTAGTACGTGGTAGGACTTAAGAGTGTTAGTTAATTCTTCTTTTTTTTTTTTTGTATTTGGTGCGTACAGATGAAAACTCGGGGAACGGAGGTTTATTGTTTGTATAACAAGAAGTTCTCAGCTTTCGGGTTATTTGAAGGCAGAGATTGTAGTAGCAATGATGTTGTGCCGTATCAAGTTTCGTCGAAGTTTCAAGCTAGGGAGCTTGACAAGAAGTTTGTACTGGGATTAAGGACGTGGTTGGCCCATCATCAGATTGAAGGTAAGATGACGAATTCTTTGCCCAATTCATGTTGTTCAATCTGTCGTTAAGATGTTTCGATCCTCGAAACGAGCGTACTATATTCTATTCTTCTTAATTTTCTGCAACCTGGATTTTGTTGGCTTGAAAGATTGGATTTTCCTGGAAGTTAAGATGTGTATTACACTATTCGTGTTAGGCCTCGAGGATGCAAAATCGATTAAGGAGATTGTGGAAGGCAAACATTTCAATCTGCTTGCAAAGGTAATTATGTAATAGGCACATTGGATCTCCGCGTCACCTGGGGAATTTGTTGATAACCGTCTTAGTTTTTTAATCTCTCGCCTTTTCTTTTCTTCTGCTTCCTTTGCAAGATTTTACATGTTAGTGATGTTAAGAAGGGCGAATGGGTGGTCTATGTGTGGGATGGAACGGATGCACCTCCCATTTCTGTTGGATCCAAGTGTGTATTTTTCTGACCTCTCCCTCATTTTTAATAATTGAACTGCTTTTTCTCTAGATATCCTACTGCTATGTAAACTCATCATTTGGCAGCTTATAGTTGTGCTACTTCAAGTTTCCTCCATCTTATTCTTGACAAGCTTCATATTTTTCTTGTATCGATGTGGGACACCGCACACCTTTAAGATATTGATTAATTTAAGCAAATGTGTTTGTGAATGCATTGCTGTTTGCTGTATATGTGAACCAAAACTATCTTTTGACACTCAATGAATGAAAGGGATTGCTGCTGGTGCTGACCCAGTATGCGATTTCTATTGCAGATTGGACGATGAGACGGAATATCCAGTACACCTACACTTGGAACACGATCCTTTACCAAGAGACATTTTGTGCACCTTTCCACGCGTTGGAACTGTCTTGAAGATGTTTGTTGATCAAAGCAATGTTAAGATTGGGATCAACTTGTTGCATCCAAATAGATGGGTAAAATTCGTTAGCGTTACCTCTGAAGTCCTATCTGCTGCTACGTGGCGTGCTGTGTTGATGCCCTTCTCTAAAATTTGTTATCTGCCCGATGACGATTTACGTGTAACAGAACGACAAAGGTCATTGCAACTTGTTCAATTTGTCCTTTTAGTATATTGCATGATATACTTTCCATTTTTTCCTGTTTACTTTAGTGATTATTACTGATCTTTATGATTCAGTTTTGCAAATACAATCAAATATCTCTTCTGAAATAATGTTTTAATGATCATCATGATTCAGGTCCTATGATCAGCGAATCCATTCAAAATGGGGAAGGATGCCTTTTACAAGCTTTCCATGGCCATCCTCCATAACAGGTTTCATTTTGATCAAGCGATTTCATCATCGTACGAGCTCAAAATGTTGTAATGAAAGCTTACCATGTCTTTTATTCACAGAGACTGACTACCCTGATATGCCCTTTGTAACCCTTATGGATATGATCACCTACCCAGAGGTAATGGTGTGTACTGATTCACCATGTTTTATGCCTCATATGCCTTGAATGTTTTTATTGCATGTCATACATCAAATATAGATAACCGTCGCTTTTAGTACATCAGGTGACAAGCAAGTTCAAGTGCGTAGTGCGTGTTGTTGCTATGTGTCCTCTGGGACCTCAAGACTTTTGCTCTCCTGCTGGTACTTACAGAATAAGGTTCACACTAGAAGATCCTACTGCTAGAATCCATGCTTATCTTTATGGGGATGATGGGGTAAGATTAAGAAAGAATTCTACTTTGTCTGAAACTTACATGTCCATCGTTAGTTAGTTAGGGGCATTGATACCAATCGATTCGAGGACTGCTCTTGTGTCTGTTCTGTTTTATTGCACAATATTTTGTTGAAGTATCTATCTCAAATCTGCAAACATGATGCTTACTTCGAAAATTAATATCACAATTTATGTACTTGCAAAGGTGCACTTTTTTGGGGATTCGGTATCTGCTGATGCTCTGGCTTACAAGACGGACATGTTGCTTGGAGTTGCTGAAGAAGAGAACGGTGAAGCGGAGACAAAGAATGCTTCTTCTAGAAACCCACCGTGGATACAATGTTGCATGAAATCTTATTACATCGACAAGAACGATGTGTGGGCCAGTAGAAATTATCGAATATTTGCTACCAAATTTACTGGGTAAGCATTGTTGATGTACAGAAACACTGTTTAGGAACAACTTCATGTACATAAGCTGTCTTCTGGTAAGAATACTCCATGGTATGTTTTCACTCATTTCTTTGTATATACTTGAATTTTAAGAACATATCTAGAGCGATCGCCAACTACCATACGTAGCGACCGAATCAGAGAAATATAAATAAAAACATCACAACAAAAAAATCAAAAAGAATGCAAAAAGTGTTTACTATGCACTAACTCTTACTGATAATCATGAGTTTGAGTTTCAATTATAGTCTCCAGCGAAGGCTGCCATGATCTCTGCCTTGAGTATCTCTTCTGTTCTTCATCATCATCATCATCATCATCATCCAAAGAACCATTACTACAGTTCTTGTGATTATGATTACCAGGGAAGAGACAAAACTCGGGGAAGATCTTGGAGAAGGTAACAGCAGAAGGTAATGCATTCATTCCTTTAGCAGTGTTGTTCCTCAGCAGGCACTTCATCTCATCGTAAGTGAGCACAGAGTAGAGCATATCCATAGGCAAGATGATATATACCCGCCCTTTTTCAAGCTCCTCCACGGCGCAAATCCCTTGAATCCTCTGGCCGACCTTTAACTCCGCGAAATCGCACAGAAACATCCCGGGATTTTCTAACATGATCTCAGCTGCCCCGACTTTTTCCCTCGTGTATACGAGCAATCTTCCATCGTTCGAGAGTATTCTTGTAAAGTTGCCTGAGGACATTCTTGAAGGTAAGCATAATGCTGCATTGCCCATAGTTCTTCTTCTTCTGATGATGATGATGATATGATTATGAGCTGTGGTTTCTTTCTTACATAAATACTTGTGAGTGCTTACAGTCTGGCTATCGAAAGTTCAGGTATATATTATTGATGAGTTTTAACTACCTAATGATTGTGTAAGAGTGCCGTATGATTAGATTCCATGAGGTTTTTGACAAGTGATGGTTTTGAATATTTTATGTAATTTCTTGATCTTGTGTTATTGATTGGATTCGATCTGAGCGCTGCACATGTTAACCAAGCCAATGATCGGATTTGGTAATGATATATATTATACTCCCTTCACATTTTTTTCATTTTGGGCGTCTCAATAATTTTATCACATTTCCTTATTTAGCAAGACAACTATCACAAATAATCAATATAATAATATTAAATATTCTTAAAATGTGTGTTAAAATATACATTTTTTTACCTTTTCATTGTACTATATTATTATAATAATACTATATTAATTTGCGTGTCCATCAATATATGTGATAAAGATAACGGGATGAAGTGAGTATATAAAATAACTTTCATTTTGGCATTAATTATAGGTCGGGGCTCGGAATTTAGAAAGAACTACATTATTTGAGCTGGTGAAAGAGAATCTTAAACTTAGAAATTCGTGTCCAATGATGTATGGAAATGAGAAATACATTTAACTTTGGGATCCAATTTGAACTGCATTTTAGTTAAATTCTGGGACATAATTGGGACGTGGAGTTATCATCAAGATTTCATTTATAAGATATGTTTGATCATACATAAATATATATCGTTTTAGTACAATACGAGAATGTCTGAAGCCCATTTCAATAGGGCTTTAGTAAGCAACGGCCCGTTCTTCAAATAGTAAATATTAAATACAGTAGCAAAAGAGTCGCAGTAACTTTGCATGGGAAAAAAATGAAATATAAATTCCGTAATTTATTGGATTTATTTTGGATATATGAAATTGTATGATGATTTGTAGTCCAGTTTTTGGGGATTAATGCAGATATATAAGTACTACTTTTATGTGTAAATTGCTGACGTATTTTTTTTTTCCGCTTTTAATTTACCTTTATGTATTCGAAATAAGGAAAATAAAGGGGAAAAGAATTGGGAACAGAACGCAGCGTTACTTCACCCCTTCACTGCTCCTCTTTCCTCTGTTCTCATCTTTGTCTCGCGAAACAGAGGAAATTAGATACAGAGGGAAAAACCCAGCTTAAGAGATACAGAGCAAAACAGAGTGTCGAAGCCCTCCCCCGTTTTCGACCTTTGATTTCGTGGTTAAGCTCTCGCGAAACCCTTTAGATCTCTTCGGTATGCTCAAACTCGCTCACGCGCATTGCAGGGATTGTGTGCGGCTTACTGTTCAATGCGGTTCTGTTTCTGTGCTTGTTGATACCCTGTTTTCAGTAGCGTAGCTGTCGTTTGTGCTTGGTTAGTACCAAATGGCTGCTGAAGTAAGTAATAGCGGTGGCGCTAACGTTGATGTTTTCCCATGGCTTAAATCAATGCCCGTGGCTCCTGAATTTCACCCCACGTTGGCCGAATTTGAAGATCCGATTGCGTACATTTTCAAGATTGAGAAACAAGCCTCTCAATATGGTATTTGCAAAATAGTCCCCCCAGTGCCCCCTCCTTCGAGGAAAACATTCCTTGCTAATTTGAATAAGTCCCTTCTGTCCCGCTCAAGCGATTCCGATTCGGGCCCAACTTTCACCACCCGACAGCAGCAGGTCGGGTTTTGCCCGAGGAAGCACCGCCCGGTGCAGAAATCTGTGTGGCAGAGTGGTGAGAGGTATAATTTCTTCGAATTCGAGGCGAAAGCCAAGAATTTCGAGAAGGTTTATCTGAAAAGATATGCGAAGAAGGTTTTGAGTGCTTTGGAGATGGAGACCCTTTATTGGAATGCTATGGTAGATAAGCCCTTTGATGTGGAGTATGCCAATGATATGCCTGGATCGGCTTTCCCGAAGAGGAAAGGTATTGTGAAGAATGAGGGTTCGTTGAATGTTGGTGATACTGATTGGAATATGAGGGTAGTTTCGAGAATGGGGGTTTCATTGTTGAGATATATGAAGGAGGAAATACCCGGCGTGACTTCGCCTATGGTTTATGTGGCGATGATGTTTAGTTGGTTTGCTTGGCACGTTGAAGATCACGATTTGCACAGCTTGAATTATTTGCATATGGGTGCTGGAAAGACTTGGTATGGTGTGCCACGTGAGGCTGCTGTTGCGTTTGAGGAAGTTGTTAGGGAGCATGGATATGGTGGAGAGATTAATCCTCTTGGTGAGACTGGTATTTTGGTTGAGTTTTTGATCTTCTACTTCTCATGTAGCTTCATTTTTCTGTGTATTTGCCTCCTTCAGAACTGTTTTCTTTACTTCATGAAAGGCGTAAGTGCAGATTTTAGCTAATCTAGGATTATGAATTTGAATGTTTATGCCTTTTGCACTTTTGATGGAATAACTTTAGGGATAACTAAAAGGAATAATCGCCTGTCTCATTTAGAGATTGTTTGCATCTTGTGACTGTCAGTTACTATTGGCATGTGTTATTTCTATATGTTGGTCCTACAGCTAATACCATAATGGAATTTTACTGCCGACGTTCTCTTTCAATGTGATGCTGCATATTATGGCTGGATAACAAATTGAAAAAGTAATTTTCTTGCTGTTTAAGATTTTCCTCTATTTTAAGGATTCATATGTAACTCTGTGTGCATTTTCTTCCAGTTACATTTTCAAGGCTTGGCGAGAAGACCACAATCATGTCCCCTGAAGTACTTCATAATGCTGGTGTACCCTGCTGCAGGTGACTGTTGATAAGGATTGATGAGTAAAAGCTGCTTTCACTGAATGTTTCTTTTTCTCGTTGAAAATAAGTTGACAGTATTTTAATAGGTCGTAATTGTTCCGCAGTTTCACTTGTCCGTTACTGTCCACTCTCTTTCAATATGTGGTGTTATGTCCTCTGACCTTACTTCCATCGTAATACTGCTTTAGGCTTGTTCAAAATGCTGGAGAGTTTGTTATCACTTTTCCAAGAGCATATCACTCAGGATTTAGTCATGGTGAGATGATATGTGATGGCTAAATATCAGAATTTGGTTCAGTCGAACTAAAAGCATCGTATCCTTCAACAGATAAATCTTGACCTATCTTTACATCTTACTTAGGATTTAACTGCGGAGAGGCATCTAATATTGCTACTCCTGAATGGTTGAGGGTTGCAAAAGAAGCTGCAATTCGTAGGGCGTCAATTAATTGCCCTCCCATGGTGTCCCACTTTCAGTTACTGTACGACCTAGTAGTTTCTTTGTGTTCGAGGTATGTTTTCTCCATGAAAATATCTATCTTTTGATTTCTCAGATATAGGTGTTTCCATTCTGTTGTAATACTGTGCAACAGTTGAAAAATATTATACATATGTCTCAGCTAACTCTGCCTGGAACCCTACATACTTTTACTTATGCAGGATCCCCAAAAGCATTGTTATGGAACCACGGAGCTCGAGACTAAGGGATAAAAAGAAAGGAGAAGGAGAAGTGTTGGTTAAAGAGCTATTTTGCCAAGATATGATGAAAAATCACAACATGCTCCGCGTTCTTGGGAAAGGATCGCCGGTGGTGCTTCTCCCCCAAAATTATTTAAATGGATCTGTTTTCCCAAAATCACAAGTCGAGGTTCAACCACTTGGAAAAGCCAGATTGTTCTCAGATTTGTGCATCAGTAGCAATCCTAAAGTTCTTGGTGAATCCATGCTAGAGCAAAACCACAGGAGAAAACAAGCTGAAGTTAGCAGAGTGAATGGAAAAGATTTTTCTTCATGTGAAAGGGATATGGACTTGCACATGAATAAAAGTTCTCAAAGCGAGCATAGTCTATTTTCATGCGTCACTTGCGGGATCTTGTGTTTTGCATGTGTGGCAATAGTTCAACCTACAGAAGAAGCCGCTCGTTACATGATGACTGCTGATTGCAGTTTACTTAGTGATTTGACAATAGCCAAAATCGGCCCCATCATGGACCCAGTATCAGGTATGCGACTTACGCCACTCTATATTACATTTTCCGATAATGCTTCAGTTTTAGTCGGTGGGGTTTGTCCTAACATCGAATTTAATGTTTTTGTCAATCAAGTGGCTAGAAACATATCTGATTATCACTTTTTTTTAGAGCTGTGACCATATCTTGTTCTTTGTATGCACATATAGATGTTATCTGTTGCATCTTCTTGCTTCTTAAACGAATCAGTGTATGGGTTGAATCAATTAAAGTGTGATTCTTAGACTGGATTAACTGGTGCGTTATCTCTTAGTGGGTCTATATCTAACTTGTAATGCAAATAAAGACTGACCTTATGTATTGTGTTCAAGTGTTGGTTATATATTCTTGTTGTCATTTCAGATGTGGTGCCAGAGAAGCCACGAAATATATACGCTTCTAGTCCAATTCAAACTGCAGTTGATGAAACTTTTGGTAGTGATCCTACTGTTAGTGCATGCAAAGGCCCCTCATCACTTGGCCTGCTGGCTTTAGCATATTGCAATACCTCTGATTCTGAGGCTGATGAGGATGGAACTGACAATTCAATGAAAATAGATGCTGATTATATAAACCCGAGAGATTCTTCCGAGAATAATGACGTAGAGATCATCGACAAAGAGAATAATAGTTCCATTCAGATGTCCAATTCATGTACAGATTATAGCATAGATACAGAAGCCCTCACTGCTGAGGATAGTCATTGCTCTGTTTCTGACAAGACGAAAAATTCTGATGTGGCTGTATCAAATCCTCTAACCGATGGGTCTGAGATTCAAATTACAACAGTTGTCTCAAGCACCACAATGGTACACCGTGAAGCTGATGAGACAGTTGGTGATGGATCGTCACAATTAGGAAACAGAATCATTAATTATTTTCCGTCAAGATCAAATGATGATTCTTCTAGGTTGCATGTCTTTTGTCTTGAACATGCTATGCAAGTAGAGAGCTGGCTTGGTTCTATCGGTGGAGCCCACGTGTTTCTCCTATGCCACCCGGGTATGTTCTTTTCCTCATGTTTATTTTTGTCAATAGCCATTGCAAGTAAATAATCTGTTAGTTGTTTCTGTCCCAAGCATTTTCCAGTCATCACTCATAAACTATGCAATTGAACTTCCAATCTTGGATCGGAACCTTAAGCATTTACAAGTTTCTTCGGTATTATTATGGCCCTATAGATATTTATGATACCCTTTTCTTAGTCTACTGTTTGATTAATGCATGGCAGACTATCCCGAACTACAGTCAAAAGCCCAAAAAATTGCTGAAGAATTGGAAATCGACCATCCATGGACCGAAATCTCCTTCCGTGAGGTGACCAAAGAGGATGACAATATGATGCGATTGGCTTTGAATAATGAGAATGCAGTACACGGCAACGGAGACTGGGCTGTGAAATTGGGAATTAACCTCTTCTACAGTGCAAACCTCAGTCGCTCTCCTCTCTACTCTAAGCAGATGCCATACAATTCCGTCATATACAGTGTGTTTGGTCGAAATTCTTTATCAGACACTGATGCAGATGTGAATAATGGGGTTGAACATAAGGCTTTGGGTAGGCAGAAAAGGTCAGTAGTTGCTGGAAAATGGTGTGGCAAAGTTTGGATGTCGAGTCAAGCCCATCCTTTACTTGTTAGAGACAATAACAGAGAAGCGTATGAATCGGATGTTTGGACAAGAACCGATTCAAAGCCTGAGAGAGAATCATCAGTGAAAAATGAAACAAGAATGGCCACTACTGCCATCAGAACTTATAAGAGGAAAAGTGCTGCTTCTAATGTGAAGACGCCGTCTCTTGAGGAGGAAATATCAGACGACACGTCTGAAGACTTTACCCTCAGTAACATGCACAAAAAGGTTACGAAGAGCAAGAGAGGAACCAAGAGGTTGAAGAAGGAGACACCTTGTGTTGACAAGTCGGACGAGTCTGATGAAGAGTCTCAGTATTATACTAATTCTTCCAAGCGGGCGAAAAATGCGAGTGGGAGCAAGCGAACGAACAAGGAGACCCAAGGGAGTGAAAGTTCTGAATCTGACGAGTCTTTGGAAGAATTTCAAATGGACAATTCCTGGAAAAAGCAGAGCAAGGGCAAGCAGGCATCAAATGCAATGCAAAAGAATACTCCCCATCCTGGTAAAAGCAAGAAGAAAATCGAGAAAAAGACCATATCACTGCTCGAAGATGAAGATGAAGAGAAAGATGGGCCCAACACTCGATCCAGAAAAAGCACGAAGAACGCAAAAAAAATCATCTGCCAAAGCCAAACCAGCACAAACGAACCAGCAGAAAGGAAAGAAGGCCAAGAAAGCTAAGCCCGCGAAAGCTCCCCAAAGTTCAAATGCTAGTGACAGTGAAACAACAGCAGAGTATCCATGCGACGTTGAAGGATGCACAATGGGATTTCACACAAAGCAAGAACTCGCTCAGCATAAAAGGAACATCTGCCCAGTAAAAGGATGCGGTAAGAAATTCTTCTCTCACAAGTACCTTGTCCAGCACCAACGTGTACACAGGGATGATCGTCCTCTGAAGTGTCCTTGGAAAGGTTGTAAGATGTCTTTCAAATGGGCTTGGGCAAGAACAGAGCACGTAAGGGTTCATACTGGGGAGAGGCCTTACGTCTGCACTGTGCCTGGTTGTGGTCAGACCTTTCGATTCGTGTCTGATTTCAGTCGTCACAAGCGCAAAACTGGACATGTGGCAAAGAAAGTTAGGAAATAAGCTTAGAGCTCTGTTTTTTCCCGTTTACATTGTCGATCAGTGTTAACTGTTTCAAGTAGAAAAAAGATTGTAGCTTTGATCGCTTGTAGAAGTGTTTTTTAATGGATTCCTCATTTAGAGACTGATTTATTGCTTATTGCAAAGATGAATTTCTCTCAGTTGGCCCTTTCTGTTTTTCTGTTGTGGTGCTTTGGATGCTGTGGTTATTTTTTGCATTTTCCATGAGGAATTCTTTCATGCCTTGCTAGTAAATACAGTAAAAACTCTATAAATTAATACTCGATAATTTAATAAACTCTTTGATATTTTCGGTCGGTCCCGACTCGGGGATAACGTACTAAATTAATAATTCTCTAAAATTATAAGATAATAGACTTTTGATAATTTCTATAGGTCCCGTATAAATTATAAATTAATAATTCCATATGTAAAAACATTCTCATATTACATGAACAAAGATTACTTGAAAAATGAATCAATTGTCATTTGTTTTTTCTTGAAATCAATTTACCCTTGCATATTATCTCTAGTTATCCTTATCATTGTAAGAATTCCTGGCATTGTTTTCTCATAGGTCAACAAGAAATTTCCCCTTGCATTTGATGTTTGGGAAGTTTGAAAGTTATATACACTATAAATTAATAAAATATTATTTTATCGATAAATTAATAATTATTAATTATTAATTTATCGATTAATTAATAACTCTTTTAATTAATAAATTTGGTCAGTCCCAACGTATTAATTTATAGAGTTTCTACTGTACTATTATTTATGTAAATAT
The DNA here is from genome assembly GCA_027422505.1 of Craterostigma plantagineum. Classification (NCBI taxonomy): domain Eukaryota; kingdom Viridiplantae; phylum Streptophyta; class Magnoliopsida; order Lamiales; family Linderniaceae; genus Craterostigma; species Craterostigma plantagineum. The sequence continues at coordinate 1,076,783 of JAPQWV010000120.1, forward strand.
TGTACTTGTGCTGAAAGATAACAAGTTATGATATTTGGTAGGCAAGCAAAAGACCATGTTTCTATATGTTCTTTTACTATTTATACCGTCTACTTTATCTAGACGGACATTGTAGAAAATATTCTAGAGTATTTTTAAGTTTCCTACAAGAAATGTTGGGCTTTGTTTTCCGACTTCATTTTTGTTTTCGGAACAGTTAACATGTCGATCGAATAAAAACTCATTTAGGTGTAACTTCAAAATATTGACTCTCAATACTATATTATAAGTGGAGTGGTATCAGTACAATAGTTAATCTACCATTTTAGAACCTGCAATAATTTTGTAATGAATATCGGGATATCATACGACAAGAGTACGAATATATGTACTCCGTCCATCTCCATTCCATAGTCAATAAAAGGGTATTTTTAATTAAATAAACAAAAAAAAAATCAATCATTAACAAAATAAACAGAAAATAGAAGTATTAATAAAATAGGCATTTTCGTACCCCAGGAATACGAATTACTAACTCGTACTCCAAGCATACGAGTTACGTTTGTGCCGCTGACCCGCTGACCTGACACGTCGGCGTAACTCGTATCATGGAAATACGAGATAGTAACTCGTACTGTAGGAGTACGAATTACTTGCTGACCCGCTGACCGTGACATGGCAAAGCTGTAATCAAATGATGGTCAACCCTCTGAGACATACAGCTGTAGACGCTGTATAGACCCATATCGTTCAACTTCCCTAATAAGCGACCGTGTAAGATATTCGGTGCTTCTCTAGTACCCACACTACATTCTCTAAGGCCCTAATCTTAATAGTTTTATCTATCGCTGTCTCGTCTAACAACAAAGCCCTACTACGGTGATTTGACTGCATCGTCAACACCGAACTATCAACAGGCCCGTAAATAGAATCAGAATCCATTCTACATTTAAAAAAACAAACAAACAAACAAACAAATCACCAATCAATAAAAAGCATTTGATGATAACGAAATTAACGCAAAAATATATTTCGAGTCGTAACGGGGTACCCGAACTAATCGCGCGTATGACGGATCGGGCAACGTCGGGCAGCGTCGGGCAGCGTCGGGTCGGGCAACGTCGGGCAGCGTAACAAAGGGCGAACAGCGACGGGTCGGGCAGCGTCGGGCAGCGTCGGACGTCGGGCAGCGGGCAGCGTCGGGTCGGGCAACGTCGGGCAGCGTAACGAAGGGCGAACAGCGACGGGTCGGGCAGCGTTGGGCCGGGCAGCGTCGGGCGGGCAGCGGTAGTGGCGGGTCGCAGCGTCGGGGGGCGGGGAGCGCGGCGGGGCGGCGGGGCGGGGCAGTGGAGCGCGGCGGGGCGGCGGCGTCGGGGCAGCGTCGGGACGGCGACGTCGCGTCGGGGCAGTGGAGCGCGCGGCGGGGCGGCGGGGCAGCAGGTGGAGCGAGGCGGAGTGGAGCGCGGCAGGAGGTCGCGGCGGGGCAGCGGTCGCGGCGGGGCACGACGTCGCGTCGGGGCGGCGGCGTCGCGTCGGGGCAGCAGGTGGAGTGCGGGGCAGTGAGCGCGGCAGGAGGTCGGCGCAAGGCGGTGCTGGGGCTTTCGTCGTCGTCTTCGTCGGCTTCGTCGTCGTCTTCGCCGCCTGTTCGTCGTTTCGTCTCGTCGTTTCAGTTCGTCGCGAGGGTTTTGAATATAACAGATCTAATTCGTACTCCCAGAGTACGAGTTACTAATTCGTATTCTGGGAGTACGAATTAGTCCAAGTAAGCGCACGCGCCAGCTGGGCCCGTAACTCGTACTCCCAGATTACGAGTTAGAGTAACTCGTACTCTGGGAGTACGAAAATACTTATTTTATTAATACTTCTGATTTTCCGTTTATTTTGTTAATGATTGTTTTTTTTTATTTATTTAATTAAAATACCCAATAAAAGGTGAAAGATTTTTTGTACTATAATTGATTTCAATCTATTTTAGGGTAAATTCCCTATCAGTCCCTTTCAAGTTTTCAACTTCCTTTTAAATACCCATCGAATTATTTCTTCCTTATAAGTATCCATTTGAAAATTTCTTCCATTTCAGTACCTAAAAAGCTCTTTTCAGCGTAAAAAGGACGAAAATACCCTTGTCTCACATATAAAAAAAGCTGAATAATTATTTTCAAATGAATTATACCAAAAAAAATCGTTATTATACCAACAAAATTGGACATTATACCAGAAATTGTAAACATTATACAATTTGTTTTTGTTATTATACCAATAAATAACGTTATTCGAATTTTATACAGCGAAATTGGATGTTATACCAACTGATTCTGAAATTATACCAGAAACTGTAGAAATTATACCAACTGTTATCGTAATTATACCAACAAAATTGTACACTATATCATTTTGTATAATAATGATAACAATTGGTATAATTAGAATAATAGTTGGTATGATGTCCAATTTAAATAGCGTTATTATTATTTACAGCGAAATTGGAATTTATACCAACTGATTTTGATATTATACCAGAAATTGTAGAAATTATACCATTTGTTTTCGTTATTATACCAATAAATAACGTTATTCTAATTTTATACAGCGAAATTGGACGTTATACCAACTGATTTTGAAATTATACCAGAAACTGTAGAAACTATACCAACTGTGTCGTAATTATACCAATAAAATTGTACAATATATCATTTGTATAATAATGATGACAGTTGGTATAAATAGAATAACAGTTGGTATAATAAACAAAAGAGTTGGTATGATGTCCAATTTAATTTCAAAAAAGGGTATCGTCCGTTCACTTTTGGGGTATTAAACACACAACTTTTTTGCAGATGGGTACTGAAAAAGAAGATTTTTTGCCATAGGTACTGCTAAGGAAGTTCTAAAATCGAAATGGCCTAATAAGGAATTCACCCATCTATTTTAGGATACGAATGTGCTAACATATTTCTGTACGTTCATCCGGGAAATTGTAATAGTGATTCCAATCTATGCCAACATAGAAGTATAAGTACATCTCTACCTACTTATGTGAGGTATATTTTAATAATTTTTATATTTATTTTAACATTTTTGCCATCTATCAATTCGAAAGTATACACTTTTCGCCTGAACGTCGTCTCTCCTCGTAGGATAGGATTATACGAATAGTTGACTGCCAAACTCAGTGTAGGGTTTGCTGCCTTGAAAATCTTCAGTTCTTCATTCCTCAGGTACACATAGGCTCCTTCTTCTTTCCTTGCGTCTATTAGCTGCTACAAAGGTGATTCTCTCTCTCTCTCTCTCTCTCTCTCTCTCTCTCTCTCTCTCTCTCTCTCCCCCTCTCTCTCTCTCTAGGGTTTTATTGATTTGTAAATTGTATCTCTGTTTGAACTTCAGTTTTTCATTCCTCAGGTACACACTCTCCTTGTTGCGGAAATGGCACCTCTCGAATGAGGATTCAGTGTATTTTCAGTGTATGCAATCAATTAGGATCGAACTGAGCAATGAGAAGCTCAATCGAATCGAAATTAAGCACCCAAACACACACACACTTGAAAACAGATTTACGTGGTTCGGCCCTGACTTTGGCCTACATCCACGGATCAACCGAGCTCCGTTTCTTATTGATCACAACACGAAAGTTACACTTTGCCGTGCCCTCTACACTTTTCGTGTTTACACTTCACTCAGATTCTCAATCTATAAGAACTTATGGACGCTCAAAGATCGCTACTCGAACTGAGAAATCTGCTATTTATAACACTGAAGTCACTCAATAAGCATGTTCTGCGAATTATCTCGTCCGTCCGTTGTTTCAGATCCGACGTTCAAGATTTCGCCACGTCACCTATGCCATTTCACGTGAACATGCACAAATCGCAGACACCTTTATAAGTGAAATGACATTTTTAATCAGAGCCGTTCGATATTCATCTGACGGTCCATCTTCGCTATCCGCGTCATCTCACTTGAATCGATCTGGGCCATTGATTGATTTAGCGCGACATCCGACGAACGAGGTTAAATCATCCTTCTTCAAATCCAGGCCCTTCGATTACGCGGCAAACATGATCTGACGGCTACTGTACGTCCGCACTATCAACAGCTTATTCCATCATCTCTTCAGCTCAGTTCGACCTAGCTGCTTTCCGGCGACTTCTCCGGCGACTCCGGCGAGTTTCCGGCTCGCCTTTCTCGACAAACTCCACCTCGAGACGGCAAACTCGCAAACCTAACTCCCGGAATCCTATTTCCTGCCCAAACACGCCAGAAAATTTTCCCCAAACTTCACAAAAAATTCAGTCATACCTCTGTTTTCAGTTCTGAGAACCCACTTCCCGAGCTTCGAAACTCCATCAAAGCTCCACCTCGATCAATACGCTTTTGCTCGGTTGATCAACCAGCTCCCCTAGGAGCTGCGAGCCTCAAGAGTAAACTTTCCGACCCCAAGTAGGATCGAAATTTCCCACTTGGAATCGACTCGTACTCTTGAGCTCACTTCCTTCGTTCGGCTCGAAGAATCCTCCACCCTAGCCTCTTGAGCCACCTCATGGACTCTTCCCCAGCTAGGAATCATCTTCACCTTTCCCTTCCTCGCAGCCAAGACCTCAGCTGCATCGAAATCTGCAAAACAGTTCAAATCAGAATTTTCAGAAACTGTTTTGACCGTCGACTTTGCCGTCGAGTTTCCGCCATTTTCTTCCCCAGAGCTTGAGCCGTTCTCCACCTCAATTCCATCCTTGCCATGTGGTCTTGAGGTTCCTTCATCCCTCGGCACAAATAACTCCATCTCGGGCTCGGAAACATCGTCCAAAGTCACCATCTCGGCCAGCTTCAAAGCTGTAGTAGCAGGTTTTGGAAAAACAGCCGCGAGCTCCTGTTTTGGCCGGCCAGTTTCTACCTCTTCCCGAGCTTTCTGGGGCACCTCTCTCACACCATTTGAACCACCATACTTCCTAGTTTCATGGCGTGCTTTTGCCTCCACAGAACATCCCTCGAGCACGTAGATACACTGCCTTCTTTGGCCTGACAGAATCAGCCTTCCTTGCCTTTTGACTAGAATCTTCCCGGCTGCGATTTGCGTGTTGAATCCTCTCCTATCCAAAGCTCCGATGGATATAAGGTTCCTCCTCAACTCAGGGACATACCTAACATCTTTGAGGACACTCAACACCCCGTTAGCAAGCCTCATTCTAACCGCACCATAACCATATACATCGAAACTCTTACCATCACCTACCTTAACCGTTTTACCTTTTAGCTCCTTGAACTCGTGCAACCACTCCTTGTTGCAAGTTATATGGAAGCTAGAGCCTGAGTCTAGGATCCATTCTTCCCTCCTCTCATCCTCGGAGATGGCTAACACCTCGGCATACTCAAAACCATCGTCAACGTGGCTAGTTTGGTTGGAACTTCCCCGAACTTGCAACTTTGGGCAATTCCTCTTGAAATGACCCACCTCATTGCAATTGAAACACCTCTTAGGCTCAGCAACCTCCTTCCCCTTGCTCTTCTTCCACCTCGAATTGGACTTATGTTGAATATTGAGCAATTCGGCCGAATTTGGTTCCATCTTTGGAATGACCCTTGTGTTGAGTTGCTTAGTGCTTAGGGCTGCCATCACATCCTCCATGCTAAGCTTCTCTCTTCCATAGAGAAGAGCCTCCTTGAAGTAATCGTGACTCTTAGGCAACGAGCACAAGAGCAACAACGCTTGATCCTCATCCTTGATCTCCTCTCCAACATTTTGCAAATCCAATAATAGCTTTTGAAACTGATTTACCTGCTCCTCAATGGCAGATTCATCACTCATTTGGAACCGATAGAGAGCTTGCTTGAGGTAGAGCCGTCTAGCCAACGATTTGGCCATGTAGAGTGCTTCCAATTTCTTCCATAGTTCCTCCGCCGAGGTCTCCGAGGCCACCTTACGAAGAACATTATCCGAGAGGCAGAGGATCATGGCCGAGAACGCCTTCTCCTTCATCTTCTTCTTTTGATCCGCGGTTAAGGTCGATGGCTCCATTTCGGCATCCGGTTTCAAGGCTTCCTCCAAGCCTTTCTCCACGAGCACGGCCTTCATTTTGAGCTTCCACAGCCAAAATCATTAGCTCCATTGAACACCTCCATCTCGAGCTTGGTCATCGTGGCCATTTCCCGGGGATCCGAGCTCTCGTCCACGCTCACCGCACCACTTGTTGCGGAAATGGCACCTCTCGAATGAGGATTCAGTGTATTTTCAGTGTATGCAATCAATTAGGATCGAACTGAGCAATGAGAAGCTCAATCGAATCGAAATTAAGCACCCAAACACACACACACTTGAAAACAGATTTACGTGGTTCGGCCCTGACTTTGGCCTACATCCACGGATCAACCGAGCTCCGTTTCTTATTGATCACAACACGAAAGTTACACTTTGCCGTGCCCTCTACACTTTTCGTGTTTACACTTCACTCAGATTCTCAATCTATAAGAACTTATGGACGCTCAAAGATCGCTACTCGAACTGAGAAATCTGCTATTTATAACACTGAAGTCACTCAATAAGCATGTTCTGCGAATTATCTCGTCCGTCCGTTGTTTCAGATCCGACGTTCAAGATTTCGCCACGTCACCTATGCCATTTCACGTGAACATGCACAAATCGCAGACACCTTTATAAGTGAAATGACATTTTAATCAGAGCCGTTCGATATTCATCTGACGGTCCATCTTCGCTATCCGCGTCATCTCACTTGAATCGATCTGGGCCATTGATTGATTTAGCGCGACATCCGACGAACGAGGTTAAATCATCCTTCTTCAAATCCAGGCCCTTCGATTACGCGGCAAACATGATCTGACGGCTACTGTACGTCCGCACTATCAACAGCTTATTCCATCATCTCTTCAGCTCAGTTCGACCTAGCTGCTTTCCGGCGACTTCTCCGGCGACTCCGGCGAGTTTCCGGCTCGCCTTTCTCGACACTCCTTTTTCTTTCCTTGCTACAAAGGTGATGAATCTCTCTCCTCTCTCTGCTCTCTCTAGGGTTTTCTTTCTGGCATCTTCTATTTCATTCTGCCATTGATATAAATGGTTTCTTTTCCCTCTACCTGTCTCTCTCTATGGCTATGTGTATGTGTGTGTGTGTGTGTTTGTGATATTTTGTGTTCCAATTTGTTTGATTTCTGCATTGTTTCTATATGGAGAGTACTTTTTCTCCTTGGATCTTTCCTCAGTTTTCAATTTGTAGCGTTTAACATATGCATAACGTCTTCTCCATGTCCAAAAAAGACCTAATCAAAGGAGATGTCTTCTTACGGAGCCTCGGGCGATTCCTCTCCTAAAATCACTCGATTCATCAAACTCGTATTGGGCGAGGTCCACGACAAGGCCATGGTAATAGTATTGTCAGCACATAGGTGTACAATTTCATCTTTGGGATGTATTAAAACCAAGAAAAAAAAAATGTTTTTCTTACAATGTATATGTGACCTTCTTCCTCTTTCTTATTATTACACACAGTTGTTGCCTCCAGGCGTCGAATCAATCATGGAACACTTGGCGGGGAAAATTCTAACGCTGAAAGACGACGAAGGATGCTGTTATCCCATACTACTCTCCCGCGAAAAGGGCAATCTTGCATTTACTCGCGGGTGGGTCCCGTTCTATCGCCACCTCATCGACAGCGACCTCGAAAAGAAAGAGCCCATCTTTCTAACATTCGAATACGAAGAGGGAAACGAAGAAACCCTATTCGTCCGCGTATATAAGCAGAATGGCCTCGAAACTCGCTGCAATAATATTGCCACCAGAAACCAAGAAGAAGCAAATCGAATCCCCACTATTACAATCTCAGACGACATCCCTAGTAAAGAAGGTAGTGAAAAAAAAAAAAATCGTTCCTTTTTTCTTCCTCTACGCATTGCGATTATATTAGACTTTCCCCGAGCCGACAAAATCTTTGGCTTAATTTGATTCATCAGTTGAAAAAGATGTGGATTCTGATAATGTAATAAGTAAAGCCATGGGCAAGAGAAAGCTCGGCGAGTCGTCGATCGAAGAAAGACCAAGAAAGAAGATGCAAAAGCTCAAGGTTATATAAATGCTCTAATTTTCTCCATTTCTTACACAGAAAGTTTTTTTTTTTTTTTTTTTCCTGGACATTTAAAAGGGTAAGAAAAACGATCGTACTTACGATGATGATTTAATTAGGATCTGCCTATACCTCCAATTCCGGCGGCGGGGGGCAAGAGATGCAATGAGGAGAGGGGAGAAGTGATTTATATCAGAGGACCAAAGGGATTCGTTAGGCCATTCTACAACAAAGGCGGGATATTATCCGTTAAGGTGTTTGAGAAATCATGGAAGGGATTCTGCAATGAAAACGAAATCGCCGGTCTTGGCGATGAGTATAGGTTCGTGTTCGAAGATGGTTGTGACGAGAGCTCCAACATATACGCTTTTCGTATGGTTCTTCGCCGTTTTTCTCTTTGAGAGTCTTATTTTCTTTCTTGCAATGAAATTCTCTTTGTCTGTGTATTTTGTGTGCTGTCAAAGATGCTTTCTTGAACTGAAAAAACATACATACAAATGCAATGGTGCCTGTGTCTTTGCTGTGTTGATTGACTTTGCAGATTTGAAATAGTGTAATTAAATTTCAGGCCCTAAAACATATTTTAAGTTAGGTTTCAGGTCTATGTCATAAATTTTTAGGATTAATGTACCGATGTTTGTAAAATTTAGAGATAAGGACCCACACAAGTGTTATACGCGTATATGAACTGGTATCGGACCATCATTGTGTGTTATTACAAAACAATGAAGTTGTACTGCAGAACGATGAATTGGTAGTAGGTCCATGAAGTGGTACTATAGGTCCATGGAGTGGTACTACAGGCCCATGAAGTGGTACTGAAAAATACTTAAGTGTACAGATACTAAAACAAATTTTCTGGGACCTAAAACCTAAATAAAACTTATGTTGGGACCTGACATCAAATTGACGCTTTGAAATATTTTGGAAGGGGGCAGTCCGAGGTTTTAAATTGAGGATTTTTTCTCTGCCCCACAAATTATTTGAAATATGATTGGTATTTACTGGAAAGAATTGACGGCCTAATATTTCATTCAATGGCACTATCAAAGCTAAACCCTTTCTCTGTAATCTCTCCCAAAACCCTAAACCCCATAGCTGAGCGATCGCTGCTGCCCACGAATCTACGCATCAAACCCTACAAAACCCATTCGATTCCCAAGCTCGAGGCGCAGACCGCCGTCCCAGAATCGAAGCGAGCCCTTTCGGTAGAGCGCGAAAGCCCTTGGGATTCCGATTTAGTAGCGGTGGCTTTTCCTTCGCTGGCATTTTCGAATGTCCTGCTTTTCAGCTCGGCGTACAACGTGCAGGTGTTTGTGGGCAGCGGCGAAACTGAAGAGGCGCTCGTCAGCAGGTTTCGCCGCGAGGTTTCCAGGGCCGGCGTCTTCCGAGAGTCTAGGAAAAGGCGGCGCTTTGAGAGCACGCGCCTGCAGAAGAAGAGGAAATCGCGCGAGGCGGCCAGGCGCTATCGGAAAAGGTAGCATTTTTTTCCCTTCTCTCCTCTTCTTCTTTGGTCCCTCGGGGCTCGGAATGGCCTTAAGCTTTGTGTTAGGATATGCGGAAATCCCCGATAATTATTTTTGCCCGAAAAATGACGATAATAAATAAACGAGACGAAAAATAAATTTGGACAGTGACACGAGATTTACGTGGTTCGGTCAGAATGACCTACGTCCACGGGCCGGAGGGTAGAACTTCTTTATTATGTGGAGATATTACAGACACGTACACTGACGTGGTACAAAAGTAGCTACAACAATATAAGGAGTAAGCTACAGAAAATATCGGAGAAGTGTGACCGAGGAATAAACCCTCGCTGACGATGTTGTGGTGTTTATATGGCCTGAGGCTCTAAGGCGATTTTTCCTTTCGTCGAAATAAGCCTATTTATAGGCGATGTATTCCCTGCTCTTACCATATGAAAAAGAAGAAAATAAAACGGCTCTTGGAATATGACTTCAACACTTTCTTCTTTTCTCATTACTGAACATGTGGCTGCCCTTAGAATTTTTCTTCCTTCACCTACCGCAAATGATTTTCAAATAATGCTGCCTCAAGGTCATATCAAACACGTGAAGTTTCATGAGCTATTTTTGTTGAACGGTCAACTATCAAGCTCACCTAACAAATCTCCACCTTGAGCTTGATCCAAAAATCACTCCACCTTAATATAGAAAAACTTTATCTCCCTCCGTCCATAGCCCCCGCGGGCTAGTTCACCAATTTTAAAACACCAATCAAATCCAAGCAATGCTTGGACTTGGAAACTGGAAGAGCCTTCGTAAACAAATCTGCAGGATTATCCTTCGTGTTGATCTTCTTGATAAACACCTTCTTATCTGCAATGATCTCACGAATAAAATGATACTTAACATCAATATGTTTAGTCCTTTCGTGATACATCTGATCCTTAGTCAAATGAATCGCACTTTGACTATCACAGAAAATGGTAATAACTCCCTGACTCTGAGTTAATTCGCTGAATAACCCTGTCAACCATAATGCTTCCTTGATCGCGTCAGTAATCGCCATGTATTCTGCTTCAGTAGTAGATAACGCCACTACATGCTGTAGAGTTGCTTTCCAGCTAACTGCACAACCTCCAATACAAAACACATAACCAGTAAGAGATCGTCGTTTATCGAGATCACCTGCGTAGTCTGAATCAACGAAGCCAACGAGAGTATCACTGTTTCTGCCAAACTCCAAACAAAAGCTTAGAGTACCCTTCACGTATCTGAGAATCCACTTCACTGCTTGCCAGTGCTCTTTTCCTGGGTTAGCCATGTACCTGCTAACAACACTAACAGCCTGTGAAATATCAGGACGTGTACATACCATTGCATACATAATACTGCCGACTGCACTCGAGTAAGGAACTCGTGCCATGTACGCTTCTTCCTCATCTGATGATGGTGACTGAGCAGCGCTTAGCCTAAAATGGCTAGCAAGAGGAGTGCTGACTGGTTTGGCATCGTTCATGCCAAATCTCTCCAAAACCTTTTTGAGGTAACTTTCCTGGGTCAGGTATAACTTACCAACTCCTCTATCACGTCTAATCTCCATACCAAGAATCTTCTTAGCTGCTCCTAAATCTTTCATTTCAAATTCACCGTTCAATAAGGCCTTCAACTGGTGAATTTCTGCAAGATTCTTAGCCGCAATGAGCATGTCATCAACATATAACAATAGATAAATGAACGAACTGTCATTTAACTTCCGGAAGTAAACACAACTATCATACTTGCTCCTGGAGAAACCATGACCCAACATGAAAGAATCAAAACGTTTATACCACTGTCTTGGAGACTGCTTTAATCCGTATAAGGATTTCTTCAGTAGACAAACTTGGTCTTCCTTGCCTTCAACTATGAAGCCTTCAGGTTGCTTCATATAAATCTGTTCATCTAAATCGCCATGTAAGAACGCCGTCTTGACGTCAAGCTGTTCTAACTCCAAATCATACATGGCAACGAATGCAAGTAATACACGAATAGAACTATGTCTAACGACAGGTGAGAATACATCATTAAAATCTACACCTTGTACCTGACTATAGCCTTTTGCGACTAATCGTGCCTTATACCTTGCATCGTCAGAACCAGATAAACATTCTTTCTTCTTGAAGACCCACTTACATCCGACTATTTTCTTTTTCTTCGGCGGCGGCACAAGAATCCACGTACCGTTCTTGTGCAGAGACTCCATTTCTTCATTCATCGCTACCAGCCACTTATCAGAATTATCATCGCTTATTGCCTCCGAATAGGTAGAAGGTTCGTCGCCTCCACCTGTTTCTTGCGCCACTGATAAAGCATACGAAACTAAATTTACGTACCGCTGTGGTAGTCGAATCTCTCGTCTCTCCCTATCTCTGGCTATAGAATATTCCTGCTCGGTACTTTCGTCTTCAACAGGATCTAAATCAGGTTCTGGCTCATCCTCTTGATCTGTTGAACTCGTAGCAGAATCATCTGAACGATCTTTGCTGATCTCGAGCTCCACCTCGCTGTGTACACTATCCTTCTTTTCTTGATCAGAAGAATTATTAGACTCTTTTGAATGTAACATAGAAGACTCGTCAAATGTAACATCTCTGCTAATTATAAATTTGGGTGACTTGGGATCAGGATTATATAGTCTATATCCTTTCACCCCTGAAGCGTAACCGAGAAAAATACATTTCTTAGCTCTAGGCTCTAACTTTCCCTCGTTTACGTGCATATAAGCTGGGCACCCAAATATTCTTAAGTTTGAGTAATCAGCAGGAGTACCTGACCATACTTCCTCAGGAGTCTTGAAATTGATCGGTGAACACGGTGAACGGTTGACAATGTAACATGCTGCGGCGATAGCTTCAGCCCAAAAATCATTTGTCAACCCAGCGTTGGAGATCATACATCGAGCTCTCTCTAGAAGCGTTCGGTTCATGCGCTCGGCAACACCATTTTGTTGAGGCGTCATTCGAACAGTGTGATGTCGAGCAATACCTTCATTCTTGCAGAACTCGTTGAACTCGCTTCCGCAAAATTCTAAGCCATTATCTGTCCGCAATCGCTTGATCTGTTTTCCTGTCTGCTTTTCAATCAAAGCCTTCCATTGTTTAAACGTTAGGAAAACATCACTTTTCTGCTTAAGAAAATAGACCCAGACTTTCCTTGAAAAATCATCAATGAAAGTCAACATATATCTTGCACCACCTTTGGACGGAACACGAGAAGGACCCCATACATCAGAATGAATATAGTCCAAAGTACCTTTAGTCCTGTGGACTGCTGGCGAATTGAAGCTGACTCGTTTCTGCTTCCCAAAAATACAGTGTTCGCAAAAGTCCATCTTACCTGTACTTTGACCGCAAAGTAGGCCCCGCTTGCTCAAAATCGTCAAGCCTTTTTCTCCCATGTGTCCAAGACGCATATGCCATAATCTCGTGGTATCAACCTCCGGGATGTCGAAACTGCAGCGGAACCTGTAACAGTAGTTCCCTGCAAAATATACAAATTTCCAGACCTGCAAGCTTTCATCACGACGAGGGCACCTCTGGCAATTTTTAAAACTCCACCTTCACCTGAGAACCTGCACCCTTGAGATTCAAGTGTGCCTAAAGAGACAAGATTTCTCTTCATATCTGGAACATGTCTGACTTCTGTGAGCGTTCGGATGATTCCGTCGAACATCTTGATCCTAACTGTGCCTTTACCAACAACTTTACACGGAGCATCATTTCCCATTAAGACATATCCACCATCAAAATTTTCATATGTGGAAAAACAGTCCCGACTCCGACTTATGTGGTAAGAACAACCCGAATCTAAGATCCACTCATTATCAGACCTAATAATATTTGCAGTTGCTACAAAAATAGTTCCATCGCTCTCATCAGCAGCTAAACTAGCTTCGGCGGGTTTATTAAATTGCTGATTATTTTTCTCCTTATTTTTTAATTTAAAACAATCAGCTTTAGTGTGTCCCTTTTTCTTGCAAAAATTACAGACTTTATTTCTGTACCTGGATTTCGACCTTTCTTTAGATCTACTACTTTCAGCATCTCTACGTTCTGGTCTTCCCCGTGCAAACAGACCTTCTGCCTGGCTACCACTTGTTTCTCCCGTAATATCCCTGTCTATCTGTTCTTTCGATTGTAAAGCGGATTTGACACTAGAATACGATATCGTATCTTTTCCATAGATTATGGTGTCACGAAAATGCTTTAAAGACGAGGGAAGGGAACACAACAATATTATGGCCTGATCTTCGTCCGTCACTTTTACTTCTACGTTCGCCAAATCAATAATGATAGAATCGAATTTATCGAGATGCGAGAGAATAGAAGTACCTTCCGTCATTTTCATACTGTATAGCTTCTGCTTTAAATAAAGCCGATTCTCCTTAGTCTTCTTCATGTAGATAGCTTTTAACGCATCCCACATACCCATGGCCGTCGTCTCCGTGGCAACTTCTTGTAAAACCTCGTAAGAGAGATTTAATATAATAGCCGATCTGGCTTTCTTGTCCAATTCGTTAAATTGATCGTCCTTCATTTCGGTTGGTTTCTTCTTTGCGCCTTCAAGCGCCACCTCGCAACCGTCTTGAATGAGTATGGCCTCCATCTTGAGACTCCACATTGCAAAGTTGACATTTCTGTCGAACTTTTCAATTGACATTTTTGTTATCGTCATGGTGGCTAAAAAATAAATCGGGTTGGCTCTGATACCAATTTGTTAGGATATGCGGAAATCCCCGATAATTATTTTTGCCCGAAAAATGACGATAATAAATAAACGAGACGAAAAATAAATTTGGACAGTGACACGAGATTTACGTGGTTCGGTCAGAATGACCTACGTCCACGGGCCGGAGGGTAGAACTTCTTTATTATGTGGAGATATTACAGACACGTACACTGACGTGGTACAAAAGTAGCTACAACAATATAAGGAGTAAGCTACAGAAAATATCGGAGAAGTGTGACCGAGGAATAAACCCTCGCTGACGATGTTGTGGTGTTTATATGGCCTGAGGCTCTAAGGCGATTTTTCCTTTCGTCGAAATAAGCCTATTTATAGGCGATGTATTCCCTGCTCTTACCATATGAAAAAGAAGAAAATAAAACGGCTCTTGGAATATGACTTCAACACTTTCTTCTTTTCTCATTACTGAACATGTGGCTGCCCTTAGAATTTTTCTTCCTTCACCTACCGCAAATGATTTTCAAATAATGCTGCCTCAAGGTCATATCAAACACGTGAAGTTTCATGAGCTATTTTTGTTGAACGGTCAACTATCAAGCTCACCTAACACTTTGAATGGTTACGTTTGCTGTTAGCTTACGAGTATATATCTTAGCCAATGTATTCACATCAGAGTTTTCTTCAACTGAAGCCAAAATTTAGGACCACCTCTGAGTCTGTCATTCATTTGCCATTTCTTTTGTCTAATTTCTTGAAAGGAGCTAATTTGTTTGATACTATACTGCCATTAAGCTTGTGGGCTAGTCTACCTTTCTTTTTCAGATTTTTTTCCCTCTCCAAGATTTTGGTTTAGGCTTCTCATCTGAGCATCTCTGTGCAGTTGTAGTTACTCATTCATCTATTTCACTCATCATTGATCTGTATTCGACGTTTCGCTATCGATTCTCAGACGCCCACAACCAAGAGCATCAAAGAACGATGGAGCAGCAAAAGGCGCGCCAAAGAGAGAGATATATGACTCTGATGATGATAACTGGGAATGGCTTGATGATGTACAACTTCCCTATACTTGTTGAATGCTGTTATTACAGAGTTCTCCGAGGATCAAAGGGCTCTCTTTTTCCAATCCTATTTTATTTAGAGTTTGGTTTGCTTTTTCTTGTAGAGAAAATCATGGTTTGGCAGCTGCTGTATGTTTGGCGACCATTTGATGTTGATTTATTAGATGTAAATTTTTATTGGGCTACTAAAATCTTTTTATTGGCCCACTTACAAATATTGGGCCGTTAAGACTAATTCAAGGCCCAACTTTGTTAGTTATATAAAGCATAGCCTACTTTCGCATTGGCTCTGTATTATCTGCAGTGCACTTGCGTTTGTCTTGTGAGTAAAGAAACCATAGATGGCATCCATGGAAGGGGTAGGGGAAGAAGGGAAACAGCAGCCGCAGCTAGTCCTAGCTCACAAGTTGTTCCTCCTATCTCAGAACGACATCGATGACATAGAGAAGGTTCGGCTGAGGGATGAGGTCTTCAGCTTCATCCGTGAAAATGGTGAGGGTTTTTCCTTTCTGAATTTGCGCTCGCTTTCGATACTAATGTTGACGAGGAGTTTGGGTATTGCAAGCGATTCGATTTAATTGTCTATTTTTGTTGTAATTTGTATGGGATTACTTTTAGATATGGCCCCGTTGTACGAAACCCTAGTGGCGAACAAGGTGCTTGAATCGGATCAGAAAGCGCTCGAATCCATGCGACTGAAGATCGATGAAGAACTCAAAAAGCTGGATGAAAAGTAAGTTTGACTTATGATATAAGTTCGGGAAGTTTTTGCCTTTTCAAACTGTTATTCAGTTCCGTGTGGACACAAGGTTTACTACGCTGTATGATTTGATTGACAATTAACATTTCCAGTTTTAGGCATTTTCCTGAATCAGTTATTTGGAATGGTAGATGATATGGATAAGTGTAGTTCGATCTGTTGAAGTTGAAATGCTCTGCATATTATCACTATTGTATGTGTTGCATTCTTTGCTGTCAATGGATGGACAGAGTAAATTTTACTTTGAATCGAAAGCATATCGTATTCTATTTTGAGATGTACAAAGTAATTGGTATTAACCTTTGATAAAGGAAATTTAACGTTTAACACAAATTGATATCCCAGTTCATTTTTGCCTAACTCGTCATAGGATTGCTGATGCTGAAGAAAATTTGGGTGAAAGTGAAGTTAGGGAAGCCAACTTGGCCAAAGCGTTATATTACATCAGAATTGGCGACAAGGTAGTGCACCCTACAAACTCATTTTTCATACGCTGTCAGATATGGGCGTGTAACAGATTTCTTGTGCGATCTTTTAATTCCAGGAGAAAGCATTAGAACAACTCAAGGTGACAGAAAGCAAGACAGTAGCGGTTGGGCAGAAGATGGATTTGGTCTTTCACACGCTGCTAATTGGTTTCTTCCACATGGACTTTGATCTAATTTCTAAAAGCATCGACAAAGCAAAGAAGTGAGAGGCTCTGTGATCTGTCAATTTGTAGATTAACTTCCATTTCTTCCCTGAAATTGACTTCTTCAATTTTGATTGTAAACATCACAGTTTGTTTGAAGAGGGAGGTGACTGGGAGAGGAAGAACCGTTTGAAGGTGTATGAAGGCTTGTATTGCATGTCGACTCGTAACTTCAAGAAAGCAGCCACTCTTTTCCTGGATTCCATCTCAACCTTCACAACTTATGAGCTCTTCCCTTACGATACATTCATATTCTACTCTGTTCTTACAAGTGTTATATCCTTGGATAGAGTCTCCTTAAAACAAAAGGTACATGATTTTCCTTATAGGTAGAAGCTTCTCTGGTCTAATAAACAACTTTCCCATCATTTATTTATCTATCTTTCAATTTCTTACATCTTGCAGGTAGTAGATGCTCCAGAGATACTGACAGTAATCAGCAAGATCCCTTACTTATCAGACTTCCTAAACTCTCTATATGAATGCCACTATAAGTCGTTTTTCATCGCCTTTGGTACGTAAATACGTTTTCCTAATTCTTTAGAGGAAGAACCCAAAATAATAAAGTAATCCCCCCTTTTTTTCCCTTTTAACTTCTCAGCTGGGCTGACCGAGCATATCAAGCTAGACCGTTACCTCCACCCACACTTCCGTTATTACATGCGCGAGGTACGAACTGTCGTCTACTCGCAGTTCCTAGAATCTTACAAGAGCGTCACCATCGATGCCATGGCCCAAGCTTTTGGAGTCACCGTGAATTTCATCGACCTGTAAGTTCCCAACTCTTTTTTTGCTGCTTTCGAGACAAACTCTTACTCGCAATACTTCGTCCATGTGCGTGCAGGGAGCTGTCTCGTTTCATTGCTGCGGGAAAGCTGCACTGCAAGATAGACAAAGTCGCGGGCGTGCTCGAAACCAATCGCCCAGATTCGAAGAACGCACTTTATCGGCGACTATCAAGCAAGGAGATTTCTTGTTGAACCGTATCCAAAAGCTGTCTCGTGTTATCGATCTCTGAGGCTTGAGTTAAGGTGCCGCCGTAAGCTTGTTGAATGATATATTATTGATGTTGCTGCTTTGCTCTCCCAGTCAACTACAATATGTTGGTCTTTGATTCTATTTCTCAGTTATTATGAGTTTTTTTGCTTTATTGTGAAGGAGTTTTTCTTGCTATGAGTAGCTATGTTCACAACCTATTCCATGCTTTCTTTATTGAATCTTAGCTTGATAAGTTTTTTTCTGCAAATATTTGCATTGAAGAGACCGTGGATGATAAACTCGTCAAACTCTGAGATTGTGAGTTTGGAAGAAGCAATTTCAGTGAAAGAAATAGTAGAAACTAGAAAAAGAAATACGAAATTCTGAAATATGGTGATGGGCGAAGCGAAGCAAATTAGGGAGATCCGTTTCAGAATGTATAGAAATTCCGAAGTGTAATTATCTTTTACAGGAAAAACAATCGAAAAGAAAACAGATCTGAAAATATAATTGTTGGGTCAAATTCGAGCGTTTAAATTGTTGAATAATTAATTAATGTGGACACTCGTTGTAATTTCATGAATAAATTAATGCGCCTTTTTAAAATTTTAAAATTTGGTCATACATGGAATGAATGGAGGCAGCGTAGGCAGCCCTTGTCTGAACTCTGACCATTTACGATATTAATTTTCAATTTCAAAATATTTACATTACTTTCGAGTTCTCCGCCCAATGTCGTGAACATTTACTCTCTCTCTCTCTCTCTCTCACACACACACACACACGC
The DNA here is from genome assembly GCA_027422505.1 of Craterostigma plantagineum. Lineage (NCBI taxonomy): Eukaryota > Viridiplantae > Streptophyta > Magnoliopsida > Lamiales > Linderniaceae > Craterostigma > Craterostigma plantagineum. The sequence continues at coordinate 1,095,293 of JAPQWV010000120.1, forward strand.
ACACACAGATATATATACACAGATACTGACGCCATTCGTCCTTCGCACCATACCCGTGAAAGAAAAACAAGTAGGAATCCGTGAATTGAATCAGTAGTCGAATGGCGACGTCAGCGTTCAAATCGACGACGAAGCGAGCCTCACTAGGCGGCGGCTCCGCGCCGCGATCTTCGACCGGACGGTCCAGGAGCGTGAGCCGCCCTCATCGAGCTGCAAACGAGTCGGACTATGCCGACGCGCCCAGGGGGAAGTTCGTCAACACCACCCGAGGCTCGACGACGCCGACGTTTACGGAGATCAGCCTTGACGATCTGGCGATGGAGTTCTTTTCGGACTCGCAGTCTTCCAATTCGAAGAACGAAGGCGTTCAGGGGAACGAGAGGAAAGGACGGTCTGCTTCGAGGAGAGTTGAGAGGTGGGCGAGCGATACGGCGTCGTCTTCTAGGAGGCGCGTGAGGTCCGTGTCGAGGACCCGAGGGAGTGGAGTTGGGGATGTTGAAGTTCCTTCTGGCGGCGGCAAAAGTGTTAATACGGCGCGGCGGAGATCAATGTCTGTTGCTCGCTATCAGCTTAGCGACTCAGAGGTGAACTATTTCTCTGCTTTCTATTCTTAGTTATATGTTTTGGTGAGACTTTTCTGTATGTAGTTTATGAAATTCATCTGCCAGAGTATGGTTACAAATCACTGCGAACTTAACTTGGATGGCGCTTGGGTTTGTGTTTGATTCAGTAATTGGCAGTTCAGATTGTTGTTAACGCTCGCTGCTCCTTAAGGATTTTGTTTAAATCACAGGAAACATATTGGTTATTTTGCCAATACATTATGAAGATCAATTTTGGGTCTCCGAATCTTCTTGTGTTTGCTTGCTAAGATCGAAAGTGTGATATTGATGGTTGAAAATACACATTGCATTGCCTACTTGATTGTATTAGCTGTACCAAGATAATGTAATAATATCTTCCACATTTGCATTACAGAGTGATGCTGGTCAGTCTCGGGACTCAAGAATTCATGTTAATCAAAGGTCTCGCGTGAATGGAAATATTCAACTGCAAAATCAAGCCGCTTCAAGCAACCGGCGTCTTTCTAGATCCCAACGCCACGAAGATATCTTACCATTTCGCGATGGTTACTCTGTAAGATGTTATCTTTCTTCGGTTTATGTAGCATGTTTGCATGCTTAAGCATGCGAAATCTGCCTCCTTGCTCTACAATGTGTGGGTTTATGACAAATTGTGACATTTCAATGTTTTATTTGAAATATTTAAAATGCTACAGATTTCATACTAGGATGCATCTGATGATTCTGTTTTATCTTTGGAAGTAAATTTTGAAATCTTTCTCTGACCTTCACGTGGACGTATCAGAGCCACTCTTCAGCAATGACTGATGATGAACACAAGGGTACTCGTGCTGGGAAAAATGGTTTTGAAAAGACAGTTCAAGCAGTTTATCCTCAAAAGGTCAAATTCGATTCGTTTGTCTGTATTGACGTTGTAGTTTATCATACTCCTGTTGTATGAAGGGTTTTTGTTCCTGGTTCATATCTCTGATCTATTCATGATTTTCAGGCTAAGAATCCTTCCACGGATGTCAGCGATGCTGGACTATACGAAGCGATGAAAAAAGAACTACGATATGCTGTTGAAGAAATCCGAACCGAAGTAACTCAAGTAATTCAAGACAATTTTACTTTCCAAGTCCTTATTAGATAATAGACAGTCTCTACTAGTGCAGGAAAAGACGTTTTTCCGTTTTACAATCTTCTTTTGTTGTGCACAGGCAGTTGCCAGAAACCAAACTACTTTTAGAAGTGACGATCTCTTAGATAATTACGACTCTCATCAGGATTTCCGAGAAGGATATGCAGCTAAGTTCGAACAGGTATTTGATATTTCCTACCTTGTGGATGACCAGTGTTATCACATAATTTACAGCTAGGCATTAGTTGTGAATCAGCCGCTAGACATGAGATATACTTCTCCATTATAATTGCTGACTGTAGTTTTTCATTCTTTAATATGATCTCCAAAACTTGTAGTTGGAAGCACACAAAGCAGAACTTCTCAAAGAAATGTTACTCGAGGAGCAGAGAGGTCGTGAGAGATCTAGGTTTAATAACAGAGAACGAGCGAATTCAAGAACTTACGCCACAGCAGAGAGGCGTTCACGGTCAAGAAAGGTATCTTTACGTGCATGCTAGTGGTATCAACTTATTTACCCAAATCTCACAATCATGTCTTCATATAGTAGCTATGTTAATCCATGAACCTAATCTTCCCTCCGATATACTGACTGATGCTGCAGAGAAACAGCGGAAGAGGTATACTTTCAAATGATTTGACTGACGAGGCAGAGAAGGACATAGAAGAATTCATCAGCAATCTCGAAGATATCGACTTAACCTCTTTCGACGGAGAAATAAGTGATGGAAGTTCTAGCTTTGGAGGCAGCACCATGACGAGAAGTTCCTCAAAACATGACAAAGAACCACATAGAACGCCCGAACCACCATCGCTTTCGTCTCATAATCCCCTTGAGATGGATGGAGTTGCCTTGCCTTGGCTGAACTGGGAAACTAATCAAGATAGTCCACTCACCGTAAAAATCAATTCACAAACCCCAGCGACTCCAAAGACACTACAATGGGACCCAGAAAAGGTTAGTGACCTGTCTTGTTATTGCAATCCGAGCCTTGCATTTGTTGACGAGCATTGCTGTTTCTTCTTAGGATGTAAAGAATCCCACGGTCGATCCATCGGGCAGTAGTTACGGTAGTTGCAGCCCTAGCCTGTACGGTAATAATGTTCCTCTAACTCTTACGGATAGAAGACGAGGGCAGATTGATCGGAAAAAGTCGAGCCTTGCGAACGGTGAGGAGTTTTGCGAGCTTCAGAAAACCGAGGATTTGCTGTTCGAAATGTACAAGGAAAGAAACAGAATATCTGCTGGTGGTCTATTGCTTTGTAGCAGCGGCTTTTATTGAGCTTCTCTGTTCCACTGGCTCAGGTGTGTATATATTCGTTCATTCTACTGTACTGACTGAAAAATAGATACAAGTAAATATATTGAGAACTATGTATGTATGCATTTTTTGGGCTCAATTTTTAAGGAAATTCCAAATTGTTTTTTCGAAGCTATATTTTTCAGCTGTTAATAAATGAGATAACTACTCATGAAGACCAAAGATCCATGTAATATATATTGGATGGTACAGAGTTAATAAAGCACACATAATGGCCTAAAGCCACGTAGTGATAGTAATTGGGTGGGTAATCACGCTTGCTCTTCGGCTTCTTACAAGCTCGTTACAACTTTTTTGCTTTCATAATTCATCAATACATTAATATATACAAGTACTTCTCTGCAATGCGTGTGCTCAAACTATAAATTGTAATATCACTTTCAATTTTGAAATTTGTAAGTTTTAACGAGGACAGAAATATAATGTTTAAATTTATAAAATAATGTATAGAGGTTAGAGGTGGGTAATGGGCCGGGTAGAACCGGAACCGGCCCGTGAAACCGGCCCGGAATCGGAAGTGGTATAACCATGGCCCCACTACCCAGCCATTTTGAGGGTCAAATTGTAAATAGGTTTTGTATTTCCTACCCACTTTGGTATAACGCAACTCCACTAAGGAAATGACATGTGGCACATTCAACCTATTACCTACCCCACTATAGGGGTGGCAAAATTCCCACGGTGAACCATCCCCGTCAGGACCCGAGGCTATTGGGACGGGGAATCCCCGGTCAAAATGGGGATGGAGAGTTGACGGTGATTCCCCGTTAGTGAATGAGCGGGGACGGGATGGGGATGGTAATCTTGTTTCCCATCCATCCCCCGCCCCGAACCCGGCCCCGTTTGAATCAAATGGTGATTAACCATTCCCCGGTTAGATTTATTAATAAATACCATGAAAAACTAAATTGAATCAAAAAATTTTCAAAGACCATCATTTTATATTAAGGATTGCATTTAAAAGAAAAAAATTATACTCTCAATATATATTCTTCACAATACACTCGTATTTCAAAGTATATTATATCAATTTTTATACTCCAATATCATATTTTACATATTAATTTGTCTATATTACTAAGTTTACTTTACTTTTTTTTTTGCAAAAAAAAATAATTTATTGGATATACATGAATATGGGGAACTCGAATCCCCAACAGGGAACCCGATCCCCGAACGGTGATTACCCATCCCCGAACCAATTCATCATAAGCGGTGAATTAGTGGGGATGGTATTAAAAACGGGAATTTGGTATGGGGACGGTATGTTCATTACCAGCCCCGAACCCACCCATTGCCACCCTACCCCACTATGTTAAAATACTCACTAAATAAAAGTTACACAAGTATTGTTTTAATAGGAGTTGGGTTATACCCACTTTGGTAGGTAAGTCATGACCTTGTAAATAATGTTTAATTAAATTGACATACCAAATTTAACCGTTTATAACCGTACATGACTTTTATATAATAGTACATAAAAATAAATTTTTATATATTTATTCTATTTCAAACAAATCATTTTTCCTTGAGGAAAGGAAAAGGGATTCACCTCTCTTTTGCTTTAGAATCCAAAAAATTAAAAATATCAAAAGAGAAACAAAAGAAGAGACAACGCATGCACGTCGTTCCACCTGTCCCATACACGTATCCCTTATTCTCCCATCTCCATTATAGACATCACATTTACGCGCACACCTCTTCTCTTTTTTAATTTTCTTGTCCGTGATTTACAACATCAAACAAACATCACACAATATTTTTCAAAACCCACTCGCCAAGAACATGAAATATCTCTACTTCCCAAATCTAAACCCCTATCATCATGGTAATAACTTATAAGGAAATCAACCCAAAAGCATTTTCATGGAAAAAATGAACATAAGAAATATTAGCGACGGCCAACCATATTTGTTACGTATAGATGAAGATCGAGCGAGAACTAAATGAAAGGTAACCAAACTAAGGAGAGAATCCGAAAAAAAAGATTGTAATCGAACATAAGACAATTTACAAATTTAGCACAGATGCCTTTTGCAACAGCCACGGCCAAACTCCTCACATCAAAAACCCTAGTTAGCCCGCTTTTCTTACAAACAGAAATATAAGATGGATAGAGAGATCATTTCTTAGTGAAATATCATCATCATCACATAGGATTATTTATAGATTTGTTATTATTGATTAATTTAACAACTACCACCGACCCATAGTGATAGAGCGGCGGTGGTATCGAGCCTCCATGCAAATCCTCCGCCGTCCATCTTCCACACGTCGCACGGCACCGTTTTGTTGCTTATATTATTACTATTACTCTTGTCCACACCGCCGCCGCCGCCGCACGTGACCACCCTCACCCGGCACGTGAACCCCACGCAGCCCGCCGGAACCACCACTCCCTCCTCCAGGGTGACCCACGCCACCACAGAAGCATCGTCGCCGCCGCCTGCCACCGTCTTCTTGTAGGCGTCGTTCACCCACACGGCGCTGCATCCGCCGTCGGTGACGAACGCCGGACACGCGTCGCGGTCGAGGAGCGCCACCCTCTCGACGTCGGTGAGCCGCCGTTGAAGAGGAAACGCGGCGCCGGCGGAGTCGGCCCAGTGCGCCGTCGTCCACGTGTCCGTCACTCGCTCGACCTTCACCCACGAGGCAACCGCCGCGCGGAGGGCGGAAGGGAGGACGGATCCGCCGCCTCCGCCGCCGCTGAAGCTCAGCCAGAGCGGCGAGGAGGAAGAAGTCGACGTCGGAGACGACGAAGGGGAAGGAGAGGAAGAAGAAGAATTTTGCCGCCTGCTGAGCACGTCCGGCTTTTCTGGGATGAAAGACAGAGTCTTGACGGTGGGCTTCCTCTCTCCATTTTCCGGCGAATACGTTGCCGGCGACGGCGGCGACGTCGCCTTCCTCTTTCTCTTGCTTCCGACGACTGCACTCCTACCACTGCAGTCGCTGTTCGGTTTTGTAACTCTCTTCCTTCTTCCACGCGTGCTCCTCCTAAGAGTGACCGGAGACACGCCGGAGCCGCCGCTTCCTCCGCCGGAACTGTTATTACCGTCGTTACTAACTGGTTTTGGAGCTATGGGCCTAAACTTAAGCATCACTCTTTCAACCTTAGACATGTCGTACGCCGCCGCTCCATTGCCGGCGCCGGCGTACCTCGCCGCTATGCAACAACCGCCGTCCCTCTGATTCATAACTGAATTTATTCTGTGTTTTGATTAATTTTTTTTTCCCACTGCTGCGAAAGAATTCAGGCAATGGTGATGAATATATACTAGGAAGGGCACGTGTCAAGCATGTGAGGCTTAGAAATGAATTATTGTTCCAATTATCTTCAGACACCTACCCTTTTACTCATCGAGGCATCAACATCATTTTCAATTACGTTTTATCAACATTTCATTTATTTAAATTTATTTTATTATTAAATAATTGCCGTTGTTTTTTTTCTTTTTTTCCCGTAAGAATTGCACTTTTACTCCATAATGGTGAACGAACCAATCTGATTGGCCAACGTGGTCGCTTGGGCCCCACGCACGAGTAAGTTTAGACCAACCAAATCGTGAAGAATTTGGTGGGGACCACCTCGGACCAATCAGAATCGTCGTAGTGTTAGGGCACGTATAGCTCCATATATTAAACCTAATGTCCTAATATGTTAGTGATGCATGTTCGAGAATCACGTTTACGTGGTCCAATCACGAAAACGGATCTAAAAAAGAGAAACATTTTTTTTTTCCGTATATATAAAAAATAAAACCGAATAATTGTCAGTTGACAACAGGTGTGTGTATTTATGGGATTCGGTTTGAGATTGTATAATGGAGACATTTGATCTTTCGAAATACAATACACATAGAAAGATGGTGATTTAAGAATTACTACACTAGGTGACCGTAACCATATAGAAAAAAAAATATTTTTTCTAAAGGAAGAATATAATATATTTATGGCTATGGCGTAACCGTTACGATTAATATTCAAGTGAATAAGACTTCGCCAGATGGTTGGCTGACTATTACTTAGTGTTAGGTTGCTTCTTTCAACGCTTGACGAATGGGTACTAAGTAATATGTCGGGTTTTAAACAGGCATTGCTTGGACTTTTGGGGAGGGAGAGATATTTTGTTTTTCCTTTTATTTAATAAAATTTGAGAATTTATATAGGGTTATTTTTATTATCAGGTATGCTGTAATCAATCTATTATTGTGTTTCCTTGTATATGTTAATTGATAGGGGTGATCTCTGATCCAGCATTCCTCTTAGCTTAACTACCCGCAAAGAGTAACTTTGAGGATATGGGGACAGGTAAGAGGAAAAAACTGGAGAACAGAGACGGAAGAAGTATAAATGGCTCTGACAACAAGATAGTTTTGAACGGGGAATATTGAACATGGCCGACCAGGAGACACGTGGAAGGCAGTGAGTGGGTAACATTATAGCAAAAGAGGGGAGGCGCCGGTCTGGCAATAGTACACCTGAAACTGCTGTGTCTCCTAGGTTGTACCAGGAACGCTGCCAAGTGGTCCCAAAGGACAGCCAGTTGGAAAGGAGAGACCAACGAGTATATTGAGGAAGAAAGGAAGGAAGAGAGAGATCAGATTCAAACCATACACATAAACACGGAGATTTTCCTGTAGACACCTCTCACCATTAACGCACTGTAACGAGAGAAGTGAGCTCGAGTGTGTATTCCTAACTGTGAATAGTGATACTATTTTCGGCGACCCGTGGACGTAATCCGAAACACGTAAATTGCTTCTCTTTCGTTTCTAGCACCAAGACACAGATCTAAACACGCACTAAAATACCTAACCCAGTCCGTTTCATCCTTTAATCTTTATTTTTCGGACTAAATCTTCTTGATCGTATATTAAATATGATCATTGGATCATTGGTGTGTATTTTTAGGTTGTGTATATGTGTATATGAGAGCATCTCCAACCATACTGCACAACCCAAAAATGCTGTAAAATTAGTTCAACCGACTCAAATAAAAAGTAAAAACCCAAAATACGTCTTAGGGTTTCTTTCTCCTCATCCAAACGCATCTATGCGTTTCCCAATCCAAATTGCCTTTGCACTTTCATAGTTGCATATAAATCATTTTTATTTGTGAAAGAAATTATATAAAACAAACAAATAAAAATATATAGAAAATTGTGTTTATGTGTATTCAATCCCATATATATGTTTTTATTTATTTTAATTTCACATATAGCTTTTTAATTATTTTTATATTTGTTATATAATAGTTAAATATTGTTTTGAAAATGTTGTAAAATATGTAGACAGTATTGAAAAGCTGTAAAAGTTGGTGTGGAGTTATTAAAAAAATAGTCTTTGAGTATGAGAATGAGTTTAACGATCGAAGAATTTTACTGCATCTTTAGTTTGAGTATAAGTTTTAGTTTGAGAACGAGTTTCTCCGTTAAAGATGGTAAGAAGAATCCAACGGTATATAAAATATTTATTAGTCGGAAAGTAAAAGGTGGGAAGTTAGTTCCTTGACCTTTATCTTCCAATCCAACAAATTGGAAAAAAGAATAAACCAATATTGTAAGAAATTCAGGCCAATAAATCTTTAAAAGAGCTAGTTAACACATGGTCCAATAAACAGCTGATTAAGCTTATAAATTATAATGATGATGATGACGATGCCCATATTTAAAGTAAAGCTGTTTATTATACAAACAAGTAATAATTGTACGACGGTATTGGAATATTAAGGGCGTGCATATCTTTGCTTTGGTAACCATACGTTCGATAGGATATCTTGAATTTTTCTAACATCTTACGTTACGTTTAATGCATGAAAAGAAAAATATATTAATATAAGTATGCCTATATGCATGTGTATACAATTAGAGAGGTATTCGTGAATGTCGATTTCAATTATACACGTACTTATACATCCATATGAAAACCTAATATATATGCATATAACATGGCAGATTTTGACGTATATGCTTCTCTTTAGAATTTAATTAAAATATTTGTTTAAGTAGTAGTACAATTGAGTGGCTTTCGATGTGTGAATATATTTGTGGCATGAATATTATTACAGGGGCCAAACGTGTCTTCATTAAGGACCAAAGCAGAAAAAACAACAGTGAAACTCTGACATGATTGGAGTTTAAATAATTGAGGATTAAGCCCCACAGTTAACAAGACACGCGTCATAATCCATCAAATACATGTACCAATGAAACTATAATGGATATTTAAAATTATATGATATTTAAACTGTTGACCTTTTTGGTCCATACATGTTAGAAAGTTTTGATGAACGATGTAATTGTAATGACGTTAGGTCTATAAAATAAGCAATTCGATTTGGGAAAAATAAAACGTCTAAGTTCATGATAATATTCGTCCATGCATTGTGTATGAGCTATAAATTGTTAAAGTGTTGAATATTTGAATTGCATGTGATTTTGTGATGATTTGATGGAACTATGTGATCGCGTGTTATAGACAGTCCATGAGATAGGATATATCGTTCTGTGCTATATATGGAAATAATGCATGAGATATCCTACTGAGCTATATATGGAAAATATGCTGTTTATATATGGAAAGTGATATATCCGTTGATACCAGTTTATTCCTGGACGAAAATCATATGCACGATCCTTGCTTGCCTTGCACTGAATTAAATGCGAAATATTAAATTGATATCTTTCCTTGTGCTGATTGGATTATTATATTTAGGAAAGATTTGATTTGATTAACCTTATGGATAAGATGCTCTTATATGGTATGTGCTATAACGGGTGAGATCTCCGAATTAAGGAAAGTTGTGCCATGATGTGATAAATCGATTTATGTAAGCTCTGATCTGATTCTCGTGCTAAACATGGTAAATATATTGATTAAATGCTATGAGCTGTACATGGAAAACGTGCTTATGCCTTTATGTGCCATACTTGGAAAGTAAATCTAAAGTTACTCGTTACTAGGAACTGATAGCAGGGAATCACTTATGGAAAATGTAAATATGGAAAATATATGCGAAATGGTTGAAATTGCTTGAGTACGAAAATTGAGCTTTATATGGAATATAATCATGCTTTAATGTGCTATATGACCGTTGTGACGATTTATTAGAAGCATGATTTATATGGTATGATTGATTCGAAAGCTACATGGAAACTATGCTTGATTTGGTGATTATTGTTTGATATGACTTTCCATGTGAAGTGCTATTAGAAAAGGATTTATATGAACTGCACTTTAGACTTTCGGACACAGAGAACAGAGCAGTGAATTTGCGAATCTAAGCATACGAGAGATTTTTGAGCAGAGAGATACTAAGATATTCCTGAGCTAGTCACTTGCGATAGCTTTCTGCCTACCCGAACTCTAACTTGCCTATCCATCACTGAGCGAGTGATTCATCAGATATTCCATCATCCCCTGCCATATATTCTGTCTTCGGACGTGTTGTCTTCGGACGTGAGCAATACCAAGGAGGCAAGGTCGACGTTTACGCACACGTGAAGGGAAGGACAAGTCCGGGGGCCCTTCGGTAGCGAGCTGTATCTGTCGGGATCAAGGAGATTCCGAGGAACGAAACTCGGCGTGTGGTAACCTAGTAGTGTCTAGTGTTCGACTTGTTTCGGTTGTGTATTGGGCTGACCAATCAGTTTTGTATCCAGCTACGGTGCATTATAGTGATTGGTTAAACTCTTGGGAAGAAAATCCCAAGGAGAGGAGTAAACCCCAGTTGGGGATATAACCTCTATAAAAATCCTGTCTCGCATTTACTTTTCAGTTATTTCTTTATCGCTGTGAGACAGACCCGACACACATCCGACGTTACTAGGATATATCAGGCATATTAGTTACAAACATCAGTAGGTATAACTAAGTCACCACACTAAGGTTTTGAAAAAGAAGCATAAAATTTTATTAGCCTAATTCACCCCCCCCCTCTTAGGCACTTTTATATCTTCATTTGGTATCAGAGCGGGTTACTCAAACGACGGGCCTAACAAGCCTGAGTTAAAGATCTAATGGCTTCTTCGAGTTTTGATGTTTTTGCAGAAGGACAATCTCATTCCAGGCCACCACTTTTCGATGGAACAAACTATGCTATATGGAAAAATCGTATGAAGGAATTCCTGCTTGCTACTGACTATGACCTGTGGGATATCATCACCACTGGACCTTACAATCCGAAGAAGGCGGATGGAACTCCAAAGAAAGGTGCCGAGTACGATGCAACAGACAAGCGAGGAATATCCTTGAATGCCAAAGCTAAGAACATGATCGCCTGCGCGCTTACAAGAGAAGAATACAATCGTGTGAGCTCATGCGAATCTGCCAAGGATATGTGGGAGATGCTTCAAGTCACACATGAGGGAACCACTCGAGTCGTACAAGAAAGAATAGCCCTCTTAACTCACCAATACGAGCTGTTCAAAATGGAGGACAACGAGACCATAAGCCATATGTATGCGAGATTCATGAACATCATCAATCAAATGTTCTCGTTGGGAAAGAAAATACCGGACGGTGAGAAAGTACGGAAAATACTGAGATCTCTTCCAAGAGAGTGGAATCCCAAAGTAACTGCCATCTACGAAGCAAAGGACTTGGACCAACTTTCCGTGTCAGAATTGATTGGATCTCTTACCACCTACGAGATGACTCAGATCTCCATCAAAGAGAAACCAACGGTCCGAAGTCAACCAAACATCGCATTTAACACCGAACAAGAAAATGATTCTGAAGGTGAAGAAAAAACTGAGGAGGACCTAATGGAGCAAATCGCCATGCTGACCAGGAGGTTTGAAAAGTTTCGGATGAAAAGAAAGTTCAAGGGAAACTCCAAGTTCCAGCCACGGAACAAGGGAATATCATCATCCGGGAACAACGTGCAGAAATGTTTCAAATGCAACAAGCCAGGCCACTTCGCCTCAAACTGCCCTATGGAAAATGGTGACAAAAAGATAAAGAAGCAGAAAGCAATGGTCACTAACTGGGAAGAGGCCGAAAGTGAAGAGGAGGAAGATCTCGCCTACATGGCCAATGACGATGATCAGGTATCAGATTCATCTACTATTAAGAAAATTTACTTTCTAAATGAATTATATGCTAGGCAAGATGAATCTCATGATAACGCTTCCTCAGTTCCTGAAGTAGATGAAAAGGAAGAGATGTTTGAAATTATTCAAAACGCAGAAAGAAGAATTAAGTCGCTCAACTCACAAGTAAAGAGTCTGATTAGACAACGAGATGATGTAGCTAGAGAAAAGCATCAAACAGAGTTAGAAAATGAGCGTCTGAAAGCCGAGCTAGAAACTCTTAAGGAAGAAAAAGTCTTATGTAGTTGTGAAAAGCTTAGGAAGCAAGAAAATAGGTCTAGAGACACGTCCGTCCTTAAGGATTTCTTAGAAGAAAATAAAAATGTTAGACTTTTTGTAGGACAACATAATCTCAACATGATACTTGATCTTCCTAGACATGTTGGAAATACAGGGATAGGATATTCCACAACACCTAAGCATGCTGCACCTTCACTAGATATTAGAAAGCCTAAATGTTTTTCATGCGGCCGTCACGGTCATTATGCTAACCACTGTTTCTTGAAGAAAGCTGATAAAACTAGATATATCTGGAGGCCAAAGCAGATTCCTAAGAATCAAGGTTCTAAAACTGGCGCGCCTGCATTTATGAGATCACAGTCTGTGACAGATGATATATCATGTGTTAACAAGAGTCATTTTACCACTAACCCTTTAGGACCCAATCGAAGTTGGGCACCTCAGAAAGAAATGATTCATGCAGGTACAAAGAAGAAAATCCAGCAAAAAGAACAAGTGGTACCTCGACAGTGGGTGTTCCCAGCATATGACAGGTGATATCAGTAAGTTTGTGTCGGTGAAAGCCTATGATGGAGGGTATGTCTCCTACGCCGACAACACTAAAGCTAAGATCATTGGGGTTGGAACTGTTGGTAACACTTTACATACTACTATAGATGACGTATGGTTAGTTAAGAACCTAGAACATAATCTCATTAGCATTAGTCAATTATGTGATAAGGGTCATACGGTAACCTTTGAAAATGATAAGTGTATTGTTAAAACCAATGATAAGGTACTGTTTAGTGCATCTAGGGATAGGAATATTTATTGCATAACTCTTGATGATATCACTGACCAGAACGTCAAGTGCTTAGCAGTTACACAGGATAACACCTGGTTATGGCATAGACGCTTAGGACATGCCAACATGGAATTACTGTCTCACATCACAAGCAATGCACTGGTGCGAGGTGTTCCTGACATAAAGTTTGTCAAAGACAAAACATGCAAGGAATGCCAAATGGGCAAGCAGACCAAGACATCGTTCAAGGCAAAGAATGTGATATCCACATCCAGACCTCTGGAATTACTGCATCTCGACCTTTTTGGTCCTGTCCAAACGATGTCTCTGCGAGGTAAAAGATATGCTTTTGTTATCGTTGATGATTATTCCAGGTATACTTGGGTGATATTTCTTGCACATAAGAATGAGGCACTAGATAATTTTGCATCGCTAGTTAAGAGACTTGAAAATGAAAAAGAAACAAACTTATGTAGGATACGCAGTGATAACGGACTGGAATTTGATAGTAAGTCATTTGCATCATTCTGTGATCAGTACGGATATAGTCATAACTTTTCTGCCCCCATAACCCCTCAACAGAATGGCGTAGTTGAACGTAAAAATAGGGTATTACAGGAAATGGCTAGATCTATGTTACATGAGTATGATATTCCTAAACAGTTTTGGGCGGAAGCTGTTAGTACAACTTGTTATGTGTCTAACCGTGTTTTCCTTAGGCCGATATTAAAGAAGACTTCTTATGAAATCTGGCATGGTAGAACTCCGAATATAAGTTACTTTCGAGTGTTTGGATGCAAATGTTTTATCTTGAACGATAGAGATAAGAGAGGAAAATTTGACTCTAAGGTTGATGAAGGGATATTCCTTGGTTACAGTCTTCACTCTAAGGCATATCGGGTTTATAATAAAAGGAAATTGACTGTTCAGGAGTCCATACATGTTACTTTTGATGAAATGCCTAACGCAGATGCTACTGATGAGGAAGGTATAGATTTTCCCTGTGCAGAATTACAGGATACTGAAGATGGTAAGGATGATATTCCAGAAGACGAAAATGTAGAGACACTGGAACCGGAAGCAAATGAGCTACAACCTAGAAAATGGAAACATGCTTCCAGTCATCCAACAGATCAAGTGATAGGAAATATCAGATCTGGAATCAAAACTCGAGCAACTGTACGAAATCAGGATACAGAGGAATCTCATGATGTACTACTTTCAATGATGGAACCAAAAACAGTCCATGAAGCCTTGGATGATATATCCTGGGTCTCTGCAATGGAAGATGAGTTGGCTCAGTTCGAAAAGAGCCAAGTATGGACACTCGTGGAGAGACCAGACGAAAAGTCCATCATAGGAACCAAATGGGTTTTTCGCAACAAACTCGATGAACATGGTAATGTCACAAGGAACAAAGCGAGGTTTGTTGCAAAAGGTTATTCCCAGGAGGAAGGTATTGATTTCGATGAAACCTTTGCTCCAGTAGCTAGATTAGAGTCCATACGTGTCTTACTTGCATATGCATGTTTTAAACGTTTTAAACTCTTTCAAATGGACGTAAAAAGTGCATTTTTAAATGGCTTTATAAATGAGGAGGTCTATGTAGAGCAACCACCGGGCTTTGCTAGGGAAGATTTTCCAAATCACGTTTTTAAATTAAATAAAGCATTATATGGTTTAAAGCAGGCTCCTAGGGCATGGTATGAAAGGCTAAGCAAGTTCTTGATTGACATAGGATTCTCGACTGGAACTATTGATAACACACTGTTTATTAAGTATGAAGGAGATCACATGATACTGGTACAAATATATGTTGATGATATCATATTTGGTAGTACTGATATCCTTCTTTGCGAGAAATTCTCTAAGTCTATGCAGAAGGAATTTGAGATGAGCTTAATGGGCGAGCTGAACTACTTCCTTGGGTTGCAAATAAAGCAACTTGACGGTGGAACCTTTGTATCCCAGACTAAGTACAGTAAGGAATTACTGATCAAATTCGGGATGAACGACTCCAAAGCAATTTCCACTCCCATGCATCAGACCACCAAAATAGACAGTGACGAATCAGGTACACCAGTTGATCAAACGGAATATCGAGGTATGATCGGTAGCCTTCTTTACTTAACTGCTAGTCGTCCTGATATCATGTTTGCTGTTGGTATGTGTTCGAGATATCAGTCTGACCCTAGGGAATCTCACTTGACAGCAGTCAAGCGTATACTTAGATATGTCAAGGGTACTGTCAATTATGGTTTGTGGTACTCTCATACGGAAGAATTCCCATTAATGGGATATTCCGATGCCGACTATGCCGGCTGTAGGGAAGATAGGAAAAGTACTAGTGGAACTTGCCAATTACTTGGGAATTCCCTAGTTACCTGGTCTAGTAGAAAGCAAATGCTGTCGCCCTCTCCACAACCGAAGCTGAATATATGGCCTTAGGAAATTGTTGTCAACAAATTCTTTGGATGAAACAAACCCTTAGTGATTTCGGGTTAAGTTATGACAAAATTCCTATTAGGTGTGATAGCACTAGTGCCATTAGTATTACTAAGAATCCCGTGCATCACTCTCGTACTAAGCATATTGAGGTTAAACATCATTTCATACGAGACCATGTTCAGAAGGGGAATATCAGTGTGGAATTCGTAGGAACAAATGATCAGCTTGCTGATATCTTCACGAAACCCCTAATTGAGGCAAGATTCTGCGACATCCGTGATCGATTGGGAATTATCGAGCTAAATAAGGTTAGTAAATCTGCCTAATTCCATCATTTTCTCTAGGTTACTCTATTTTAGATAGAAATTCTTAGCTATCCTATCTTAAGGTATTCATTCAGCCCTTAGAATATTTTCGTGGATCTTATAGATTTTTCCTTAAGTAAAATCTTTGTATTTTAGGAAGAAATTCGTAGTTATTCCATTCCGAGACATTCCCTGAGCTATCTAGATTATTTTAGGAATGCCCGATCTTCAGGATCTGCTCTTTGAGTGTGATCAGGTTATTTTAGGAAGGAATTCGTAGATATCATTCCAGCCTGCTCAGTTATTTAAGGAAACTCGGATATTTCGAAAATACTTCCCACTCAGCTCAGTCAAATCCTTTCCGTTATTATGAGATCCCGTCAAATCAGTCTGATATTTCTGACAATCCTTAGAACTGTGATTATGTTATTTTAGAAAGAAATTCCCAATAATCCTATTCTAAGATACTACTTTTAGCCCCTATGTTACTTTAGGAATTTCAGATCTTATCCTTAAGTGTGATCGCGTTGTTTTAGGAACAAATTCATAGTTATCCCTTTCTGAGATCATCTTTTAGCTATCTAATTATTTTAGGAATGTCGGATTTTCTGGATCTATTCTTAGAATGTAATTAACCTATTTTAGGAAGATATTTGTAGATCTCTTTTCAGCCGCTAAGTTTTGGATCCCTCTTTTTCAGCCCTTATCAAATCTTTTCCTTATTTATGAGATCCCATCAATTCATTCTGAGATCCCTGGCGCACTCATTGAAAGACTTCACTTTCCTTTTGAAATTCAAAATTCGGTTTGAAAATCATATCTTCTTAATTCTATTTACGCCGAGTTTATCCTATCTCATTTTTGAAAAACTATATCTCTTGGATAATTGCCCATTTTTTTAGATCACTCGATACTTCTTCCACCCTAACCTCATAATTCGAAGTTCACAGTTTCTCCTCTTGAAAATCATCTAAGTTATACTCCAGCTTTTAAGAGTTCAAATAAGATCATAGGGAGCTGAATAAATCAGCGATATCTGCCAGATCCAACGTGATTCCAGCCTTGAGAACGTTTTCTGATAAGTCATTACTTCCTTCATTCTCGTTCTTCTTAGTTACTTTGCGCTACGTTTTCAGCCTTAAAGCCTTAGTATATCCCTTTTTGATGCTGAAGGGGGAGAAATCTGAGTAATTAATGATATAAGGGGTCTAAGAACTGTCCTTGATATTCGAAATAAGAGGTCTAAGAAACGCCTATGATATATCTTGATGATACTGTGTGCTGACTGAATTTGCATGAAACGCCTATGATATATCTTGATGATATTGTGTGCTCACTGAATTTACATGAAATTTTTTATGCGCGTATGATATGTCTTAGTGCTTATATGTGCTGACTGAATTTGCATGAACATATCTGCACAAATGCAATGGGAGCATAATTGTATGTGAATTCTGACTTTCGCCTATATGATATCTATCTATGCTCTAAGTGGACTTTGAATGTATGCTCTGGACACTTGGAATAACCTCATTTAGACTGGGGGAGCAAACTAATATAGATTGGTAAATTTCTGAACTTCACTAATATGTCTGCTCTGATGCTTAAACGCTTACATTGAATATCTGCATAAATGATATGAAATATGTGCACTCACGAATGGAATAGCTGCACTTTTGATATATCTGTGATGCTCTTATAAGATGCTTAATATTTTGCTCTGATCTCTGGATATATCTGTGCTGATCTTACACTGCGTTATCTGATCTTATGCTCTGATACAGTGCTATTCTGATACTTAACTGTGCAAATTGACTTGTGTGAGATTTCTTGATAAGTGCTAAGTGCTTGCTGCGATGATTATTTGATTGTTTGAATCATGCTTGGAAAATGCGCACTTAGGCAGGGGGAGCACACTTACAGGTAACTTGAAATTTGCATTCATATCACTGAGTATGACATGAGATATCTGCACTTAGACAGGGGGAGCATATTCATTCATAATATATCTCAACATGTCATATAGATAACCGCACTTAGACAGGGGGAGCAAAATTTGATCACGATATATGATATGCATGTCATAGAGATAACCGCACATAGGCAGGGGGAGCAAATGGGTATCACATGTGATTAGGAAATATCGTATGCTCTGCTTTGTGATTATGGAACACTTAGACATATGCACTAGGACTTGCATAATCGAATATGCTTACTTGCTTCCGTGCTGCATCAATTACATGTCATCATCAAAAAGGGGGAGAATGTTGACCTTTTTGGTCCATACATGTTAGAAAGTTTTGATGAACGATGTAATTGTAATGACGTTAGGTCTATAAAATAAGCAATTCGATTTGGGAAAAATAAAACGTCTAAGTTCATGATAATATTCGTCCATGCATTGTGTATGAGCTATAAATTGTTAAAGTGTTGAATATTTGAATTGCATGTGATTTTGTGATGATTTGATGGAACTATGTGATCGCGTGTTATAGACAGTCCATGAGATAGGATATATCGTTCTGTGCTATATATGGAAATAATGCATGAGATATCCTACTGAGCTATATATGGAAAATATGCTGTTTATATATGGAAAGTGATATATCCGTTGATACCAGTTTATTCCTGGACGAAAATCATATGCACGATCCTTGCTTGCCTTGCACTGAATTAAATGCGAAATATTAAATTGATATCTTTCCTTGTGCTGATTGGATTATTATATTTAGGAAAGATTTGATTTGATTAACCTTATGGATAAGATGCTCTTATATGGTATGTGCTATAACGGGTGAGATCTCTGAATTAAGGAAAGTTGTGCCATGATGTGATAAATCGATTTATGTAAGCTCTGATCTGATTCTCGTGCTAAACATGGTAAATATATTGATTAAATGCTATGAGCTGTACATGGAAAACGTGCTTATGCCTTTATGTGCCATACTTGGAAAGTAAATCTAAAGTTACTCGTTACTAGGAACTGATAGCAGGGAATCACTTATGGAAAATGTCGATATGGAAAATATATGCGAAATGGTTGAAATTGCTTGAGTACGAAAATTGAGCTTTATATGGAATATAATCATGCTTTAATGTGCTATATGACCGTTGTGACGATTTATTAGAAGCATGATTTATATGGTATGATTGATTCGAAAGCTACATGGAAACTATGCTTGATTTGGTGATTATTGTTTGATATGACTTTCCATGTGAAGTGCTATTAGAAAAGGATTTATATGAACTGCACTTTAGACTTTCGGACACAGAGAACAGAGCAGTGAATTTGCGAATCTAAGCGTACGAGAGATTTTTGAGCAGAGAGATACTAAGATATTCCTGAGCTAGTCACTTGCGATAGCTTTCTGCCTACCCGAACTCTAACTTGCCTATCCATCACTGAGCGAGTGATTCATCAGATATTCCATCATCCCCTGCCATATATTCTGTCTTCGGACGTGTTGTCTTCGGACGTGAGCAATACCAAGGAGGCAAGGTCGACGTTTACGCACACGTGAAGGGAAGGACAAGTCCGGGGGCCCTTCGGTAGCGAGCTGTATCTGTCGGGATCAAGGAGATTCCGAGGAACGAAACTCGGCGTGTGGTAACCTAGTAGTGTCTAGTGTTCGACTTGTTTCGGTTGTGTATTGGGCTGACCAATCAGTTTTGTATCCAGCTACGGTGCATTATAGTGATTGGTTAAACTCTTGGGAAGAAAATCCCAAGGAGAGGAGTAAACCCCAGTTGGGGATATAACCTCTATAAAAATCCTGTCTCGCATTTACTTTTCAGTTATTTCTTTATCGCTGTGAGACAGACCCGACACACATCCGACGTTACTAGGATATATCAGGCATATTAGTTACAAACATCAGTAGGTATAACTAAGTCACCACACTAAGGTTTTGAAAAAGAAGCATAAAATTTTATTAGCCTAATTCACCCCCCCCTCTTAGGCACTTTTATATCTTCATAAACAATCTCAAATCCTCATATCACTTGTGTGGTCATTCGTCCATGTTGTTCGGTATTAGATATTATTAGTCGCTTGTGAGAAGTATAAGGGTTATTTTAACAAAAGGGAGCGTTTCCTATTTTTATTAAACAAAAGGGAACGGACCGAAAGTTACCAAATACCCCAACTTAACTAGCATTTATTCGAGTAATTAAGAAATTTGAATTAATTCGAATTTTTTTTAATTCGAATTTATTCGAATTAATCAAATTCGAGTAAAAAAAACTCGAATTGAAAAATATTAATTCGAGTTTTTAATTCGAATTTTTTACTCGAATAAGTGTTATTTTTCTATTCGAATTCACTAGAATAGTTCGAATAAAGTATTCGAATAAATCGTTTTTTACTCGAAAACGTCGATTTCAAGCTCAAAAACACGAAAATTCACCCAGATCTGGTGTTTATACATGTAAGAATCACGAACCCATCGATTAAAATATCATTTCGACATGAAATCTCAGTCGAGCGGATCAAAATGATAATCAAACACTTCGATTTTTTTTTTTTAAAAACACCCAATCCTTTTTTTTTTATTAGAAAACCTAGAATTCTTTTTTTTTTTAATTTTCACACAAAAGTAATCCTATTTAACTAAAAAATCCGAAGTATAAAGATGATATTGTGTGGAGGACTTGATTAATGATAACATTGGATTAATTTCATTAAACCAAATAAACAAATTAACAATCACAGAGATTGAGATGCTAACTCTTCCCATCGAAATTCCACGTCCCTCTCACAATATAGTATATGAGATCACTTCCATCATAAACAAAATCATATCTATATACATATGCGGCGCAGATGTGTAACAAATAATAATACCCTTGTTACCACGATCTCCCAAATTATAGTATTTTAGTCACTATCAAGCCATTAATATTGACTAATATAAAATCATATATATTGTAGGGCTCGAAAGTATGAGTTAATTAGAACCGAAATAGCAGTCATCATTGACCATCAAAATGCATTACCTCCATTCCTTGATGATTGAAAACATTTAAGCTTTCATAATTCAGATAATTAAATATAATTTAAAATGATACGTAATCCAACCTGCTCAATGATTTGTCCAATTTCATCCACTGACATAGCAACAGCTGCAGATAAAAATTCAAATGCTATAATATAATAGTGTCTTTATATTGTCTCGATTACCTTAAATTATTATAACATGTTTAAATCTTAGCTTTAAGATGGAAACACAATCATTGATTTGTGCCACGTATAGTCATGGGCAGCTGAAAAAGGTGGGACAATCGATACGGAAATAATATATATATTAACCTATTTAACTTATACGTAACTGAGGTTGCCATCCATGACAGCAATAAATTATCTAAAATTGATGATCTCTCTCAAGATTGTACGATAAATGTTAATCTAAGGTTTCATGGCTACGTTACGTAATATAGGAGCCACACACACTTTATCCATACACGAATTGAAAAAAGAAAAATAAAGAGAGATGAAATTGGATAAAAAATTTACACTTACGTCAGAAATTTTTACAAATAGATACCAGTTTTACTATTTGTACCAATTTTCACAGTCTTGCCGTACCCTTTTATGTGTGTATTACATACCACGTCACGCGTTTATACGGTACCCTCTACATTTTTTATATGGTACATTAATGTGTTAATGATGTACTATTTTCTCAACGTATTACGTCCCGCAATACGTTTGTATAGGGTAACTAAGTTGTTATATGGCGTATCTGCTGCGGATCGGATGCCCATGTGCAAAAAATTTATTCTATTAGATACCTAAATATAAAATAAAATACTGACATAGTACTGAATTATAAGTTTTTATACAAATGGTATTTACATGTAAAGACCCAAACTAGAAACAAACTCATATCATCACCTTATAAAAGAACTAACTCATCGCAAGCCTATCAACGGTAAGAAAAGAACCAAAGAGAGAAACCTAATACAACAATGCAAAAAACATATTAATTCAACAACATAGAAAAAGGTCCATTACAATCAAACATTATTACAACACAACTAACAAACATACATGACCCAAAAAATAAAAGGAACGCCAAGAAAATGTTCGAACGAAAGAACTTATTATCATCATCATCACCATCATCATCGTCTTCCCCACGCAGAACAATCCGACGATCGAAATTCAAAGCCTCGACCCATTCATCATCATCGGACGGTGGACGACGACGTAGTTATAAGCATCGAGCGTGAGAAAATCGTCCAAGGTTTGAGCAGTGCACTGCTTCGTGAAGATCTTACAAGCTTCCCTAAACTTCCCCTTCCCAAACCTTTCCTTCCCAACCTCCCTCTCGATCCTCGCCATCTCCTCCTCGACGACCCTACCAAACAGTTCCCTACCAACCCTAACTCCGAGCCCATCTCCGTCGAGCTCGGCGCCGTACCTAATCCACTGCCAGTTCTGCACGCGGCTGATCTCCGCCGTAGCCGCGTCTTCCATGAGGTTGTAAAGGGGAACCGAGCCAGTCCCAGTCAGCCAAGCCTCTAGGTATCGGATTCCGACCCTAGTGTTGAGCCTCAGGCCTTCCATGGTTCGCTGGCCTCTAGGGATTTGAAGGAGGTCCTCTCGGGTTACGGAGGCTGGGGTTGGGAGTGGTGGCTCGGACGACGGCTTGATTTGGTTCGGTTTGGTGCCCATATGGCTCGTAAAGACTTCGTCTATGGCTCGGATTAGGCCTGGGTGCGCCGCCCATGTGCCGTCGTGGCCGGCCTCGACTTCCCTGAGTTTGTCCTTTTTTACTAACTCCAGCGCCGCCTCGTTGGCTTTGGGGTCGTCCCTTATAGGGATCTGAGCTGCCTATTACCATGGAAGATGATTCTTTTCTCAGAAGAAAATCGGTGACGATGATGATGATGGTGAGTTATTACTTAATACTTACCATTCCTCCCATGGCGTGAACGCCGCGCTTATGGCAAGTCTTGATGAGGAGATCTGAGTAGCTTCTCATGAAGTGCTGGGCCATTCCGACCTGAACTCTGTCGGGGAGCAAACGGTCGGCGTGGGACTGAAAAGTCTTGACGTAGCTGAAGATGTAATCCCATCGCCCGCAGTTTAAGCCTACGGAATGGTCCCTGAGTTCGTATAGAATCTCATCCATCTGAAAAACGGCTGGTAAGGTTTCTATCAGGACTGTTGCTCTTATGCTGCCGATTTCTACGCCGAAGCTTTTCTCGGATCTTTCGAACACTTTGTTCCATATCCTAGCTTCCCTGTAATAATAGGAAGAGAAAGGGCCAGCCTTTTGAGCACTGTTGTGTGGGTTTTCAGCTTCAGGCGTGTTTAATTTTCATTACAGTACAGTACCTAGAGTGTTCCATTTTGGGGAGGTAGAAGAAGGGTCCAAAGCCTTGGCCTTGGGTTCGCCGGAAAGTTGACCAGTTGTGGAAGAAGTATAGTCCGAAGTCGACCAAGCAGCCGGCGGCGGGTTCGCCGTCGACGAGGATGTGGGCCTCGGGCAAGTGCCAGCCCCTCGGCCGGACGAAGAGCTTCGCCGTGGCTCCGTCGTTGAGTTTGTAGACTCTGTTTCGAGCTTCGTCGCGGAAGGTTATGGTGCCGTCGACTGCGTCCCTGAGGTTGACTTGTCCCCTCATTAGGTTTTCCCACGTCGGCGAAAGCGAGTCTTCGAAGTCGGCCTAAGCGCAGGCGTCGATTGAATCGACGACGATTGTCTTTGCTTTCGTTCGGTGTAATAAAGTAAAAATGCGATCTTTTTAAAAGCCGAGAAAGAAACGTCGGTACCATGAAGACTCTGGCGCCGGAATTGAGGGCATTGATGATCATCTTCCTCTCGACGGGGCCGGTGATCTCGACCCTCCGATCGGCCACCGGCGGAGGCACGGCGGCGCAGACCCAGTCGCCGTCCCTGACGTGGCTCGTCGCCGGGTCGAAGTCCGGCAAAGCGCCGGCGTCGTACCTACCCTTAGCCTCTTTTCTGCAGTCCATGGCATACCTTATGTGATTACTGAATTCTCTTTGCAGGCCGGCGACGAACTGAAGAGCTTCTCTGGTCAGAATCTCGGCGAAGTCTCGGTCGAATCTTCCCCTTACGTCGACTCCCTCGGGGGCGTCGTAGCCCATTACCGTCGGCTTTCTCTCTCCTTGATCGAGATATGTCTCAAGTCCGACCATTTTTGTTAGCTTCACTTCTGTTATTTTGCTCTGAAGGGATGAGTGAGTGAAAGGAGTTGAGAAGGTTGCTTATTTATATCGAAGATGGGGTTATGGGTGCGTCGTCGATAGGATAGGCATGGAAGTTCTCTATTACATCATTTCGTTGGTGGAATGTTTATCACAAATCAAAAGTAAGATTGCATGGGAAAGCAAAGGTGATCGTCAGTGGATAGATATGGGCTTGGGAATCTTGAAATATGTGCCATGCCTAGAGAAATGTGTAATCAATTATTAGGATTGAGGGTGGCACGTGGCTTTCTTTTAGAGATGTGACGTGTCATAAAATTGGCTGGGCAAGATCAAGTTTCAACCAGCGTTTATAAAGGTTTTTCCCCTTGCAAAACGCTGTTATAGTGAAACGAAGCTTAAATAGAGAGAGAAATCAATATTTCTTCTTATTGCCCAGAGAGGATATGAGCTTCATAGTTCTATAAGCAACATTGTGATTCAGACAAACAAGAAGATAGGATTGATTTACTTTCTACAAGGATAGTTACTACAAGGATAGTGAGTGACATTGTCTTTATCTCATTAATGTTGTAATGTAAAACACAAAAGCAGGATAAAGATTCAATCTTTTTTCAATCTCCTCTTCGAATTAATTCGATCTTCTGATTGTTAGCGATTATCAGCAAGTGAATGCATCACATAGCATGCTCGAGTGAGTTAACTTTCCAAAGGGATCATTCATATCTATGAATTAAGATGCAGTGAACAAATGGATGATGATAAGCCAAAACCCACAAAGTGAGTTTCTCCCAGTCAAGACTCAACCAAAGTACAATGAAAAATGTGTTTAGCCTCAGTAGAGACAGAAATAAAATTATTTTTCTCGCTCAGCGCCAAAAAAGAAAAAAAAAAACGGAGGAAAAGGTAAACAGTCAAGCTCCATAGTTGATAGAAACTGAGCTTAAAGAAAGCAAATCAATGTTTACTTCGACAAAAAAGAACAAAATGCAAATCATGGATGGATCAGGAAAGTGTCTTCATAACCTCAGATGTGACTTCCTGGGGAGGTTTCTCAGCAGGGAGGTTAGCAACGATGCCCTTCTTCTTGTAGTAGTCGATGACCTAAAGTGGTCGAAAAACGCTTTATTACCACTGTGAAATCTTAAGACAACCTTTGAACATGTTATATTCCAAATCATGATTTCAGTTTCACGGCGATTGGCAAAAAAAGGAGCAAACTGAAAGCTAAAACAAGGTACGTACAGGTGCAGTTTGTCTGTGGAAAGCTTCAAGCCTTGACTTGAGAACAGCTGCGGTGTCATCCTTACGTTGAATTAAAGGTTCTCCAGTTACCTTCATAAATGAAATGAGGGAGATAAACGATACATAAAGGGTCATGGCGAGGAGATTACATATACTTTATCCATCAAGAAAAGAATGTCTGAAATTGTTTGCTAAGATGCACTGGTAAAGAAAGATTCGATAGAATCGTTACATCATCAACACCAGGAACTTTAGGAGGAGCGAACTTGGTGTGGTAAGTACGTCCACTTGAAGGGTGTATCCAACGACCGGTGATTCTCTCCTCGAGGACAGCATCGTCGATGGCAAAGTTGAGAACTTTGTCGACCTTAACTCCGCGTTTTTCCAGCATCTCGTCAAGCTGAATACAGCGTAAGAGAGGCACGACATTAGGACAGTGACCGTCACAAGATAAAGGAACAGAAACATTTCCAGGGAAAACATACAACCTTTTGTGCTTGAACTTCAGTCCTTGGAAAACCATCGAGAATAAAGCCTTTATGACAGGAAGGTTTCTTCAAAGCATCGTCTATGATCCCAATGACTAGATCATCAGAAACGAGTTCTCCCTAGAAAATTCAAGATGTAAAAACAAAGTATTAGTGACGTATGGCCCACAAAGAATTTCGGCTTGTAGAACATTATGTAAGAAACAGATCTAACGAACACGTACCTTCTCCATTGTTTCTTTAGCTTTTAACCCGAGGGGAGTTTTGGCAGCAACAGCAGCTCTCAGCATGTCCCCAGTAGCCAAATGGCAGAGGCAATATTCATCTTTAATAATTGGCGATTGAGTACCCTTTCCCGAACCAGGAGGACCTGAAACAAATATACAAAGGGTTACCAAACAGACTCTTCGAAGCGTTTTATAACGATAGATCTGAAGGTAAAGGAGATGAATCTAGGAAAGTTATAATCTATAACTGAAGCCATGCCCAAATTGCTCATTGTCACTTAAATAATTAAAGAAAATCCCCTTTAACAGACAGCACAAGTTTTCTCTTTAGACTGTTACACTATCTGCCACAATTCATCAATAAACCCCTCGAAAAATAATTACTTCAACAGTTCTTCGATCATAAGAGCGTAAAAATAGACGATCTCTTGGAACATGACTTCTCAACTACATCAACAGTATAATTTATACTCGATTTTCACCATCCCAATTAAATCTATTGGGTCAGGCAAACGCCAAGAAATTTTTCACCATCCTCAAAACAACGTCAAATCGTGGACCTCTTCTACAGACGAAACCTAAAAAATTGAACGACAGACCCGATCCCAGCTGCAAAAGTCCTAATTAAAACGAAATAACAAGCCAACAAACGAGAGAACCCACCCACGCGCCACAACGCAGCTGACGCAAATCAATCAGACCAAAAAAAAAGGAAACTTGAAAATGGGGAAGAAGCGATACCGACGAGGATAAGACGCTTGTCTGGCTTGGATTGGCACTTCATACGGCGGAGCAATTCGCTCATGATATCAACCGTTGGCACATCCTCTAGATTCGCCGCCATTATCGTTGATCTCTCTCTGCTATGTGCGATTGTGTGTGTGTGTGTGTGTTTTAGGTGATGTACTACTGTAGGGTTGTAATATTTCTGTTCTTACTTAGCTCTTTCCTCGGTAGTTGGGTTGGGAGACTTCGGACCCTTCAACTAGGGGTGAAAGATGAGCCGAGCCGGCTCGTGAGCTCGACGAGCCGGCTCGATAAAAGCTCGGCTCAAGCTCGACAAAAATGAGCTCGAGCTCATTTATGTTGAGCTCGAGCTCGAGCTCATTTAAGTCGAGCTCGAGCTTGAGCCCAAACATAGTGGCTCGCGAGCTCGTGAACAGGCTCGCGAGCTTTTTCTTTTTTTTTTTTTAATTTTTTATATTTTAATATTTTAATAACAATTTATATATTATTCTTTATTTTTTTTAAAAATTCGATTTTTTTAAAAATTTTATATTAATTTATATTATTTTTACAAATTATTTATTAATAATCTCGATTTTAAAAAAAAATTATATTTTTTTGTATTTTTATATTAATTTATATTATTTTAATTAATTTAATAATTTTTTTTTATTAATGAGCTCGAGCTCGAGCTCGAGCTCGATGAGCTTTGTGAGCTCGAGCTCGAGTTCGAGCTCATCTGGCAGTAAACGAGCCGAGCTCGAGCCGTGAGCTGAAAAGCTCGACGAGCTCGAGCTCGAGCTCGAGCTCAGCTGTAAGGGCTCGAGCTCGAGCTCGAGCCCAGAAAATGAGCCGAGCTCGGCTCGAGCTCGGCTCGTTTACACCCCTACCTTCAACGCTTTCAGATTCTAGGTAAGTTTTTTCCTTTCCTTTCAATTATTAAAAGACCTTTTTGACCCTCAATTTATACATATTTTTTTTCCCGAAATGAAAGCTACTATAAATAAAAGAAAAAGAAACGGAAGCTAAATAGTCCAAAAGGTCTCATCGATACATCATCAATTGGGGAACAAAGGTTCACAACGAGCACAACACAACCCATAATGGAGTACAACACTCCCATATGAGGAGAAAAGTCCACAGGGGATAAAAAACCGACGGAAAACAAAACTCATTATCTATGACCATAACTAAAGCTCATTTATAATAGCATTGGTGAACAGCATTTCACGTAATTATCTTTGGTGGCGATTTCAACTGCATTTGCTCTCCAATGAGAAGGTAAAATAATTAGGGATCTTTACACATAAATACCCTTATGCATACAAACTTGTAATTCAATACCCTGTCAGTATTTTTATATGTAGGTACTAACTTAATAGAATAAATTTTTTGGATATAGGTACCCGATTGCCGCAGGTACGCCATATAACACATTAGGTACCATATAACACCGTAATTTAGTACGTAATACGTTGAGAAGATACCATATAAAACCGCGACGTGGAACGCAATAGACGCATAAACAGGTACGACAAGACTGAGAAAATTGGTACAAACAGTAAAACGGATACCTATCTATAAAAATTTCCTGACATAGGTACTAATTTTGTAAATATTTTATTCAATTGGGTATTTTTCTATAGATGTCACTAATAAAGAAGGCTGACATTAAAAAATAATTGGAGATTGTTACTATACACCCGTCACCATTTATATCCGAAGCTCGAAGGAGTTGATTAATTTTTCTCAAGTTGAAAATTTCCCAAACCCGCGATAAGGTTATAGTTAATAGATGCAAACACTCTTCCTAGCTCTATGTCCCAAAAAGAGCAAATCAATTTTGTTCTCCCTAGTACATATAATTGGAATAATGGTTAAGAATTTTCAAAACTCAGAAGCTTATAGTGTTTTGCTTGTCTGAAGGTGCAACACACTGCCAAAGAGAACGATATGCCGCGATTTCAGCAGCGTCGACCCCGAGAGAAGCAAGATTACGACCGTACTCCTGAAAAAAAAAAACGCGGGATAATAATCAGTACATAATGTGGAAATTACCGAATAAACCGAGTAGAGGAACGAGGAACTTTGTTCGGAGTAAATGAGAGGTTAGTATAAAACCTGAATATCGAGAAAGAGTTGCATGCACATCTTGTCTGTATCGGACACATTCTGGTCTGAGACGTCTGAACTAGCTCCAGCTCGCCTTTGAGCAGTTAGACGTATTTTCTGAAGCGAGGATTCTGTTTTTCTCGCCTGTTTAAGATTGCAAAAAAAAAATGGTGATTTCTTACTATTCAGAATCCTTACAATGTGCAATGATTGAAGCTGACTATAGTCAATTCATCACAAACCAATACGAGCAGTGGAAACGTACCACGCTGACAACATCAGACGCTAATTCATTATATTGCTGAGTGATCTTGTGCGCAGCGCTGTGTAAGAGCTCTTTGCGCTGGTCACTCTTCAGATACGTCAAAGCTCGCTCACCGTCAAGGAACGCCTAAAAATGTGAAAAGTTGAGGCCCTTTATTTGTAGAGAGAACAAAATTCATTGAAGTTTTTGTCCAACCTAAATGAAAGATATCAAGTCAGAGAAGGGGTCGTACCTTTAGATGGCGTAACACGCCCGATACATAAGGTGAATGGCGAACAGGAAGAGGTTTGTTTGTCATGCGGTAAGTAGCAGTTATTCCTTTCAGTTGTCTCAGGTCCTATGAAATTGGGGGATGAAAAGGGATTTATCCAGGAAAAAATCCATATTTAATTGTTATAGCCTCCTAGGAAATTCAGTCCAGAGAAAATTACTTGCCTCCATTGACCTCTCTACTAGAGTTTCAACTATTGAGTTTATCACGACTGGTTGAAGAGCTTTGAGTGAATTGGAGCCATGTAGAATGCTTTGCTTCACGAGGTCGAGTACTTCAGGAGAGCACGATTTGAGAAGCTCCAACACTTTAGATAGGTAATTCCCACACGCTTCCTCAACTATGCAATCTAAATCGTGAATTATCTGCAGAATATATTTAAAACATTAGGTAAACGAACCCCACTGTCCACATATGATTGTCACGAAGGCATTGTTGATTTTCTAGGTAATATATTAGACAGACAGTAAGCTCTAACGAAGTACATGGCCTGACAATCATTTTACTTTGCAGTATACTGTCATGTGCAGAAAGGAAAGAGAATCCAAGCATGGTAGTGTTCAAGGGTCACGCGTAAGTTAGTTGGCATCTGTAAAATAATACAACTCACGAAGATAAAGTCTTCCAAAGCAGCGGAAGAGGCCCACTCAGATCCAAAGGTCGCACTTGTACCACCAGATTTGCGAGCATTCAGTCCAACTGATAACCATACTGAGTATCTACATTGAAAACAAATTAGATATTTTGAACATTCTACAAACCTAGTCATCCGTGATGAGAAATACACAAAAATGTAGTGACCTTGAAAGAAGTTGCAAAAATAGACGTAGGAACTTGTCAGCACAAGAGAGCACCACAACATCATCTCTCCAGCATGATCTCAAGCAATCCATCAGAGATATACTTTGCTTCAATACCAAGCCAAGAGAATCATGGGGCGACGAAGGTGAAAGGGTATTACTCATAAGAGCAGAATCCAGAGCTCCAGCTATTTCCTGAAACCTGAGACAGTATCATCAGTAGCCCTGCTGATTAGCTAGATATTATTTCATTACTAATATTTCCACCCCAGGATAACACTGATAAGTACATTGAATAAAAGTTGAATGTATACCTCAACGAGAAATAAACTCCAGTATTCCACTGCTTCATGAATTCTGCATAGACTGGCTCGGCTCGAAATTTAAGAACTAAAGATCTAGAGGAACAGTAGCCTAACATGACAAACACAAACAGTAAGAATCACGAAGTTCTAAACTAAATTGTGTAGGTTTATGTTGTCCCTTCAGTACCTTCCAAATAGGCCAAAAAATCAAGGCTAGACTTATAATTTCTAATGAACTCTGCTGGTCTTCCAGGAGAAAACGCCCCTGGTTTTCCTTTCTGGATGGCTACTAGAACCTCCCTGAGAATTGAATTAGCCAGAAAGCTAAATACATGCAGACCTGAGTTTTCTGCAGATAAACCAGGTAACCAATAATCAGCTTGGATTAAGTACAAGAATGTAAATATGATATGTGAAGAATGCGCGAAAAAGGAGATCACATAATGCCCCAGCTTCACAAAGCAAAATAGTCGAGGAATCTGAATTTGTTATGAATTATCAATCAAGTCAAGTATGCATTTTGAAATTACAGACTTCATCAGAGTATGACTTCCAAAGAAAAAAGGGAATAGGCACATGGCCAAGCACCTGTTGATGATATATCCAATAGAAATTTACACTCGTCTTTGATGTACTGCTTTATTTTTTCATAGTCTGGCCCAAGCTCATCTCCTGATGAACCAAGGTCAACACCAGATGGGCCATACGGCACGACTTTCTGGAGGAGTGGTGCAACAACTGTCGATCGAAATATTTCTTCAGCACTTGTAGTATTATCAATCGCAGCATATGCACGTAAACAGTTATAAATGGCATTCGCATCTCGGTGCTCCAACGCATCCACGAAACAATGTCCCAGGCTTGTATCGAGTAACAAGCTAGCATTATGAATCCTCTTCTGCATGTTCTCAATGAAGGGCATACTCTGCATTTCCATGATAGAGGTTAATCAGTATATGCATTCCAAGTTTTAAAGGAAATATACACATGGGGCGGAAACACGAATAAGGACAGCCACAAAAATTGCAGAAAATGGCATCTTCATTAAGTGACATAAAAAATGGAGTATCGAACATAAACTTGAGATGCGAATATAAAACCCTTTAATAAGGATGTAGAAAGACAAGACCTGGGCATGATTCATATAAAACTTGAGCCGATTCATTTCACTAGCAATCCTCTCCAAAAGCATGCTTTGTGTCTCCCTAACATTTGATCCATTTTCAGTATGATGAACGGAAATGCCATTGCTTAATTGATCCGCCTCTGAAGGAGCTGGTGTTCCAGCGGAAAAGTCAGATGGAACACTAGGCAGCTCTCGTATCAGCTTTTCAACCTGAAAACAGCAGAAGATACAGTTCGTAATGCAGAGAGAGACACTTAGCAAGAAAACTAATGGCAACAATCCATGGGAGAAATTCACAGGCTATATATGAGCAAAGAGAGACGCTTATAGTTTAGGGCATTTGCAAACGTTACAAGCAAGCAATTCTCCACTTTGAAACCATTTTAACGCCAGCACATTCTCACTTTCTTGGTAAGATAAGCTCTTTTAAGATCGTTTAACTGCTTCACAAGAACTGAGCTCAATCAATCACATACACTACACTATCTAATAATCTATCACTCACCTTCGAAACCACGTGGAAAGTATCAAGCAACAACTCCAAAACTTCCCTCGCCTCGTTGGCACTCTCCCGCTGCTCCAATTTCTTCTTCAATGCCGTCAACGAACCATCCAGCGATCCGCGAAAGCTAAGAATATTCTCCTTCACCTCGAGCAAAGGAGCTCTCATCCTAACAACCGCAGAATCCACGTCGACGAGCTTCGTACTCAGGCTCACGAAATCGGCATAATCTCGATTGATCAGCTCGACTAGCTCGTTCCTCAAGGTGGACAGATGAGATCGGAGCTCCGATCGCAAGGTGTCGAACGGCACGAACGTCCGCAGATCCGATATGTACGACTCCGGGTCGAATTCGGGGTCGGTGAATCTGTTCGGGTTGAGCCATAGTGGGTGGTCGTCGTCGGTGGGGTCTCCGAAGAGATCCGCCGCGGATCTGGGAAGCGGCGAGTGTGGGTTGCGGTGGTTCTGATCAATTACAGTCGCCATTTTGAGATTTGAGCTGAGAAATTATTAGATTTCATTCACTCCATCGTGGTTTGGGTTTTTGTAAACCGCAGCTTGTATTTCATTTGGATAAATAAACAATTTAATTTCGGATTAATCTCAGAATAATATGATGTATGCAATTGCAATAATTTTCTATACTATTCCTCGAAATAATAGTGAAAGATGAGTCATTATGAATTCGATTGAATGCTGACTACACTTCGAGCTCTGCAACGACCTTTCGAAAACTCACGAATTTTTTTATAGTGTTAATTAAGTTTCATGCCATGGAAGATCTTTTAAGTTAGGTTTCATGTTCTGTCAGAAAATTTTTAGAGCTAAGGATCCTATTTTTGTAAAATTTAGAAATAAGGACATAAATTTACGCAAGTGTTAGTGTATATGAATTGATATCGGACTTTCGTTTTGTGTTATTACAGAAGGATGAAGTGGTATTGCAGAAGGATGAAGTGGCAATGAGAAACACTTAAGTATATCGGGTCCTTAAAACTAAAAATTTTCTTACAGGACCTGAAATCTAAAAGAAACTTATGTTGCCCGACATCAAATTACCCTTTTTTTTTTAATGAATTGCTTTTTTTAGTCTAATTGTAAAAAAAATGACACATTTATGGACTAATAAACTAATGAAGGGATTTCTAGCTCAAAGTTTGGGGTTCAAATTCACTGCTGACCTTGATCTTACGATGTAAGCAGCAACACATCAGCTCTAATTTGAAGCATCTTCTCCTAATCCAAAGATCTTAATTAATTTTTAATGCCTATATTGATGACAATCTGCGAATAAATCCAAAATCTCAATTTTCTTTACGTTTCTCCTTTGTTTTTCTTGATTTTCTTGCACGCATATATATAGGTGAAATATAATAATTATATTATACACGCATTACACAACTGCTATTTCTATTTCTCACTCTTCTTCTCTTCTCTCTCTAAAGGGGGATAATCAAAGAAGACGCAGAGATGGTGTCGACAAGGAGGAGCGGATCTCTGTCGGCGAACGGCAATAAGAGGCAATCGTCGTCGTCCGGCGATAGCGACGGAAAACCTTCGTCTCCCAAACGTCAAAAGGTACGCACTTTTGACAACTCAGATGGCGCTCTTTTACTCTCTAAACGCCTTAAGTTAAAACCAAAGTTCCGCCGAATTGTTATTGTATGATTTCTTGGATGTGAAATCTAAGACTTCAATTTCGTTCTTTTTTCATTTGTTAATTTTCTTGTTCAGGGCGAGAGCCGTGGTAATACTGACAATAACAAAAGCGAGAGTCATTCTCCGGCGGAGAATCCTAAGGGGGTGAGCTCTAATGATCCGCCGGACCAGCCAGTTGCATCAGTTTCGACGCCCGTGGCCAATGAAGGTTTGGTTCTTGCGAGAATTTTGATATAATTCAGATTCAATCTCAGGCCATATGTTTTACGGCCTGGTGACGGTACTTTTATCCTGCTTTCTTTAATTTCAGATGGGGCGGCTGCCGCTGAAAAGCCAAAAACGTCGTTTTTTAGTCCGTTGAAGTTGCCTCAGGTTTACTATACCAACACGCCTTGGTGCCGACTTCTGTCTGAATTTTCACAGGTGGTTTTTTTTTTTTTTTTTTTTCTGTAAATTTCGAAAAATTACATTATGTTTTTCGCTGGTCCTTTTTTCCCGTTCTTGCTGTAGGCTTGTGAATGCTGGATTGATTCCTTTTTCCTCTGTGGGTTTGATCTGGTGGTTATGTTTGCAGAATCCTAATGTCTCCATTTATATGACCAAGTTCGTGGTTGGTTCGGGTGCAAATGCCGATCTTTCAATCAAAGATCAGACGATTAGTGGATGTTTATGTGCTATAAAGCTCATCGAGGTATTATTTGTGTGAACTCAAGTTTTGTCTATGATCTACACTAATGCATGTTCAGGGAACTTGCTTCGTGAACTTGGTCGATGAAGTACGTCTAGATCAAGAACTGAGAATATTATTGGATTGATGGATTTGGATTTGGATTTGTCAGAAGGATTCTGTTGGGATTAAGTTTAAGAGGATTTGAATTTTTATACATGAAGTTATTCACACAACCTAAAATTGCTGTGATGAAAACAATGTATCATTGGATGCTGTGAAGTTTTTTGTTCTTCTCATGATTCACTTAGCATTGCCTGGAATTCTGTATGTCATAGTATATATTTCTCCATTGTTTGATATTTGAGTAACTGTTACTTACTTTCCCTTTGGAATCATCAGCGTGGTGACAAATATGTTCCAGTGCTTGAAAGCCGTGGACACAAAGGAGTTTTGCTACTCAATGGAAAAGGGTTTCGGAAAAACAGCACCTGCGATCTAAATTCAGGGGATGAATTGATTTTTGGTTTTCTTGCAAACCACTCATACGTATCCTAGTAAATTATGTACCATGTTTCTTAACATTTTGTTTCTAATGAATCAATATTTTCCTGATAGTGATCACCCTTAATGCCCAGCATAGATATTCCAGAAACTACCTTACGAACGTATAGTTGAGACTCCTCCGCCAGATATGCATACCAGTATAGGGAAGTTGGTAAACGCTGGGAAACGAGCTGGAGATGATTCAGCCGTTGCTGGTGCTTCGATTTTGGCATCACTTTCTAACAGACGGAAAAAAATGCCATGTATTAAGCCTACGTCTCAAACCAGTAAGAATTACAAAGCAGCGGAAATACCATCCGCACCCCTTGCAAATGAAGACGAGCTCGATGGCCAAGAGGTTGATTCGGCTGCGGATGTAGCTATGGAACCAGCTGCAGATGTTGCCAGTACAAGCAAGGTACCACCTCTTGATGTAGAGGTAAGTAACCTGGAACCTTAAATAGTTTAAGTATGATAAAGTTTCAGGACTTTATGTGTATTTTATCTTAACCAGGATGAAAGAGACTGTGTCAGGAATTTGACTCCAGCTTCGTCATCTGGAACGTCTGCACGGAGTTCAACATTTAGAGAAGATATGCTTGAAGCGATCCTCGATGGACGTGAGCTTGAAGTTTCCTTTGATAATTTCCCATACTATTTGAGGTATGCTAATCTTTGTTTCACACATTTGTTACCAAGTCTGAGCTGTATCATTGTTTGAAATGCAGTGAGAATACGAAGAGTGTGCTTATTTCTGCTGCTTACATACAACTAAAGGTGAAGGAACAGGTTAAATTTACATCAGAGCTTCCAACTATAAATCCAAGAATCTTGCTTTCGGGTCCAGCAGGTTGTCATTTTTTTCTATGTTAATTATTATTCCGTAACTCATACTTTTCTGAAGTTTACTTGCGATTTTATTACGATAAGCGGCTTTGTGACATGATTATAATATACATTTGCAGGATCTGAAATTTATCAAGAGATGCTTGCAAAGGCTCTTGCGCACTATTACGGGGCTAAACTGCTCATTTTTGACAGCCAATCATTTCTGGGAGTAAGATTATCATATTGGTTGTGTCATTCAAGTTTCTTTTCCCATTTTGTTAGATTCAAGAAAAGAAAATAGAGGTGGTCGTAAACAGTTTATGCTACTGTATCAATATTTGATTCTGTCCGCACCTGTGTTATTGTTGATAACTATGTTTGCTAAATAGGGTTCTTCAAAGGATGCTGAGGTTATGAGGGAGGTAGCTAATGCACAAAAAGTGGCCAAACGAAATCTTGGATCTGCTCTCGCCAAGGACATGGGCCCTTCATCTGGTGAAGCAAATTCCCCTAGTTTGTTAAACTTAGACGTGCAGGCAAAGATGGAAACTGACAATGATTCGCTACCGGTCAATACTTCTAAGAACCAATCTCTTAAAAATGGTACAATCATTCCTTTGTCAAGTTTATATGTCTTTATAGTCCAAATCAAATCACAAATGTGCACTCCAAACCAAATCACAAATGCGCACTACGTTATTTAACTCTCTCATTATAAATTCCAATGGTCTAAATTCACAGGTGATAGAGTTAAATTCGTTGGTACAGTTGCTGCTTTTTATGGTGT
The DNA here is from genome assembly GCA_027422505.1 of Craterostigma plantagineum. Lineage (NCBI taxonomy): Eukaryota > Viridiplantae > Streptophyta > Magnoliopsida > Lamiales > Linderniaceae > Craterostigma > Craterostigma plantagineum. The sequence continues at coordinate 1,131,918 of JAPQWV010000120.1, forward strand.
TTCCCCAAGGTAATCTGGAATCCGGTAACTTCTATTTTTATATGAATGAATAGTTGCATGGTTCTTTCGTGTTCTGGTGAATATAATGCTCTAGTGGATCATTATTTTTTGCATTCTACAAACAACATACGTTTTAGAATTTTGTTAACAGTTGGATTGCATTTCACCTATGAATTTCAATGCGTATACCAATGCACAAATCAAGAGTGATGTGTGTCATAATGGACCAGTGACAATGGTCATAGTCAGCTCTTGCCTTCTGATTGACATGCTGACTTGCATATTTACACATCGATTTTTACAACCTAGGACATTGTCCACCTTTCGGCCTGTTGATTTTTACACCTAGGATTTTGTCCACCTTTCGACCTGATCTTTGATTCATATGCACCTTATGTTAGGGAAAATAATTGTAATTGCTGGTCCTTGGCATTTCCTTGCATACTTCATTTTTCGTGAGGCACCATGCATTACCTTTTTCTGTTAAATCTGTAGGGGACCGTCTCATGGAATGCGAGGCAAGATTCTTTTGTCATTCGAAGAGAACCATTTATCAAAAGTTGGAGTAAGGTTTGACAAAGCTGTGCAAGATGGAGTTGATTTAGGCGGTCTCTGCGACAGTGGTCATGGATTCTTTTGTAATGGTAATATTCAGCTTCTTTTCAAGATCTATTCCAAGTTCGTTGATCCTTTGAATCCCATCTTTTTCATACTTTCTGTCTCTCTGTCTAGCTACTGATCTTCGCCTTGAATCCTCGGGCTTGGAGGACCAGGACAGGCTACTTATTAATGTGATGTTTGAGGTACGATAAAATCATTAGTCTCTATATAGGTCTGCGATGTGAGGCTAATGTGTAGAATGAACAGACTGTATATGATCAGAGCCGGGATTCTCCTTTCATCCTCTATATAAAAGATGCTGAGAAGTTAATGGCAGGAAGTTCTGAGGCATACGCTATGTTTAAGGTCAAACTGGATAAGCTTCCTAATAACGTCGTAATTATTGGGTCGCAAGCTCAATCAGACAACCGAAAGGAAAAGGTTGAATTGATGTCTATTTCCGTACACATTTGATTCATGAATTAGTGACCTTTTAACCTGTGCTTGTTTGTATCGTCTTATGATCCAATTAATAGTTTTTTCTTTCAGTCTCATCCAGGTGGCTTGCTTTTCACGAAGTTTGGTGGTAACCAGACAGCTTTGCTTGACTTGGCTTTCCCTGTAAGAAAAACTCTCCGATGCATCTATTGTTGTCCAGTTATTTTTTTGTTAGGTACTATAAATGGAAAGAGTGTCGGGATTTAGCATTTTTCTATTATCCTATCCTGGCACTTAAAACATTTGCTGAGAGCCTAGGATTATCATCTACAGCGGAACATATATGGATTGTATTCTGTTTTTAGGAAGCACCTGTCATGCGAGCAAATTTTTGTTTCGAAATCACTGATGTTATTAGATGTCAGGAATGAACTTTTACGTCTTTCTTACGGAACCATTCACATACAGAAAGTTTCATTAAGCAAGAGCAAGTTACTAGGTTCTTCATGTCGACTGTTTTCACTATCTCAGCTGTCTTTGCAATCATCCAAGATAACACCCAGAAATGCAAAATATGACTTCTTAGTATTGTTTTTCCCTTGTGTTGTCTTCTTTATCTGATACCTTTTCAGTCACCAGCCCGTGTGTTACAAAACATAAACCATTTCTTTAAGTGGCTGACATGACATGATTTATCATTATTTATCTCAGGAAAGTTTTGGTAGGTTGCATGATCGAACCAAGGATGTTACCAAGGCAACAAAGCTTCTGTCAAAGCTATTTCCTAACAAAGTGACAATTCACATGCCTCAGGTTTGTTATTGGAATCGCTTTTGTGCCTCAGTTTAGTGTCAATAAAAAAAGGGTACTGATGCTGCAGCATGACTCAGGATGAAGCCCTTTTGGTCAGTTGGAAGCAGCAATTGGATCGAGATGCCGAAACCCTAAAGTTGAAAGCAAATCTCTATAACCTGCGCAATGTGAGTGACTTCTTTTTATAATCATAAGGGAGGTCCCATAGTCGTCTTTCTCCACCATATTAAAAAATCAGGAAGCAGGTTGACTGATCTCTCAAGTTGAAATGATTATTGCTTCTCGAAAAATGAAAATTTGGCAAAACAGGCACAAATTAGCTGTTCTCTCAATAACTTCGTAAAATTGCATTTATTTGGTTAATGAGTCCTGTATGCATGAAAATGGGACACAGCTCCTACATCTGTGCTATTCGTTTTATGAACACCAATAACCAGTTATATGTATGATAGGCGTGGTTATATCCATGACGTACTAGAAGAAGCTTATGCTTTTTGATATAGTAGGTAATACTTCATTTGACTTTTCCATGCTTTAAATTGAAGGTCTTGAATCGTAGCAGCATGGAGTGTGAAGGTCTTGAGTCTTTGGACATTAAAGATCAAACACTAACAAATGAGAGTGAGCATTTTCTGTACTCGATTCATCAGATTTTATATTTTGCTAAAACAGAAACCTAACCCCACAATTTGAGCACAGAAGTTGAACGTAAGCCGTTTCCAAATGTATTTTGAAGGTGCTGAAAAAATTGTTGGATGGGCTGTAAGCCATCATCTAATGTCAAATCCTGAAGTTGAACCCGATGCAAATGCAAGGCTTGTCTTGTCTACAGAAAGGTACAAATAGGTTACCCCGAGCCTCTGGTGATTCATGGTTTGATTTTGATAGCAGTTATTGACAAGCTAACAAAAAATCTCTTGTTGGACAGCATTCAATACGGTATTGACATTCTAAGTGCAATCCAAAACGACTCCAAGAGTTCAAAGAAGTCCCTAAAGGTCAGCGATATTTTGTACCTTCTTACATTAAAAAGGCCGCCGTTTGTTTTCTGAGTCATCATACGTTCTGCATAATTATAAATCAACTAATTGTTTGTCTTATTCTTTCTTTTTGCAGGATATTGTGACTGATAATGAGTTTGAGAAGAGGCTTCTTCAAGATGTGATTCCTCCTAGTGACATCGGTGTAACGTTTGATGATATAGGAGCGTTGGAGAATGTTAAAGACACGTTGAAGGAATTGGTGATGCTTCCTTTACAGAGACCAGAACTTTTCGGCAAGGGTCAATTGACTAAGGTTAATTTCCTCTCAGTATTTATAGCTCATTGTCAAATACTGAGCCTTAATATGAGTAAGTTATGTGCATACGGATAAAGATTCATATCAAAGATATGTCAGTTGCGCAAAAGCTCAGTACGGCTTTGATGTTTGATAACAGCTTTAATATTTTGTTGCAGTTTTTGGTTAAATGAAAAAGTGTCATCAATATGTTTGTCTTGCAGCCCTGCAAGGGTATACTTCTGTTTGGCCCCCCTGGAACTGGAAAAACGATGCTTGCAAAGGCTGTTGCTACAGAGGCTGGTGCGAACTTCATCAATATTTCGATGTCCAGCATAACCTCGAAGGTCCTCTTTCTCCACTCTTTTATACACTCAAACGACCAATACGCCAAATTTTTATGACGTGTCTTGTAAATTTGAGGTTTATGCATATCCTTTATTATCTCTTGTAGTGGTTCGGTGAGGGGGAGAAGTATGTCGAAGCCGTTTTCTCTCTAGCCAGCAAAATCGCACCAAGTGTCATATTTGTTGATGAAGTAAGCCCTCCGCCATACATTTCTTTTGCTTTAACATCTTCCACATTACTTACGCATTATATTATATCTTTTCATCCCTTAAATCTCTGAAAGGTTGATAGCATGCTTGGTCGAAGAGAAAACCCCGGAGAACATGAGGCCATGCGTAAAATGAAAAATGAGTTCATGGTGAATTGGGACGGGCTCAGAACAAAAGAGAAAGAGCGTGTTCTTGTGCTTGCTGCTACAAACAGGCCCTTCGATCTAGATGAAGCTGTAATAAGGAGGCTACCGAGAAGGTAAACTAGGGTTTATGTTTTTTTTTTTTTTTTGAAAGTTTCAGTCTTCATCCGTTGTTGATTTTCTTGCTCTGTGTTTCACGTTTCTTGTAGGCTAATGGTCAACTTGCCCGATGCTCCTAATAGAGCTAAGATCCTTAAAGTGATTCTTGCCAAAGAGGAACTGTCCCCTGATGTAGATATTGATTCAGTTGCTAGTATGACTGAAGGTTACTCGGGAAGTGATCTCAAGGTTTGATTTTTGTTTACTTTGTGTTATTTACCTCCTTTTGCGACATTTTACCGTATGATAAATTTTTTTTTTCATTTTCCCACCTTCCCAGAATCTGTGTGTGACGGCTGCCCATTGCCCGATAAGAGAGATCCTGCAGAAAGAGAAACAGGTGAAACCTCGTTTTGGGTCGTTACTTAAATTTTGATATATAAATGAAAAGCAGACATATGACAAGCGTACTAATGACTTGTAAGAAAGTTAATCTTTGCCCAAATTTATTACACAGGCACAAGAAGCTGCTAGTGCTCAAGGTAAAAGTCCACCAGCTTTGAGTGGTAGTGCTGATATTCGCGCACTTAACATGGATGACTTCAAATTTGCTCATGAAAAGGTAAGAAATAAAGTTAACTGAAAGCAGAGCTCTTTCCTGTTTTTCATTGACCAGTAATTTAATTTAGTATTGGCTCTCTTGCTTTCATAAGGTTTGTGCCAGCGTTTCATCGGAGTCTATAAACATGAACGAGCTTACGCAATGGAATGATCTATACGGAGAAGGTGGCTCAAGAAAAAAGAAATCACTCAGCTACTTCATGTAAAAGCCAAGCTTCTCAAGCTGTAAAAAATAAAAAGAGGGGAGAAAAAGAGCCTCCCTCAAAACTAGTATGTAAAATTTGAGTTTTCTTTTTTTCCTTCCCAAATTTTCCGATTCTTGTTTGAACTTCGGAGGTGGTGTTGTAAAGTTTTGGAATAGCAGAATGAGTAATGTTTTTTTGCTGCATTAGAAAGTGATGACGACGTTATAATAGGTTCTTTTGTACCATTCTTACGCTGTTGCTGTGTCTCTTACACAATAAGATTTCTTTTCTAAGTTGAATGGCCTTTCTTTCACTTGATTGATTATCAAGAGATAATAATGATAATTGTTCCATGAAATTCTAAAGATTTGATTTTGTATCGAGGTATTCTTACTCAATTGTGGGCTCGTTTGATATCTGTGTTTAGGGATTACATACGTATAAGTTATTTGTGTATAGCTATACAAGGATTTTGTTGATATTATGTTTTAACATGTTTGATAGATGTGTTTAAGATGTGTATAGTTATGTATGGATTAGTGATACACACGCCATAACCACCTTAGAGGTTGGTATGGATATACAAGGCCTATAATAAAAAACATTGTAAAAGACATGTATAGCTTTACAAGGCATGTATGGTTATACACAGATATCAAACACAACACAACTTATTCATACACACCCTATACAAAGCCATACACACTCATACACACGTATCAAACGAGCCCCGTGGGTCAGTAGAAGACATTTATCTGGATTGCTATTCACCGCCCCCTTTTTCCTAGTCACCGCCCCCTAAAGGGCTGAAAAAATACAAAATTGCCCTTTTGAATTAAATTTTTTATTTAAAGTCCTTTTCCAGACAACAATTTTCATATAGCAATTAAACATTCAAATCAGACTCAAACAAAACAAAAAAAAAACGTTCAAATCGCAATCAAACATTCAAATCAGACTCAAACAAAACAAAACAAATTAACGTAAAATTCGTTCGTACGAATGTGAATTATCGAACTTGATTCGATCACGCGCGAAAAAAGTCCCGACCGAAAAACAATCTCGTCTTTTCGGGTCGTACCGAAAAATAATTTCGGCCATATCAAGGTAGGACCGAAACAGTATTTCGGTCGTACCTTGAAGAGGCCGAAAAAACATTTGGTCGTGATGGTCCCGACCGAAATTGTGTTTCGGTCGTGACTGTTCCGACCGAAATTATGTTTCGGTCGGAACTGTTATGACCGAAAATTCATTTCGGTCGGATCCGCCCGGGCCGAAAAAAATATTCGTCCGGCACCTATAGTGGCCGAAATTTCTCTTCGGCTATGTATATATATATTTTTTAATTCGATTATTTAATTAGATTATTTAATTAGATTATTTAATTGGATTATTTAATTAGATTATTTAATTGGATTATTTAATTAGATTATTTAATTGGATTATTTTGTATTATTTAATTCGATTATTTAATTACAATATTTAATTAGATTATTTAATTCGATTATTTAATTGGATTATTTAATTAGATTATTTAATTGGATCCGCCCGGGCCGAAAAAAATATTCGGCCGGCACCTAGCTATGTATATATATATTTTAATTCGATTATTTAATTAGATTATTTAATTAGATTATTTAATTAGATTATTTAATTAGATTATTTAATTGGATTATTTAATTAGATTATTTAATTGGATTATTTTGTATTATTTAATTCAATTATTTAATTAGATTATTTAATTGGATTATTTAATTAGATTATTTAATTGGATCCGCCGGGCCGGAAAAAATATTCGGCCGGCACCTATAGTGGCCGAAATTTCTCTTCGGCTATGTATATATATATTTTTAATTCGATAATTAGATTATTTTATTAGATTATTTAATTAGATTATTTAATTGGATTATTTAATTAGATTATTTAATTGGATTATTTTGTATTATTTAATTCGATTATTTAATTAGATTATTTAATTAGATTATTTAATTGGATTATTTAATTAGATTATTTAATTGGATCCCCGACCCGAAACCCGTCCGGTTATTTTTTCGTTATATATTTATATATATGTCATAATTGTTAATAAAAAGCTATGTAGTCCAATGGATAAATACTTTCTTTATCAAGTAGAGGTCAAGGGTTCAATCCCTAAATACTACTATATATGTTGAGTTTTTATAAATTACAATAAAAAAGAAAAAAAATGAAAAAGTGAAAATTAATCGGGTCTGGTGGGCCGAACTGAAATTTCGACCGGGCCGATGCGGGCCGAACTGGAATTTCGGCCGGGCCGGTGCGGGCCGGATTGAAATTTCGGTCGGGCCTGTGCGGGCCGAACTGAAATTTCATTTCGGCCCGTGCACAGCCCGGTCGAAAATTTCATTCGAATTTCCTTATTGATCGTTCGAATTTATTTGTGTATGTAGTTTTCGGTATTTCGTACCAGAATTATTAGTTAGTTTTTTCTTTTTAAATTGATTTAAATATCATAAGGGCAAAAACGTCTTTTTTCAGCCCTTTAGGGGGCGGTGACTAGTAAAAGGGGGCGGTAAATAGTAACTCCCGACAATTATTTGAGACCAATATCATACCATTGATGGTGAAAATGGGGTGCGAATAAACAGTGTAAGGGTCACTATGAGAAGTATGCAAACATAAGGTACCAAAATGTAATTATCGTCGAAGGGGGCTATTAAATATATCAGTGTTGAGAGCGAAACGGAAGGTAGTTGAGAAAATACTGAGTGAAAACTAAAGAAGAAAATCGAAGGGCCATGGAAAGTGGCTCCGCCGAATCTTCGCCGAGCGGTTCTACGAATCAGACGACGGCCAGCGAAACATCCAAGTTACTCGAGAACCTTCCCTCTCGTGGCTTCTTTTCCTCGTCCACCATCTCCACGAATCAGGCATGTGATTAAGTTGTCACATTTGCACTAACAGCCTTGGTTATCGACATTTGTAGCTTGTTTTCTCAAGAGTTGTTTTTCTGTGTCTCTGAGTTGAGAGTGCTGGGATTTTCTCTTGCGTGTTGTTGGAACGCATTTTGTAATTGAGGAGAATTTGGAGGGTTTTGTGTCATCCTTTTGAGGCGTGGAAGCTTTTGTTGGTTGTTGGAATTTTTTGTGGGTTCTCTCTGAGTAATAGTGATGATGAGAAATAAGGTGGAGAATGGGAATTTGGTGAGGTTATTTTACCTGTGACCTGAGTGGTTAAGAAAATTGGAAGAATGAAGTGGAGTAAACTTCTTTGGTTGTAATGTGTTCTATTTATTATTGAATTGCTTTTCGTGAACAAGACCTGACGGCACAGCAAAAGCATATCTTTTTTCGTAGTTTAGCAGAAACCTTTTACAGGTTGTTATAGCCATTTATCTGAGAATCTTGCATTTGATCTTTAAAAGGAACGAAGTAGTATCTTGCTGGGCATTTGTTATTGGTACTATTTTAGACGAGTTCATTTTTCGGCAAGGTGTCCTGTGGTCACTGCTCTGATGTGTTTGTCGATGATGACTAACACAGTGATGTCAAGTGGCGAAATGATTTGTTATTGGACGTTCAAAGTTTTCACTTTTCAGTTCTGATGAAGATTTTGGGGTTTTGTCTATTTGTAATGTGAGCTTAATAAATCATTGTCTTGTTTGTCGGGATGCTTTCACTTGGTTTGGTCAATAATTTCCTTCGAAATGCATATGCAGCACCTGTCTATTCGCACTCAGTTTCTACTTTATGCAGGGGTCAATGCGAGTCTACATATGTGACCACGATAGGTGTCCTCCAGGTATCTACTCCGTGTTTTGCTCAATCGTCTTCCTCCACTTGAGATGTGTACTGGATAAATTTTACACAGTTGATTTGTCCGCACGTTTTAAACGAAGAATATTGATTCTCGGCATGGATATGATGGAATGATCGTATTTGACTCATGACGATCATTTTGATTTCTTTTCTCGTCAGTTTACACTGCTTTGAAGATGTTTGGCAGTATACGGATTGAATTGTGTTGTACTTTCTTGAAATGCTTGTTGTATGTGTTATTCATCCTCGTCAGACTTAGTAAGTTCTTTTCTCCGTGAAACTTTCCATATCAGAGGATCAGTATATAAGGACAAACCAGAAAAATATACTGATCAGGTCCCTTTTGCTTCAAAATCAAAAGGAACGCAGTGCAAATCAAGGTGCTAGGAAACGGTAATATAACTACCTTGCTTCTTCTCTTTGTCATCGGTAATAAATGCATCACTGTTGGTTTTTATTGAATAATTTACTGCGGTTTCTATATTTCCTCCTGCTTACGTTAATTACTTTCAGGGCTGCTGAGAAAACTCTGGATAAGGCCGCTGGAAAAAAAGCCATGGTAGGCACAAAGCTTGCTTCTTCTGAAGGTTCAATATGCACCCTTTATCTTGTTCGGTTTTCATCATACTTGGATACTCAACAAACTCGCACGCTACTGACTCTTTACGCATAGTATTCGTCCAACTTGATTTTGATTAATTCATGCAGAAGCATCATCTTGCATGCAAGACATAGATCTTTCTCTCTTGACTGTAGAGAGACTCCGCACTATGCTCAGGGAAAAGGGTCTGCCCGTGAGAGGAAGAAAGGCAAGTTCTCCATTATAATATGTGATTCCACATTCAACTTGAAGATATGTCCTTACCTTAGTCTTCATCCCATTTTTAACTTAAAACGTCATTGCGAATGTCAAGATTCCTACACATGCCACACGCGTTCTTCACCTCGTTCTTTGAGTTTCTGAAATGCAGCAATTTCGTTTCGTATTTGTCAGGACGAGCTGATTGCCCGCCTGAGATCGGAAGGCTAAATGCTGTTTGGACATTTGGGATCCACACATACAATAGCTATTGTATGTGATGTATGATATCATGCTTTTGATTCTGACTTGAACTGAATTGTCTGAAATGCTTCTCTTTTGGAAATTTACTGAAATGGATTGTCCTCATTTGACATGTATATCAATGGGGCTTTCTCAATGTTTCATGAGCAAAATGAAACTACACATGTAAGCAGTTTGAAATAATTCCCATCCCATCACCACTCATTCGTCGCCCTCGTCGTCCTCCGTAAAAGCACTAGCGGGAAAAGACCTTCCTATCCCCATCGGCGTCTTGAAATAAATACTCTTCTTCTTCTTCTCCTTTTCCTCGACTGACATCTCGACTAGTGGGACCCACATCATGAGCTGCTTTGTCCTGACGCCGGTCACCTTCTTCATCTTTCCCTTCTCTACGTACGCCGTGACCTCAGCGTCGTACTTAACCAGCGTTTTCGTCTTTACGAAGAAGTGTTCGTATGGCGCTTTCTGCTTCATCCATACGAAGCCGGTCTCCCATACGAGTCCGCATTCTTCGAGGTCCTTCAATGGCAGAACGCCTTTTGGGAAGCCGAGTTCTTGCAGTAATTTTAAGGAGTGGTTGTAGCAGTTTTCTGGGCCGTGGACTATCTCTGCGTTCGCTCGTTCTTCGACGGCTGCGGACATTGTAGTAATCCTTTTTCTGGGAAGTTTTTTTGGGTTCGATCGTAATGTTACAGAGAAGTATGTGAATTACGAAGGGAGATGAGATATGCTATATATATGTGTGTGAATAAGAGAAATAGATGTGCATAGTTTTCATTTTCTTATGGTTGTTCATCAGTGTCGATGGGAGTTGAACTACATTTTCGTTTCAAGTTGTTTAACAAACAGCAAAAAAGACACTATACCACGTTATGTGATTGTCTTGATTACCCCTGTCGGGGAAAATTGGGCCTTTCGGCCTTAAATTGGACTGCAAACCAAACCATTAACATGGGACATCTCATGTAATAATTGATGTGTAATCGGCCTATAGGTAACAGATCTTCAACACAAACTAAACCCAAACAAAAAAAAAAAAAAACGGTTTTAAGGGCTGTTTTTCAAGATTGATTAGCAAGTACTGCTACCATTACAGAGCACATTTAAGACCATGAAGAGGAGCTAAATAAACAAGGATAACATTGCCTATCGATGTATTCTCAAGTCTCATCGTAGATTGATTTAAAGATGTTTGTGAATTCAAGCCATGCCTCCACTTGTTGCTGTTCGAATAATCTGGAATATAACTGAAGGAAGACAAGAAGAGGAGAACCCAGCAAAAATAGCTATAAGCAAACTATACATGAAAGCGAAAACGGATTGTTATTAGCTAGCTGAGAATAAAACTAATCAAATGAGATGAAGGGTGAAGGGTACTTACAAGATCCGACAACAACGAATACGAAGAACCCGAGCACTATGGGCCCCACGGGATACGAACTTCCTTTCTTCTTCGTTGATTCGCCTCTCCTGTTTGAGTTCTTTTCGAACTTCATCACCTTCTTATCGGCCAAACGTTTTGAGGTCGTCTGAAAAACCCAAAAGAAAACGATATCGACTTTTTGCCTTGCTGCTTGAAGGAAAAATGAATAACCTGCTATAGTTGTTCAGCACTTCTAAACCATTGAAAGATCAACCTCAGTACTTAATAGTGATAGTCACATAATAAACAAGTATAGACTAAGAACATCGATTTGTTCCCTTTCCAGTAACAGCTTTTTCAACAGTATTACAGCTTGATTAACAGCAGCGAAGAAACTTCAGTTCTTCTCAGTTTCATGTTAAACAGCTAAAATATCATATTTCAAGCGTAGACTACGAAGTAGAATAAGCACCCATAGATGGCGTACGAACATGATTCATGGGATCACCAATCGAAAGCGAACTTATTTCGCCCAAATTTAACGAAATGAAGAGTTTTATCAATTACTGATCAAATCAATCATCGACTGCACAGTAATCGAAATCAACGAGTCGAAAACACGACGAATAACAATAGAAAACTGAGACTCTTGATTGGAAAATCATCTTTCGAAAGATCTATTTACCATCTTTCGGCCAGAAATTTGCGAGTTGGAAAGCTGTTTTTCGATCACTTCCGTAGTTTTGCGAACTGATTTTAATTGATTAACAATTTGGCAATTTCTTGTCGGTTAAACCGAAGCAGTACAGTAACTACTTCCCTACCGTAAAACGGGTCGGGTCGGTGCGGGTTGGATAGGATAGTTTCACATTCTAATATTTTAGTGTGCAAATTACGAGTCAGTCTCAATTGATATTTTAAATTAGAGATAAGAACCCACGTAACTTTCATTTATAGATAAGGATCCAATTGAAATTTCATTTAGCGAAAGAGACCCATATGTTACCACAGACCATGAAGTGTTACCATAGACCCATGAAGTGTTATCACAAACCCATGAAGTGGTACCACAGACCGTGAAGTGCCACGACAGACCCATGAAGTGTTACCACAAACCCATAAACCGTTACCAAAGACCCATGAAGTAGAGCGGTTAAAAATCGACCCGACACGAACCGCACCCGAAAATAGCAGGTTCGAATTAGCATTTTTGACCTGTTTACGTAAATGGATAAACTCGAATCTAACCAATTATTAAGTGGGTCGGTCAGGTTAGGGTTCGGATTTTCAACCCGAAATCAGCCCGTTTATCAACCCATTTAACACGAATAATATATTATTAAAATATTATTAATATAGTTAAAATAAAAAGGATTAGTTTATGAGGTGTTAATTTATGTTTTCGCCTTTTTCCCTATATAATCATTTGATTTTATTTGACTTTTTAGCAAAAATGGATCTTATTCCTATACTCGATAAATTATGCAAAGATGTCAAGAACATAAGGGTGGGAGATCAAATGGAAGAGAGTATGGTTGAGAGTTCGAGTCAAATATCATCGGCTTCGGTTAATACCTGATGACCATGAAATAATTTGCAGAGTATTTAAGTATTGAGACTTTTGTTATTTGGAACTTTAATTGTCTCTTAGTTATGATTTATGATATTTTTTAGAAAAAAAAAAATTGATTAGTTCTTTTTTTTAATATCTGTCAATTTTGTTATTTCTTTCTTTTCTTTTTGTAATTTTAAACGGGTTGGCGGGTTAGGTTAGGGTTAAAGCAGGTTGTGTTTGAGTTTGATTTTTCAACATGTTTAAGTGAACAGGTCATCAGGGTTGAAGTTTTCAATCCGTTTATTAAACGGGTTGAACTCGAAGGTGACCCAACCCGACCTGTTTAACACCCCTACCATGAAGTGGTATTGGGACTCATGAAATGTTTCTGAAAAACTGGGTCCTTAAAACTATGAATTTTCTGACATGGGTCTGAATTCTAATTGAAACTTAAATGGGCCTGAGACGTAAATGCCCCTATTTTATTTACCTTTGCTATGTCCAATATAATATATGTATGACCTTTCTAAATTGTTGTCATATACGAACAATTCTCATTACACTCTAAGTTTGATACGTAACATTGAATGTTTTAATACTCTAACAAACTAAGTAGCTATAAGTGGCTTTTCGCCCATAGATTCTTCGGTGATATAACGTTATTTGGTCGATTGAAATTCGAACTAAATAGAGAAAAACGACTATAACGAGAATTTAAAGTCTAGCAACTAGGAGTGCATAAATAAATTAAATATCATAAATCTTGGAGGACCACAACTTTTTTTCTCCTTATTTTTTTTTGTTCCTTTCATTTATCATCACTGAACATCCACTCGCATTATGGCCAACCATTCAAAATTCCACGTCAGAAATATAGGAAGAGGCAAAATAATATCATCGTATGTGTTTCGTATAATTAAAATTCGATTAATCGCTAGTACATAACTAATTACTGCACAATAGTAACAACCATATATCGGCCATGACTAACTGTGCAACTAATATTCCAATAACCTATGCAAATATTAACATTCATAATACATGAAAATTTACTTATTTTTAATCTTATTTAAAACAAAGGGTATTTCCGACTTTTCACCGTGGCCCTGCTCTATAAGGATGATTGCTCCGTGCATTCTGTCCATATACTAAAGAAAACTAACCCTTAAAAAACTAATTCACAAACGATACTCTCCGCCGCCATATCTCCGCCGTCGCAGTCATGGCTACCGCCGCCCGTCCATCGCCGGCCACCACCATCTCTTCCGCCCACCACCACCCCAATCACTCGTTTCCCAAATTAACCCTACCATTTCCTCACCATTACCACAACCAGCGCCGCCGCCGTCCCCTCCGTATCTCCAATGTCCTCTCCTCGCCTTCCCCAAACAAGCAGCAAACCCAAACCCTAACCAAAATCGAGGAACCTTCAGCCGAGCCCTTCGTCTCCCGCTACGCCGCCGACGAGCCGCGGAAGGGGTGCGACGTCTTGGTGGAAGCGCTGGAGCGCGAGGGCGTGACGGACGTGTTCGCGTATCCAGGCGGCGCGTCCATGGAGATCCACCAGGCGCTGACGCGCTCGCGCGTGATCCGAAACGTCCTGCCCAGGCACGAGCAGGGCGGCGTCTTCGCGGCGGAGGGATACGCCCGCGCGTCGGGAAAGCCCGGCGTTTGTATTGCGACTTCGGGGCCTGGCGCCACCAATTTGGTCTCCGGCCTGGCCGACGCCATGCTCGACAGCGTGCCGCTCGTGGCGATTACCGGCCAGGTGCCTCGCCGGATGATTGGGACCGACGCTTTCCAGGAAACGCCAATCGTTGAGGTGATAATATTTCCTGAAAATTTTTCCTCCGATTTTGTATAGTTGGGCTTCCAGATTAGGTTTTGCTTGCTAAACCAAGCTGATTTGTGAAGTAGTTTTCTTTCATTTTTTCCCCTCCGATTTTGTCCAATTGGGCTTCATCAGCTGATTGAATCAAAATCGAGCTAAAATCAAGCTCGGATTAGGTTTTGCTCGGCTAAAATCAAGCTGCTTTGGGAAGTCGTTTTCTCTCATTTTGAGCACAAACATGGTCAATCTGACATGAATTTTACTACCAAATTACCTCCATTAACAGGTAACTAGGTCAATCACCAAGCACAACTACCTCGTCCTCGACGTAAACGACATCCCAAGGGTTGTCAAAGAAGCATTCTTCATCGCAACCTCGGGCAGGCCAGGGCCTGTCTTAATCGATATCCCAAAAGACATTCAACAACAAATGGTAGTGCCTGATTGGGACCAAGAGATGAGACTAGGAGGATACCTATCGAGATTGCCTCGCCCGCCGAACGAACCATTGTTAGAACAAGTGATTAGGCTGATCTCAGAGTCAAAAAGGCCCGTCCTTTACGTGGGCGGTGGATGCTTAAATTCCAGCGAGGAGTTGAAAAAGTTCGTCGAGCTCACTGGGATCCCGGTAACTAGCACATTGATGGGCTTGGGCTCGTACCCTTGTTCAGACGAAGAGTACTCACTGCAAATGCTGGGAATGCATGGGACAGTATATGCCAACTACGCCGTCGATAAGAGCGATCTTTTGCTGGCCTTCGGCGTACGATTCGACGATCGTGTGACTGGGAAGTTAGAGGTGTTCGCCAGCCGTGCTAAGATCGTCCACATAGACATCGACTCGGCTGAGATTGGTAAGAACAAGCAGCCCCACGTAGCTGTCTGCGCAGACGTTAAGTTGGCTCTGAAAGATCTGAACAGAATGTTGGCGAAGAAAGTCGGCGGTGATAAGGGAAAGAGCTCCTTCGACTTCTCCGATTGGAGAGCTGAACTGAAGGAGCAGAGGAGAGAGCACCCATTGAGTTTCAAGACTTTCGGAGAAGCCATTCCGCCCCAATACGCCATTCAAGTGCTCGACGAGCTGACCAATGGGAACGCGATTATTAGCACTGGCGTGGGCCAGCATCAGATGTGGGCCGCACAGTTCTACAAGTACAACAAGCCAAGGCAGTGGCTGACCTCGGGCGGGCTCGGGGCGATGGGCTTCGGGCTTCCGGCCGCCATAGGGGCGGCTGTGGCCCGGCCCGATTCGGTGGTGGTGGACATCGACGGCGACGGAAGCTTCATCATGAACGTCCAGGAATTGGCCACCGTTAGGGTTGAGAACCTCCCAGTGAAGATCATGCTTCTGAACAACCAGCACTTGGGAATGGTGGTTCAGTGGGAGGATCGTTTCTACAAGGCTAATAGGGCCCACACATACCTGGGAAACCCGGCTAGGGAATCTGAGATTTTTCCCGACATGTTGAAGTTCGCCGAGGCTTGCGATATACCGAGCGCCCGCGTGGCGAGGAAGGAGGATTTGAGGGAGGCGATACGAAAGATGCTCGATACGCCTGGACCTTACTTGCTTGACGTTATCGTGCCTCATCAAGAACATGTCTTGCCTATGATTCCCGCCGGCGGTGGGTTCAATGATGTTATTACAGATGGAGATGGGAGGACTAAGTACTAGAGAGGATGATGGAGATAGAGTGAGTCTTCTTCCCTTTTTTTATTACTTACCAGTTTTAGTTGGTTGTTTCTCTCTTGCAAGAACTTTTCTTGTACTAGTGTTTGTTGGTGTATTATATATGTATTCTGTTGTGTTGTTGCCTGACTTTTTTTTGATGGGTTATCAGATATGTTGTAGTTTTCTTGATGCTTCTTCTCCAAGCTTAAGATACATGAGCCATGTAATTTGTGTTAGCAGTAGTAATTTACAAGGATTTGTGTGAGGAAATAAATTGTAAGAAATGAAGGATGAGACGACACGGGATTTAAGGAATTAGTCGTTGGTCGAGCTCGACCTTGTCGTGAGAGAAGACCTCATGTCGACGATAGCCGAAGGATCAGCTCCCAATTTTACAGCCTCTTTGCCCGCTTGTAAGAACCTCGAAACAGCGCCCCTTACGTACTCGTAACCTTCTCTTACATTCATCTTGTTCTTCCCAACATCGTCTTCTGGCAAGAAACTGCTTCGAAGATGGTCGCCGTTCAAAACAGCAGCTAGCTGAACCACTTCGCTCTGAAACTCAGACAATTCCCTGTTTTCATCTGCCGTGGAGCTTCTCAACGGAGCTACGTCGGGCAGTACCTCTGCCAAAGAAAACGAATCACCTCATTCTAACAGTGGTTTCTCATTTGGTAACAACGATGTGTTTTCGAAGCTCTTTACCTGGGCAATCTGTTCTTGGAGATGTCAGAGAGATGACTCGCTCGAACGTCCCAGCCCAGGCGTCTCTATGCGTCAGGAAATTCGACGAAAGGTTGAATATCTTCTTTATAGTCGCCGGGATTGACGAGTGCTCGTACTCCGATTCTGGCGTTGGACCCTCGGGCTTAGTCATTACTGCACGCAATCATAGTGCTGTAATAATGAGCATTCAACTTCAAGCCTCCAAAATCCGATCTTTCACTCAATAACTTCGACGTTAGAAAACAGCAGTCATCAATTAAGCACGAGAAAGAAGAAGATCTTCCAAGCTTATTAGCTGTTAATTACCAGTCCCTTTCTTGATCCAAGGAGACGCCATGATCGTCGGCACGCGAACGCCCAGGCGATCGAACTTGAAGAAGTAAGGCGAAGGGCCCGTATTTCCATCTGGGTTAGGAACACCGACGTACGGCGTCCGAACATGGTCGTAGAATCCACCATGTTCGTCGTACGTAATGACCAAGAGCGTCTCGTTCCACTGCGGGCCAGCCCTCAAGGCTTCGTACACCTCCTTCGCCAGCTTCTGCCCGTTTGCCACGTCGTGCGATGGGTGGTCGTCGTTCGCCGGAAAACCCATCAGATCGAAGTACCTCGGCTCGATCACGGTCAGGTTGGGCAGCTTCCCACTTCTAGCATCCCTCTTGAACCTCAGATCGTACGGTCGGAACTTGGACACGTACTTGAGCTTCCTCAGATTCCTGTAGAACAGAGTGGTGGGTATGTTCTGAAAGTAGATCCCAAAATCGAGGCCGTTTTCGTGGACGGAGTCGAAGATGGTCCTCTGAGGGTATCCGCCGGCGAGCTGCCTCTTGACGTGGCTCGTCGAGCCGTGGGAGGTCGCCGAGTAGACGAAGAGGCGATTGGGCTGCGTGGGCCCGGGGATTGAGCTGAACCACCGGTCGAAGACGGCGAACTCGCCGACGAGGCGAGCGTAGACGGGCACGCTCTCGGGCTTGAAGCCCCTCATGACGGTTTCGGACATGCTGGGGGACACGGTGAGGGCCTGCTGGACGAAGCCCGACATGGTGGGGACGGTGAGGTTTGCGCCGCCGAAGACCTGCTCCTCGACGGCCTCGAAGGAGTGGGCCGGGTCGGAGTCGACGTAGTCGGCGCCGTCGGTGAAGCATATTCCCGGAGAGGTCCGGTCGGAGGAGAAGTAGTTGCATTCTTCGCCGGTGACGCCGTCGATGGATGGGTTGACGGATTTCTTCATCCACCCCAGCATGTGGTCGAAGGATCTGTTCTCTAGGACTAAGACGACGATGGTTTTGATGGGATTTTGATGGGCTTGTAAGAAAATGGAGCTGAGGAAAAGGAGGAGGAGGAGAATCGTCCTCATTTTGGAAGCTTTGATCGAAGAAGAAGAAGAAGAAGATGATGATGATAGTAGTAAGGTTAGCTCAGCTCAGTGCTTTTTTTTTTCCTTTTTCTTTTTGTGGTGGAAAGTGACTGTACTATGGAGACAAGGGAGTGATATTATATGTTTATTATATATATATATGTATTTAGTGGTGATTCCATTTTGATTTTGGTGTGATGGTTTGTGGTGAAACGTGTCTGTGTGTGATTTGCGATGGTGGTGAGGATTCGCTGCCATTTTTGTTGGTTATTAGTTCTGTGCATGCAATGCAATGTTGGGTAAAGTTCAGTGTATGAAGAAACCGACGTTGTTATCTCTTGATTACAGAAATGAATAGTGTAAGAAAGAAAAAGAAGAGTAATTGAATTGAATGCAGTGTGTGTAAGTGTGTGGCGCACCACGTGATTTTAGGACGACAACTGTTTTGTGCTGTATTCATTCCCCCACAACTCCACTCGCAGAATTTTGTCCGCTAATATAATATTTATTATTTAGTTCTCATCAGAAGAGATACTTTTCTTCAGCTATGGATAAAGAATGCCCACGTCCTTTTTTATTTTTTTACTTTATTGCAAGTATGATCTAATTAGATTTCTCTGTCTGTTTGTGAATTGTGATGACTAATCTTACTTTATATCCCTTCAGTTATGGACATTCTTTTTCTTTTATTTCCGACAAACAAAGCACCTACGATAATTACGCTAATTATCGATTAATATATAATCAAAGAAGTGACTCGTGATATATAAAAAAAGATACTAAACCGTAAGGTTTAAAGCACTTTGCGAAAAGACTTCAGTTTCTTTTTTCTTTTTTTCTCTCTTTTTTTTTTATCCTTTTGACCAAGACAAAGATTGACGCACCGACAAAATAGATCACACAACCTAAAAACCTGAACATTACTTATTATCTATTTAGAGTTCACATCGTAATATGATGGTTGGTACAATATCGAAAGTCCCACATTGTCCTCATATCTATTACAATACTGCTCAACAAAAGAATAGATAGATCATCAACTGTTTCAAGTCCTTTGCATTGATGAATCAACACGTCTTATTGTTTTTCTTTTGCTTCTTCATCATCATCTCAAGAAGATAGAAAAAATGTTACATATAAAATCAATTTCCACCATTTACCTGATATATACTCAATTTCCAGTTCGTCTTAAGAAGGCGTACACGCCTAGACCGGCGACTAGTGCAGCCCCAGCAGCTACTGCGCTGTAAGCCGAAGCCCAATCATCGGCTTGAGCATAGTCCAAATTTCCCGAGCCCGAGCCTCTCCGTCGTGGAGTTCCCGAATAATCTAGATGTAATCTTAGTCCCTGTTTTAGGTATTTTGCAATGAATCCATAATATATATCATTGATTCACTATACACTTATTCAAATATATACCTCTCTACATATACTACTGTGAGAGAGAGAGATATATATAGGAAAACTTATGAAATACCTTCCAACCAGCTTGCTTTGCATGTTCCACAGCTGCTTGGAGATCACTGTCTGTAGCTAGGACGACCTTATCGTTGTCTTCATCTTCGTACTGTATGTGTTTTTAAATTTGTAAGAAAATAAAGAAGTAACAAGCAAGTAAAAGCAGTTAGGAGATCAAATTATTTACCAGAATTTGTGGAACGTTGTTGCGGTCAATCTCACTTCCCAACCTCTGAAGAACTGATGTAATGAGACTTGATATATTTTGTGTTTCTGAATCCAAAAGCAAAGAAAAACGGCAAAAAACGGTTAGGACCTGGAACTTACAGTTCGTGACAGCAAGGTGAAGGTGTTTTAATAGTGTTATGGGAACATTGTAAGAACGCACCGCATATAAACCTATGCATTCTTCCTTTCCTGTCTTGAATCTTGAAAGCAAAAGCATTAGGCATGTTCGAAGAGGGATAAGGAAGAGATTGGCCAGTTTCCCCACCATCAGAAACCAACTTCAAGGAATTATCACTGGGAAATGATAAAATTATGTGAAGAAGTTAGCACCAAAACTAAATTAACGTATCCATGTCTCGGGCGCAACCTTCGAGTGTCTTCTTCATCATCTGGAGTTAACGCCATTGCTGAATCCCAGAAAGTTTGCATCAAACTGTTTGCAGCTTCACTGCTAACTCCAGTAGTGTTACCAACCTGTGAAACTAAAATCAGTTAGAAGATGAATCGGAATGAAGTATGGTGATTAGTGAAGCATAGATCAAATTAGTGTGCATACATATAAACCTCCTTTTTAAATACTTAAAATTCAACCATTTACACTATTATAATTCTTACAGCCGTTGAGATGGATCACTCACCGTTGCAATAGCAGCATGAGTGATATGAAGCACATCCACAACAGCTACAACGAGTCCATCTAACCACGCAATAGTAAGTGTAGTATGTTCGGTGAAAAAACAGAACCATTCATAGAAAGATCCATATAGAGGTATTACTACCTCTATCAACAACAGGAAGGTGTAAGAATTTTCCATCATGCATAATATGAAGAGCATCAACAATTGGGGCATCAATTGTACCACATTCTGGATTTGGAGTCATCACCTGGACAATTAATCGAACGAAAAAATTAAATGTCGTATTTATAATATGCAATAACTCATGGAAAAAGATTATGCCTAGTCAAGGAAGTTGATTCTATTCTCTAAAGCAACTAAAGAAACTAGTTCGAGCAATTAGGTTATTAAATAGAAAGTGTGACTCATTTCAAAGAGGATATATATCTAAGTAGAGAAAGAGTGGGAACTGGGAAGACATACTTTCTCAACAAGTGTAGAATCTGGAGGAAGGTCTTGAGCTATGACTCTCATCAACATATCCTTTGAACTGGAGAAGTGTATGAGTCAGAACTTCATTACATAAATTTTTTTCATAAAACAGAAATCTAAACCATTACAGAAGCTTACGTTAGTATTCCCCGAGGTTTATTTTCTACTGTTACAATTGCACAGCTTGCCCGATACTCGAGCATCTTTTTTGCAGCAACTAGGACTGTGTCACTTGGATCCACTGTTACAATTCTAATGAAGACGGGAGCATAAGGCTGATTGCAATCTTATTTTAGAGAAATAACCTTTAGGCGAACACCAGACTCATATATAACAAACAATGCATGTAAGAGCAAGTGAAAGATATTACCTACTTTGAATTCTCTGTGATGATGGTAGACAAGCATGGCCTGAACATCCGGTCTTTAAGTGTCTCGATGAATGAGTTAGGGCCTGAAACACCATCCATTTTAACTCGCCAATCACGGGGACGGGGATGCAAAGGCAGAAAATTGTGGGAAGAAAACAGCCTAGATTCTAGGGGGAAAATATTTAGAAGCAAGTAATCCACAAACCAGAGACTGATGCGCCCCAGTGCTTCTCAACACCTTCAACAGCTGCAGCAATAGCCTTACCCTTCTCAGCCGCCCTCTCCATGCGAGCGATAGCATCGTACAAGCACTTTGTTATGTCAAGTAGAGAAATAACCTCTCCATTCTCGACAACAGGTAAGTGTCTAAATTTCCCTGCGTATGAGTACAATGTTAGTAGAGAAATCATCTGAAAAAACAAGTACAGGGTTCATATAAATGTGGATAACCTTGAACCATCTTTTGCAGGGCTTCCACTGCAAGAGAGTCGGAGAGTACAAATACTGGGTTTCTTGTCATAACCTTCGAAACAGTTGTTTCCTCGAGATTTACTTCACGAGCAATGACTCTTAAGGCTATATCCTGAACTTCAAAAAGAACATGGAACGTAAGTAGACATGACGAATTTGGACAATATATAAATAGTTGTGCAATTAATATCACGATATACCTTATCCGTTAGGATTCCACATAACAATGCATTCGAATCGGTCAGCAACAAGGCGTCGACCCTACGTGCGGCCATCCTCCGACACGCTTCACTGATACTTGTGGTCTCAGGTACCGTCAAAGCTCTCGAGAGCCTTAACCTCTTCACTGTACGGTCTCCCCTATAATAATGATGGGGAAAGCATATCAAATACAATGTATCAGTATCAGCACAAGAATTTCGGTTGCACAATTTTCTCATTCTTTACAAACTTCAGTAAAAGCAGGCCTAATTAACTTGCAGATGACGTATCTATCACATCCTCTTTTTTAAGTCAGAAGATTTATTTCAATGTTCATATTCATGACCAGTAGATAGCTATATAAATTTATATTCAACCCACGACTCAAACAACAACAAATGCATAAAAGCTCGACTTCTATAGGGTATATGCAAGCACTCCATAATTGAAACATTTCTAGCATGAAAGATAAGCTGGCTCTGCGTTGAATATTAATCACCTAGCTAGATCTATCTAATAAGACGTCTGAAACCAAACACATAAAAACTCTAAATGCAGAAAGAAAAGTTACGCACATCGAGCGAGAATTGGACAGAGATTTCCGATGGGACAACGAATCAGCGGCGTTTTCAGATTTCCTGTTGGTTAAATTGGCCGACGACATGCTCCTCCGAGACGATGATCCACCTCCTTGACTCGTCGTCATTTTCTACGTATCAAACATTCACAAAAATCAGGGAAATAATTTCCTACAACATGGAAAAAAACAACAACGCACACAAAAATACAGCCATTACCTGGTTTGATTACGGTGTATCTAGCGCCAAGAAATGACGATTTTGGCGGGTCAAAGGGAGGATAGCTTCGTTTCTTTTTTGTTATTATATATTTCCGTTTCACTTTTTCGAGTTAAATGTAATAAATAGTCCACTTTTCCTGGAGAGAATAGAGAGAGAACGTCCTTTTATTTTTAAGATTTTAATTGGTTCAATTTATTTGTGCGGAGTCTATTGAGTGAGCCTTTATGCGACGCTAAAACATTACGAAAGTCCATTTACAAAAGACGTTATTGTATGATAACATAGTCACGAATTTGTATGATAAATAATACAAATAGCTTTAAAAGAGGAATTTTATGGTGCTCAACTTACGTGCTCAACTTACCTTACGTGGGCACCTGTCGAGTGGCACTGATTCGTGCCATGTCGACATGCCACATCAACATAAGATGATATTTGCATTAATTGGCACGTTCTAGGTACCATTGGTCGACCCCTCGTTCGCTAATGCGGCGTGTTTGCGGCTTTATGTGGCACATGTTATGGGGCATTGATTTTGTGTGCGTAAACATGATACATTAGCGTCCGGGGGTCGACCAATGGTACTTAGAATGTGCCAATTAATGTCGCATATCATCTTATGTTGATTTGACATGTCGACATGGCACGAATCAATGCCACTCGACAGGTGCCCATAAGGTAAGTTGAGCACCATAAAATTTTTAAGTTACCAATTCAAAATAAAAGTCCGAGAAACAGCATATAGTTCGCATTATTTATATATTGTGGCTCGCTATGGAAGAGGTAGACATTCTTTTTCATTAAAATTGTAGCTAAGAACAACATCACATGGAGTAAAAGAAAAAAGAACATAAAAATAACGCCATATTATGGCACAAATCTTAATTGAAAAATGTATGTTTTGAGAATTAATAAAATCCACGGGCAAGTATAGTGTTATGCACATCACTTAATTGTTGTTACTGAAAGAAAAAAACAGAAAATTCCTGAAAAAAAGATGCGCGCTAAGTACACCCTCGCATCGAACCAAAATTTTTCAAACCCCAAAATTTGTCCCCGCCTTTTAGACCCTAAAACAACAAAATTGAGCTGAGCCCTAATTTCTCTGTTCAATCACAGTTCATTTTCTCTCGATTAGCCCTCTGATTTATATTCAATCACTGTTCGTTGGCTGTGATAAGATTCTCGGCCACCGTCCTTGCAATCGGAACCAACAAGCGAAACGCTGAATTTCAAGTCGCGGTTTTTCGTGCGACAGTTTCTTGGAATAATAAATAGTTGCTGATATAATGGCTGCGGAGGGAGAAACGATTGGGGAGAAAGAGAAGCTCGAGGAAGATCCAGTTGAAGTTAAAGATGAGAAGAATGAAGCACAGGATAAAGAAAACGAAGGTAAAACAGGGGAAATTGAAGAAGGCGGGAAAGAAGAGGAAGTAAAAGAAGAGGGAATTAAGAGCGGGGATAAAGATGGGGAAGAGGAAAAGAATGAGGAAGATAGACCTGAAGAGGAATCTAAGGAAGAAGAGTTAATGGAAGAAGATGGTGTCGAAGATGAGAAAAGCGAAGGTGAAGAAAGTGGGGATGAGATCAAAGAAAAGGAGCCAGAGAATGAGAAGGGAGGGGAGGTTGGGCAGTTTTCCTCTCCAAGGCCAACGAGGGTGAGGAAGACTGTGGAAAGGTTCATGGTGGATGAGACACCCAAGTCCTCCTCACCCAAGCCCTTTACGATTGAAAAGGTACACACTTTCCGTTCTTTTTTTCTTTGTTAAATTTCTTTATAATCTTCCGGCTGTGGGTAGATCGGTGAGATAGAATTCTATACATCAGATTTTCTTGTGATTCTTGATGTGTTGTCATTATTCAATGGGGATTGATTGGATTTGAATTGAAGTTGTAGAATATAATTGTTTTGTGGCTGGATACCTACTAACAGATACATTGAGTTTCAAGGGTTCTGGTTTTCTGTGATGATTGAAAGCTAAAACATCTTAGTTGTTCATCACGTTGATACTATTGCAGTGTTTTTTTTTATTATTTAATGATATATGGCTGTAACTGAGCCATCACTTAGCACCGGACTTTATGTTGTGTGTTTGATTTTGTGGTGAACTCTTTATTTTTTGTTTTAACATTTATTTTTTGCCTTTATTATTTCATTGATGGCTCGGCCTGTTCAGGGATTATACAAAGTTTTGTATTGTTGCGTGCCACTAATACTATCACTTCTGTGGTTCAGGGTCAAGGTACACAGCTGAAGGATATCCCAAATGGTACAGTTTTTTTTTTTTTCTTTTCTGCACTTAGATGGGCTGTCTGTTTGAAAATGTTTGTATCCTGGAATTGGCTGTTCCCCTTGTTGCTTGTACCGATCTTATCTTGTCAATATCTCCCTTTAGCGTTGGGGTTGCATATTAATATCATCAATTATATGATCTGGAAGTAAGGTGTTTATTTTTATTTTTTTTTTTGTTATTCCAAAATCCAATCTACCGACGTGTGTATATTGTTGTGAGTTATGAGTTTAATTTAACATGTCTGTACAGAAATCTCTCTCTGACAGTAGGCTATATTGTTCTGTTGAAGCAGCTTATAGTACGATGCTGGGCTCACCCAATAACTTTAGTAAATGGTACTATAGTTTAATGTCTTATCAGATACACAGCAGTTGTGCTCTGCTCAACTTCGAAAAGTGTTGGCGGGTTGGCGGCGTTATTCATCTACCTTTTCCTACATTTTTTAACCGATCCCTGGCCAGTATTTTAACCCCGATTAGGAAAGGACCGGAGAAACTTTCTAGTTATGGATCGGATAGGCCAAGTTTCTTTCATCTGAATGCTAAGTAAAAATGGATAAAACCAATCTATTTGTCTATCTCTAATGTTTTTGAATTTCTGAATCTGCTTCATTGAGATATTTTTTCGTCATTTGGACATTTTACGATAAATTGTTTCACTTATTCCACTGCCGTGTGTTTTGCATTTGTCAGTGGCGTTCAAGTTGTCTAAGAGAAAGGCTGATGAGAACCTGCAGATTCTTCACAGTATACTTTTTGGCAAGAAAGCTAAGGTTTGATATGATACTTTATTTTTTACTCTGCCAATTGGTTTGTTCGATTTCAAGCATTTTTTGTGAAAATAATCATGAATTTTCTTGTTCAGGTGCAAACTTTGAAAAAACATCTAGGTCTCTTTTGTGGTTTCGTCTGGGCTGAGACTGAGAGTGAGGTATGTGTTGCTTTCTTCATATGCTTTCTCTTCTATTTGTTCAATCTTAACTAGGTGCTTGATCACGTTCAACTTCAAATGTTGTGATGTTGGAAAGACAACTGTTTTATTGCATCAGAACTCTAGAACAGCAAATTCCAACTGTGTGCCTAGGAATCTTTATTTTGAATCCGTTCGCTCACAGCTTTTTTACTTTGATGTCGGCAGAAGGAAAAACAGAGGAATAAGGTCAGGGAGAAGATCGACAAATGTGTGAAAGAAAAGTTGTTGGATTTCTGCGATATACTCAATATTCCAATCAATAAAACGACAACGAAGAAAGTAAGACCCCCCTGTTGATCCTATTATGCACTCAATTATTGACTATTAATCTCCATAATTATGTGGTCCAGGAAGAGCTCACTTCGAAGTTACTAGAGTTCTTGGAATCTCCATATGCTACAACAGATAATTTGCTTGCTGACAAGGAGAAGGTAAAGTTTCTCATTTTCATCTGCTTGTTGAATTTGAAATTTAGGTCGTTCTTGACAACTACATTGTTGAATTGGTTAACATCATGATATTCTTTTTTTTCAACACGTAAAGGGTAAGAAGCGTATGAGTAAGGGCTCAAGCTTAAGTTCCAATGCATCGGCAGGGAAGTCTACGAAGGTTCGAATTTGGCATATCTCTGTTCTCTTTTTTTCAGTAGTCTGCTCGGCCATAGCCTGAACTTTAGATTCTAGAGAACTTCTTTCAGTTTTTTAAGCATATTATTATGATATAAATCTGTTGCAGATAGCTGTGCTAGAACATAACACTGAGGTTGGTTAGACATGCAATGGTTTACCACCATGTCAATTATCTGTAGTTCCAATCCACTCTCTTTTCTCTGTCATGTAGAAACAAAAATTGGATTCCGAATCTGGAAAGAAGGAAAAGAATTCAGATGATGAAGAAAGCAATCATCAAATTGAGCCTTCAAAAAGTGAAGATGACAAGGAGGATGACAGCACTGGTAATAGATCAGAGAGTGAACATGAAAAAAATGACTCCGAGAAAGAGGCTGATGCAGATAACGATGCATCTGGAAAGAAGATTGTTGAGAAGAAGGGTTCTTCAAAGAAAATTACTTCATCTTCAAAGAAAAAGCCGAAAGAAGGCACTGATGTCAGTAATGCAAAGTCTAAGGCTACTAGCAAAGCAAACGCAAAATCCAGTAAAAACGTGGGTTCAGCATCCAAGAAGCGAGTCCCTGAAGCTGGACCAAAGGGTAAAACAGAGGCTCCTCCAGGTAAAAGACAAAAAGTTGAGAAGGAAACCGAGAAGCATCCAAGTTCACCAGCAAAGGGTTCGACTTCAAGCAAAAAGAAATCAAGCAAGTCGTCGAACAAAGGTTTGTGAACAAAATCTATTATGTTTGTGAAGCTTTAGCTCGACTTAGTGACTTATCACTTATAATGCGTTATTTATAACTTGAGATGACGCCGTGTAGAAGTTCATTTTAACATCTAAGTTGTAATCAGTAACAGTGATATCCTGACTGTACTAACTATCCAGATATATTTTAGTTCTCAAGAAAAGTGTCATGGAAACTTCATAATCACACATTGTTGTATCTCAGTTACATCACTTTTTTCTTACCAGGGGAAGGAACAAGTACCAAGAAGGTTAAAAAGACTAAAGAGCCCACTAGAGAAGAGATGCATGCTGTGGTTGCCGGCATACTGAAAGAAGTCGATTTCAACACTGTAAGTCGTAAATGTAACCCCTAGGTTGCTTATTAATGTATACATTTATTTTGGAAAATATCATCTAATACCTGGTTCTACTGATAATGCAGGCTACATTATCTGATATCCTCAGACAACTGGGTAAGTCATACCTCTGTTTACTTTTGGTCTTAGTCGTTTCGAAACCTGTACTATAATTTATAAATCTGGGTTTATTAATGTTGCTTTATACCTATTTCTTGACAATCTTTAATGCATGCTATGACGATGTTGATCAGGCGAACACTTCAAGGTGGATTTGATGCACAGAAAATCTGAGATCAAAGACATCATTACAGATGTAATAAACAGCATGTCCGACGACGAAGAGGAAGAAGAGAACGAGCGTGGAGATAACTCGGGTAATGAAGAAGAAGATGACAGTTAGATTCTTCTAACATCATCTTCTGTCGAATGAAATTTGGCTTCAAAAATCATAACTTGATTTAGATGCTGAAATGTTTGTCGTTTGAGTTTAGATTCTCTTTGGGTTATTTAATTTTTAGTACGTGAATTTTAACTGCTTCATGAGATTGTTGTTGATACCAATGAGTATGTCCTAACATTGCGAGCCTCCCTCGACTTTATTTATCTGTTGGACAATAATGTTGGGAGATATTAATTGATCCATCGCTTTTATAACGTTTCATTTGCTATTCACCTATTTCACTTTATGCATAATGCTATTGTACAACTACAATTGAAGAAATGTCACTCTATTTAGAGAGTGTATCACGGAAACTTTGCTATCAATTTTTTTTGTTAGATTTAGCTGATTTACCTTAGTTTTTATGTCGTACTAATTTAAGTTCAACAAGACATAAATCATATGCGATGTTAGGTCTTCAATATGGTCGTAAGTGTTGGGCGACCCTCATTAACTTCGACTATTTCCGTTTTCTTGAATATAATAATGTGCAAACTCAGGCCCCAAAGGATGTTTTAAGTTAGGATCAGGATCCTGTTAGAATTTTTTTTGGGTTCAGGATCCAATTTAGACGAAATTTAGAGATAAATACCTGGTGTTATTCAGTGTATATGAATTGGTATCGGACGATTATTTTGTGTTATCTCAGAACACAGAAATGGTGCTGCAAAACGATGAAGGTGGTAATGCGAAACAATTAAGTGGTATGCAGAACGATGAAATGGTACTACAAACCCACGAAGTGTTACTACAGGTCCATAAAGTGGTACTGAAAAAACACTTAATTGTATCGAGTCCTTAACCCTAGAAAATTTTCTGACAAGGTAAACTTAATGAAAATCAAGTATGGTCCTTACCTTTAACTACCCCTATAATAATTCCTCATATGTCGTGTGTGTCTGTGAATTCCAATAGGTATATTTCACCTACTTTCCCCACCAACAATATATTTATACGTATATATTATTTATCTACCTCTATCTATTGTATACCAAGTTGGTGCAACAAAAATTACCCACTCAATCCATTTAATATAATTTACCTATACACGTTAGATATATATAACTTTCATCCATGGAGTTGTAATCATAATCATATATATCACTTGACATACTACAAACCAAATGAAAATGGCTTTCCCAACTGAAAAAGACTATGATTCCAAGCCCTTCAAAGCAAACATAGTAGCAATGCATAGTATAGTGCCATCAAAACAAACCGATCCAAGAAAATCCCACAAAGTTCAATTAGCCCCCGAAAATCAAAACATCGCCTCGAAAACCCTAATTCTACGAAGGCGTCTGCAAACGATTCTCTGCTACGAAACGTACCCCGAGGACGACGACGAATGCTCGGGATGGCTGATGGCTGGCTTCATAAGAGAGTCCCTCGGAAGGGCATTAGTGGAAAATCCAATATTTGCTGGAAGGCTTAGGCCATTCGACGAAGGCGATAATAATGATAAGATGGTAGTAGTTTCCAACGATTCGGGCGTTCGCATGATCGAGGCAAGAATCGATGTAAGTTTAAACGATTTTCTTGAGAACATTGAACGCATTAGCGGAGAAGACGAAGAAAATGAGCTCGTCTTTTGGGAGGACGTCGATGAGCAAAACCCTCAGCACTCTCCTTTGTTCTATGTCCAGGTATAATGTATATTACAGCCATTTTTTCCTACACATATCTTATATATATAATTCATGTCTTTCGTTTGATTATGTTATCTTCCTCTCTCAACATTTTCAGGTCACAAATTTCAGTTGCGGAGGATATTCGATAGGCATAAGTTGCAGCCTTCTTCTTACAGATCCATTTACCCTAACGACCTTCTTCAAGAAATGGGCTGAACTTCACAACGACGAAGTGATTATTTCAACCTCAAATATGTCCAAAACTCCAACGTTTTACTTCCCTAGCATTAAAAACAAGCCCAACTCATCCATATCTTTATCTGCACTAACGAAGCCAAGCACTCACAATACTCCAGCGAAAAGAATAGTATTCAAAATCCCAGCAAGCAAATCTTCAGACGATGATGGAAATAATCGAACAAATAAAACCCTTATAGCATCATGCGTATCGAAGACCGAGAAAGACCTTGGCCTGACAATGGCTTCTTCAGAAGCTTATTACTCAGTGTTTTACTACAGTGGTGCTAATGGTGGTTGTTCTGAGGATGTGAAGGTGGAGAAGTTTTTGAGAGATGATTTATTAAAAGGTGATGAAGAATTCCATGGATTATTAACAGTGGGCTTTAGTAGCAGAAAATGGGATGAGCTTGGATTGGATAGCATAAGCTTTAATGGAGGGAGAAAGGCAGCGTACGGATCATGTTGGGTCAACTCTTCTAACAGTGATGAAGGGTTTGTAATGATGGTTCCGTCGTTGGATGGTGACGATGAAGTAATGAAGATTGTGGTTGTAATTTGATTTGAAAGTTAAGGGAGATAGATCATCGACTATATTATTATTATATTCCGAGTATTTTAAGGTACTTTGTCTACGTTAATGTTTTATTTCATTGCATAATCTTTGGGTCTTTCGTTCACGTAATGTGGGAAGTTGGTGCTATATTGTGATATCATCAAGAATTGATCATTGGATGGTTATTGCGGTATCTTTATGAAATGGAATTAATTTTGTTGTTGAGTATACAATCGGGAAAAAAAAAAAAAAAAACAAGGTATCGCTGATTTTTTTTTTGTTATTTACAACTTGATCGTGATGGATTTCGTATTTACCGATTACATTTGACTGATTTTCACGTATAATCAATCTCGGCGATTTTATAATTTTTGCCTAAATTTTGCGTTTTCTTAAAGATCAAACGCCTTAAGCGCACGCGAGCATCATTACGCATCGCATATAACTCATTTTCAAGGTTGTCGATCATTTCCTAAATGTGATATATAATGATGTTTATGTGCGTTTAAGTCGAAGAAGAAGATGTGTTATGAGCTTTTACGTCGAGTAAAAGGAGATCATAGACTCTGACTTGTTATATTTCGTCTAAATCAGCGATTACATTAATCGAGTGACCAAAACCGTCCAAAATCGATAATATTGGGGACTATAAGTGTCATCTCGGAATATGAGAGACCAGCGCCCATGCCCAAACATCGGAGACTAGAAACGTCGTTCGCCCTAAATTTATCGAATAAAAGTGAATATTATTTTTTTTCCCTAGAGGCTAGGTGAGATTATAACTCTAAAATTAAATTTATTTGTTTTTTTAAAATAAATCTGTAATATTCGGTCTTATTTGAAAGAAATCCCATTAAACGGCGTCGTAAACTACCTTATTTTGACCTAGATCCTCGCGGCGACACGAGGAGAGCTTTAACCGTGGCATCGCTGCTTCGCTACGATCAACCATGGCGTGACTATCTAGTCGTTAACTCTTGAGCAGATTTCTTCGTTTTCTGCTTGGGTTGCGTTCTGCCATGGCCAATGACGGCGCAATATCCATATGGCTTCGTATTTAATGATCAATTATTCTCCCTTTCGTATTTGAAAGAGACTACGGATAAGTGATTTTTGTCCGTGTGCTTGTCGCATCGTATGGCTTCGCTTTGATTCTTGTGCTGATAATGCCAATGTTAACCTATTTGTCCGTATGAGTCTCTGTGTTAGGTGAAAATTTTAACTTGTAAACAAACCTCTGCATTATGACAATTTGAAATGAGTACTTTCGTGTATATTAGTTAATGACTTTGATTGTCTAAGCTCGATAATTGTTTTCGTAATCCGTGTTGATTGAAAATTTTGCTTCCAGCCATTTTGGAGTCTTTAGCCTCCTCCTGGTAGTGATGGCTGTGGTGTAATAGGTAAATATGATCTTTTTCCTCATTGACAAGTTTCTTTGTGTTGATATAAATAAATAAACGAGTAGAAGCATTTGTGTCTGCTTTTGTTCATATTGAAGGTGTGCGACTAGCCAATTCCATTGAAGTCGCTCATGACAAGCAAGGGTTTGAGCAAACTACGTTCTTTCTGGACTTGAGTCACGATTGATTCAAATGCAAAAAACATACTGGTTCTGTTCTTTTGGCTTTTAATTTATTTGATTTTATTCATAGTTCTCAGTATTTGTTTGAAATCTCCGTTGATGAGTTTTGTACTTCTTGGATATCAGGTCTACTAACTGTCATAAAATTGGCTATGCTCCCCAAACAATAAGAAGTCTCACGAACAAGGTAAAGACATCAGTTTTTTTGTGATAAGTTTATATTTGTTAAAACATCTGCTTCTGCAGGCATTTTCATGAAACAAGTCGAATTGATTGTTAATGACAAAAACCTCGGTAAATAACTAAAAGAATGTTATTACCAGTTTTTCAGTCACAGTATGGTATCGATGTTACCATTGGAAGGTATGTTGCAGTCGAAAATACTATTGGTGTTCTTCAATTCATGTAGAATTATGTCTTTGATCATCTCAAGACAATCTATTCCACCTGGTCGACCCAGTTCGATAAGCATGCCTAAGTTAGGTGAATGTAGCCTACCTGTCTGACCTAGTTCGATAAGCAGGTCTAAGTTAGATGAACCTAGGGGTAATAAAGGGGCGATCCAATTCGAAAATATACCATAGTTGGGCAGGCTCCAATTTGAAAACATACCATAATCGGAAACCCTAGGTTTGTTGCACTTCTTGGGCTTCGTGGGCTTCTGATAGCTATTATATATACGTCCCGCCCCCTTATTCTATTACATTAGACCCTAAATAACTCTAGCTGTTACAACCAAACCTCGCTGCAGCCAGAGCTGCTCTAAGCCTATTTGAAGAAGAATGGTAGGACTTAGGAGATGGAAGGAGTGGGTGTTCTTATGTGGACATAAATATAGATTTGAGTTTTGTATGATTGTTTATTGGTTTTATTTGTGTTCATGATTTGTTTGCTGCAAAATAGAACTGCTTGATGGCATATCTATTTAGACCCTGAAATCATCTTACATTCTTTTAGTTTATACATGATTTATGATGTGGAGTTTTCATGATTTTGTGGGCAGTTTTTTGATTCTTTGTGTGGCTCATCAGCTGCTATAGAGGGCTTTTTTTTTTTTTTTTTATCTCAGCTTGTGTGTAGGTAAATAGCCAAATTGTACCAGCCTTTGGTGTTTTCTGCTAATCTAGACTTTTAAACATCATCTATTTCTTTGCTGTTAAGTGTGGTTATCAGATCCATTTTTTGAATCAGGTGGTGTTTATGGTTGATTTTCTGATGCTACTTGAATATATGATGTACGGTTGGTTGATGAATTCGTTTTGGTTTCCCTTGTATTTGGCAGGATAACGGTGGAACGTCTGTGCAACCATCTCACGAATGCATGACTCATGCCTTTTTGACAGAAGTGAAGTCCCTGCTGACGGAGTACTTATTCTTGCTTAATTTATGTACTTTAGCAGACTTTTATTGTTGGCTGATTTTAATGTATTCCGTTGGATCCAAGTATTCCAACTGAAGCTCGTGATGGTTTACGAGAACTACTCCTTGACGAGCTGGACAAAGAAAAGAGAAGGCGTGCTGCCGCTGAAGCTGAGGTAATAGTAACTTAAATATCAAGACTTAGGCCATTAAGGATTATGGATGAGAAATTAAGTTGAGACTTTGTTCCATTCTCTCTATCAACTGAGCACAGATTCAGAAATTAACAGCCGAGTGTGAGGATATAAAGAAGGAGACAGCTATTCTCATGGAAGCATATTTAGAAGAGACGCATAAAAACACCCTCGAAATGGAGCAACTCAGGGCCGAAACGAAGGTAAAAAAAGGGCTTGGTCTCTACGTGTTCTGCCTGTGTGGGGCATATGAAATATTTTGCAAGATTTATAATGAATTTAAAAACATCTTAGTTATTGACATGGTTGATATATTCGTCATCAGGCTATAACAGATATGAACGATTTCCTGAGCGACGTTCTGGACAAGAGTGATGGAGGTGCATAGGATGGTTGCTATGGGGAGAGAGAGAGAGAGAGAGAGAGAGAGAGAGAGAGAGAGAGAGAGAGAGAGAGAGAGAGATTTGCCTTTCTTTTTTTTTTTGAATAAATAACGGAAGAAACAAATTGTGTTTAGCTGCTGTTAAAACTTAAGGGTTTGGGAGCCCATGCTGCTCAAATCTCTCTAATACTCTCTCATCCTTATGAATGAACTATGTGGATTGATTATTGGCTTTTCATCTTATCTCATTTTAGTTTTTACATTATGGTTTTCTTACATTACTCCCTAATCTATCTGTACTGTTGTTTGGTGAACTCATAGTTGTTGATGTTTCTTGTAATCTTAGCATCTCTCGTAGGGATTCTGTTATTTGCTGAAACAGGTGTGTTAATTGAGTGGCAGGAATAATTAAGAAGTCCAAGTAGCTAACATCTTTAGGATTTACTAATATCATATTTGTATCTTTAGGATTTTATTTCGTTTTGATTAGTTTCCCCAAGTGGGATTTGCTAAGAATTCTTGCGAAAGTTTCTGCAAATTGTATTCTTGACATACTATTCTCTGACTGAAACTGAACTGAATTCTTCTTCACACAGAAACTGGCAATAAAAACAAACATTCAAATGCCTTCTTCCCTTTATTCCAAACATTATTAGATGTTCAAGATGAACTCTTCCCCAAATCCAAATCGCCTCTCCGAAACAGCTGTTTGAAAAAAGAAAAGAAAAAAGAAGTGTTTCGTTTGTAATAAACGGCGGATATAACGAAGGTAAAGAATATTAACCTCAGCCTCGATGCTCAGCTGGTGTATCGAGCTGCTTTCCAGGCATGGCGTTCACAAAAGATGGATTCTCTTTGTACGAATCTTGAAGCCTCGAAAGAAGAGGAAACTGGCCCTGCAATTTACGCACGAACGATGGTAAAGATGAAGTTTTTTTTTCTTTAATCTCAAAACCTGAATCTGAAACAAGTGTTACTGTTTTGAGAAAAAAAATTTAGCATCGATATAGGTAGTAATCCAACATTGAACGCATACCATATCAATGCTGAACCTTCTCACTGCACCATCGATCTGAGGCGCCAAGTACAAATCAGCCTGAAAATTTATAGCTAATGATCATATGATTCTGAACGTCTAATGGAACTGAAATATGGGATCTATCGGTAGAGAACGACTTCACAATATGGTATTGCAAAAGATGAAAAATGCAATTTGTGTAGAGTTAAGTGATAGTACAAGAAAAGCTTCGTCTCCGATGGCATACTTCCCAGCATGGCTCTCTAGAAGCTTCTCAAGAGCTGTAAGAACAAACAAACAAAATACAGTCACTTACGTTGTTGAACATGCCACTACAGCGTCGAAAATTTCTCGCTGCTGTGTTGGAAACAACAGAGTCCATGAATTTACCGGCAAATCCATTTCTTATGTGAAGCTGAACCCATGCAAGCATCTCATCGGGGCCAAGTTTTTCCTTGATGGTCAACTGTCGAAACGTATAAGAAAAAAGATATATCAAGAATAATCGGCCATCTAATAGAGAACATACGCTTAGAAAAGAGGAACTCACTATGATTGGTATGTTCTGATATGGCTGTATGCTAGCACCAACAATATTTGCTGCCTGCAACTCAAGGCTTTTCGACATCAGTTTCATATGCTTTTCAGTTCTACATTATATGTTGAAAATGAATTCTCCCAAAGCAGTTTTCAGCAAACTTTCATGTGACGCACATTTTCAGACATAGATTGTACCTGGTAATTTAAGGCTTTCTTCGATAGGTCCTTAGGCAGTATAGGATGTTGAGGATACTTCTCTTCTAAATACTGCACATTAAACCATCGTAATGAGTAATCATTCAACACTTTTACAGCCCTAAATACAAAAGTGTCTGACGTAAAACTTACCAATAAGATAGCAAAAGAGTCGGAGATTACAGTATCACCGTCGACGAGCACTGGCACGAGCCCGAGCGGATTAAGTTTCAGAAACTCTATTGCAAAATACAAACCAATTAATCATTATTCGTTGTAATAATCATGGGATCGATTCGACTATAGCTGTGTAAGAAAATAACATCCAAGAAATGAATCACACCAGGAGATTTCTGCTCTCCTTTGAGCAAGTTGACGGCTATGTATTCATAATCCAGCCCTGTCAACAATTTCCTTCCCAAATTACATCAGAGGACTAATCATAAAATATGGATTCTTGAGAAATTAAAAGGAAGTTCAGAAATTAAAACCCATAAAAGAGATACCTTTCAAATTCAGAGCAATACGGACACGGCAAGAACACGAGCTTCTCCAATAGGAATAGAGCTTTAGCTGCTTCGACCCATCCTAGATTAAGATAGCCCACAAAGCCACGTTCATAAATACGAAAAATCGGAATCACAAAGAAAAGATTTTTAATTGATTATACTGTGAAAAGCTACGAGCTTTGATTGTATTTACCATTATAAAGATTCCAGAAATTCAGCAAGCAAACGCAGATTTGACCTCAATCTTCAAAACAAGACTGTGTTGTTTATGCGCTTTGAGCAGTGGATAATCCCTAAATACGATGATGATGATGATAATGTGGGTTATTATTATTTAATTCTGATTATTATACAAAAGATATCCACGGTGATAGGACTGAGAGAGGACGCAATATATTATCTATGAAACAGTTTATTTGTCGTAAAGAATATACTTTAGAAAGGGATCCCAAGATCCCACTAAGGTGGATTTTTTTTAAAAAAATTTATGAGCTTTTATTAAGATTTTGAAGATCCTTCTACCCCTTTTAGACTCGACAAAATCGAATCTTTAGTGTAAATTGTTCTCAAGAGATGACTGGCTTCATTCTATAAAACCACGCAGTGACAATGAATTCATAAACTAACAAGAGAGTCATTTCAACATAAACAAGAGCAGTGCACTCCAAACATCAAGGTTAAAATTTTCTCAGAAAAAATCTTATCTAACAGAGCAACAAAACTGCCTCTTCTACATATAAAGATATTTACTGCTGCTGAAGGCGTTTCATGATGAGCATAGACATATCCATGTATCGCTGAGCACAGTTAGTGAGGCAGTTCGACTCGCTAGAACTGAGTTTGCTTCCTGGACTTCCACTGATGCATTTGTCCCAACACACAGATGTCAGCTTACCAATCATTTCATTCACCATAGCCTTTTGTTTCTCTTGCTGCACAACAAATTTAAAAAGGCAGAAAGAAACATACACATCAGATATCAGTAGTACAATGTACAAATCCCCATTTTGATTGATTTGCCAAAGGAGCAGTTGGCTATAACTTTGTCCAACTTCCAAGTGATACATTCACTAGCTAAATTATACATGTTTCTCTTCCTAGATGAAATCTCACTCAAGGAGGGCAGAGATACAGAAATCAAATTCATCACTGAAACGTTGATTGATTTGCCAAAGGAGCAGTTTGGCTTTGTCCAACTTTAAAAAGGAAGAGAGAAACATATACATCAGATATCAGTAGTACAAATCCCCATTTTGATTGATTTGCCAAAGGAGCAGTTTGGCTATGACTTTGTCCAACTTCCAAGTGATACATTCACTAGTTTAAATATACATGTTTTTCTTCCTAGATGAAATCTCAGGGAGGGCAAAGATACAGAAATCAAATTCATCAACGTTGAAGCTTGTGGTTTGAACAGAAAATTACAGGAAATAGTACGGCAATTTTTTGCTACAAAAAGCTCCAAACTTGAGCGTAGATAAGCATGAATAGATAAAATCCAAATAGTACGTCAGTTCCTTAGTGCGTTAATTATCTCTTCAAACTGAAAATACGTCAACAACCAATCGACGAAGAAGAAAACCTACCCAATTATACCAAGCACAAATCGAACAAGGAAAGAAAAAACATTGATTCAAAAGAACTTACGTTGAGAAACCTCTCCAATTCAGGAGAGTTCAACGACGACGGATCCATTCCTCGCCTAGCAATTCTTCTTTCAGCCAAAGGAGGATCGATCAAGGAGCTGAAAGCTACTACTAAGTACTGACTGAAGTAGTTTGACAACCCTAAAGAAGAGTACGCGTTGGTTTTATTTGGGCTTCAAGCCCAACAAAACATACGGACACAGTAGGCCCAGAGGGCCCAATTAATAATAAAAATAAAATGGATGCATAATCATAAATCGCTAGAATTAGCTGAAGTTGAGCGGCAGCTGAACAACAGCACAATGGCGCTCTCAAACGCCTCACTCTTATCTTCATCTTGCAGTATACTAAACCCATTGCTCTTCTCCACGAAGCTACGATGCCGGCGCGTCTGCCTCTCACGCGCTCGCTTCGTGCGTTTCGGAACCAGACACTTTGCTACGGGTATGCGTTGCGTTGTGTTGCGGTAAAAGATGAATTTGGAAAATTTTTTGTCAATTGTCGCTGTTTAGTTTCGTTGTGATTGGAAGGTTCCGGCGGGAGAAACCTTTTGTAGTCGAGCTCTATAATTTGAATGTATTGCTGATAATGCATTTTTTTTTTGTGTATTTTAGTGGCTGTTTCGGAGAGTAGTGGCGTCTTTACTTCCCCGGAGACGGCGAAAGTCTTTGATTTTACTGTCGAAGAGAGGATATACAAATGGTAATTCGTTTCCTCAATTTGTGATATGTTTCTGGTGTTATTTTTCAGAACCATCTATGAGGTTGACATAGGAATAATGAGGTTGAAGAGAAATACATGGTGTTATATGAGTGTTGAGCTGATATTTGTTTCATTGTTTTGCGAGTATTGCTGATTAAAAGCGTATAATGCACCTTAGGTGGGAATCTCAAGGATATTTTAAGCCGAGTTTTGAGCGGGGAAGTGAGCCATTTGTTGTTTCAATGCCGCCCCCTAATGTCACTGGATCCTTGCACATGGGGCATGCTATGTTTGTGACTCTTGAGGTTAGTGTGCCGATAAGAAGCTCTTTATACATAGGCGCATGCACGTGCACACATGTCAGTTATTGATCTTCTTTCTTATGATATTAGGATATTATGGTAAGATATCATAGAATGAAAGGCCAACCAACCCTTTGGCTTCCTGGGACTGATCATGCTGGTATTGCGACCCAGGTTTTTCTATGCCTGAGATATATTTCTTGTTAATATCGCTATTTGTAAAGGATAAATATATTTTAGTGAACCATTACGCTCGTTGTAGGAGATTTTTTTTTAATCTTACTCTGTAAATTAACTCGATCAAGTTTAATCATGTAAATTGGAAGAACAACTGCACTTGTTTTGGTCCTATTAGTTATATTGAATTGTTTTTTTTTTCTTTTTTTCTTTTTCTCTAAATCTCTGTTAGATGTTGTAAATGAAAAACAACAACAAATTGTTTCAGCTCGTAGTTGAAAGAATGCTGGCTGAAGAAGGAATAAAAAGAGTAGACTTGGGTAGAGAAGAATTTACCAAACGAGTATGGGAGTGGAAGGAAAAGTAATATAGCTACTTCCTCTTCACTTATGTTGTAATGATCTCTGCCTATTATTTCATACCACCACATTCCAATTTTATGTACATAAATGCTCATCGACCTTATTACTTGTAAAGGTACGGTGGGACAATAACAAACCAAATCAAGAGACTTGGTGCTTCTTGTGATTGGACCAGAGAACGTTTTACGTTAGATTCTCAGCTGAGCCGTAAGGCAGTTTATCATCCAGTAATCTCACTTCTACGTTGTGTTGCATTATGCATAAGTGCATCGAAATTACATAATTTTAGGCTTGTCCAAAGTTCGATAAAGTTTGTTTATACAACAATTCCAGTTTAGTAAGTATGGTGCAATGGTAATCTGGATCAGTATGTGAGGCTGTTGTTAGGCTTAACGAGAATGGCCAATCTAAGTTATTGTCTATAAACAGCATCCACTTTTACTAAGCATGGTGCTCTCGTCATGCAGGAGCAGTACATGAGGCCTTTGTTAGGCTTCATGAGAAAGGACTAATATATCAAGGTATGGAGTTTATTACCTTTTCTGAACCTTATTCTCAGATGCTGGCATCTTCTTATTCCATTTCTTAATCTTAACACACCCTATAACTTATAAGATAATCCCATTTGTTTCCTGGGTTGGTTGTACAAAATTCTCTCTAGTCTCTGTACCTGATGATTCAGATATTCTAGGTTAAGTTTTTGTTCATGAAATTCCAGTTTATCGTTACTTCTTGGATGTATGGAACTGATATGTATATGTATGTATATATAATATTATATATATATATATATATATCTTATATATAGCTTCAGTTTGTTTTTTTTTTTCCTGCAGTGTGCAGTAACAAGTAAATTATTTCAGGTTCTTATATGGTAAACTGGTCCCCGAATCTACAGACTGCAGTTTCTGACTTGGTAATAAGGACTAGTTCTTGGTCATCGTATATCTTGTTCCCGTTTAATTTAGTTTTTAAAATTACTGAATTAATTCGTCTTTCTTTAGGAAGTGGAGTACACTGAGGAACCGGGCTTTTTATACCACATTAAGTATCGTGTTGCTGGTGGCACAAAGTACCTTAATCTGTGCTTTAGCAACTTCAGTGAAATTATTAGATCTTGCAGTCATGTCTCAAAAGGCTTATAGTTATTTATTCAATATCTGCAGAAGTAAGTTGCTTCTACAGCTACGTTACCTGTTAAGTAAAATTATTTTCCTCTTCATCACAGGAATGACTTTTTGACAATTGCAACAACGAGGCCTGAGACGTTGTTTGGTGACACAGCAGTGGCAGTGAATCCCGAGGTAATACGTTTTGTATGTATGATTCTTTTTGGTATACATATATTGCTTGTTCAATCTGCATTTTTAGTGTGATGTGCTTTTCTGTTCTTTTCTTTTCTCTCTCTTATTTTTTTCTGTGGACATTTCAAAGTGATTAAGCTGTCGTTTAGCACCTATTCTTATCAATTAGTTTAAAATTATTGATTTTATAAATCATTATCGCATCATTCACAAATTTGATGTCTTCTTAGGACGAACGCTATGCAAAATATATTGGTAAGATGGCGATTGTTCCACAGACTTATGGTCGACATGTTCCCATCATCTCTGATAAGGTAAAAAGTTTGTCGCCATATTTTAGATTGCTGCAGGCAAGTGTACTTTGAGTAAGCGTCGTACTATTTAACAACGATTATCCCTTTTCTCTGGATGAGTCATTTGTGTTAAAGCTTTGAGTGCGTTTTCCGCGTATGTGTATCATGTGTGCCTTGTTGCGGTGACACAGTATGTTGATAAAGACTTCGGAACTGGTGTCCTAAAGATAAGTCCCGGGCATGATCACAACGATTACCTTCTTGCACGGAAACTCGGCCTCCCTATTCTCACTGTCATGAACAAAGATGGAACACTAAATGATGTAGCTGGCATATACTGGTAGTTGCTGAATCTTGGTGTATTGATCTTGTTTCAGAAACAGTAGAACTTATAACAAACTTAAATACTTGCTATATATATATATATATATATATATATATATATATATATATA
The DNA here is from genome assembly GCA_027422505.1 of Craterostigma plantagineum. Classification (NCBI taxonomy): domain Eukaryota; kingdom Viridiplantae; phylum Streptophyta; class Magnoliopsida; order Lamiales; family Linderniaceae; genus Craterostigma; species Craterostigma plantagineum. The sequence continues at coordinate 1,173,502 of JAPQWV010000120.1, forward strand.
TGCAGTGGTCTCGATCGGTTTGAGGCTCGTAAGAAACTTTGGACGGAGCTCGAAGAGACGGGATTAGCAGTCAAAAAGGAGCCTTATACCTTACGAGTTCCAAGATCTCAACGCGGTGGAGAGGTGCTTTTATTTACATCCACTGTTTTGCTTCTAGATGCAACCTTTATGATTTGTCTTGTTCTTACGTATAGCTTCTTGTAATTAGATCATTGAGCCCCTTGTAAGCAAGCAATGGTTTGTCACAATGGAACCATTAGCAGAGAAGGCACTACAAGCAGTGAAAACAGGAGAACTTAAGATCATGCCTGACCGGTTTGAAAAAGTAACCAAATTATTTCATTATACCGAATTTATATATTTTCTTGACTTATGTTTTTACCAGCCTTAAGATGGTCTTGAATTTATTGTTTTCTTATTCTTATATGTGTTGAGTAGATATACAATCACTGGCTTTCCAATATCAAGGATTGGTGTATAAGTAGACAGCTGTGGTGGGGTCATCGTATACCAGTTTGGTATGTAGTTGGCAAGGACCCCGAAGAGGACTACATAGTAGCTAGGAGCAATGAAGAAGCTCTTGAAAAAGCTCAGACAAAATATGGAAAAAATGTTGAGATTTATCAGGACCCTGATGTTCTAGACACGTGGTTCTCGAGGTATCTTTCAATCTTCAGCAGTTCCCTTTGATTTTAGTAGTGGTTGAGCTATATTATGAAGTCTTTAGAACATTATGAAAAGAACGAAACATAAATAAATTAATATGGTATGTTCAACTCAAACTACAAACGTGTGTAGTCTAGATATTATGTTGGGATTAATTGATTTATCTTTTCTATTTTTGATTTTCTGCTTCTTCTAGTGCCCTGTGGCCTTTCAGCACTCTTGGTTGGCCGGACGAGTCTGCAGAGGATTTAAAGAACTTTTATCCAACGTCAGTTATGGAGACCGGGTACGTACGTCTGTTACTGTTTGTACATAGTTTTCAATCTTGTATGTATGTTATGATGTCTTGGTTTAGTTACTCATGCCTATTAACTATTAGCAGTATTCCACATAGAGGCTGAAGTGACATGCTTTTGTCAAAATGTATTTATACAATATTCTTTACACTTTACAGTTAGCATCTAAACACTTTATTGTGGCTAAAGATAACAGAGTGCTTCATACTTCTTTAATCAGGCACGACATTTTATTTTTCTGGGTCGCACGAATGGTGATGATGGGTATAGAGTTCACTGGAAAGGTTCCATTTTCAACTGTTTACCTCCATGGACTTATTAGAGATGCACAGGTGAAAGGCAATGACGATTATAGGGCCTACTAGAAAAGTACATCTAGGCACAAAATTTGTAACTATTTTACTAATCCATTATTTTTATTAGGGCCGAAAAATGTCTAAAACTCTTGGAAATGTCATTGATCCCCTCGATACGATCAAAGAATATGGCACTGATGCTCTACGATTTACTCTCTCTCTGGGAACGGCTGGTCAGGTAAGTTTCTTTTACTTTGGGCATTTCCTCGTATTCATTAATAGTGTATGAACCACTTGTAATAAAGAGTATTGCACATGAACACAACATATTGACAATCCCATTTCATATTTCATTGTTTATCAATCATATGGTTTTGTATACCTTTTTTGTCTCTTCTTGATGCAGGATCTTAACCTATCACTCGAGAGGTTGAGTTCTACCAAAGCATTCACTAATAAGTTATGGAATGCTGGAAAGTTCGTGTTGCAGAATTTGCCTCCTCAAAGTGATATATCTGCTTTCGGAGCTGTACAAGATGTCAAGGTTGTCTCTAACATCTTATTCATCTTATCATTTCGTGATAATCGTGTCTGCATCCTGAGCTGTAACATACCTGTAAAGACCTTAAGTTGATAGAAATGGTCATGCACACGTAATTCTTATATAATCCGATCCTTGAAATACTCTTTTGCTTATTTTCCGTCCTCTTGCAGTTTGAAACAGAAGAATCTCTATTAAGTCTACCCTTAGCAGAATGTTGGGTGGTAAGAGACAGATGTTGTATCATGTATATGCCCGTGCTATGCAAGTATCCTTTTTTATTACAGTTAGTTAACGAACTTCAATGCAGGTATCAAAACTTCACATGTTGATAGATGCAGTTACCACAAGCTACGACAAACTCTTCTTTGGAGATGTTGCAAGAGAAGTATATGATTTCTTCTGGGCTGATTTTGCTGACTGGTACATTTAAAATTATTATTATGTTTCCCGATTTTCATGATTTTTAGGCCCTCTTTTCTGGTTACAGGTATATAGAAGCAAGTAAAGCCCGTTTGTATCATCACCCTGGGAGTGATTCAGTAGCTTCTGTGGCACAGGCAACTTTGTTATACGTCTTCGAAAACGTACTCAAACTCCTTCACCCATTCATGCCTTTTGTTACCGAAGAACTCTGGCAAGTAAGTACATCATGAATTTTTTTTTTCAGAATCGACCCTAAAATTATATGGAGAACTAGCTCGTCGATGAAACTCTTGATTTGACTTCCATTCAATGCTGCTGCAGTCATTGCCCAATCGTAAAGATGCTCTCATAGTATCGGCTTGGCCACATACTTCATTACCGAGGCATGCTGAATCTATAAAAAAGTTTGAGAATTTACAAGCCTTGGTAATTTCTATTAGTTTTTTTCTTTTCCTTGTTTAAACTTCTACAGTAGAACCGACCTATAATAAATATAACTTTTTTCATATATATTATCCATTTTTTCCGTCTTATTCCAGACAAGAGCCATTCGAAATGCACGAGCAGAGTACTCCGTCGAACCAGCAAAACGCATCTCTACCTCAATTGTTGCAAATACAGAAGTGATCCATTACATCTCAGTAAGTGCTAATATATCTCTATCGAAGAATGCAGAGGTTTTCGCTCAGCGAAAGAATCTTTTTTATTTACATTCATCAATCATACTGCAGAAAGAAAAAGAAGTTTTGGCTCTACTTTCCAGACTAGATTTGCAAAACATCAGATTCATGGAATCTCCTCCAGGCACTTACCATTGCTTTTTCTTCGATAATTATCATACAGAGAAGCCCTTCATTTCATCTTATTTTATCCGTCTAAATTTCAAAAAACACGACTAAAAATCTCCAGGAGATGCAAATCAATCAGTGCACCTCGTTGCAAGCGAAGGCTTAGAAGCTTACCTTCCCCTCGCCGATATGGTTGACATCTCTGCTGAAGTACAACGCCTTACAAAGCGTGTGGAGAAGATGCAGAGTGAGTACGATGGGCTTATGGCTCGTTTGAGTTCTCGCAATGTAAGTAGTTTACAAAATCCCATATCCTATAATACATTATTAGCATAAGAGACGATCTTAGTCCGAGAAATATATACTTACAGTTCGTAGATAAAGCGCCTGAGGATATTGTTCGTGGGGTTCGAGAAAAAGCAGCAGAAGCTGAAGAGAAGTTGAACTTAACTAAAAACAGACTTGCTTTTCTTCAGTCCACGGTTTCTATAGCCAAGTAAGGTAGAGAGAACTCTCTTGCCTTTAGGTTTTTTGATGAAATTATTTATGATTAAATTATTGGAAGATATCTGTTAGAAAAATACTTCAATAACATATTTTCATGGATCTTGAAATAAAAAAGACTTGTCCCAAAAGCGATGATACGCTTTTTCCTTGTAAAGGACCAACGTGGTTGGGTGTAGGACTATAAGGGATGATTGAACATAGACTTCCTCCTTGTAAATGCCGATCTTACAAATATAATCAAACATAACCAAATTCGAACATATGCTTTGTTGTCTGTCATAACGAAGATAGAAATAAATTCTATTTTGAAGGCACACTTTTTAATTTCCTCAACACGGGTTTTGATTTAATTATAGAATTCGGTCGCTAATAAAGTAGGCTGGTATAATTGACGATTGATCTGGAGTAATCCACATTGATTATACACGTAGATTGTAATAATTATTATACTACAAAATGCATATCGAATTTTATTCTATGAACTATTAAAGGAAATACATTGTTTCTCGACTTCCACCTTCCTTAAGATTTTGTTATGTTTGGCTTCTGCATATGCCAATTGTGGTCAAAGATATACAAAACCCAACCCTAAATATTACAATCAAAATAAATTAGAACATGCTTTTAAGGTTACCACGTTGCTCTCATGACATAGGATAAGCTTGTCGAATTAATACACCGTAGTCAAAGCCCTATCATATTCACACTTATTTCTTTTTAATGCCATTCTTAAAAAGCTTCCTCAGAAAAAAACCTTCCAAACCCTAATTAGGAATACCCATCATTCTCAATCCTCGGAAAAACGACCCTTAACAGATTACGTCAAATCTCTTTCATCAAATGAGACATTTATTATTACAGTTATATCATTCTTTGACTCTGACTATTTTTCCCAAAAATCTCTCTATATAAGGCCTCTCCCCACACTCTCATCACATCTACACCAAGAACAAAAACAATTCTTCCTAACATATACTAATTACCAATGGATCAGAAAAACATACATAGCCTATCTCACCAAAGCTTTCAAAGATCTCAGATTCTCATTAGGGTTTTCATTAGTACTTCTGCCCTCGCAGCCGCCGTGCTTATGTTCACTACAAAAGAAACCGCCGTCGTTTTTGGCATCAAAATAGACGCACGCTACAGCTATTCGCCCGCTTTCAAGTAATCAAATTTCAATTACTTTTCTTTAAATGTATATAACTATTCATCTTTTCGTTTTCATAAAATGAAGGTTCTTCGCTATTGCAAATACCGTGTCGTCAGCTTCCTCCATTACCGCCCTCCTCGTCAGCCTCCTTTGCGCTCGTGGGAATAAGGCTAATCCGAAGAAGAATTCGTCGCACGCCTTCTATTTTTTCGTGCACGACTTGGTATGTTTTTTATTCTCGTTTCGAATTTTTTCTTGCTGGATGATAAAATTATTATATACGTCAATTTTTTTTTAACGGGGTGGAAAAATTCGTGCGAAGGCGATCACGGTTTTGCTGACGTCGGCGTGCGCGGCGGCGACTGCGATAGGCTACGTGGGCAAATATGGAAATTCGCACGCCAGCTGGATGGCGATTTGCGAACATTTTGGGAAGTTTTGCGATAGAGCGACGATTTCTACGGTTTTGTCTTACTTGGGATGCGTTCTCTCTTTCGTCCTCACAATCTCTTCTGCACACATATTAGGTTTTCGCGAGTAGGAAGAAAGGGTTTTCGGTGGTGTAATGAGTTATGAAGTGTTTTTAAGGTTTATTATATGTGAAGTTATAATGTTTCATGTACGCCATGAAAAAGAAAGACCTTTGATGTGTATTATGGTTGTGAGTTTGTGACCTTTTGTGACCAAGTGTTGCTTTCATTGCATGGGAAAGGTTTATATTTATTGGTCTCATTCAATATTTTTCTTCTATTGTTTCGAATTAGTAATAATAACTCGTATATTGTATCTCAAAGAAACTGTTTTTGTCACTTAATTATGGAAGTAAGTCACTAACTACATTTTGTTGGAGTAAATTTGAATTTTTTTATTCGTTTCTCCATAAAATAAGCCAAGAATCCTATTTGGATGTGACTGAAACTCTAAGGCTCCGTTTGGTTTACGAATTTTGATGTGGAAAAGAAAAAGAAAAGTAGAATGATACGCACGTGAAGCGTGATGTACAACGACTCAATGCGTGTGCCACACTTTTATTTCTTTTGTTTTTTTTCCGCAATGAATTCGCGGACCAAACGCACCCTGAAGTTGTGATGGGATACAAGGTTTCGGCTTATTTTCTTGGAGAAAAAGACCAGGCCTTTAAATTTATTCTGAGGGTATGAATTGACTCCATTTTATTACAATTATTAATATAGAGACTAAATCGAAAATCGATATCTTTAGTGGTCCAAAGTTATAATTTTACTTTTTATCTGTTCGCTTTACCAGCTGAAGTTGGGCCGTAAACTTTAATGGGCCTAATTGAGAGGCCTACTTAGCCCATTAAGGATCTTCTCCCATATTTAAGCAGAAACGTTTCGCTCTCCCTCGTCTTCCCTGCACAAGCTCTAAGATTGCTGCTTGGCCATAGCTCAATCTTTCGATGGCGGACGCGTTTTGCTTGTCAGTCGTTGTCGTTTTGTGCACTATTTTATCGTGTTCTGATGCTCAGTCGCCGTTCATCGTCGCACACAAAAAGGTTTCTCGTGGGAAGCGGAGTTCGAACATCCACTTCTGTTTCGATCGACGTTTACAATAGTGGATCCGAGTAAGCACTTTTATGTTTAGTTTTATTTTTTTCATCGAATGCTTTTGGACTTCTTCGATTATCTGCTTGTTGTTTGCCTGTTTGGGCTTCATTTGTTATCCAGAGTTTTGTGGTTTAGACTATAATTCTTTCATTCTGATGATACTGATTTGATGGATTTATTAGCTGAGTTTTTTTCTCGGTCGATCTCTTCTTATGAATTTTTGCTTGTATAGCTCTGTTGTCAAGATTGCAATAAGCTTGAGACGAGTGCTGCTGATATTCAGTTATTCACTTGTCTAACTGTTTCACATTGGCAACAGTTGCTTCTTTTCCTCGACAGAGCTGCTTATGATTTAACGCTTATCGACGAACATTGGGAATCAGAGGTTTACGATAATATATTGGCAACACATCTATGGGAAAAACTCGATCTCTTCTTATGAATTTTTGCTTGTATAGCTCTGTTGTCAAGATTGCAATAAGCTTGAGACGAGTGCTGCTGATATTCAGTTATTCACTTGTCTAACTGTTTCACATTGGCAACAGTTGCTTCTTTTCCTCGACAGAGCTGCTTATGATTTAACGCTTATCGACGAACATTGGGAATCAGAGGTTTTCGATAATATATTGGCAACACATCTATGGGAAAAACTCGATCTCTTCTTATGAATTTTTGCTTGTATAGCTCTGTTGTCAAGATTGCAATAAGCTTGAGACGAGTGTTGATATTCACTTGTCTAACTGTTTCACATTGGCAACAGTTACTTATTTTCCTCGACAGAGCTGCTTATGATATAACGCTTACCGACGAACATTGGGAATCAGAGGTTTTCGATGATATAATTGGCAACATATCTACGTCCTGGGAAAAACTCGAACCGTGAGTATCTCAGAGTTTTCGCTTATTTCTGAAACTCGCCATTTGATTGTTATATGTCGGGGATTTTCTGATGAATTTTGTTTCCTTTGATCTCTTAGTGGTTCTGCCCTGCCCCATTCATTCATTCATTCGAGTTGGAGTCTAAAGTGAGAACTGTATATTAGGGAGCATCTGCCTTGATAACTTACCGAATGCCCACCAATTCTAAGCTTTGATCATCATCAATATGCACATGCGATTTCATATCATGCTAATCTCTCTCTCTCTGAACAATCCAGGAAGCATATTCGACCCCAATTCAACCTCTGAAACTTCTCTCAGATTCACCTTCTTCAGAAAATTTAGAAATCGTTAAGATTCTTGTACTTTTATAGTCTTGATACCACCAACATTTTATATGGTGCTTTATATTGGTTCATTTTCATTACAAGACTGACCAAAGATGTCTCTTTTAATCCTTTCATCTGTCTCTGGGATATCAATCATCATCTCCACAATCATATTTCCAGGCGAAGGTACAATTCCCTTTCTTTTTGGAGATTCCAATGAGCGTTTCGATGAATTATCATTTTACGTCGCTCTACGTAGAATTTCTTACATGGTCCGTCTCTTACGACCGGTTAATATTTATTTTCTTTCTTCTTCAAATCTGCAGAGGTTATTAGCTCGCTATGGTTCGCATGTCTCAGGTGATTCTCCTCGTTGTGCTGTTTGCTAACATCATCTCTGCTCCATCGAAGTCAACTGCTGCTAACAAGAAAAAAAACATTGAGTTCTAGAAAAAAAAAAAAGAGCAGATAAACAATCAATATATGTACTCTTTTTATACAAAAAAAATGCTCTCTTTTTTAAAGGAAAATGAAATTAAGTGATTTTTGCAACGCAGCATTTGGTTGATTTCCAATGAAATATAAATGTGTAGAGGGTAACGTTTATATTACATTAATTAAAAGAAAAGAGATAAATCAAAGATTCAAGAACTGACAATCATCATCAGATCATTGACGCTGAGGTGTATGTAATAAAACTCAACAGTGCCTGCGAATCTCTGCCTTACAACTTACGAGGCCCTTCGAAAACCTCAATTTTCGACACGAAAAAGTCCTAATTTAGTTCAAGGATAACTAACAAACGGAGGAGCAATGGCTACGCGTTATTGGGTGGCTTCTCTATCGATTGGACAGGGCTCGTCAGCTTCATCTCTGTGGAGCCGTCTTCAAGAATCAATCTCCAAGCAAGCTTTCGACACGTCGTTATACAGGGTAATTTTTTTTAAGCTGAGGTTGCTGTGGTATCTGTTTCAGATCTGCTATCAATTGCAGCTCCTTTTGTTGAATTTGACTTTGATTTGCTAGTCGATTGCGAAAAATGGGTTCTTTTGGGGATAATTGATCTGGGATTTTTCAATCTCAGTTCAATATACCGAATCTACGCGTGGGGACGTTGGATTCATTGCTGGCACTAAGCGACGATCTTCTGAAGGTACGATGATTTGAATACCTTGGATCGTGTTTGGTTTGGGTATGAAGTGTTTATGGTAGTAAATCCCTAAATTTTTTTACCTTGATTTCATTTCTTGCCAGTATTTCTTGATAGCTAGTGAGCCACAATGTCTCATTGTCTTCGATTACCACGAATTCTGCATTTTGATCATTTTAGCTTTCTTTTGTGATTGGAGAGACCAAAGGGACTTTGATTTGCTTCTCAATGTTTTGCTTCTGTTTTTTTTTTTTTTTTTTTTCATTTATTGGTTTTTCGCTTTGTTTTCAGTCGAACAGTTTCATCGAAGGAGTTTCGCACAAAATCAGGCGACAAATTGAGGAATTGGAAAGGGTTTCAGGCGTTGTGAGCAGCTCTCTTACCGTAGATGGAGTCCCAGTCGACTCTTACCTCACAAGGTACTTTGCTGAATGTTGATAGGCACTTCCTCTATAAATTCGTAGTATAAATTGTAATGAATTTTTCATGTGAGACTAATGTAGGTTTGTGTGGGATGAGGCAAAGTATCCAACAATGTCACCACTCCGCGAAATTGTGGATGGAATTCATGTACAAGTCGCCAAAATCGAGGATGATCTTAAGGTAATAAAAACGTAGTTTGTCTGAAATTCAGCGTCCAAACAAAATCCACCTTGATTTTGGACTTCTTACAAATCCTTGGACTTGAACTCAATCTTCAAGGTTCGTGTTTCTGAGTACAACAACGTTCGCAGCCAGCTTAATGCCATAAATCGAAAGCAGACTGGGAGGTTCGTGATCGATTCATTATTGCAGAGGAATCATGGAGAAAGATCTCATGAAATTCATCGTTTGGAAAAAATGATCTAAAATTATTCTGATGATTGAATGATACAGCTTAGCCGTCCGCGATCTATCGAGTTTAGTGAAGCCCGATGACATCATCATTTCGGAACACTTAACCACACTCCTTGCGGTCGTTCCAAAGTATTCCCAGAAAGATTGGCTATCTTCCTATGAGACACTGACAACTTACGTTGTAAGAAAGAACTCATCTTCCTTCACTTCCTATTGAAGTGGATAATATTTTCGATTTAAAAAACTTGTTTTTGTGGACTGTTATGTGTATAGATTAAGTTCGTGAATCTTCATCGAATATTTTTAGGTTCCTAGATCTGCTAAGAAGTTGCACGAGGACAACGAATACGCACTATACACAGTGACTGTATTTACTCGTGATGCTGATAATTTCAGAATTAAGGCGCGGGAAAGAAGCTTTCAGGTGATTTATGGACCCTTTTTTTTTTTTCCTTTTTTCTTTTAATTATTTCAATAGAAAAGATTCACTACATATGTGCTGTTTGTTATTGGGTTTTGCTTTAGGTACGTGATTTTGAGTATAATCCCGAGACACAAGAGACTAGGAAGCAAGAGATTGAGAAGCTTGTGCAAGATCAAGACGCCATGCGGAGCTCTTTGTTGCTATGGTGTTACGCAAGCTACGGAGAGGTAGCATAGCATATCAATCTTCGTTTTAAAACATTCCCACGATGTTAGAATATGTATTTTCACACACACGCGCACACACAGACACTAGTGATACGTAAATGATGAAAGGAATCATAAAATGTGATCAGAGAACATTGAGCAGAGAGCAGTCGAAGGTTAAACTCGCGAAAACTGCAGCATTAGTTCTAAAGATTTCTTTTTTATTATCCATCGTAATGTTATTTGCGTGGAATTATTCTGGGAATTAATGGATCTTGTTTTTTTTCCCGTCGTTTTGGTTCGATAGGTTTTCAGCTCGTGGATGCACTTCTGTGCGGTACGTGTCTTCAGCGAAAGCATTCTGCGATACGGCTTACCTCCACAGTTTCTGGTAAGAAAAATTCCCTGCCATAAGTCGAACTAAATCTTTACGCCGAGGAAATCTTACATTTGTTCCTTTTCAACTTCAGTCTGTCGTACTCTCGCCTTCCGTGAAACACGAGAAGAAAGTGCGCTCCATTCTCGAGGGGCTCAGCGACAGCGCAAACAGGTCAAACCTGCTTTCGAGCAGTTACGTCAGTTAAAAATCAGTTGCCCGAATTTGTTGCGTTATGTTTTTTTTTTTCTTTTTCTTAATTTTATTACAGCACATACTGGAAAGCCGAGGACGAAGCAGGCATGGCAGGTTTTACGGGTGAAGCAGACGCACATCCTTACGTCTCCTTCACGATAAATCTCATATAGTTCGAAGGCAAAGCGCAGCTTTCGAACTTCTTCGTGCCTTTTTTTTTTTTTTTTTAACTTATTTGCGCATATGGTATGTCGATGGTCGAGCTCTCGATCGTCCTACGGAAAAATAAAGATTGGATTTTTTTTCTCGACGTGTTTTTTTTTTTTGTATAAAAGGAGCTGTTCGTCGTCACGGCGTTCTTCGAGTGAACTATTTCGACTGTAATAATCTTTCGAGCATTTATTTCCTATTTACGGGTTCGAATTTATCAATAATGTGAATCTTGGTTTATTGAAAATCGCCAGGTGTTTATCGGATGTCGATACATAGCTAAAACCTTAATTAGTAAGGTCAATCCATAACACTCTCTACATTATCTACATTATTTTAAATTTTAAAATCATAATTTCTATCGTTTAAGATGAAATATAAATTTTAAATATATAAAACAAACTTAATTTTAAAGGCATAAGTCCAGTAAATAAAAAAATTAAGAGTGATATAAAAATTACTTAATTAATTGAATTATAAATAAGGGACTAAACTGGAAATAATCTATAGACCAAATTGGGGAAGTTCTTTTTCCCCAATCACCACTTATCTAATAGTATAGATTATTGCGAAAATCACAAAAAAGGAAAAGATACATCGAAAACTATATTTGATACAGAATAAAATTGAAAATCCTCCCAATAATGGAATAAAATTTGTATAAAATTTCCTCACTTTTGCATTTGCTCCTCTGCAGGCGATTTCCCGCCGGTTGTTGGCCTAAACCAGAAAAATAATAAATATATTGTATATATTTTTATATTAATTTAAAAAAATAGAAAATATATATAGAGCTTACAGCCCGGCAAAAACTTTGACGGCGTCGTAAATCCCCCACTGAGTTCCCGTTAGGGTTCCGATCATCACTATCCTCAGAGGTAGGCCGCGGGTGAAAAGTCCCATCAATCCCAGCTTGTTCACAGCCTAATGAATTCCACAGTCAAAGCTCAGATTTCAATCGAAGATGAGCGGAGAATTGATGGAAAGATACATTGTCGGCAATATTTGCTCGCTACTCACGTCGCCGATCGTTGCGCCTTTGGCGTTGTTCAGGAAGGAGACCAAATTATCCGCCGGGTGAGAGACCACGGCGCAGAAAACTCCGGCGATGTACCCGCCGGTGAAGCTGACGGCTAGCTGCAGCGGCTGCCCGCACTGATCCTTAGGCGTCGGAATCACGTGCTTGTAGATTCCCTCCACGATGTTCTCGAACGTCGCGAACTTCATCATCGTGTCTGCGGAGGGATTAAATCACGGTACGATTTCGATTTAGGTTAAAAAAATATCTTGTTCGTGAGCTGATTTTAGGGGAAAAAGCGTATTACATGGAATCTGTCGTCCCCATAGCGGAACGATCCCTTTGTATAACCTGCAGTTGGATTGGGCAGGGAAAAATTATCCATGACAATCACTTTCATCAATCAAATTCAGAGCTTGCGAAAGTTCTAACATACATACCCAGAAAAGCCTTCGGCCCGTACGATCTTCGGCAGCCCATCGGCCAAACCTCGAGCAAAGCCAGGCTGAGTCTGAACACGGACCTTGACGGCCTCCATGGGACAGAGAGCTATGTCGGCGAAGAACTCACTCGAAGCTGACCCAGCGAGGTAGATCAAAGTCTTGTACTTGTCGGCATACTCAGGGCCAACCATGTCGGAATACTTCTTCTTGAATACCTCGTACAGGCCGTACTTAAACGCTCCCTGGGCACTGTAGCCGAACATAGTGGGCGCCCACCCCTTGAAAAAACCCCTTATTCCCTGCTCCTTGAGGATGATTCTGTAGCCGCCGGTGATGCTCTTGTACTTCGCAGGGTCGATCTGCATGTTGCACTTGAGGACGTCGAGTGGGGTCACGCCGGTGTGGGTCGGGCCGCAGCTGAGGATCCCAGCCACGGCGCACGTGGCGTAGTAGGCCGGCGAGTGCATCTCTATTCTTTTGCTGCTGTTCTCTCTAGGCGCGGGGATCAAGATGCCCCCCGCCGTCGTTGGCACCGGCGGAGCCGACGGCCGTGATCGGAGGTTCGCCGCCGTCTTGGACTTCTGTTCCAGCTTCGTGTTATATAGGTAACTTGGGATCAGAGACTTTGTACTGCTGTTGTGATGATTGCTTTCTGACAAAGCCATCTCTTTTTTCAGTTCTTGGGTGGTGGGGTGGAAGGAAGGAGAAAACAGAGAAATGGTGAGAAATGTCAACACGTGGTAATTAGGTGGAATTGAAAATTTGATTGAATGATATTCTTGCTTTGTCTATATATATGTATATATATGAGAATATTCTACCTTGTGTCTATGTGGAGGCTATCATTATAGAAGTTTGGGTGGTGGGCAAGTTGACCATTCTGTTTTGCGTGTCAATTTTTGCAAGTATAAGTCTCCTTTCTTTCTTTCTTTCTTATATATTCGATGGATTGAGTTCAATTTTAGTCGAATCAAAAATCTTATTGTCCACGAAAACTAATATCCTTGGTCTGCATATATTATTCCAGGTCCATTGAATTCTCGAAATGAGTTTGTTAGTTAAAAGTTATGCTTGTTTAGCTAATTTATTATGTAATGATCTTCTATATTTCTCCTGGAAGACGAGACCAGTACAAGGAAAAAGCTCATTTCAATTCTTATTAGGTTCATATTCTTGCATATAAGTATTTCATGTATTGTATCGTCAATGATCTATTTGACCAGTTTGTATGACAATAACGAAAGAATTATTATGATACTGTCTATTATTTTTAAAATAAACAGAACCATGTTTTCTGAAACGATCTCCAACCTTTTTTTATATGAGAAATTGTAACGAGCTAAAATATTTTTAGAAGGAATGGACGTATGTAAGGCAGAGTCACGTGCCTCGTTAGGGCGTATCACGTGCGCATGCATCATCGCTCAATTCCTATTGGCTGTTGGGCATGACTGTTAAATATGGGAAGTAAAACAATAACAATACAGAAAAAATAGTGATTTCTGTAAATTACTATTTAGTCAGTACCGTACCGTTAATTAAGAGAAAACACAAGTCCTTAAAAGTTAGTGTAGTTCGTCCGATTCAATTCAATTTTGATCCGTTTTGATTATTCCGAAAGCCTTTCTTCCATCAGAGGTTGAATCAAGTTGTCAACTCCGCTTCTGTTGGTAAGCTGCTTGTTTATTTGTTTCTGCCCTTGAATTTTGTTTTAAGTTTGGATCGATTTTTATTTTTTCGCATTCATTCTCCAATTCTTGTGTTGCTTGGTCGGATCGAAGTCATCGCAGAACACTGATATCGTCATTTTAGGCGTGGGATGCAGATGCAAGTTTCTGTGTGCTCATTGATATTTGTGTACATTCTGGGTTTTGATTAGCGAAATGATCGTTTCTCGGATTGCTTGTTCTAATGGGATTTTGCTGATATGTAGATTTGGATTGGAGTGAATTTTGGGGCGAAGATATCATCGAGATTTCTTCTCTCTGATTGGTTGAATTATGTCGAATCAGGGAGGACCTAGGCCAGGAAATCTCCCACCAAATTACATCCCTAATGCACTTGCTAATAACATGCAGAACCTGCAAATCAGTCAACCTAATCAGCCACAACCGAATAATGTTGGCCCTAGACCCAACACAACCCCTTTTAGCCAACAGCCACGGCCTATTCCCGGTGCCCAGCCTGGTCCACCACCTCCCGGTGCTTTTGCAAGAAGGGCTCCACCACCAAACGTGCCACCTCAATCTGCTTTTCCACCAACGGGTCCACCACCACCACCACCGCCGGCCTCTCAGCCAAGTGCTTTCGCTTCAAGACCACCGCCACCAGGTGTGCTACCATCATCAGTCGGTGGAGCAACCGGCCAAGCACAATGGGGCCCCAGGCCTCTCTCCACTGGTCCTGTGACATCGTCCGGTCTGCCACAAATGGGTGGGCCAAGACCAGTTAGTAACGGGCCGCCCTTGTCCTCTGGCTCGCCACATATGGCTCAGGCTGGGTCAGGATTCCCACCTCCAGTGGGTGTTATGTCTAGGCCACAGACACCTATGATGATGACAGCCGGGCCACCACCTCCTCAGCCCCCTCAAATGAGGCCAGGCTTTGTTGGATCACCAGCTAGTGCTTCACCGCCAGGGCCACCCTTCTCCACCTCACAACCACCAAGCATGCCGCCCCAGATGGGGCCTTCTCCATTTTCCAATCAACCGATGGGCGTGCCTCAATCACCGTCTTCACCCTATGGGATTCAAGCATCTGCATATCCACCACAGGTCCAGCAGATTACATTTCTAGTTTCCCGTTGTAGTTGAGTAATAATTGAAATTTGCATAATGATACGTTTCGTAAGTACACACTGAACTAACTGTTTATGTGTAGTTTGGTCCGCCTCCTCCCATCCCTGGTCCTATGCAGCAGCCTCCAAGATTTGGCATGCCACCAAATGCTTCACAATTTCCAAATCAATCTACCGATTTGAGTCAAACCGGGAGAATTGACCCCAACCAGATTCCTCGCTTCACCTCTGCTTCTGCTGTGACTTTGTATGAAACACGCCAGAATCAAGCTATCGCTCCCCCAGTAAGTAATAGTATTACTTTATTTTTATTATTGGCTGTGTCATACTCATTGTATTATCTCATTTGGAAGTTTATTGATTCTTCTGGTTTATCTTTGATTTTTAAATTTTAAGCCTGCAACAAGTGACTATATAGTCAAGGACACTGGGAACTGCAGTCCACGCTATATGAGGTGTACTATAAATCAGGTTACAGTCTCTCTGGAGTTTGTATTTGCTTTTTAAATTGCCGAGGTCTTGTAGTCTTACGTTGATGTGTTTCATATTTTGTTGAACTGCAAATGACAATCTTTCCTGTTTTACAGATTCCATGTACTGTAGACCTTCTGTCAACATCTGCCATGCAGTTGGCGTTGTTGGTTCAGCCGTTAGCTCTTCAACATCCATCTGAGGAGCCCGTCCAAGTAAGGCTAACATTATGTCGTTTTGCATCACACGATATACCTGGAATTCAATCATATTAGTTGTCATCGCTTAGAAGTTTTCTTGTGTTATATGCCATTATTTTACTTAGTCATTATATCTGGTAGGTCGTCGATTTTGGAGATAGTGGACCTGTTCGGTGTTCTCGTTGCAAAGGTTATATCAATCCTTTTATGAAGTTTATTGATCAAGGCCGACGTTTTGTATGTAATTTGTGTGGTAAGCCTTGATTCTTCGATTTTTACCATATCATTCTTGGATTGAGAGTTTGTTTAACTATTGATGGGTGGCATTCATTTATGCTTAACTGTTTTCTGCGTTCGACTATATTTTTCAGGTTTTACGGATGAAACACCGCGTGATTACCAATGCAACTTAGGTCCAGATGGTCGACGCAGAGACGCAGATGAAAGGCCCGAGCTATGCAGAGGAACTGTTGAATTCATTGCTTCGAAGGAATACATGGTTAGTACTTCTGAGCGTGCATTGTGTCCTGATTTGGATGTAGTTAACATCCTACAAGTTACTGGAGAAGTATTGGATATAATATTGTGGTACTTCAGGTGCGGGACCCAATGCCTTTGGTACTTTTCTTCCTTATTGACGTGTCCATGAATGCCATTCAAACTGGTGCAACTGCTGCAGCTTGCAGTGCAATCAGCCAAGTCCTTGCTGATCTTCCTGTAAGCTAATAATCTACTTATTTTCCTGTGTTCTAGCATCTGGGATGTTATGTTTAGTTAATTAACTAGATTGGAGTAGTCTGTTCATGGACTTACCATGATTATGGAAAATTTGTTTCAGGTGGGGCCTCGGACAATGGTGGGCATTGCTACATTTGACTCCACAATCCACTTTTACAACTTAAAAAGAGCCCTACAGCAGGTTAGACATGATTGGACTATATAAGATTGAATGTTAATGCTGCTCATCTGTCCTTCGTCTTTCCCTTTTTATTACCGAGATCGAGAAGATGATATAAATATAATATACTCAAGGATCTCTACTCTACTCTAATAGGCTCAAAGCTTTCCGAGAAACCTCCTAGCACAGTTAAATTACTTGTTTTTTTTTTTTCTCTTTCCTTGCAGCCTTTAATGCTTATTGTCCCTGACATCCAAGATGTCTACACTCCTCTGGAAAGTGACGTTGTTGTTCAACTTGATGAGGTTGGTTATTACTGTTTTTCTCAAAAAATAAATTTCTAGTAACACGTCTCTAACATGTTGGCTCACGCTGTCACAATCTTCCTCTCTTTGAACAAGCGGCATCAGTTCTTGCATTTGTTTCATGTGATTGCTTTATTTTTGTAATAACAGTGCAGAGAACACTTAGAGATATTGCTGGAAAGTATTCCTACTATGTTCCAAAATAACAGGACTGCTGATTCTGCTTTTGGCGCTGCAGTCATGGTATGGAGCTGCAATAATTTTCATCCCGTTTTTCGAAGATGCTAGTTCATTTAACATTCTGTAGCTGTGTCGTGCCCTTTATAGGAATCATGGTAGTTAACTAGTGAAACATTGTTTGAACGCAAGGATTTATTCGCTCTTTTCTTACTTCAGGCTGCGTTTTTGGCAATTAAAAGTACTGGTGGCAAGCTCTTGGTTTTCCAATCGGGTAAGCTGAAAATCTTCGTTATGAATTACAGAAAAGTAAATGAAAATATAACATCTTAAAGCTAGTTTGAATTCATTTTGTGTTGGCTTAGGCGTTAGTTAAGATATCTCTCCATTTCTCATTCACTTCGACTTTTTTCAGCGATTGACATTTTCTTTGGTGGACCTTATTGGATCGAGTTCCTTATAAATCTGGTTTACGTTTTTTGTTGGATCTTTCGCCGATTCAAAGTAAAGAATTATTCTATGCTAGGATTTCTTGATAAGTTTTTATTGCAGGATTGCCATCTGTTGGCATTGGATCACTCTCTGCTAGAGAAGCGGAAGGTAGAAGCAATATATCAGCTGGAGAAAAGGTATTAGACTGGTTGATAAATCATTTGTATCTTATCTGTTCACTTATGTTTCTTGTAAGTTATTAGTTGAGGTCACACATATATGTCAAAGTTCTTGACATTATTTTTGCGCTTGTATTACCCTCTATGTTGTGTTATGATGTCCATTGTTTTAGTTTTAATTGGTTTGTGTTTGATTTTAGGAGGCTCACAGGTTACTCCAACCGGCTGACAAGACACTAAAAACGATGGCAATCGAATTGGCAGAATATCAGGTCACATTGAATTGCAAGTTCCACATTTCTGAACATCTATAAAATTGCTTTATTTCTGTCCTGATGTTTATCATTTATTTTGTTGTTTCGTATTACTTGACAAAATCTTCAGGTCTGTGTTGACTTGTTCATCACAGCACAAACATATGTGGATATTGCTTCCCTCTCCGTCCTTCCAAGAACTACTGGGGGACAGGTAATTAATTTAGAAGTTGATTCACTGCTGATTAATAGTTGCCATTCCTAATTTTTCACCTCAAATGAATTTATATCTTCCCCGAGTTCTCCCTGGTTAGCATTATCAAGTTGCCTTGTTCAAAATTCCGGACCTCAATGGTATAAATATTCAATTATCCAGGTGTATTATTACTATCCTTTCTCGGTCATTTCTGATCCTGCTAAGCTCTACAATGATCTTCGATGGAATGTAACAAGACCTCAGGGATTTGAAGCAGTGATGCGCATTAGATGCAGCCAGGTGTCTGTATTTTGATTTATTTTGTAATAATTGTTTACATCATGAAATTTCACTGGAAACATTGTTTGAGTCGTGATGATGACATCTCATATCATCTTAAATTTGCATGAGCAGGGTATTCAAGTTCAGGAATATTCTGGAAACTTCTGTAAGCGTATACCGACAGATGTGGATCTACCTTCAGTATGTCTTTCTCTTCAACTCTTTCTCTTATACATATCAAGTGTTGCAACTTACAGGTGCTGATCCTACTTTTGGTCAACAGTCATTTTAGTATATTATCGAACGAACTTGCTAATATACGACTTCTTCAATTACTTTCTAGGATTTGCCATATGTTGACTCCAATTGTAGATTGGAATCTGAGTTGAGCTTCTGAAATCAGTCACTTAATTTAGCCAAGAATTATTATTTGATTTTGAGCATAGGACGATAAGATCAATCCTATTTGAGCCTGATTCCATTTGGTGTTTATCTCACGAGCAAGTCCCTATGATTTGTCAATGCATTTTCTATTTAGCTTTTATTTTTCTTTTCTAAGACTGTTCTGTTCTACATTTTGTGCTGTTGCTCTCTGGTCTTTCCATTTTAAGCAGTGTGAGTGTCTGATATAGAGTTCTCTCCTAAGGTAAATTTCACACCTTTGCAGATCGACTGTGACAAAACAATTATGGTGACTCTGAAACATGATGATAAGTTGCAGGAAGGTTCGGAGTGTTCCTTTCAGGTATACATTATCTATGAAGCCACTCTCAGATGGTGTTTTGCATCATCCTCACTCATGCATTTCATGTATAGGCAATCACCATGTTTGTTTCTGCCTTCCTCTGAATTGTGTTTTACTTGCTGTATATGGGGATCACGAGTCTTCTAAGTACTGTCTAATCCATGTCTGTACAGTGTGCTCTTCTTTACACCACGATACATGGACAAAGAAGAATTCGTGTCTCAACCTTATCTCTTCCTTCCACTAACTTGCTTAGCAATCTCTTCCGCTCTGCTGACATGGACACTCAGTTTGCTTGTATACTAAAACATGGTAATTATTGCTCTTCGTAGTTTGTATTTCCTCTCTGGCTAGTAATTCAGAATATTGTAAATGTAATATCTAGCTTTGGTGTGTATTGTGTGATTATAACCCACTAATTCATTTGCTATATTACGTTTTTCACGCACTTGACAGTGGCTGGTGAAATTCCTTCCTCTCCTCTACCACAAGTCAGGGATCAAGCCATGAATCTCTGCACTAACGTCTTATACTCATATCGCAAGTTTTGTGCTTCGGTATCATCTTCTGGACAGCTCATTCTGCCTGAGGCACTTAAGTTGTTGCCCCTATATATACTTGGTATGATCTTAACCTTTCACAAGTCTTGTCCATAGCTGAAATATTGTAGTGAGTATCAACTTATTGTTGATGATATTTCTCAGAGATATATTGTAATAGTATCTGTGTTTTACATTTAATTTTCTTTCATAAACTATGTTGTTAACATTTTTCCTTTCCCAGCTTTACTTAAAAGTCCCGGCTTGCGCTCAGATGGAAGAATTGATGATAGGTCCCATTGGATTAATTACGTTTCCCCTTTACCTACTCCTTTGGTAGTCCCTTTGGTGTATCCTAGGATGATTGCAATTCACAACCTTGACGAGACGGTAAGGAGCTATTTTTTTTCATTGCAATAAGAGTGTACTGCGATACTGCTGCAAATAATGAAAATGCAGATAACATATATTCCACCTTTTACATAGAAACATAATATTGTCAACAATTAGAACTACGATTCTGAAAGATATGAAATAGTTCTCCACGCGTTATGAAACTGATCAAGCTACTATAATCTGCTTTTCCTAACAAATAGTATGTCCTTGCATCTTATTGCCTCATGAATTTTGCTTAATCCTTAGGACCTGGATAAAACGACGATTCCCGAATCTATTCCTCTTTCGAGCGAACACGTCTCAGATGAAGGGATTTATCTTCTTGAGAATGGAGTGGATTGCTTGATATACATTGGGAGTTCTGCTAAACCAGAAATCTTGAAGCAGTTATTCGATATCTCGTCGCCTGAGGAAGCTTCTCTTCAGGTACTTTTCAACCCTCTTACGACTGGAAATGTTATGTTTCTAACCGAGGAATATGCTTAATAACAATCCATTGCCTGCCCTCCTTCAGTTTGTACTGCAGCAACTCAACAATCCATTATCCAAGAAATTGAATGCTATCGTTAATGAAATGAGGCGCCAGCGATGTTCTTACCTACGGTAATATAACCCCAAGAAACTGATAACATTTTATTCTGCACAATTTTAGCGTCTTATTTCTTTTTTTTTGTCCCTCTTCTCTGTAGCATGAGATTGTGCAAGAAGGGAGAACCATCAGGTGAGTGTATGAAAGAAATTACAGAAATGTTGGAATTACATATAGATATGTTTTCGATGATTTCATTAAATATTCTAACCGTTGTAATAATTATTATTTTTATTTATTTTTTTTTTATTTTTTTTTCTCCCTAGGGACGATGTTCTTTTCTTACATGGTGGAAGACAAGTCTCAAAGCGGGCTTTCATATGTGGAATTTCTTATACATCTCCATCGACAAATCCAGAGTAAAATGGCTTGAGTGAGTAAGCATTTTTAATATTTTTTTTTGGTAAAATGTTAAATTAAATGATTATGGTAGAGGGCCATGCGATTCATGAACATTTATTATGGAGATATGGTATTGAGTGGCAAAATTGCACTTGATGGTTTGAGGAAATTGCGATGAATTATAGTGAAGTTCTTTGCATTATCGTTGGCACTTGCTTGTTGATTTATCAGTTTCAATCCATCTCATAATTGTAGCTATTATGATTTTCTTTAATTTATTTTACTACTGCTGGTAATAATATATTCTCATAGTCATCGCTCTCATCTGCAAGGAAAATCAAATTTGAAGCGACAAGATGATCATCGCTATCTAGTCACAATAAATAATGGACCTTTGATATCTTGCTATGAATTCTAGTATTTTTTTCTAAAAAATTTATGCCATCCGAGAGCCCACGTGATTGTATTCATTACCATACGTGCCATTAATCACATCGAGAAATTTATAGGTCATCGAATTTCTTGGTAATCCATCGATCATTTTCATTTTTATTTCAGTATTACTGTAGTCTATATCTGAGATATCAAGTTAAATGAAACACGTTTGATATTCGTACAACGCTCAATGAATCTCAATAAATACTATGTATGGAGTGGGTACACAATTCAAACCACGTAATTTCAACATTCATTGATTGCATTAGATGTTGCAAGTGTTTTAAAGTACATAACCTTTTGATAACAACGTTGTCAGTGATAAATTACATTTTTATGTAAAATTAAAACCTGTGAAATGAAAATGCATGTGTGTTATTACTACTCCCAAGTCCTATTGCCCAGTGAAAAACTATAATTTGGTTAGATCAAGAACCACCTGTGAGAAACCCACGATTAATATTCTTGCATGACAATGCATATATATATATATACATATATAATATATATATTATATATATATATAATATATAGAGGTTTGCTATGGTGCCCACCTACTGTGAGCAACCACCGTGAGCACCAGGCAAATCTTTCAATTGTTTGATTTTTATCGTTCTCAACGACGCCAACACCTTCGTACCCTCTCATATCCATTGCTAACCTAAATCGTCATCTCAAACACGTTAATTTTTAAGAAAATCATCACCTCGGTACGTCGTCATAGTGAATAAGAATAATGAACTTTCTTAAAAATTAACGTGTTTGAGATAGCGATTTAGGTTAGCAATAGATATGAGAGGGTCTACGGGGGTGTTGGCGTCGTTGAGAATCAATAAAAATCAAACAATTGAGAGATTTGCCTATTGTGCTCACGGTGGTTGCTCACGGTAGTTCAGGCTTGTCTTCATGGATCTTCTCATACTCAATAGTCCACGTCAGCACGTGATCATCTCCATGAGTGTCCACGTGGAGGGAGATTCTATACTCCTTGAAATAACTCAAGAACCCTCGAAGAGCTTTGACAAATGACAGTGATCGTCTTATCTTCTTCCAAGTTTTCGATCACATTCCTCATCACGTGTTTCTTACCATCTGCCCATGTATTATTATTACGTATAAAGATCATATCATTTATCCAAAATGAAATTATATACATAATCAAACGTATGTATGTGTAATAAATACCAAGTGTGAGTCCCAGTTCAGATTGATCCTTTTCGCTTGGTGAACACAGCAGAGCCTTGAATGTGTCCAGGCGCAATATTTGCATGTTATTGTTCTTATATGGTCATGAATTGATCATGTTTCTTATTTGTGTCGTGCGTAGATTCAAATCAAACCATATGTATTATAGCAGCCATATATAAAATCAAACATGCAGCTATCCTCATTAGTGTTCTAATCTTTTTTCTTTATTTTTTGAAGTACAGTAATATATATATATATATATATATATAATATAAATATATCAACAGATCAAACAGTTAAACATATCTTAATTCGTCTGTCAATAATTGTCTTAGAATCATTCCTGCATATGTTTCTAGCTGCTGTCTCTCATATATATATATATATATATATATATATATTTAGAGACAACATCGTATATCAAAGAATTGTCATTACATATTTAGTATCCAGCCGGATAAGTTTCCTTCTCACTATTTTTCTCTCACTGAACTTTCACTTGATTTGGGATGATAATAACTGAAAAATCCTCAGCCTATTTATAGATGTCTTCAGCTCTTCTGGACCACTCAAAACCGGTGGCCAGGAATCTTCCCCGTCGCCAGTTGATATGAGCCGCTCATTCTTTATCTTTAAGATTTTTCTTTTTCTTTTATATATAAAATAATATTATAATATATATAATATTTTTTATATTATTTTTTTCTTTTTAGGTGGCTGGCCCAACAATTCTCCCCCGCCAGCCGCAACGACACCTACCCGAGCATCGTCTTCAGCACCGTCAAGCACTCATCCCAGCGAGTCTGTCTGAGAGTAACCTGTTCGCAATTACCACGAACGTCCATTGGTCTTCCTTGTACCAGCTACACTATCCGAATCAAGAATACAGGTCCTACTAACTTGATTCACCCGCGGCCAATCATATGTGCCGCTGCCGAACGGACTCT
Organism: Craterostigma plantagineum; assembly: GCA_027422505.1. Classification (NCBI taxonomy): domain Eukaryota; kingdom Viridiplantae; phylum Streptophyta; class Magnoliopsida; order Lamiales; family Linderniaceae; genus Craterostigma; species Craterostigma plantagineum. The sequence goes on from JAPQWV010000120.1 coordinate 1,197,182, forward strand.
ACCCGTCGATTCTGAATAGGGACTTCGACGCAACCACTTCTCCAGCAGGAATTTCCTTCTCACCATCGTCTGTCTTTCCACCACGCGCGCGCGACTTTCGTGAACCCAGCGAAGTCAGAGTGTTTCGTACCACACTCCCGTTCAGACGATACAAACCACCACGCTCTTCTCCCCTTCAGTAGGACTTTTCCGCCACGTGTGATTTTACAGACTCCCCCTGCTATGAAACTCCCATAGCCCTTGGAATCTAACTGGCTCAAGGATATTAAATTCTTTCGTAACTTTGAGACAAAGATCACACCACCCAAAGCTCGCACCGGTCCGTCATTTTGATCTTCACAGTTCCAACACCACGAACCACATGACAGTTTTTCTTTTATATATATAAAATAATATTACATAATATTATTTTATTATTATTATTTTTTTTTAGGCGGCTGGCCCAACAGATTGATCCAACGGCTCCAATTTCTCCTTGGTGAACTGCAAAACCTTGTATGTGTTCAGGCGCAATATCTGGCGATTCATGTGGCTTTTTGAGGAAGAGTTCGTGGAAGACATCTCCGTGGCACTTTACATTAGTTTGGTAGATTAGCTTACCTTTCAGACCCATATTATTATATATCGATCATTCCCTAGTTCGAAAAGTTTAAGCTAGCTATAAACTTATATTGTTAATACAGAAATATCCAAGTAAGTAGTGATGTTTTTTAGATAGAAAAGATTTGGTATATGTTGTTTGATCGATAATTTAAGACTTTTAATGTGGTCCATATCTTCAATGGCAACCACTTGATGAGTGTCTGTGGGGGTTGTAAGAACGTACGTTGTTATGGTTTCACATATATGCAGTGAAATTGATACACACGTTTTTCTTTTCATTCTAGTTTTTATTTCCTCGCTCTATCTGTGATTTTAATGTTAGTATGTGTAATCATGTTTATCGTTCGCTAAATGAAAATCAAGAATTGACGGCCAACTGCCGACGATCTTCAATAGTAACCATATAAGGAATGATGAGGTCCATTTTTCGTATGTCTTTGTTAATATTGATTGCTGAAGACTATTATTGAGGGGCAAAGAAACCCTACCATGGCTTTAATATTGATTGAGATCATCTCAGCAATTAATACATACATACACACAGCCACCAAAGTTGGACCAATATGGAAATTAATACCCTGCATTTAAATGTGGATAGCATTATTAATTAGTCTGTCATTGTGTCGTAAGAGCGATTTAAGATTCACTAAGAGATCACGGAAAAGAAATAATGAATACAATATAGAGAGTCTTTCATCTTTGTCAAAGGGGTTGTTATTATTGCAGTATATAGCGTCTCAATAAAGTTAAGGTGGAAAATATATCCAAGTTAAGTTAGTGTGAGTGATAGGACGAAAATCTTGCTTGAGCCCTATCTGCTCATGCTCCTTATATATTAAAGCTTTGGTACTAATGATCCATAAATTTCGTCCATTGAAAATTCAAGATTCGTACTATATATATGGCCAATATGAGTTTGTGGGATAATGTACGTAAGATATTTCACTATTTGGTTTTATATATATATTTGGTGAATAATCAAAGTCGTGTATTTCTTGTGTATTTACCAGCTACATATCTCCGATTATAGATTGTTGAACAACTATATATTATAGAATTAACATGTTAGAACCCTGCTGCCATTATCTCTCCGATTTTATAACAGCCACGCATCAGTTAAACATCTGCATATTATTTAGCAACTTTCCATTTCAGGCACCGTCGAAAATTCCACTTAAGATTCAGGCCCTATCAGGAAAAAAAATTAGTTTTAAGGACCCGATTTCTGCAGTACCGTTTCATTGTTCTACCGTACCACTTCATTGTTCTGAAATAACACCGAACGATCATTCGTCACCAGTTAATATACGCTTTATAACAGTTTTTTGGCCATTATCTCTAAATTTGACCAAAAAATTGGTCCTTCAAACAATAGTTCTTCCGACGGGCTCCGAAACCTATTTTAAAATTTTAAAGCGTCCTGAATTCGAATTAACCCTATTATTTAACATTATCATCCGTCAACTGTCGTGAATATAGCTAGCATATATGAAGACGACAATGCATGACAAAGAATTGTCATTACGTAGTCCAAGGCAATATGATAGAGCCGACCCATTATTTGGTAAGAAAGAACCACACAGACACGTTTATTTAAACTTGAACATACATATTTTAAAACACACACACACGCACACACTTGTGCCTGTGTTTACATATGTAGTGTGATATGGATTATCATATATATTATTACTTGGCGCCGTGATGATCTTCAATTGCTTTAGTTATAGTGATGCACCAATTTACGTACGCAGCAAGGTTTGGCTTGTCTTCATGGAGCTTCTCATACTCAATAGTCCACGTCACCACGTGGTCATCGCCATGAGTGTCCACGTGGAGGGAAAGCTTATACTCCTTGAAAACTTCAAGAACCGTGGAACCCTCGAGAGCTTTGACAGCGATCGACTTCTTCTCTTCGTTCAGCTCTTCGATTACAGTTTTGATCACCTGCTTCTCGCCATCTTAACGTTCGTACGCATCGATAATAAAGATCACCTCGGTCTAGTTATTACCGAGACTAATTAAGTCATGCAATAGGAAAGGAACTGATATATATGATCGATATCGAAGTAGTTTACCAAGAGTGTAATCCCAGTTCAAGATTGTTCCAACGGCTCCGATTTCTCCTTGGTGAACGGCACAGCGTTGTATGTGTTCAGGCGCGACATCTGAAGACTTGTGTGGTTTGAAACTGAAGAGTTCGTGGAAGACATCTC